>OY776084.1:12062019-13262019 GCA_963675205.1 Catocala nupta
ACTGTGGTGCTGTTATGAATGTGTGTGTGATCAAAAATCCCGTGCACAGTAGATTGACGTTTATTTTTTTTGTATGTAGTGAATGTATAGAAACTTTTATTCATAGAGCACGTTATGCTGTACGCCGCTGTAGCTAGCGTATTCTGTGCTCTGTAGTTTTATTGCATGTAACAAACTATATATTAGTCTATGTACGTATTTGAGTTATATGAAAGCAAAGGATTTCATTTTCTTGCTTATTATTTACAGATTGCCAAATAACAAGTCAATTACATATTAAAACAACTCTCCTTAAAATAAAATGGTAGCGCGTCGCCGTCGTCCGTCGATCTAACTGCTGTTTCGTAACTAGTTTTGATGACAATTTTTTTATTTCTACGAAATTTAACATCAATGTTGGTATAATTTCTTTAAGAGTATCGTAATAACGACGATGTTTGACTTTTCTTTAAATAAATCTTCTATTATTTCCTTTGAGAAAACAAAAAAATATCTTCCTGATAATTTTTTTGATATCTACATATTGATTGGTAAGAGGTATTATCTCGTTCAACTCTTATCCAAATACGAAAATCCTTTTATTTATTTATTGAGTTGGACTTCTAGTTGTTATAACATTAATGCTTATTCTAACAAAAGAAATGCTAATACTAACATATAACTTATTAAGTTGACACATTATATACCATTAAAGTATAGGGACGGTAGCACTTAATCAACTAAGACTATACATTTAAATAAAAATTAATTTAAAATATAAGAAAACTTACATAAAAAGAAATATATAAATATTGAAAAACATTACATATGCATATTTACATTATCGAACGAGGTACTTAATTACTATAAGTGATTATTGAATTCAACAAAGTATTAATTTTAGGTAGTTGATATTAAAACATGATAGTTTATGTTACTCTGTGGATTTATATGTTAAAGCTAATCGTATATACATATACATAGATGTTGCTAAACGAGATAGAATTATTACGATTAGCTTTAGCATGCGATTTCACTCGCCCGATATTTTTTTGAGTTAAATGTACCCTACGATCTTTTCTGTACCCCTGACAACGTGTACGCGAAATTTTATTACGATCGGCTGAGTAGTTGAGGCGTGAAAGCGTAACAAACAAACTCACATTCATATTTATAATATTAGTTAGGATATGTATTTATAAAAAAGGCTATATCCTTATCAGTTATGTAATCACATTCAAATAAGAGCAGGTTATCTTACTAATATTATAAATGTGAAAGTTTGTGAGGATGTATGGATGTATGGATGTTTGTTACTCTTTCACGCAAAAACTACTGGACCGATTGCCATGATTTGCCATTTATCCCGATATTCCCACGGGAACGGGACTTACGCGGGTGAAAACGCGGAGAAAAACTAGTATATTATATAGCTGTAATAAGTTTACAAGTTTATAGCTAGTTCACTGAAACACTTTGCAAGACATTTTGTCATCTCATGACTAAATTATATAACGCCAAGAAGTTCATTATTAAAATATCTGCAGACCGGGTCTCTCGTTTGTAATAAACACGGGTATTTAGCAAGATGGCCGCTGGCTCTCTTTGTTCTACTAAAGCCGAGATTTAGGGAGACGAACGAACGCCGTCCATGGCATTAACATTGGCATGAATAAAATGTAGCACTTCGAACGTTTGATCACTACGGCTTAATAGATTTTATAATGGAAATATTCTAGAAAATGTGTTAACAAACTCTGTGCTAATATTGAGTTTTATGTTTATGAAAGTTTACTCTCGTGTATATAATCTATATAATATCAGACCTGTATTAAAAACACTATGAGAAGGTTTAGGTCATAGTCCATCACGCTGGTCCAGTATGGGTGTGCAGACTTCACTTCACATACATATATTTGAGAACGTCATTGAGAACTCTTAGACATGCAGGTTTCCTCACGATGTTTTCATTCACCGTTAAAGCAAACGATAATTAAAATAATTTATTTAAACGTATCGTTTAAACCTAAGCTATGAGCATTTGAAAAAGACTAAATACTGACGGAAAAGCAGCAGCTAAAGTAGCAGTCTTGAGGAAAAATTATTTATTGTAATTAGGAACACATTTTTGAACGAAATTGACTGTATGGTGACGATACAGTCGCAATCGTTAACGTTGCCACCTCATCACTACGTCGAGTGTTTATTATATGATTCAAAAATATTAGTTCTGTCTGTATTTTCTTTGTCTGAGTTTTCTTTGTGTTTTTTATTTAATGTTTGTGAAGATACCGTGCAACACCGGAATTCGTATTATTGATAATAAAGCATACATATCTCGGGCGGCATCCCTGGTGATGCAAGCGTCCAAAGGCTAAGCCAACTACTTACTATCAGGTATGCTTACCATCATGTTTGCCTCCATAATATGATTGAACACAAAGTGTTAAACATTTTAACACAGATATGCTTTTTGTAATTAACAAAAATATTAATCCGCTTTAAAAACAATAAATGCAAGAAGCTATTTTTGTCAGTAAGCTGCCATTCGAATATACATACATATATCCAATGTGGAGTCGGTGCCTAGTAATTAATTATACAAATTAGATCATATACAAACAAATTATGCCAAAACATACACACTATTAAAAAATTTAAATCGTTAATTATCGTTTTCTTAAGTAAAAAGTATTACCTGTGTTAGGAGACTCCGCTCTTCATATTACAATATAATTACAAAAGCTCCACAGTAAGTTTGTTTTACTTTAAACAATTGGTCAACTAATATAAACTTATAAAAACAAGTAAATGTGTTTGTGTGTGTTTATGAATGAAGTTATATTCATTAATTCTTCAGTGCTACTAAAATTTTAGGTTTTTAGTCATTATTTTACATTATTAATGTTTTTTGCAATCGTGATATGTTAGGGGTATATTTGTGAGATTTTATTTATTTTGTTATATAATACTATATTTATAGATTAATTAAGAATTTTGGAATTCGGTCGACACGACTGATGGCCTTGATGGCGTAGTAGTTGGTTAACCGACTGCCACGCCTGAGATCGCGGATTCGATTTCCGCACAAGTCAAACATTTGTGTGCATGAACATGTTTGTCTTGGTCTGGGTGTTTCTATGTATAATACGTAAGTATTTACAAAAAAAAGTATTTACCTATGTATGTTTATCCGTTGTCTAGTACCCATAGTACAAGCTCTGCTTAATTCGGGCTAGATGGTGTTGTGTGTATGTGGTAGAATATTATATTATTATTATATTATAAAACAAGCAATCTTTAATTATTTAGTAGCCATATTGGTGGTTAAGTTACTATGTGAGCATAGGTCTTGGAATATAACCCCTATAATGTGAAGTGCTATTGTAGGTTTTGGTCATGCAAATATCTACGAAACCTCAGTAATATGGACGGGATCTACGTAACAGTGTTAGAGCTGTTTATTATATCGATTAAATACAATATCAGGGATCATTGGACGGGGCAGACACACACTTACACAAAGTAAGTGAGACGCCTTATTTCAGATACTAGAATAATTTAAATTCTAATAGATATATCAAATAGGTGCTATTTACGAAGGATTGTATTGATTGTTTTTGTATATAACTCTAAATCTGTGGGGACTTGATTACTCAAGTACCCTCAGATTTAGAGTAGAGTAGGTTTACGCCTGTAACGGTTCTACTGAAATTAGATTACTCTAGGCTAAAATTTTAAGTTACACCGTATGACACTGTGAACATCTAAATCCGTTGGGTAGCTTTTGTGTAAAGCGTACGAGAGAAAACATAGTTTTAGGCGCAGGAACTGTTAATTAGTTCACCCGAATTAGTTATTTTAAACATATTGAACGTATATAAGAATAATACCTTGATAACACGATTTAATCCAAATCAAGCGTAAGCAGATTCAAGTTTTGTTTCATTTAAATGTAGACTAGGTTAAATTGAACAATGTTATGTAGCAAATAATTTTCCATATACTTTTCAAGTTACAATTGGCAAGACCGGCCTTTTTTATTCGAATTGCATAATACTATCTACATTAATTCAACTTACCTGTCTAGGATATCTATGGTATCTTCAAATTTATTGCATACCTTCTCAGACTTGTACGTACCTACAAAGTTCACGGATGTTAATATCTCCAATATACTGCGGGCCTCTTAGCTTTGCCCTTTGACAGTGCAAAGTTATACGGGCGTACTGGGAGTTGCCGACAGACGCAGCGCTTGCACTGGCGAGTGGCCCGCTCCGAACTAAACTGTACCAAACTTGGATCTGTCACTGTGCAACATTCTCTATCATGTCTAAGTTAGAAATGATGTATGTATCTATATTTGTTCATGTTGTTGTGCTATTTATACATTTGTCTATGTTTGTGTTGTCTTGTAATTAATTATGAAGTTACAGAATATTGACACGATTAACACGACGAAGCTTTTCTCTGAATCTAAATGAAAGTAAGCTCAAGAGTAAATTTCTCAATCTCGCAAATTCAATTACAATGCTCATAGTCCCTAAATAACAGTCTTATGTTATACTTTACATCGAATCACAAACCTTATTCGACAAAGTCAGATTGTAACTGCGCATTATACTAATTTGCTGTCAAAAACAAAACTTAAGAATTATGGTAAAATTATGAAATAGCAAAGCTGTCAGAAATCGGGTAACTTGTCGGCGACAGACCAGGCCAACCAATATAATTCTTGTTAAATTATCCAAGGCCTTCAAAGTGTTTTTTTTTTTATTTAAAAAGATTTTATTTTTCAAATATATCTTGTCGATTAAAACTCTTATTGTCGATTAAATCTCTTATATAATCCACTGTTGAATTTATGATAAAATTTTATTTTCTATGTAAATATTTGCTTAAAAGATGGTTCACACCAAGACGGCACATCTAAGACAGCGGTACAATATAAAATTTATTTACAACATAAAAAGGTACAAATGTAGTAAGAGCGAAACGCGTCCTGGACATAATGTGTCGAAGTATCGTTACGTTTCATTGTGCAGTGTGACGAGAAACACGGCAAGTTTCACCTATGACTGAAACAATCAAGATGAAACGTGGTGACAAACGTGAAAAGCAACAAGCTCAATAAATAAGTACAAAACTATCAATCAAATAAATTTCGAAAACAGGCACAAGTTATAAAAAAAAACATAAAATTAAGTGCCTAAACAACATTTAATAAATGCGTATATTATTATACATTGAAATGGAACTACTATACTATAATTATTCTGTATTAAGTAGTTTAGTTTTTAACACTACTTTTAATCTACAATATAGCTATATTAAAACGACTTATATTTTGATTTGCCAAGTCGTGATTTATACAATAAATTGCGGTGAAATTCTTGTAAAGTAGTTTTATTTCAATACCTAAAGCTAGTCATTGTCGTCGTCTTAGTATCTTATGCTCCACAAAGCGAATGGTTGGATGTTCTTTTATTCACTTCTTTCGATAGACGGATAAATATTCGTACTGTCCATTTGAGTGCATTCTCGCTCAGATACGTCAAAGGAGGGACTGAGAAGGATTTGTTCGCACTAAAACATTATCAAGCACTCGGTATACTTAGTAGCGAGCTAAAAGGATTGACATCGATACTGTCTTAAGTACCAAAGTAATTTTCCTTTATAAGCATCTTCGGCTCCGGCTATAACTACCTAGGGCATTAAACTACGAACAACTCCGTAATACCTTGTACATTAGAAAGTTGCAAAAGTGTAACTTGTAAATTTACATGGAACATGATTGCAGGCCGAAAGTTAGTAAACTGTTCCCACATTGAAAGAACTTAAGTTTACCTCAGTTGCAGCGAATTTAGTGACGAGCGTGCATAGTTACGACGCGAAGTGTTCCGCGGTGCTTGCTAGTGTCATGTCTAACTTATTTGAGGCAGTTTGGGAGCGCCTACATACATAATTTCATGATAATAATGTACTTGACAAAGTTTATGCACGTTACCGACATTAAAAGGGTCGCATTTTAGCTACATATAAGGTATAGACAGACGTCTATAAAAATGGAGATTTTCTATAAATATGTATTCTTGTATTATAGATGTTGATGTTTGTTTGTTACGCCCAATCATTGGTCGAATGAGATATGATTTGGACTATGAGATTAAGATATAATATCAGCCCTGTATTAAACTATCCCACTGCTGGGCACGGACCTTTTCTCGCTGTAAGAAGGGTTAGCCTGTTATGCTGGCTCATTTTGGGTTGGCAGGATACACATATCTTCGAGGACACTATGGAGCACTCTCAGACATGCATGTTTCCTCACAATGTTTTCCTTTACCGTTAAAGCGGACGATAATTAACTATTTAACTACTAACTATAACATTCATTTGGTAAGAAACCGAAGTTATACAATAAAATGTAAGTTTTCTTATATGACTGCCTCTAAAGAATACAAGACGAAATTAGATGTAAAAAATCAATTATTAGATATTATTGTTTTATCAAACTTGATTTACAATAAATCTTTCAGTATTTCCGTGAACCTATTAACAAGATAACTTCTTTGTCATCGACTTAGGGAAAACATATCGTTATTTATAGGTTACGAGCGAACTTGGAGATATTGATTCACAATGTACATATGTTATGTAGTCGTTTATCTTATTAGTTTGACTCTTGCCTGTAGCGAAAAATAATGCTATTTGAAAGAAGTATATTCGAAGTGATCGGAAGTGGCGCATCAATCTTAAAAGTGATTGGAATTAGATAATAGTGCGGCACAGAAGGCAGCACCTAGCAACCACACGGTTGGTAATCAAATAAGTATATATAAGCATTTTATATGAAGAATATTATAATTTTATTATTTCGTTTGAAAATACTTACACGATAAACTTATATTCTGCCACGGAGTAAAATTATACATATAAATTAAAATGTAAATTTTTCAAGTTTCTGTCACGCCGTACATTGTCTTACAGATTAATAGAAGTTTACGGCGCGGCGCTCGTAACGCCAAAACTATAGACTTTACAAAAAAAAAGTTGTTACATAAACTGTATGAATATTTCACTAGTTTAATTTTGTTAAATGAGTTGGAAAGGAGATATTGTCAAAAAACTGCTATCAGGCGTCATTTTTCTAATATGGTGGCGCGAGCGGCAAAGGTACGAAGATGGCAAAATTAATATTCGGAAAGAGCACATCGAAATCTATACGTATAACTACCAATTTTCAAAACTCCCGGCAATATTTTCAGGTAAAACTACCAAATGTAATAAGTAGTTATGTTGATATATGCGAAAGGTCGTGAGCAAATGAAATCTATCTGCGAAAGATCTTTGGTTATAGTTATGGTGCGTGGGGTTCAGAAGCAATATGTTTTAAAGTAGCTCTTTATCTTTGACACAAATAATATCAATGTGGAATAGATTTTTTTTTCTTAAGAATTACGAATCATGAGAAGGAAGAAAGAGAGAGGTCTCTTTGACGTTTTTTTTTTTTTTTTTTTTTACATGTGGGTATGCAATGACGCATATCCCTCCGCGGGGGCGGGCGGAGGGATTATGTCGGACTCGCCGGGGTAAAAGAAGATGGAAAAGAAATAATGTACCTCCCGGAATACCGACTAAACCTACCACGGTGTTCCTCGACAAAACCACTATCGGCGGGGCCGCGCGAATCGCTTTCGCATGCGGTCGCGACCCCGCCGAGGTTTCGGCCCGCCGTATGAAACGGCAGGCCACTACCCAAAGAGACCTACCCAAAGGACTCCCTCAAAAATTCCCTACTGTCTCCCCCCTAGAGGGGAGACGGACTCGACACAGAGGCGCGCGTGGGAACACGCACGCCGCCTCTCGGACCTGGTGCTAACGGAACGGATGGCGGGCAGGCCCACAAAGCCCGCCATCCCCAGGTCAAACCTCAGGGTGGCTGGAGGTCATCGCGCGCCCTCCGGCGCCCGGCTCTGCGGTTGGGGAGAGGGTTTAAACGCTCCCTCTCCCGCTCCGCCGCCTCCTTGATGGAAATCACTTCCTCGCAAAAGGAGGCGACGGCGTTCCACGACCTCTCACTCCGGACCATAGACTGAACTACGGCCGGGAGCGAGAGGGCAACCGATCCGACTGCCGCGTTCAACTCACGGCGCTGCGATGCCCAGGCGGGACAAACCGCCAAAGTGTGCAGCGCCGTGTCCTCTGCAACGTCGCGGCAGTCGCCGCAGTGGTGACAACCGGGCGTCTCTTGCCGGCGTATACGCCACAGGAACTGGCCAAAACAACCGTGGCCAGTCAGAACCTGTGTCAGCCGGAAGGTGAGGGCGCCATGCCGCCTCTTCAGCCACTCCTGAAACACGGGTCTTACCGCCACGATCGTGGCGTGCCCGGGCGTTATTGATACAATGACTTATGTAAGTGCAGGTGTATATTTATTAACCTATCAATTATTATTGAAATTAAACTACTATATACGGATTTTATCGTTGTTTATTTACCACTGTATTACAAAATTTTGAAAATATTACACTACTACTACTATTGATTTTATTTTACTAATTTATAAGCTAATAAAATTATTTAAACTATTAAATCTATTATTTTTGGTTTACACTTTCAACGACGTTTCGGTTGCTTTTCAGCAGCCATGGTCACGGGGAGACCTAATTATTACCTGGCCGCTAGTGTGCCGTTGCGACTCATAGGTTAAACATAACTTGAATTAATATCTTTGTTAAACCTAGTTGGAGCTAAGCTAGACTATTGCGTTAGACATAGAATCGTGACAGTATTGCGATGGATGTAGTTCCAATCGCAAGTCCATTACCGCGTCTGCGATCGGTCAGCACATTTAGCTAGATATAACATGTTTTAATATACTCAGGTAAATATCAAGCCACAAAATCCGTATAAGTTAGTTAACCTAATTGAGTCGCATCGACACACCAGCGCAGCGGCCAGACACAAAAATTTTTCAATTATGTCTGGCATTTCAACCATTTACAGGTTATGTTGTTCACAAACAATGTCAAAGTTACACTAATTTTGCTTAACTTACATTTAATTGTTCCCATGTCTGAACATAGAAACACGACTAAATCTTTTCTTTGCTGAGAAAGCAAGTGTGTATCAGCTTAATCGTTAAGTCGCTTCAGTCAAAGTTTTCTTGTCAATCTGAAGATACAATGATTTTAAATACATGTAACAGTAGGTAAGAAAAGGGATCTTTAACATGACAGAATCTCTTGTCATTAAATTGAGTCTAAAGCACTAGAAATTCTGACATGTGTCAATGTAATACTAGTTGGCACTAGATCGAATATGTTATTAAAGTGTATGTAATTTCATGCCTAACATAGGCAGAATACATCGGTTGCAATATGCCCGCTAGGTGAAACAAAGCAGTGGAAAGCCAATTATTCGATAGAGCTTAGGTTACCTGAATTCCGCACGGTATTGGGGCAAAGCAAGTAAATGAAAATATACGAGTTTCGTTAGCGTTGCAGGTTCGTTCCAAGTTGGCTACTGTTCTGGTTTTATGAGTTTATAGGTATTGAACTATTGATGCGAGGTAGGTATGTGAAGGTTATGCGGTATTTTAATATTCGGTGAGTATTTGCTCTCAAGTACCCGCGCATAAAAATTACTGTCTCGTTAGTGCCGAGACAAAAGTTAGTGCTTATGTTTGTGGCTAATCGTGTGGTCTCGAGTTCGATTGCGAAGTCGAGAAAAGTGTTATTGGGTTTTTTGTTAGGATATGCTTAGTAGCAGCACGGTAATAATTATATGTTCGGGAGAGGGCAATAACTTGCTCGCAATTACATGGACTGTACAAAACAATGTAGAAGAAAACCTCAACACACATTGCACTTTAACTCTTTTCTCATAGTTTAGATATAAGAATACGCTATCGTATCTAATATTATAAATGTGAAAGTGAGTTTGTTTGTTTGTTACTATTTCACGCCTTAACTACTTAAGCGTTCAACATGAAATTACGCGTACACGTTGTCAAGGGTATAGAAAAAGACAGATAGGGTACCTATCATTCAGAAATAATACTGTGCCCGACCGCGCGAAGCTGCGGGCAATATAGTTGTATCTCTGAAGGAGTAAGGACAAGTGTTACACCCACACTAATATTTATCCTTAATATTTAGTTAAATCTTGGTTCTGGTACAGATATAATCTAACAGGAAAAAAAAATAAGCCTCTTCCTAATTTAGAATCTACTGGAAACCTAACGATCAGTAGTACGTATAAACGCAACTTCAAGACCAAAAGACAATTATTGTTTTAGTATGATCCTACTAAAGATATAATTGTGGAAGTTTGTCAAGATGTTTGTTATTTAATCATACGCAAACTATTTGGCAGATTTAGATACCTATAATTTCGCAAACAGATATATTTTTGTCCCAGTATGCGTGCCCATAGGATACACGCGGGCAAAACTGTGGGCAGAAAACTAGTACATAATATGTAATAAGTAAATAATGCGGTTGAATGATGGTAATAGCATTTACATTATCACCTGTACAATATTAGTTACTGCCCTGCAGATATATTAATCAATATTCCGAAGCAGACTCTATATGGAATTGCTAAAATAGTTAATCTGTATACGCGTATTACGTTCCATTCCGTAATTGTACGTAGGGTTTGCATGCAGTACAGACCATGATTTTATTTATAATTATTATATATATATTATAAAGAAGCAGATTTAATTTTTTGTTTGTTTGTAAAGGTTTAACTCAAAGATATATCACCGAGTAACAAAGGCTATATTATATTTTAAAAAGTACTGTTACTAACTTAATCTAACCTACTGTTATGCGAGCGAAGCCGCGAGCAAAAGCTCGTATATTATAAATGTAAAATTGTAAAGATGTTTGAATGTTTGTTACTCAAGCATGCATAAATTGTTAAACTGATTTGGGTAAAACTTTGCACTTTAACAGATCATATAAAGTATCCTATATATTAAGGTACGGCGCATTAACACATAGGACACTTTTTATCTCGAAATATGTTCCCATGGGATACCCGCGGACAAAGCCGCAAAGGTAAGAATACAGTGCCGCAAGAATACAGTGTGCAAGGGACAAAAATGTCCTAACTACATAAAACCTTAAAGAATTTGTTAAACACGTTCATAGTAGGCAGACAACACAAGGTTGGGAAATTGCAGCCAAATGCTGCAGTTTCCCATAAAGTTGATTTTACTTTACCGATGTGAACCCACTCGTAAGACTAGCATTTGGCTTAGCTCGAGGGCTTAATAAGAACACTAGTAATTTGCAAAGCCAATTTCAAATTGCTAGTAATCTTTTCTAAAAAATCTTACAGCTAATTACAAAGGAACGATATAAATAAAAAAAGTAAGGCCAATTAAAAGTTTTAACAAATAAATATATTTTACTCGTACAAGCAGTTTCTTGAGAATTCTTACAAGATTATGAAAAAGTAGCTCGTATTTTCTCCAAATTTGAAACTATTTTTTCTTTGTTAAGTATTTTTTAAATTCACTTTATAAAACTCGAGAGCTCTATCAATAACAATAGCAACGATAAAACATTGATTGACACTTACACTGACTTGAATAATTACAGTTTGACTTGATCGAAATAAAATGTTAATTATCGAAGGCACTATTAAATCTTCAGCATAAATCTTGACTGCCACAGAATAAAAGGAGCGACATATAACTCAAGAAGTGAAAGTAGCGGCCAGTTATTAATACCCTACACAAAGAATTGACGTCTTTTGAAAGTACGATCGATATTTTATTCCACGTTTATTTTCAGCGGACCGAGGGTAAATTATGTTGCTCAAGTAAGTACAGTGGCCGCTCACAGCTGCTTACAAACTTAAGAATAACGATACTACAGTTTTGGCGCGGGAACTTTTGCATAAACCTGCACTTAACGCCGTCGACGACAAACTCTACAGTTAAATAATAAACTTTAATGGACTTTTGGTCATTTCAGTTTATTGTTATTATTTTTTTCTTAGAGTATATGAAAGGACGAAACCTTTTGAAAATTTGATAGCATCTGATGTGAGTAACGAGTAGAAGTTTTAGCGAGGATGAAATTTTGGGTTTAAAAGAACCATACGGCAGCGTTAAAGATCTTTGTAAACTTTGAATAATATCGCTGCCGCTATAAGAGAAGGGTCTTTTGTAAAAGAAAGTATTTTTTTGGTCATGTAGTGTAAAGTTTATATGTAAAGTTTGATGATAAAAGTACATAGGGTAAGCTTATATGGGTCAGTTAAAAAGAAACGGATCGACGATCGGCCTTAACCAAATCAGTTCTGAAGAAAAATGAGTATTGTAAATAGAAACACGTACATGAACAATGTTCTAAAAGAAAATATCTACTTTTATTTATCGACACTAAGCAGAAAAGCGCATTTTAAAATCCTTAAATGTAGAGTTTGGATACGCTTCAAAGCTTTAGATGGTTTTATGTAGAACGGTTAGGATGCCATATACATCTCAGTTAAAATTGGGTTAGTTTGTGTTATTTATAGGTCCGTGTAAGTAAAAATATCTATGGATTGTTACTACTGATTTATTAAATGGATTCGCATACGAAAACGATTTACGCGGCCCTGTCGATTCAGATGATGCTGTCGAAAATCGTGGAAGGTTTAGTCGTCAGGACCTGGATCTATCCATCTTTCCTCTGGTGAGCACGGGCTCACCATCGGCTCTAGGTTATGTCGGCATGACCTTTTTGCTAAGATTTGCGTAAATAATACACCCCACATGAAATAAAATATTTAGAAATTCATATACTGTAATTAATTATAAATACAGTACAGAAACCAGCATTTTATAATTAAGTAAACCGTTAGTTAAAATTGCTTTAAGCACAAAATCTGCGGTCAGGTAACGTCAAAGCATACTAATTTGAACGTAATGCGTGAAGCTTAGAAGTTGATTAATTTACACGTAAGTTAACGTTGTAAGTTTACATGTACAACTCATTCTAAGCGAGTAACGGAAAAACTCCCTTTGAAGGATTAGTCCAGTTGTTCGATATTGTGACGTCATAATTTTAATAAATAATAGAAATATCAGCTTTGCTTATTATAAATATAAGTATATATGTTATATTGTTAGCTATTAACGACGCAAAATACAATGCTATGAATATTTTCCCGATTAAAACTGGAACGATGTGCGTTGAATTGTTCAAATGCATAGTATTATCACATGCAATCAAAATGCGGCTGTCATTATGTTATTCCCCAATGAATAATACCGGCAAATGTTGGTATTTATTCGGCATTAACGGCGTAACGTTGCATTTGTGTATGCGTTGGTGAAACTGTGCGCAAATACGTTTGTTTCATCACGCGTTCAGCTAAATTACGTTGTGTTAACAAACAGGATTGCATCCAAAGGCCGAATTATGAGACGTGAGTACTTGCACTTGCTAGAGCTATGGTGCGTAGGTATGTTCAGAAAATTTTGCTATTGTAGCAATTAGATTTCTTCAAATACCAGTATTACCAGTTGTATTTGGCCAACGGCGGCATGGCGGTGCTGCTCAAAAGGTAGATTTTAATTTATTAAACATTGTTTTAGAAGTACATTGTTACATTTGAGATGAGTGTGTATTGCCAATGATGTAAACTTTTTAAGAAGGATATACATAATATTGTCTTCTGTTTAAGCGAATGTTATTCATTGAAATTAAATAATTTATACGGATTCTATCGCGTTGTTTATTTAATACTGTATTGCATAATTTTGAAACTGTTACACTACTACTACTATTGAACTTTAATAATTTTTAAGCTAATAAAAATATTTAAACCATTATATCTATTTATATTTAGGCTTACAATTTTCCCGACGTTTCGGTTGCTTTTCAGCAGCCATGGTCACTGGGAGACTAAGATAGTAGTTGTCTCAAAATGTTCCAGTATAGTTATTTCAAAGTACCCGAACATAATTTAATCATTGGTGTTTCTGTATACGCAGAATGGTTTGTTTCTTCTTTCTATCTTAGTCTCCTCGTGACCATGGCTACTGAAAAGCAACCGAAACGTCGGGAAAAGTGTAAACCTAAATATAAATAGTTTTAATAGTTTTAAAAATTTTATTAGCTTAAAAATTAGTAAAGTTCAATAGTAGTAGTAGTGTAACAGTTTTGAAATTATGTAACACAGTGTTAAATAAACAACGCGATAAAATCCGTATAAATGAGTTTAATTTCAAGGATATACATTTTTCATGTCAAGCAATCATCAAAATCATTAGATAACTTATATCCTGTATCTTGTGTAAAGCCTATTGGGGTATATTATGCACGCTGCGTGCCGAGCATTTCCTGTCGACAAAATCCAATATAATTTTACTCGATCTGGGTATCAGGACTTTAGTTGCACTCCGGATTTCACAAATAATTTAATTAAATTGTAATTTAATAATTGCAAAAACTCACCGAGTAAAGTAAATGTACATGTAACGTAATTTACTTAATGCACAGCAGGGCGCGGCACAGTTTATTTATCCATATGACGTCATGTGCAATAAGCGGCATATCAGGAAACATAAATTTATAAAAAATACAACAGGATTTGTGGTTTTATTCAATGGAAGACAGAAAAATGTAGGTAAAAATTTTCGCCGAAAATAAGTTGGTGATAAAGCAAAATTATTTGCGCCACTCACGCTGCCAATGAGAATCTCGCGCCCGCATTGAAAGCAGATCAGTACGTAGCGTTGTTCGCTGAGTCAGCTCAGAGCGGATTCAGTGTCTACTAGTGAAAGCGCTCGCAATTCTCTGAATATTGCCGCCAAATTGAACCTCCGATAACCTAGATCGCTCTTTCAGTGGGTACCTGCTACTGCATCTATGCGAACTACGATTTACGTTGGGTGAAGTAATTGTAGACATGAAATTCGGTTGTAAACCAAAGTCGGATTACTATCTGTTCAAAGTTATACGGTAAATTTTATTTGTATAAAATAAGTTATATAAGTAAGAAAGTTTTCTTGGATTGAGTCGTTTCCTGATTTAAAATCCTAGAAATAATACTAATGTAAGAAATAATACCTTTAAACAGATTTGAATAAAACATAGCACATGTATAAACTGTGTCCTAGACTAGCACAGGATACGTATAGGATATATATCCCGTGATAAAATTAAAATATAACATCATGTTCGCATATAACCGATCGTAACCTGTGACTTGAATTTGATGCTAGATGCGTTCAGCACCTAAAGATATCGCCGGAAAATCTGCATACTCCATCATGTTGTTGCTGATTATTTTTTGATCAAATTAAGTATCAACAACATTCTCCCTTGGTTTTTGAATTGAGAATTACATATTGAGAACGACTCAAACTCTACTTAAATATTACTTAAACATTTTTTGTTCCTATAACAAGTTTCCTTAAACTGTAGTACAATTTGAGTACATATTTGAACATCATAAAACCGCTATCAACTGACTATTTAAGTAAATGTTCAGTTGATAGTGGTTTTATGAAATTCGATTTTGTAAAACATATTTAAGGAGATTCAGCTGAGATATGCTACTCTTCTCAATTCAGAAACCGCGGGATCCCAATCCTGGAATTTAAGTTGCTCATGCATTCATATTATATAATATACAATTTCAAAATTGTGTTCCATGATTCCAAATTCAAATGGCAGTGATAACATCTAACATTAATCAAAAGTTACTTTCCTATCTAGTGACGGATTCTCAGTGTGACACTCGACGATGTGTCATCGTGACACACATGATTACATTTCCCGGTACTCCATATAGTCACGAGTGAACTCATTGGTACACAACTTCGTTTGTAGTGCCCCCCGCTACCTTCATCAGAACTTGATTGACAGCTTTGATGCCGTCTTTTGTTACCGGTGGAATGTGAATGTTTTAATAACATTGCTTTGGTATTATTAGAGGAGGCTCATTCTGAATTATCATACGAAATAAATTGAATAACTTTGCTTGCGACTTGGTAGTTGTGTTACAACAGAAATATCTATATTTATATATTATAATCTATACAAATGTCCTATTAACGCGTTTGATTGATACGTTTTACGCAAAATTGCCGTCCCAATTTTAATAAAATTTGGCAGACATAATAATTTTATAATATCAATTCATACAAAATATATACTTTACATATTATAATTTGTTTACTTTAAATAGGTTATACCTTATGCTAAACGTTTTGCCCTCTCTGAAGTTGCTTCAAGTAGTGTCGCAATGATAAAAAAGGCGTATGGAGTAAACCCGGGAAAGGGGAGGAGAAACTACAGCAACTTCAGACCGCACTAGAAGTTTGGGATAAGATATAGATATAAAACAAGATAAGGTCTTAAGGAGTCTGCCCACTACCCCGTCTCATACGATGACCGTGCTAGGAACAAATAAGGAAATGTATAAGACTATGCCCTCTACACCGTTCCGTCACCGACCAGCAGTTCCTATAGCAGGGCGTATCGTGTTGATTTTCGTGTCTGCTATGTTCCTAGCACGGTCATGGTATGAGATGGTGTAGTGGGCAGACTACTTTCCATGATTAGAGTACAATTAATACAGCTACTACTAAACTATATTCGTAAAAACAGGTTTTATAACCAAACCATTGGGTATAAAACCTGTTTTTAAGAATATAGTTTAAAATATAGGGAAATAACGGAAGATATTTAAAAAAAAGTGCTGATATAATCATTGGCAGTAGCAGCAGTGTATTTTTACATATTGTATATTTTTACTCAACTGCACTGTTGCCGATATGATAAAGTATTACTGCTGCGTCAAATATATGCCAGGATAAAAGATACATAATAAAAAAGATATCATTGTTTTTAATTATTAATGCCAGTTTTAACGAAAATATATATAGAGCGGCAGTTGTTTTCGGAAAAGCTGGCTGGTAAAAGTAATGGATATTAAACAGAAAAAAGAAACATTTCTATAGAACAAATTGAAAGCATCAAATGTACAGATATACTATATAAATAAGTATAAAAGAAGCTCTCTGCACGCGTTCGGTATTATAACCAGTGAAATGTTATCTGTGAATACGGATAACGCATTAGGAGAATTAATGTTCCGCTTTTCAACTTTATCCGTTCATTTTGAGGTAAATCGGAGCTTTTCCAATAAATTGAATAACGAATCGATAATCTTCGGGGACGATGTTAATACCTATTTATTACGTAGGGACTGGTTTTCTTTGATTGACTTATAGTGGTCTGGTTAGTGTTCTATTTTTTAAGTACTGCCATCGCTACAAATATCTGTATTTGTTTCATAGCCCCTTGTGTCTTCAGACTCTTTCGCAGTCGAAACGTAAAATTGATAAATAATTATGAATATTTATGTAAATAGGTAATGTAGCTTTTTTTTTTTTTTTTTTTTTTTTTTTTACGTGGGGGAATGCTATGACGCATATCCCTCCGCGGGGGCGGGCGGAGGGATTATGTCGGACTCGCCGGAGTAAAAGAAAGATGTTAAAAGACAATGTACCTCCCGGAATACCGACTAAACCTACCACGGTGTTCCTCGACAAAACCACTATCGACGGGGCCGCGCGAATCGCTTTCGCATGCGGTCGCGACCCCGCCGAGGTTACGGCCCGCCGTATGAAACGGCAGGCCACTACGCAACAAGACCTACCCAAGATAGGCACTACACAATATAAAAGCCCTACTGTCTCCCCCTAAAGGGGAGACGGACACGACACAGAGGCGCGCGTGGGAACACGCACGCCGCCTCTCGGACCTGGTGCTGAACGGATGGCGGGCAGGCCCACAAAGCCCGCCACCCCCAGGTCAAACCTCAGGGTGGCTGGAGGTCATCGCGCGCCCTCCGGCGCCCGGCTCTGCGGTTGGGGAGAGGGTTCAAACGCTCCCTCTCCCGCTCCGCCGCCTCCTTGGTGGAGATTACTTCCTCGCAGAAGGAGGCGACGGCGTTCCACGACCTCTCACTCCGGACCATAGACTGAACTACGGCCGGGAGCGAGAGGGCAACCGATCCGACTGCCGCGATCAACTCACGGCGCTGCGATGCCCAGGCGGGGCAAACCGCCAAAGTGTGCAGCGCCGTGTCCTCTACAACGTCGCGGCAGTCGCCGCAGTGGTGACAACCGGGCGTCTCTTGCCGGCGTATACGACACAGGAACTGGCCAAAACAACCGTGGCCAGTTAGAACCTGTGTCAGCCGGAAGGTGAGGGCGCCATGCCGCCTCTCCAGCCACTCCTCAAACACGGGTCTTACCGCCACAATCGTGGCGTGCCCGAAATAGGTAATGTAGCTGGAAGTATATTGAGTTTGATTTGGATCAGGACCCAAGTTAGATCATTTACTCAGGCAGGCAGGGCAACCACATTAGATTTTTCAATTAAACATTCAAAAGCGACGCGTATTACCCAAAAGTATCAATGGACTCACCATTACATGAAACCTAAATATGGCTAAAGAAATGTTTCTAAGTGGATGTAATACATACCTGCTTTCCCATTTCCTTTAGGGTAATATATATAGGCATGAGTTTATACATATTTGTATGTATAGAAGGGAATACTCAGTCAGAAAGGGGATCAAAGTACTTATGATAATAAACGACTTTTGTTCTACAAGTTGCCAGAAAAACCGCGCGAAGAAAACGCTAAAGATGCACTATATGTAAGTTCTATATTATGTTATACGTTCAAACCGAAGACATATGTATATAGACTGTAAGTACATCATTAAAGTAAAACGTGCTCTTGTTGTAATGGTTCGCGTCAAACATAACGCGACAAAATTGTTTTGTGTATTAATGATTACATGATGGTGCTGGGAGCTAGGTGGTCACCGAGTGGTTGGATAGCGGGTTGGATCCGTCACAAGATGAAGATTTGTGCGATCTATAGATTTTCTTTTAATAAGTACATATCTATTCAGTAATATGATGGTCAATAAGTAGGTTAAAAGACAAGATATACATGTATATGAATAAAAAAGAAATGTGACAGTCATTTGGTAGGCCAATTCAAAAAATAATTATAATACATTTGAAGTAATATTTAGTAGTTGTTAGATAAATGCAAGATTTATTATATTTTATTTCTTATCTTGTTAGTTAAAGTATGACAAACATGGCAATTTAAAATGTAAGAAAGAAATAGTATATACAACAAAATGTCAGTTAATCATATTTATCCATTATAAGAATAGGTTATTGCTTTTATTATAATTCATTTAAAAGAATACACAACGACAAGTTATAACAACAACAATAAGCATATCATTATTGAAAACTCTTTTAATGATATAAACATATTTGTTTACATATTCTAAAAATATATAAAACCATAAAAAAACATTTCAATAGGCTCATTAAATATTTATAATTTTAATTAAAGTTATAGAATTTACTCATTTTACAGAGGATATTTGAAGAAAATAGCTATGAATGTTTTGTCCTTTACTTGCCTTACAATATCACATAAAACATAATACAAGTAAGGTACTTTACTATATTGATTAAGTCCGTAATCTTCCATTGAAATTGGGTCCGATAAATTAATGCGCGCCGGCGACAGGCCTGATCATCGTGTCGCCGAACACTTTTAATAGAATTAATCTATTTTAGCAAAGGCTTTAACAGCTCCCGTTCATTCTCAAGTAATTTGAATACATTTTACGAGTCCATTTGTTAAAGGATTGTTACTGTATATATAGGTTTAGATATGGCATTTATTAAGGTAAAAGTGAGCTTTATAAATAAGACGTCCAGTAAGATGCGATCATATTATAGATCGTATAATATAGTGGCAATTATTTATGCTATTAAGCAGATTAACTACATAATTTATTAAGGTTAAGTTTCTATATCAAGAAATGAATCGTTTTACGTACAGAATTTTCGACACATATTCTAAGAAAATATGTCAATAATAGACATATCGTAGCTTAAACGACCCGTTTCTTAAAATAGAATCTAGGCCTAAAAATACAACATACAGCCTATGGAGTTTGGAACAGAGGTGTAGTTGTAATATGTATTTATGTTATCTTTACAATAACTGAAAGTATACTAAAAGGTATTGTCCAATTTCTCAATTCGTTGTATTTCAATAGTGCTAATTTGGCTGATAATTTTCGATTTGATTCGCAATTGTATGAGACAAAGTACTAAGTGTCAATCATGATGATGCAAAGAGATACAAATAAAAATTACGCTTCAGAATGGCGCCCATGCAAGGACGGTCAGCTTAAGAACACAAATAAATAAAATAGATGTAAATAGTTATTCTTAATATAGTTCACTCGAGTTTCTAATATAAAATAAAGGATTTAGTGATAATACGGATCGTATTCTCTCTATATTATAATATAAAGTGGACCAATAGCATGCACCATATTGGTCCAGTATCTAATATTTGTAAACTTATATTTGGTCGACATTTACAATCAGGTTGCAACCCCGGAGCGCTTTTGTCCAGTAATAACTGGTATGAGGCGATTTGAATGCAACTGCTCGCCACCCGTTTGCAATTAAATGTTTCCATTTCAATAGTACGCTGGCTAAAGACAAACCTTTGAATGGTTTTGAAAGTACTGCAGAGAGTGTACTTTATATTCTTCAGAAGGTGGTCAGAAATATTGTAGCTGTATTTGAAATGAATAGGGAAACGGTTTATAAAAATGTTTTAGGATTCTTTCTCTTTAATTATAATAGGATAATAAAATACATGGTTGATTTAATGTGCATTCATTTTCTCCTGAGTCATGATTTGGCGGTATTCATTTGAGTTTGATAAACGAATTGGAGTGAAAATGCCAGATGGCATTTAATTTGTTATGTAAGTTTGAACATAGTGTAAGTAGCGTTAGTTAAAAGTGTTTACCAAGCGTATATGATTTTATTTACTATTTGTAAGGACTGTACAATTTCTTCTAAGCGGCAATTGAAATTTAAAGACGTAAGCGGCATCAATACAAAAGCAAAATGTAATAAAAGTTTGGCATTTTGGGATTACTCAGAATGTTTTATGATAACAATGGAAAGTGATGGAAAAGTCGTACATAAAGCCTGATATGTGATAAAGAACGAAATGAAAATAGCAATTTATTATTGTCACTATAAAGTATATCGTGTAGGCAGAAATTTAATAGCCTTCGTACGTGATGCTCATTCAGCAGCTGTGTGCTCACTAACAGTAAACATGTTGATTGCGCACAACTGATTCCCGGCATACCGTGATGACGTAACATTTTAATTGTATTACTAAGCTGATGTCAGCAAATCGATGTAATTTATTGCATTGTTATTTTTAATTTTACTAACTTAATACTTTTGATCTCAAATTATTCGAAACGACTTTCACTTAGGTTTTCCTGCATTGTCTCATCGTATCATCTTGAAAAGCGTGTCAATTTTATCGGTCTTTTATTTTGCCCCAGCGGGACATAGTCGAATGATTGATGTATATTGTAACTACCTAAATATTAATTTGTTTTGATCACAATATAATATGTTTCGTGTAGATTTCCTTTCGGTACTGTGCTTGCGACTGGAGTTCTAAATGGTTGTAGAATAACGTAAGTTGAATTAGAGGTTATTATAGTTGCCTAATACGGTCGGTGTCTAACATTTCCAACTGATACCCCGAATGAAGTAATCTGGTTAATTATCCTAAGTCGAGCCGATTGGACACCCGCAACCGACCGAAAGGACGTTCCAATTCTCACATAAAATCAAACTTAAGTCGCTATTAAGTTGGGCGAGAGGCTGGATATCAGTGGGAACAGTCGAGGGTGGGTGCGAGCGCCGGGCGCCAGTCCGCGTGCGAACGCAGCCCGCGATTCACGTGTTGATCCTCCCCACACTTTTGGAGGGAAAACTTAGAACGACTTGTGCGAAAGATATGTTCGGATAGTTTATAATGTTGGACGTTATAAGTTTGGAACTGCAGTGTACATAGAACATGTGGACGTTTATGACTGTGTTGCCGATGAATAACTTAAATGGATAGTTTATGTAGTGGTGTTTTGTGATTGCGGAATAATGAAGGGTACGTATTAGTTTTTAGATTAATTATTATATGTATATTTAAGATTATTTTTGTCATCTTAAAATGTTTTAAATTGCTATTATTATAAATGTGTAAAGCTACTTTAAAAATACAAATAATATATTTTTTTAGAGTTATATAGAAGTTTTACAAGGTATATTTTAAGAAAATAAAGTTAATGATTATTTATAAACTAAATATATTGTTAGAAACCCAGTACTACAAATATATTCTGTATCGTTCCGTACTATTTCATCTTATATGAAAGCTACAGACTTCACATAAATCATCGCAAGAAAACCTATTTTCTTATTTATTTTAGCTACAGAAATATGTTATAGTAGGCAGGAAATAAATATGTAACTGACTTTCACTGCGAGATAAATAAAAAATAACACGTATACGAAGAAGGATAGTAATCGAGAGGGATGTTAATATTTTCGTGCGGTATTTTGTTGGACTAGTTTTATATCATCAAACGTTAATAAAGGACGGTCACCTGTATAATTCATAGAACGCGCTTAGTTACAACACTTGATATAATTACATTAGCGAAGCCAACGAACTATATTTGCATTTTAAACGCAGTGTAAACGAAATTCTCAATTTAAAAGCTGAGCAATATTCCGAGTAAATGGGTCGCACTCAGCTCCCGGCAGTAAATAAACCGTCAGCCTCCACGATAGACGTTCACTCTCCCTGATTTATGTTATGACCCACTATGAACGACACCACGCTTAATCTTTAAAAATTAACTATACCAGAAATACGCTGCGTCGCTGACTTCAGCATTTTATAAAAGCTTTCTCTGCGTAGAGCTTGAGATTCAGCATTATTCAATACGGCCGTGATTTTGCTTAATCTGGATTATGATGGATTAATTTGATTAATTTATATCTACATACGAAACACTATAGGTACTACTAGTAATATAAATGTAATAGTGAAATACATCTTAAAATAATTCCATAATCTTCAGAAAGCTAGCTTTACCTATTGGCTTTTATCATAGAAAATTATACGATAATATTTTCTTATTTGATGCTTAGCCAGCTTGTTATATATTATTAGCTGTGTTCGTCACGTAAAATGGGACAACTACATATATTGCTTTTAAGTTTTGTCATAAAAGTGTGCAATACATACATGCAGTACATAATAATAGTTGTCACTCTTAACGATATATCATTAGTACTTTAAAAAGTATTTGAATTTGCCTACCGTTTGTTTTTTATAAACATAATCATAAAATTCTTTACAATAATTTTGATTCTTCTGAACTGTTTTCAACTTGTCTGTTATTGTTGCCCGTAACTTGTTGTTACGTATTTAACGTTGAAGATTTCGTGTAAATACGGTAAAACATTGTTGTTTTGCCGTTTTTCATAAACTGTTTCAGAAAAAGGAAATTTTTGGCGGCCTTCAGTGTAAGGTTTGGTTATTCATTTGTGTATGACTATATGCTGTATAACTTTGAATAAAAGTATTTGTATTGACAGTTCACGAGTCAATAAATTTTTCCGATATTTACCAATATCTTAAAAACATGGTAATTATGTATAAGTCAAATGACGCATCAAATGTTATTTGATGTTATATTTATATTGTAATTACCTATAAAAATTTAATTGCTTCTTGTTTGTGAAAGGTTGATGAAAAGTATTTTTATTTGTGACCATAGATTCTAAGAAAGCCTTTCAAAGTTATGATACTATTTTGTATGTTATTTTTTCTTTTAAATTTCATTCACTCCACTCACTTTTTTATATTTTATATATTATCTGATTTTAGAACAGATATAACTTATTATAAGAACTTTGTTGCCAATTTTTTTAAATGTGAGACCATCTCATCACATTTGTTTGACATGTCACGGGTTGACACCTCAGGCTGTGACAAATGTGTATGTTGAAAACTTTAAAAGGATTGCTTCCTTTTAAAATTTTCCTTATATGTCACAAATATTTGATCCTATCGTAAAAGTATCGTGTAACATGTGTGATTATTTACTATACAAATATTAAAGGTGGATTTGTACTATCTGAATGGACAGACTTTACGAATTTGGATGTTGAAAAAAAAAAAAATTTACAATAAATGTCACGCCGCATGACATCGCTGCAAAAATTTTAAAGCACACGCTCTTGTCACGTTGGCCAATTTTGCTCTATCTACCTCATAAACGCGCAGATGACACGCGTGACAAAACAATACACATGTCAGCCGCTGAGTTTTTGATAAGCGCACATTTTTAATGAAAATATTAAAAAAAATATGGCCCATCTAAAATACACAGCCTTTGACCGTATTGTCTATCCAAGCGTACCACACCAAGTAGGTATATTATGTATCAAATCAAAGCGATCTATGCGTTGTCATGTCATTATGTGGACGAACCGTAACAGATAAAAACTTCATCTATGAAATACTTGATTTCATAATAAACACAATCCGGACACTAGTATCTTAGCTTGGGGGGGGGTATTAATTATAATTTTAGACGCTATTGTGTAGCCAAAATATATGTTTTGCATTGAGTAGATGCATTAAGCGGTTTGTTAGAATTCATAACAATTACAACGATTACAAAATAATATTGTAGCAAGAACCGGGCGTAATTACTAATTGATAATTTTTTTGACAGAATACGCGCTACAATGTGTGGTCATAACACTAGCGGTGTTAGAAGTGAGCGCAAGCGACAAGCGGCCGCGATTTGTCACGGAGCCACCGGCACGCCTGCTGTGGCCCGCCACGCGTGGCGCACATGCCCTTTGCCGGGCTGCAGGTCATCCGCCACCCGATATCCACTGGGTCACGGCTGAAGGGCAACTGCTGACTACTATACCGGGATTGAGGTAAGCCTAAAATCTATTATCCGTAACTTATCCTTGCTCCTTCCTTAGTGAAGGTAAGCGGTTGGTACCCGACTTTTAGTTTTATTTCAAGCATGCATGGTGATTCTGCAGACTTTATGGCCCACTAAAACTTTGATGTCGTTTAACTAGATCAATTATGCATAAGTACAAAATTGTCTACGGGGAGCCATCTACCATTTAGCAAGTGCCATTATAAGATACTGGTTTCTTTTACACAACCTTAGATTCCTGTATTGTAGAACCAAAGCAACAAAACGATTGGTGGTAATGAATGCACGCATTAGACGGTTTCCTGTCAATTATAATGGATAATATGTTCATATTGGAACAATATGCAAAACTTTAATCCTAACTAATATGATCAATAATTTATAAATATGCCAAATTAAATCAATAGTGCTTACAGATGATTGACCGAACCACAGTATGCATTCGCTCTTATTACTTAATAGGTTAAATGCATAGCAAACACTATGAAAAATATATCATGGCATTGCGTTCAAATCGATAAATATATAGGCTGCATCTTGATAATAAATGCTCCTAGATTATACCTTATGAATTGTATTCATATTAAAAACCGTGAGCATCGTATTTTCTACTTTACAAATTATAAAACGATTTACTCGGTATAAAGTAACCTAAAAGTTGGGTGTCACTTGTTGCATAAAAGATTTAGGTCGGCTGCCTGCGTTTAAATTAGATATATTTAGTCCAGAATTGTCTTGAATAAGAAAAATTGGAGATACTATACAATTAAATGAAAATATACACTAAACTACTAAATCAGTCACATCAAAAATATGTTTAATCATATAGGTCACAAAATTACATTAAACTTACATTTCATTTATATTTTGCCAATCTAAATTATATTTTTTTTAATCTTACGCACTAGGAATAATTCCCATGTCGCAGGGACTTTACATACCCTACCGGCCAAAAGTTTGAGACCACAAGTTAAAATATTGTTTCACAATAAAATTTGTTAAAAATACATATGATAAACAATTAATTTGAACACCTGCATATACAATGGATATTTAACTATTTTTCGAAGTCATTATTTCTATTTATTTTTATGTAATCATCGTACAAAGGTCTTTTGTCTAGAAACATCAATGGGCGCCGCGTGCGGACCGCGCGCTAAAGTCATTGTAATATTATTGTTACCTGACTATTATTCATTATTTGGGCTTTGTTTTGTGTTAACAGAATATTAGGAAATTTTAACTTCCTAAAACACTGTGAACACCTGAGTTTCCATGGAGTAAATATTTCTTAATCTTGGTTAGTCCGAGCTCGTCGTTCTTACAGTGAAGACATCTCATTATGGGAAAAGTACGCCAAATTAGCGGTGAAACTCGTGCTGTCATCATTGCTTTACACAACGAAAGCAAATCTGAACGTGCGATTGCTACTCAGCTCAAGTTGTCGAAGACTTGTGTTCATAACACAATAACCCGATACAAGGAGACTGGCAATAATCAAGATCGTTCGCGGTCGGGAAGGCCGAGAGCTACCACTTCTAGCGAGGATAAGTTCATCGTGGTAACAAGCAAGCGGAATAGACGCCTGACAGCACCAGAAATCCGCGCTGAAGTGAACAAATCCCGGTCTACACCTGTGTAATTGACCACAGTGAAAAGAAGACTAAGAGACGCTAAGTTATTTGGTCGCGTAGCAGTGCGAAAACCTCTCTTAAGGCCACAAAACAAAAAGAAGAGAATGCAGTGGGCCCTTACCCATCGAGACTGGAGTGAAGAAGACTTCAAAAGAGTTCTTTGGACAGATGAGTCCAAATTTGAAGTGTTTGGGAGCAAAAGACGTGTTTTTGTTCGGCGGAGTGCCGAGGAAAAGATGATGCCAGACTGTGTCCTGCCCACAGTGAAGCATGGCGGTGGTTCCGTTATGGTTTGGGGTTGTTTCTCGAGCCGTGGAACTGGAGATTTGGTACGAGTCGAAGGAATTATGAAAAAGGAGCAGTACAAAGCAATATTGGAGTGTAATGCTGTACCATCGGGACTTCGGCTAGTTGGAGATGGCTTTATTTTCCAACAAGACAACGACCCTAAACACAGCTCCAAATTATGCCGGGGTTATTTAGATACAAAAGAAGCAGAAGGGGTGTTAAAAAACATGGTGTGGCCCGCTCAGAGCCCCGACCTTAACCCTATAGAACTTTTGTGGGAAGAGCTGGACAGAAACGTGCGCAGTTGTTGTCCCAGCTCACAAGAAGATTTGTGGAGAGCATTGCAAGAAAGCTGGAACAATATTTCACAAGAAACAATTGACAAATTGATTGCCCGCATGCCAAGACTTGTCAACAAAGTGATTCAATGCAAGGGAGGGTTTTTTGATGAAAAAGCTGTTTAGCTTGTCAACATATATTTTAAGTTAAATTGTCGAAATATTTAATATTTTTTATTTATATTTAATTGCATTTGCCATACTTAATAAATATCACAATAAATCCTTTCATGTTTAGCTTTTTATTTTGAGTTTTACATCCATTTGCAACTTTGATGTAGGTGGTCTCAAACTTTTGACCGGCAGTCTGGGTTCATAACAAAGGTACGACAGTGACTTCTTAATAAAAAAATATGCGGTATGCATTTGATTATTGTATTGCAAACATAATATATGTATATAATATCAGCCCAGTATTAAACTGTCTCACTCCTGGGCACGGGCCTCTTTGCAGGGTGAGAAAGGTTAGGCCATAGTCCAAGTAGTCATAGTACATTATAAGCGTAATAGCATCCTATGTTTTTTGACTTCTTATTTGTACGAGCAAACGCTTGGCAAATGCGGTCGGTCAAGCGGTCGAAATTCGATCATAATCATCATTGAACATTTGAGAAAACCATAATATATCAATTTACTTTTTAAAATATAACTGTTTCCAACTCATTTTTGTCGATGAAACGAAAGCTCGGCGGTAGCCTTTGACACAACAAAATATTTAAAAAAATATATATAAAATCGGTTGACAAACTGAAGAGATATTATTATGTTAATATGTCGTAAAGGTATAAAGTGATGGAATAATCTTAAAGTTTACTGATATTATTTGTTTTATGTATCAAAGTTACAATTGTAACAGGGTGCAATTTTATGCTCCTTTTCCTCTAGCAAGTAGAGCTTGAAACGGCAATAGGTAATCTCAGATGTGTTTTCACCCCTGCAAGTCACTTGTGAAAATAGTATTCAACGACTACGACTCTCTGTTACAATACGGATAAAGGAGAAACCCGTTTCTGGGCCTACCGTTACACGAATCAGATATGTACCAAAAAAATTGTCTATTTTGCTTAATTAACCCATTTAAATATTAGCATTAATACCAATGGCCAAGGGTAGAAAATAATTAGAAATCTATTTTTTTATTTTAAACAAGCCTTGTAAACCGTTCGAACTCTTATTTCATTTTACGTCACTAACTTTGGCATTAGATGAATAGAGCGTACTCTAAGAATATGATCGATTTAGTGGAAATCGATAATGATTGAAATGTTACGAATAATTAAATAATACGCCATTATATTAGTATGTTTATTTTTAGGTACTAAAATCAATGTAAAATAATAATCAGGCAAATAATATCAATAATAATAGAAAAATAGAAATAATAATTGTAAGAATTAAATAAACGATTTTATTGATTATTTATTTCATTGATCGGAATGTACTAGTAAACGGCAAATGTCAATGTCAACGTCTGTCAATTGTCATGGTTGTTTCATGTCATTAATGTCATTCGCTTTTCGTATTTTTGCGCAAGTGAATGTATTCAATAATAATAATATAATGTATTCTATGCAACAGGGTGAATCGTAACTTTCAACCCTCGAAGTTAATAAATCAAGAACAGTTACGATATGTAGATGGGTTGTAGAAGTAGTCAATGGGAGATTTAAGCGAGATTTTAAGCTATTTCGCCAAGATTTTTTAATAGAGCGTCAAGGAATGTTATGGTACTCTTTGAAGTGGCTGCCGCTTTAATAAATGCTTTCCACCTTCCTGACAGCGCTCTAAGTGGCAGGGATGCTATAATCCAATATTATTGCACCTGTATTATTGGCAAATGAACGGTTGGTTGCTGTGCCCACATCATGAGCATAATATGGTATCTTGGTTGGGCATGGTACCAGAGTAGGCAATTGCCTCTTGCACAATTTCTGGATACTGTATTATTATATTATGATAATCCTAATGAAGAAGGTGATTAATAAAACCATCACAAATATGTGTTTTTTTATTTTAATATGTTGTTGCAATCTCGGATTACTACAATGTGAGATTGCATCAAATTCCTTAGTAGATACAATATTAACAAATGTAACTGGGCCGTGTCTTACAAACATAGTTTTCAGCTGAGGTTTTCAATAAGATCAATCGGACCAATCTGAAGTCACCCTCTAAGCGCTTTTTATATACTTCAAACCTCACCGTTATACGCTGCAGCATAGCACATAGGCGTTCTGGATTTACATAGGCATCAGAGCCACAAAAATATCAATTTTAATAACTCATATAATAAAAATAACCTAAGATGTAAACATTGTCTGAATTTATCAATTTGGCCATTGCCGGGCGTCGTGAAAATTGGGCTCGTGAAAGCTTTCTAAATGCTCTAATTTATGGCCAAAGTCCAGTCCTGTAACGCCAGGCCCAAGTTTCTATAGAGTTTGGGTTTCTCCTTTACTGTGAGAATATTCTTTGTTCTTTATTGTAAAAATAGCACATTAATAGTAACTTACTTGCGTCCGACATGTCGCTGGTTTTAATCACCATTAGAAAGCAACATTATAAAGAAGTAACATTATATATACACACATTATATATATGTACATAGTGATTTTTATTCTCTATGAATGATAACTCTCGCACTAGAAGTAAATCCTATGTCGCGGAGGAAATTACAAACATTCAAACAACGGACACAAAGAATACCTAGACTCGAAACAATCACCGTGTAGGAATCGAACCCACAACACTCAGCGCAGTAGCAATAGCGAGGCGATCACTTCAACCATTTTGCTATCCGTCAGCGTAAAATACACCACTGCCTACCACTTCGGGAATAGGCGTGAGTCTATATAGTCTATTTTACATATACGTATGCATAAAAAAATAAATTGTATACATATAGCTCAAATAGTAATAAAGTAGAATAGAATTTAATAAAGTAGAATAGAGTAGAATTTTACAAGAAAATGCTTTCAAGAGCAAAAGTCTTTTAAAAGAATTTTGTTGGCAACCAAAACGATGCATAAAATATTTTAAATTAATTAATGGTTTCAGCGACAGGTTTGTGTTAATAAATCAAAACCAGAGACTGCCTTGTTAGCTACGTGCTATAAGTTACGTTTACAACTGTTCATTCAGTCCGAGGTTCAATATCCAGGACTGCTAAATGTTATGACGTATTTCTGTTAGAAGATTTAGAGTTATATTGTATATTATTTTGCGAATCTGGTCGTTCTTTTAACCATTACGGTGACATTATAGCCGGTGATGGAATACTTTAGCGGATGTTATTTGGTCACGCTCGTGCGAAAAAGCGATATCTTTGGTGTAACAAGCGTTACTAAGCTTCGCTAATCGTCATATAAGTTAATACATCTTAATACTAACAACTGAACATTTATCAGTTACACATAAAAAATATTTAAGAAAATTAACGTGAGGTGAGGAGTCCTTACACGAGCTATAGAAGCCAAACCGATTATTTTTAGAATTATTGTATGTCTGTCTGTATGTTTGTACGCGCATCACGCTAAAAATACTGCACGTAATAGAATACAGTTTTCTAAGTTATGTTGCTGGAGGTCAAACTTAAAATCTGGTGTATGTATATTGGTAGGCCGCCTAAAAATCAAGCATTAATAATGAGACATTTTTGATACGCTGTCTAGCAGACGTAACAACTAAAATAGTCGGAGGGTCAGAGATAAAGAGATAAGCTATTTTACCTTATTCCTCCTGAAAATGCGAAGAAAGAAAAATATATATGTACCTACTTCATAACTCCACGCATACGAAACTTCGTATGCGTGGAGTTATGAAGTTAGTGATTATGGATGTATGAACTAGTTCTTAGTATGAACTAGTGTTTCATACTTCTGTTAATCTGCCAACGTGTTTCAAGTAGGTTCACCTTATTTAACGCACTAATGGTAAAGTTTACTAAGGACAACAAAATACAAGTATTGAAGCGCAAATCATTACTGATTTGAAATACCTATCTATCGCCACTTTATGAAAATAACTGTCTATCATATTCAGCTTTACCGTCCATGTTTAGGAATTTTAATGGTTCCTAGAATATCAGATTTCTAAAACTAGCAAACATTTGGAAAATGTGCTTTAGCTTTTTGCTAAAATGCACAACTCTATTTCAACTTCAGGTAACAAAATATATAAATTGCAATTCTGGGGATAGAAAGGATAGCATAGATTTAATTGACTATGAAACTAAGTTATTCACAGTCATTTCATAATATATTTATATATTATGAAATAATTATTATAATAGATTTATATTATATATTGATAATAATAAATTAATATGTAATTCTGATATGAATTTCTAAATATTATAAATTGGTTAAACGTCTTATAATCTGCTGTTGAATTTTATCTGAGTTCATATAAAAGTCGCCACGTCTTTAACAGGTGTAATAGAAGTGCCTTTCGCAGTATCTCCTTTTTACTGACGTTGACAACGTGCGCTAGATACCCCTGATAACCCAGCGACACAATTTTTGTTTAAATATTATAAATTGGACAAACGTTATATAGTCTGCTGTTTAATTTTATCTGAGTTGATATAAAAGTCGCTTTATCTTTAACAGGAGTAAAAGTATTGCCTTTCGCAGTAACTCTTTTTTACACACGTTGACAACGTGCGCTTGCTACCCTTAGTGTCCCAAGCGACACACATTTTGTCACACATAGGTGCACCTTTAAACATTGCTTTGTATAACACCGTCTACTTATATCGACGACGGTATGTAGGTGTGACTGCTGCCTCCGTTGCACAGTGGTAGTAAATGCGACTGTTGTGCATGTGGTCTCAAGTACGAATCCCAAGTCGGGCCAATGAAAAACTATTAAGGTTTTCTGTTAACAAATGTCAATAGCAGCTCGGAGTTAAGCAGTTGTCGATGTTAGAGAACCCCGTGCCTTGGAAAACACGTAAAGCCGTTGATCCTGCGCCTGATATCACTTCGGTCGTGACGGATTGCCCGCCTATCGTATCATAAAAGTCCAAAAAGCTTGGTGTGCTCAATAGAGCTAAGCGGTACTTCACTGCGGGGCAAAGACTGCTTCTATATAAGTCGCAAGTCCGGCCTCACATGGAGTACTGCAGTCATCTTTGGACAGGAGCAACAAAATACCAGCTTGATCCTTTTGACGCGGTTCAGAGACGAGCATTGAGAATTGTCGATGAGCCCAAACTCACAGACGGTATTGAAGCACTAAGTCTCAGACGGGACTTTGCCTCCCTTTGTGTGTTCTATCGCTTATATGATGGATTGGGTTCTGATGAGTTGTTTGAGATGATGCCCTCAACTACTTTTTATCATCGCACCGCTCGCCATCGGCAGAGATGTGATTCTCACACCTTACAACCTAATTGGTGCCGCACCAAGCGGTTCCAAAGGAATTTTCACCCGCAGACACTCAGGTTGTGGAATGAACTCCCTGCCCAGGTATTCCCACAATATTACAGTATGAGGTTCTTCAAAAAGGGCGTAAAAAGGTTTTTACAAGGTCGGCAACGCGCAAGTGATGCCTCTAGTATTGCAGGCGTCGATAGGCTACGGTGACCATTTACCATCAGGTGGGCCGTATGCTTGTTTACCACTTTAGTAGTACAAAAAAATAAAAATAAGAAAAGGGAACAGGTAGTGCACTTGTGTTTGCGCACACGCTTGTATTCTGAAATATCTCCTGCGCATGGTCAGTTTTTGTTAAAATTGCTGCGACCGAAATTAAATGATACCTACACACATTATTACGTGCATACAGATGTAATCATACGTAGCGAAATTTTTTTGATTAATTAGTATTCCGAAGAAGTCCACTATTATGCCATGTGTGCAGTCACATGAAATAAACTTATTAGTGTGGAACTAAAATGTGTAGTTATGTATTAAAAATCGTATGTATGTCCAATGTTGGCCATAGTTCATTTAGCAATTTATGCTACAACATTAGGTTTTTTACATCCCAATTATTTCAGTAATTTTTAAATCTTTCAGCGAAAGTCTATCTGGAAAATATTTGTTTGCCTAAGAGTAGACCTGAATTCATAGCCATTTAAACCCTAATTTGTATAAATTTGTATAAAGCTCAATGTTATGCGAGTTAGTACGACTCATCGACTGATCGGTCTCCAGATTGCTTCGATTGGGTGTTAGTAAAGTACGGGTGAAAGTCGACGACGGGTCTATTAAATAAACTACTCTAACTTTACCTATATTTTACAAGCGAGCGATACGGGCGCGGGCAACTTAATATTTAGTGCGAACACCCGAGGCGAATTCCTTTTACTACGTTTTGAGGCATGCATACAAGTTCGGTGTTTCGATGTGAATTATGAGGTTAGATATTAATTAGGATGCTCGTTAGTTTAGCGAGGTAGACGCTGATAGTTTATTCAATAACATTGACTTTAGTGAAACAGTGCATCACAAAGAGAATCTTATGTTTAATGGACGTACCGTGCATGTAATAAATCATTAACTACAATTATTATAAAACAAAGTTTTCCGCCGCGTCTGTCTGCCTGTCTGTTCGCGATAAACTAAAAACTACTCAACAGATTTTCATAACAAAATGATAAGGTGTACGCACACAGCAGTGAAGAAGCGAGCAACCGTGTTCCGCGTGTCCAATGAGGCTATTTTCCATCCTCACTCATGGTTTGGTTGGGAGTCTCTTATTGGGGCTTAACTGAGATACATTTTTGTGAGGAAGGCGTAAGAACGAATGCAGTTATGTATCAAAATACAATTCTCACGAACCTTGTGGAACCTGTTTCGCATATCATGTTCGATAACAGGCGTTGGGTATTCCAACAAGATTCTGCGGCAGCTCATAGAGCGAAAAGCACTCAAAACTGGCTGGCGGTGCGTCTAATTGACTTCATCCGGCACGAAGACTGGTCCTCCTCCAATCCAGGTTTGAGTCCGTTAGATTACAAGATATGGCAACACTGGAGGAAAAGGCCTACTTAACGCGTCATCCTGATTTGGAGTCACTCATGGCATCCTCGATTGAGGCAGCCGCAGAAATTGACATGGACCTCGTTCGTGCTATATAGACGACTGGCCGCGCAGGTTGAAGGCCTCTATTCAAATTCGCGGCGGTCATTTTGAATAAACTTTATTAGCATAAGAATCTGTGTTTTATTAAGTTCATTTTGGTATATACATAAATGTTTACATCAATAATAAACATGTCTCAATTATTTCATTGGAGAATTTAATGCTCGTACTTATTTTATGGAATTGAATAATTTATTATTACTATTATTCTTCTAATATTTTGTTTTAGACTATTGTAGTTTCGAACATAATGTGAAAATGGCTAATGAAACAAGAATTTAATTGAATAGCAATTTCAAATACATTGCTCGCGCTCAGACAAGTATTCTATGAAGGGTTTATTATGCTGCACTCTTTCTGACAACACAGCGTTTTCTAAAGAAATCTGTATACTTGGTCTTTAGTAGAATCAAGTCATATATATACCCTATAAAAACTAGGTATTCCTCCGAGAAAGTATTCTTCGTTGAAATTAAAAGTTAGAATGGATATCCCCTATACCTTTCTAGGTATCTATACATTTTCAATCTTGTGATACATAAGGTTAACAGAGTATGTATTACTATAAATATTCGAAGGTAGTGGAATTTTGAGCACGGTGGTGCAGACTATTAATGGCTATATTACGTGTGTTACAAATATAAATGCTGAAATTAGTGTACGAGATTTGTATTTGGAGAAACATAAGAGGCATTTACAACATATATACACATACGCCTGTCTGTATATCCTCGAGGTAAGCGGTGTATCACACTTACTTCTCGCCAGCTAAGACTTTAGGCTCCATTTTATAGGGAGTGGGCTTGCCATCCGCCAGACTTATTGCCAATTGCTAATGTTAATTTTAAACACAACAAACAATCCATGAACACATTTTACGACCAGGGAGGCGAACCTAGAATTTAAGTGAGCGTAAAATTATGCCAAGAAACCAACGCGTTAAAAAATTATAGACACATTCACCAATTTAATATCAGATGATTAATTATTAGGATGAAGTTAACATCTGAGCATCCCCTTAATACAAATACATCATCTATCCGTAGAAGTTTATGACAAAGTTGTGTCAATTAATCTCGGCAAAATTTTACCGGAAAAAATGTTTATACATTAAGTAAGCACCCGGTGTTCAGAAGTTTTTGCTTCTAGAGTGTCTAATGACTAACGGCAAGCGACTCGACGAGTTTTGTATTTTTAATAAGGCCTTGTGTAAGTGTGCCGGGGACTCCGCCAAGTTTACCGAGGAGACATTTAAAACTTCGTTGTGAAATTTTACGAACCTTTTTCTTAATACTTGGGACTATTTTTTTGAAGTACAACAACTAAATGGTATTTTTAGATATTAGCTACCATTTATGTAGGTGGTTCACTCGCGTGAAAGCGGAATAGAAGACACGTAAGACAATATTTTAGTGGACGTGAACTTTGTCATTTGTGATAAGCGTGTAGAAATTTTTCTCACCAAAACATAAAAATTAACTGAATAATGTTGCTGTTTTTTAACACTTTCTTTTTCACAAAATGTATTTGTTTTTATATATATCCAGATCTTGTGTAATTCATCGAAAATAAAAATAAAAGGAGGAAAAGAATAATGCTATGTAAAATACTTCGACCAATGAGGTCTAGTTAATAAAGTTAGCAAAAGGAACTTGCAACATTTAGGGCTCAGTTAAAGAGCCAGAAGAAATAAGTTTGCACGTACCGCACCATAAGCAGCTGTAACTCTTTTAACAAACTACATATGTTACAAATGCTACGTTTAAATAAGTTAGCAAGTAAGACGACGTTTGGCAAAAGTGTTCTTGGCACTCTGTTTAAGTATTCTCCATAAGGCTTGCATAATAATTAATAGATAAGAATAGATAATATTGTCTTCTGTTTACGCGAATGTTATTCATTGAAATTAAACAACGCGATAAATCCGTATAAATAAGTTTAATTTCAAAGAATAGATAAGTCAAAATAACATGTCATATTTTCGTTATATATCTACAGTAGATATGCTTGATAAAAACATATAATTTTCGTTGAATATTTATCTCCTTTACACTCAAAAGAACTCGCTCAAGTGAGATAATAAGTAATTACTATTGGTGACTTGACCTTCAGTATGAAGTGCCTATCATATTATAGTTTCATCAGTTTCCACCCCACGCAAGAAATCGATCGGCAAGCAAAGAAAATAAATTTTACTTAATTTTAATTGTACCTACTCGCGCATGTGGATGTCGATTAATTCGTTGTCATTGATTTTATTCGAATCATTACCGAATATTCAAATTTAATTTAATGATACGTTGGTGGACGGTATTATTGGACGTTAATCGCCCATAACTAATTCTACTTTATGACAGCGATATTCATATTTTAATAGCAGTAGTAAGTAAAACATAGTTGACTACATGTGGATATCAGAGCAATATATCGAAGAGATGTATTGCTCTGATATCAACATGAGAACACATGTGTTAAACTAAATCTACAATAGTCAATTAATGTATACAGAAGGCTCGCCCGTTTTATTACCGACAAAACAGACGCGAATGATGTGTGGAGTAAGTAATTCGAGTTTATCCGCGGGGTGCTGCTAATAAATTGGCTGAGTTTCCGATCAGAGTCCGTTAGGGCCAACTTGTGAAGCGAGAACGTGTCGGTTCGACGTACCTATGTGTTGAGTTGGGAACTTCGACGATCTCCGATACACTTCGAGGGTGCAATTACTAAAGTCTTCCCTGCTTGCTAACTCATCGCACCACCAAATTCTCCTCGTGAATGTTGACTCAGTCATTATGAGTGAATAATGGTGGCGGTTAATTCAATACGCTGTACCAATACATGAATTAGGTGTCCTATATTCAAAAGCTCTCAACTAAACTAAGGCAGATCTATAAAAGCTAAGGATCATTTATATTTTTTTTACAGTTTAATTTTCAGTACAACACCTAATAAACAAATACTCGTTATATCGGCGAGATATCGCCAAGAAGTCTGCATGCCTGAGTCTACTTTATATTGCGCATCTCGAAGGTGTGCCAACTCGCTCTTGGCCGATGTTGGGAACAACCTAACCCTTGTCATTCTAACTAAAGCCCGGCTCGATCCGTAGGATTGTTTATAAATCATAGCTGATGTGACATGATGATCACATAAAACTGTGTCATGTCATAAGTTTGTATATATATTAGTTATTGTTGAGAAAGCACCTCCTTAGGAGACCTCAGCATCACATCAAGTGAAGATGTGTGTGGAGGGTTCTGCTCGTGGACTATAGGGCTGCTTTCCATCAGGCGAACTGAAGTCATTTTGAAAGGCAATATAACTTGAAAAGGATTGTAATATTATATTTTTAAACAGCTGATTTGAAATTTAGATTTAGGTCTATTTCTAATCAGATTAAGAATTCCCATTTTTTAAAAAATAAAAGTAAATCCTATTCTATATTATCATTCTAGTATTTGCTAAACTTTGTACATTAGAGTTACATTACAATTTAAGCAAGTTCTTTGTGACGTAGAGAGATGCGATGTGTTAGCATACGATTTAAGTCGTCGCGTTGCAAGCAACTATGGAAAGTTTCTGCTTTCCCGGAGCTCAGCGAAAGTAGCGACACCGTATTGAATAAAACGTGGACTTTGCAGTATGTTACTAAGTTCAACGTATTGTGAAGGCGTATGCAACTTAAGTTGAAAAGCTTTCTTTACCGTACTTATCATGTATTATAAAGTATCATTTTTATAAGTCCAAAACAGTATACGTAACTTTTCATGCGAATATAAGTTGTGTTTTGTTAGGGAGAGAAACGAAAGTATTTTACAATATACTGCGCAGTTGGTACCGCGCCATTATATTAAAAGAATTCCATAAACAAATGTGATTTAATCTAATACAAAGCAATATAATACTTCGCGGCAAACGCAAGTGATTTATGATCATTATTTCGTAAGATATGTCTTGTTGAAACATAACAAGACGCTGTACGTGGTAACGTGAAAGTAACTCTCAATTGCCATATACTCCACTCACGAAACGGCAAAGTGAGCATGAAATAAACGATTATGGTGACAGTTGACTTATAGCCCAAGAACAGCGATAAAGAGCCACGACACGTTCACACGCTACCTTTATTTTTTCTACGATACCAAGCGTGTAGCTTCTCACAATATGAGGCGAAGTTGAAACGAAATTGTTAAAGAAATCTCACAAAAACCTGTCGTCAGCGAGCTCGATTAATGAACTCATTTTAAGCTTCGTTGAGCATCCGCCGGAGGTTGGTTTAGTATAAATTATCTGTTAATACTTTAGGTGCCAGAATCCCAATTGTTTGAACGCTAATGGAATCTATTGTTACAGAGGTGATAGTGGGTAGACAAGGGGAATCTCGTTTAACGTGATTCGACATTCCATTATCGGCGTGATTATGTTTTGTCCCTTGGTAACTGAGGCGATATTATGTTTTGTTCTACAAAATGCGTAGGGTTTGCTACAGTAATAACCAATTTACAGAAGAATACGTTTCATATCTTTCATATGAACGTTGCTGATAAAGTTTTGGCGTACAGACCGGGAGTGGCAAGTTGGCCTTGTGAACCGTCAAGTGTGTAACTAGGGGTATGTTACGAGGCTTCGTGGGGAGACATAAGGGTCGTTTTCTATATTCTGTTCGGTAAAATAAACGTAGTTTGGGTTAGTTACGTATCACGTCCAACTCGTGTCAGCAGTAAGTAGTAACAAGGCGTTGTTTACTCTCGCCAAGTTGGGAACTTTGAACACCTGTGAACTTACTTTAAGGTTTATTCGTGGAGACAGTTTGATGTACGTGTATTCAGTAGTGCATTAAATAGATACTAACTATGAGGGGTTCATTGAACAAAGCATGACTAGACTAGTTATGATTATGTTGCTTATATGATTTTAACTGATTTATATTATGTATATCGCGAAATAGTAATTCGAATTATTATTAACTTTCGTACTTATAAAGTTGAAGTGTAGTTATACATTTTAGTACTTGCGATAAACCTAACTATTGACATGACTATGCGTGATTTTGAATATAAGTGGTTTAGGAATCTCAATATAATAAGTTAAAATAACTATTTCTAAGATTTATCTGGTCAATAACCTATAAGCAAAAGTGAAACATTTCAATATGATTTTATTGTGAGCTTAAAATAATATTATATTACTTAAAGTGTAATCAAAACATATCATAACTTCAGCCATTTTTATAATTATAATAATAATAATAATAACTATTATTATAATTATAACGACGGCTGCGAGGCGGAGCTGAGCGACGAGTCCGGGGGTCTCCTTTGTGCTAACGCTCTGGCTCTTGTTAGCATTTGCGTGTCACTACATCATCATTTAATTTATATATTTTTCATTTTGACATGTGTTGTCATTATGACCGATTTTACTTGTTTTGTACTGTTCTTTATGGTTGTATTATTTTAAAATTGAGACTTATTAGTTGAATTATATTTATTATGTTGAAATTGTGGCCAAATTATTATATATTTTTATGGAGTTATAGACAGCTTGGACCTTGTCTCGATGTCGGTGGGCATCCATAATTTTTATATTTTTAAATGTGTTTTTTTATAATTATATATTTAAAAATGTAATTTTTATTGATAATTAATGAATAAATGTGAATAATAATAATAAATTTATTTGCACCAAAAATACAACATTACAGAGTTACACTAGGTTATAAAAATAATCTAACATTAGTAACAAAGTATTGGGAGCATCTGCCAGCCGAACTAGGCAAAAAAACCTGTATCTCAGCGTGCAGCGCCGAACCTTATCCGGAATACAATAATTGTTGGACTATTTTCACAAGTAGTTTTTATAATATTATATAACTAGGTATACATTGAACTTGATGGTGCATTTTGGTAAAGGTCTTCATGAGTATGTATATGTGTGTGAATGTATGTATGTGTGTGCGTGCGAGTGTGTGTGCGTGCGAGCATGCGCGCGCGCGCGCGCGTGTGTGTGTGTGTGTGTGTGCGCGTGTGTGTGTGTGTGTGTGTGCGCGTGTGTGTGTGTGTGTGTGTGTGTGTGCGTGTGTGTGTGTGTGCGTGTTGTGAGTGTATGAAAGTGGCTAAGTAAATATTGCATGTTTGATTGGGGAAAAACCAATATGTATGTATGTATATCAGTATTATAGAAGTGCAAGGTATATTTATCTAACATGGAATATTTAATAACTCTTCGGTTTCTTGATATGATAGGTTCTGTAAGTAATTGTGGACTTTCTTCTTACATTGTATCTTATTGAGAGGGTAGATGTCGAGTATTTGATTTGTTTTATTATAAAGATATGGACCAATAAAAAGGAAGAATCGTCGTATGAAAGAAGTTTTAGGGCAGTAAGTAGGGCAAACTGCGTACTTTCTACGTTTGCATAACAGGAATGGACTATAAGTGAGTTCACTGTGTTGTTTTAGAATTATATTCAGAATAAATAATTGGCGTACTGTGAGCACCTGGTTTAATTGATAAACTTGTGCAGTCGGATATAGGATGGGTTTAAATAAATATACTTTCAAAACGGCACGTTGGGCTATCTCAAGACTCTTTAGAATAGTTTTGGAGGCTCCTCCCCAAGATGAAATGCAGTAGGTAAGGATACATTGGCAGAGTGCAAGGTAAACTGATTTTAGAAGATTCGAGTCTGCGACATGTCTTAGATTTTTAAAAATATAAATGAGCTTTCGAACGCGCGCTGATACATGTTTTATATGATCTTTAAAGTTAAGGTTATAGTCTACGGTCACGCCCAAATATCTAACTGAATTAACACGCTCAAGGGGGTTACAAGGGCAGCTTCCTGCAATGTTACAGTAGTGAGGGATTATAGTCAGTGAGTCGATGATTCTGGGTAACTGGCGTAAGCTGAATGTAATATATTTGGTCTTATCGACGTTGAGAGTAAGCAGATTGTCACTAAGCCAGTCTTTTACCCGGTCAAGTCCTAGCTGGGCAGCATAGAAAATCTTCTCCCAAGAGTCTGATCAGTAAATATGAGAGCAGTATCATCTGCATAGGAGATTATTTGGCCTTGGGGTAAATTGAGGTTAGTGAGATCATTTATATAGACGAGAAAGAGTGTTGGGCCCAATATGCTGCCCTGCGGTACACCGTACGTAATGGACGACTCGCTACTCGTATATGAACCAACTCTGACACACTGAGATCTCCCAGTGAGGTAACTTTTGAAAAGTTTAAGTTGTTGGCCCCTAATACCCAGTCTCTCGAGCTTCCCCAGCAAGATAGAAACAGAGATCGTATCAAAGGCCTTGGCAAGATCTAGGAAGATAGACAAACAGTATTTGCCATCGTCCATCGTACGGGAGATAAGTTGTATCAATTTATGTACTGCACAGTCAGTCGATTTCCCGCTACGAAAACCAAATTGATTTTCAGAAAGGAGTTTATTGTGTTCAAGGTAATTTATAAGTTTTGTGTTGATAATTTTCTCTAAAATTTTTGACATAGCAGGCAAAATTGAAATAGGTCTGTAGTTACTGATACGATCTCTCTCTCCACTCTTGTGAATGGGAAGGACTTCTGATTTTTTGAAAAGATCGGGGAATATGCCATTTTGTAAGCAACAGTTAAAAATGTGGGTGAGAGGAGGAACTAGAATGTGTGCGTTTAATTTAATTGCTTTGTTTGATATTTTATCACAGCCTATGGTAGAATCAGTCTTAAGGTTGGATATGTGGCGTTCAACTTCTCTTTCTGACACGTCACCAAGCACAAAAGATTTTAAATGTGTGTAGTTTATGGGAGTGTAGATAGATGATGGTAAATGATTTCGGAAACTAGATTCGGCCAAATTTTTACCTACATTGACAAAATAATTATTCACTAGGTTCAAAGACAATTCTGGGGAAGAGGTCAATTGTAAAAGATTTTCAGGATAGTTAGGTTGTTTAGAAGAGTTAGTTATGTTTTTAATAGATTTCCACAAGTCTTTAGGATTATTCTTAGCGGTTTGTAATTGGTTTTTATCATACTGTATCTTAATGTTCTTAAGCAATTTGTTACAAAAATTTCTATAACGTGTATAGATAACTTTCGAGGTCTCGGTGTTGGGAAAAAGTTTGGTTTTTGATGCAACAAGTCTCTGTTTTTAATACAGTGCAATAACCCTGGAGTAATCCAGGGTTTGATTATACGTTTTCTCCGAGAAACTCTTATAGTCGTGGTGCTAGCTGTCACCACGTTCTGCATTTCTTTTACGAGGTAATTTAGTGCTAAATTGGGATCTTGGTACTGGAATATAGGGTTTATATTAATACTTAAAATATAGTATGATAATAGGTCGTAGTTAACTCTATGAATAAATTTAGGTACATAAGGAGTGGACTGTGTGAAACTTAAACAGAATAATACAGGGTAGTGATCAGTTAGGGTGGTGTGTGGTATTAGCGTGATGGCGGGATATTTAGTTTTTAAAAGAAGATGGTCCAGGCAAGTCCCACTTGCTTCCCTAGTGATCTCGGTGTGAGCTGGCAGTAGTCCGTGTGAAGCCGTCATGGCTAGGTATCGCTCGCCCGCTGTATCGAGTTTAACGGAATTAATGGGAATATTTATATCGCCTAAAACAAGGATATTTCTATACGAGGAGAGAGAGGTAAGAATTTGATTCAAGGATAATAGAAAGGGATCAGTATTTTTAAAAGAAGGAGAACGATACACAGCCACGATTGCAGTATCTTTGCCTTGTGACAAAGTAAGTATATTGCTATCCACAGAATGAGGCTCATCTATTTCATAATTAAGGTGATCTTTTATGTATACAACGACACCATCGTTTTGTTTGGAGTTTTTATGTGTATAGTATGAGCGGTATCCACTCATGATAGGGACATACGATGTTGTCATGAGCCAGCACTCCGTTAGGACGATTATATCACAGTCAAGTTTAAGTTGTGACAGCAGAACCTCCAAACCCGTTATGTTACAATTAATACTTCGGATATTTTGTGTGAATATCAACAAGCGTTTACTTTGGGTGTGTGGAATAAATTTATAGCATTCATCAAGATTGCAGACAAGCGCTGTCGATACCGTTATATTATCTATGTCTGTATTAATTAAATTAGCGTTATCGAATTATTAGAGTGGATATTGGCACATCATGGGTAGAATCCATAACTGTCCCCTTTGATTCTAGGACAAGGTAATCTGGCCGCAGAATAAGTTGTGGTTGCAACAATGTATATAAAAACAGCGTGTGTAGACTATAGTATGCATATACGTAACATCTATTTTGAAAAACACTTTTGTAGCAACTAAGCCTAATATATTTAAATATGTAAATACATACTGTTGATTGGTTTTTGTATATTGTTGTTTTATTTTGGTTGTAGAATGAATATATTGAATGTGTATAGTGTTTGTGTTGAGTACGGGTGCAAATGTGTAAAGGAAATACATTACACAAAAATAAAAGAAGCTCACAGAAAAGTAAAAGTATGGTTGATAAAATAAAAACATGCATATCGTAAATAAACAAGCTTATATAAAATAGTCATTGCAAGTTAATAAGATCTTGTAAAGCTTGTTCAGACTTGATTATGATTTGTTGGGCTCCTATCTCTTTGCGTAGGAATATGTGACCGTTTTTGGTCCAACAGAACCGATAATTATTCGATTTTGAGAATTCACGCGTTCTATAGAATAATTTTCTCGCACTTGGAGGGAGGTGTTCTCCAATATATACCGGACGTTTGTCACCAGATAACCCTATGCTGTTCGTATTAAGACTTTCGTCCTTGGCACGATTCTTGTTGAAATTGCGAACAGAGTTTATCAGCTGCTGTTTGGTTGAGACGGTAGTAAATTCGGTCACGATAGGTCTCGCTGTGCCCGGCTTACCTGGGAGACGGTAAATGTCCCGGATCTGCGAAGCCGACACAGGCAGATCAACAGCGTCGCCTATTTTGGTTACGATAGTGCACAATTCGGCAACAGTCTCGTTCTCCATAGGTGGTATATTGCGCAATTCCACACAAGACGAGCGCGAAGTCTGTCCCAGGTCACGCAGTTTCTCCTCCAGCTCATTCATTCTGATGGTGTTCGCCTTTCTTTCAGTGTTCAATTCATCAATTTGTTTTCTAAAATCCTCAAATTGAGAGTTTATAAAAGATATCGACTTTTCAATATCATGGTTCGTATATTGAATTAATACATTTTGTGCTTTGACTTCAGCGATATCGGATACTAATTTATTGAGTGAAATAGTTTGTTGATCAATCAATTTGTTTATATAATCATCCTGTTCCACTTTCCAGTGTTTTAACATGTTTTTAATTTCACGTCTGAGCTCTACGAAATCGTTGTTCGGGGAATATTCCGGGCGAGGGCGTTTGCTGCGGATTGTTGTGTTTACATTATCGGTTGGTATAACACGAGGAATATCCGAGTCGGTCTCCGAAGTAATAGAGGTTGGAGGTGTGCGCTGTATACGGGACATCGTGTTGATAGTATTGATAGTAGGTATAAAATATTTCGTAGCGCTTGACGTAAATATAAGTCGCTGTAGCAACAATTGTCAGCGAGCCGTGTACGTCACACAGTGTCGGCGTGACTCAACGTAGCCGGCGCGAGCGCAGGTAAGAGCGAGCGAGCAATTATGGATACCTTCTTTGTCTCGCGGGGGTGAGGTTGCGATGCGGGGCACTTCACTTAGCGCGCTTGCCACGGGAGCGACACTGCAGCTTCGTCGCGACAATATATTCACTTTCACTACTAGTTTAGGGGTTAGATTCCCGTTCACGGTATATTATAATATTGGTATTTTACTAAAAAGAATTGACACACGACCGTTCTCGGACAAGGTTATGGGCGAAGAGGAGAGTTACAAAAGCATAAAACTTATTTCATAAACAAGAAATTGATTTAGTATTTAATTTATTATGCAATATGTTTTGCCCGCGGCTTCACTCGCATCAATGTATATTTTTAAATAAATTTAAATTCTTCGGGAACAGTTCGTTTTTGCTGGATGTAAGGTTCCTTATGTCCTATTCTGTACTCCTGACAGTGTATATGCGATGATCACTCGAATAGTTTAGGAATGAAAGCGTAAGAAATAAATAAATTCACATTCGCATTTATAATATTAGTTAAGATGTTCTTGCGGCAGACGAGTTAATGGTCAATCGTCGAGTAATAATCGCCGGTAATAAATGTCTTCAATGTCAAAGATACAAGAAGCGAAGCTGTGATAATAAAACTCTCTTAACACCTACTTTAAAGAAATACAAGTTTTAACGCTGAGAAAACACAGCGCAAGTAGTTTATTTTAGAGCCTCACGTAGTGCACGTACGTAGTGGGAATGATCGTTGAAAGTGAACCAGGCTTGGAGTAAATATGTTCAGGTGGAATGTATGAACACCGCTGCGGTGTCCAGTGAAACTATTTCGTCTTTACTTTAAATAGCTATAATGCAGTTGTTATACAGATAGCTGATAGTAAAACAACGACAATTTTCACTAAAGAATATTCTACAAAAATAACAGATACATACGTACCTACCTATATAACGAATTTGATATGCAATTTTATACATCTTTGCTACCTGCTACCCATCAAAGCAACCGTGATCCAAACTTAGTTGGGAATCGTTCTTACCTGTATTAGAGACATACACAGATACATTTTCAGGTGTCTATACATATAATAAATCTGTAGAAAAGTCGTTATTGTACATAGAAAATATTTCCAAAAAATAGCCAGTGTGTTAAAGGATAACCGATAAACCCATATCCAGCATTTTTGGCATTTTCGTCTGTTTGTCTGTGCACGCATCACATAAAACGTACGAAACCAATGTAGATAAATGTTATACATAAAAATTGTACGCAACTTGAAGTATTACTTAGTTTTTGTTTCATCGCAATCGGTTCACTCTATCAAGAGATATTAGATAATATGAATTGAGAGGTTATTGAGAGGCGTGACATCGTGTTGCGCACTCGCCTGAAACGCATTTACAAAACTCGCCGAGCTTACGACGCACTGCCTTATACATTAATTTATTATAATGATGAAGATGGGTACAATTTTGGACTGTACCAAGTGAACCCTACTACGAAAGTCACCAATTTTCATAAAAAATATCGGCACAGCAATATTATTCCTACCTTTTACAAATAAGGCATAACCGTTTCGTATATTTGCGACGACTTCGAGGTTTGTTCAGCCAATTTATTGTTGACATGTATGCAAAAATAGAAACTGAACGTTTAGTGTATATTCGCACTAACCATCGACGTTTACGCGGTGAAGAATACGTGCACTCGCGGGACGCCATGCTATCAGATAATAACGTTGAAAACTTGGGGCGGTTAGTCATTTTGCCATCCAGTTGGACAGGCGTTCCGCGGTATATGCACATATACCGCGGTATATATGACATTTTTATAACGTTCACAACGAATCCAAAGTGGACTGAGATTTGTCAGGCACTTCTCACAGGACAGGCGTCATACGATAGGCATGACATTATTGCTAGGGCTTTTCATTTCAAACTTAAAGTTATGATTAATCTTCTTATAAAGGAGAAAGTTTTCGGTTCAACTCTTTGTTTTATGTATAGCACTGAGTGGCAAAAGCGTGGTTTATCCCACGCGCACATTCTTCTGTTAACTTCTGCTATAGACAATGTCATAAGTGCTGAATTTCCAGACCATAGTGCGGATCCGATTTTGCATGACATTATTAAAACTCACATGCTTCACGGGCCATGTGGCGTTTTAAATAGAGCATCACTGCATCACCGTGCATGAAAGATGGTCAACGTTCAAAAAGATATCCTAGAGCACTTAAAGAACAAAATATGGCGGGTGAAAATACATAGGTATCCACTGTACCGGCGATGATCACCCTCACAAGGTGGTTTCACGGCTACTAACAGATTCCGTGGACAAAAAATATTTTAGTCAATAGTCGGATGGTACCGTATTCTCCAGTTTTATCAAAAGCATTTCAACTACATATTAATATAGAAATATGTAATAGCGTCGAGTCAAAAAAATATATATGTAAATGTGTTAACAAAGGTAGTGATCAAGCCATGATAGCACTGAAAAATCGCAACGAATATGACGAAGTCACTAGATACCAATCTGGCCGATACATAAGCTCTTCGGAGGCAGTTTGGCGCATTTTGAGTTTTCTAATAGGTACATGAAAGGCATCCGCCGGTCATCTATCTCGACGTGCTCCTGGAAGGTGGGCAGCGAGTATACTTTCAGCCATAAAATGTGGCAGAAAGGATGGACAACCCAAGACAAACCACCTTGCTCGCATTCTTTGCCTTTGCGAAAGAGATAATTTCGCGTAGTCTCTGTTGTTTATTTTATTTATTTATTTATTTATTATAGTTAATTAAAACGGCAGTACACCAATTACATTTATTAACATAGAGACAATAAAAATCATATTACAAACATAAAACATAAAAAGAAAGAAATACAATAAAAGACTATAATAATTACAACAAAAACAGAAACATAACATAAAAATTAATATGGAATTGTTGATTCCCTCTCATACCTCTTCTCGCAGAAAATTAAGCACTCTCGCATAAGCTTATTCCATTCATCCGCAAACACATCACATTTAGGGCAGGCAGTCATGAGGGCGTTAAGCACCTCCAGGGAACGGCACACTGGCGACTGAGCTCTAGCAACAGTGCGGCATTTCGGTTTGGCGAATAATTTGGGCCGGCAGCTTTCACGGTGCCTGACGTATTTATCAGGTACATATAACCTAAGCAACAAAGTAAGGAGCTCAGGGCTGTCGATTCGTCCATGAAAGACTTTATTAGCCATCGTGAGTTGATTAAAGCCTCGTCTGACCTCTAAAGAATTGAAGCCTAACATCCCTAAAAGGTAGTTAGTAGGGTACATATACGGAAAGAAATTATAAATCTTTTTAAAAAGAAATCTGAGGAAGGTCTTTTGAATTTTTTCGAGCATGAGAGTCTGGGACGCTGTATAAGGATTCCAGACACATGAATTGGCCTCTAATTTGCTTCTTACTAAGGAGGTATATAAAAGACATATGACCTGAGGGTTCTGGAAGTCTGTAACATTTCTCAGAACAAAACCTAGTCGCCTATAACACTCCTTAGCAAGCTCGAACACGTGATTTTTAAATGTCATGCTACGGTCGAAGATTACGCCTAAATCCTTAATGTTGTGGACTCTGGTTATGCATGTACCATCTAATGTGTATTCGTAGTCAATGAAGTGCCACATTATTATACTTACAAGCGAGCTATTTTGGCCCCTCGAAACGACCAAGCAGCAACGATCAATTATCAAATATTGACACATGTTTCTGGGGAAAGTAGGTAATATATATCTATAAACACGGTTATGGAAGAAGAAGATGCCACCCGTTACCCGGTAGAGTTTTAAGATTCCCTAAATACACCAGGTCTTCCACCGCACACAAAATTTATTTAAAAGCCGGAGTACCAATCATTCTACTCAGAAATGTAAGTCCTCCAAAACTATGCAACGGTACTCGGCTGAAAGTAACAAATGTCCAACGAAATGTCATCGAAGCCGAATCTTAACAGGTTGCGGCACCTGTAACGTAGTTTTCATTCCCAGGATCTCCATTATTCCCTATAATTTTCCTTTTTGTTTCACGAGTGCAATTTCCAGTAAGCCTCTGTTACGCTATGACTATTAACAAAGCTCAAGGCCAGACATTATCCGTTGCGGCGGTAGAACTCACTTTTGATTGCTTTTCACATGGCCAAGTTTATGTTGCTCTATCACGTGTTAGCAACCCAAACAACCTTTTTGTATATGCTCCGGGTGATTCCACCACTAACATAATATATAGAGCAGCATTAACATAATCAAGTGTCTCATTGAATAAAGTTATAAGTCTTTTATTCGCAAATTCTTTATAAGTCCATGGCTTGCATTACCCACTTCTTATTTGCTATAGTTGTCAGGTAACACGGATATTGACTGTACTCTTATCAAAGCGACGCGTTTTAGTTTTCGACAACCACGCGAACGAAATCACGGGCACAGCTAGTTATAAAATAACGAAAGACTGATCGTCACGAGCTCTTAGACTAATAAAGATGTATTCTGAAAGAGATTTCTTAAATATATATTAAAGAGCATTTTCATGTATTGTAGTATATGTGGACGTGCCTTTTTCCAAGTAATGTAAATTATGATGATTTAAAAAATAAATAAGACAAGAATAACCTTTATTACAAGAGGCTTTAAAAAGATTCAAACTACGTAACAAAACGACTGTAATACTAACTTTAGTCATTTGCAAGGCAGAAATCTATTAATAATTTAAAGCATCGGTATTCAAACAGTAATTACTACGATAATCGTACAGTTAATTTATCTGATTAATATAATCTTTCGATAGCCAGAATCGAGACACGGTGAAAAAGCATTATGCCTGGTTCCCGAGGGCCGGGCGTCAGTCAAGTGATTAAACAAAAAGCAGTTAATAGATCTTAGCAAATGTTGACAATTGTCTCATCCCTATTCAAGGTCCGTATGACAAATACGACGTATCTATGCCAAAAACGTTGATAACTCATAAACAAAGTACGTACGTATAAAAAGAATATCAAACATTCAGTACCCAAATAGAAAAAGAAGTATTCCGTAATTTGGTTAGTAAGTTTTAAGTTTGTTTTTTAGCTTATCAGCTTTTCTTAGTTTTCAGCAGTTTCTGAAATGTCAGAATTCTTTTGAATATTGTGAATATGTAAGTTTGGTTGATCTATATACTACTCGTAATAAGATTATGCAGCAAAGTCTTATCTATGTATTTAGATAGCAAGACTTAACTTAGGTATATAAATAAAACTGTAATAATCATTTGACATGTTATACAACTTGGTACATGACGTTGTTACAACATCTAATAGAAACGTGTGATAACATTAATGTATAATGTAGTTGTCAAGTTGTAGTAAACTTTTGTCATACGACGTTTGATCTTTTTACTCGTAAGCGGCAAATTCTTCTCTCGCAAAAGAGTTGAATTGTAGTACAAGTTAATAGCCTCAAATTAATAGTATTCTAAGAATAAAATCTTCGTATCTTAGAACGTAGAACGGTAGAACTGCTACCACATAAACGACTCATCGATAACTCTATCTGTATATATGTAAATATGTATACAGGGTGTCCGGTAATTAATGGATAACCTGGAATTGTCTTATAGTGGAACTGATGGCCGTTCAGAGAAAAATATGTTATAAATGTTGTAATAATTTTTTTAATTTTCTGTGTATAACTTGAATCCCAATAAAACTTGAAGAAAATGAGTTAAAATTACAAGAATTCAAAATGAGCAAATAATACAGTAATTTTCAATGAGCAAATAATTACATAATATAAAACTTTTTAAATTAGTGGTTCATTGGTTTTCCTTATTTGTAAAAGATCATACGTTCTTTTACAAGGAAGTAAATTAAATTTTATTTGATAAGGACGTTGAGTTTAATTAGATACCTAGAGAAGTATAATACAATGTTGAAAAATTATATTATTATGTATTTTTAACCAACTTCAAAAAGGTTGATTATGAGGTTCTTATTTCGACTGTACTTTTTTTTGTATGTTTGTACTCCGCCAATTATTTTTGATGATGTTTTGGTTTTTTGTGGTTCCCTTCAGCAAAAGTTCGTTTAGTTTAACTTTTACATAGTATCAAATTGAGATGATTTTTCCTAAAAATTACTTTAGTAGGTAAATTTAAACGCTGTGAATAATAATTATGAACATAAGACGTCTATAAAATTTACGCTTCTACTATACAGTTTTACATTTCATATCTAGGAATATAAGAAAACATAAATGTTAATCGTTCCGTACAAGCTATAACAGTTTAAAGTAGGGAGTTAGTGCGTCAGTAATATGCTTTGGCATTTCTTGTGCAGTAGCTACGTTTATCTTTAAGCACCCATTTTAATGCTAAGTATCCGCTTTTTATTACAGTAAAAGCGTTATTAACTATAAGATTTTACGAGAGATCTCGCTCAGAACTAGCGCTGCTTTCGACCTTGGCTGTATACACAATCGTTGCCAAGTACTCTTGTGTTGTTGCTGCGATAAGCAGTAACGAGGCAAACCACGTGCTATTAACAGTTAGACCAATGAACTTTGTAGTGCTGGCAGTAAAACAGCTTATTCCTGATAAATAACGAAGACGTAAACCAAATAGTATATGGCAGTCCATAATCTGTATGATTTAAAACAGAATTACAACAGCGTAATTCTGTTTTAAATCATGCAGATTATGGACTGCCACTGTATAAATAAATTACTGTATGCCATTCCCATTTCCAATGCTATTTCCTATCTTAAGACATAGACGACAACGCTAATGGCATGACTGAAAGCTGAAATAAATTAGCAATCTGATTCAAAATTTTCCCAGCGATAAATATTCTTTAGAAATAATATATATGTCCAGAGTTGTTGGGTCACTTTAGATTTCGTGCACCAGCTAGGTATCCCAGGAATCGTATAACACCACTGTGCCCACCCCTGAGAAGGACTGTTTTAGGGGCAAACTCACCCATAGTCAGGATGTGTAAGATTGTAAACGGATGTAGCGACCTAATTGACATCCATCTTGATGGTATAGGCAAAATAGTAACAGGCATTATCAACCATAATTAAACATAAATATATATGACACATTGTTAATGATAAAATTGTCAATAATAATTTATTATAACTATGAACCATACTGTTGCTATTTTTTACTTGATATTATCTCTGCTCAAATACTTAATCATATACAGAGTTTCACCTTAATGTTAGTAATGCTTTTATAACTATTATGGATACTATTTGTTATGTTATTTGTAAATGTTAGTTATTTTTATTGTAATTTATTCTCTTTCTGTAATTATATTGTAATTAAAGCATATAAATACAAGATATATATAATTAGAAATGATAAATAATTTAAAGCTTATTTAAATTAATTTAATTGTAATGCATGTGGTGTTAACCTATAAATAATTGTTACACTTGTTAATGTATTTTGTAGTTATTTAAGTTTTCAATGAATGTATCCGTGTAAACAATTGTTGGTTAACCTTATAAATAAATAAATAAATAAATAAATATATGATATATGTTACATCAAGTAAATTTTATAATTATTAAATGACACACGGAGAAAGCATGATTTTTTTTATTATCATCTGTCATCTGTTAGCCGTTAGCCATCTTTTGATATAGCGATGGATCCTTTTATTTTCTAAAACCACCAAATATTGCAAGCAGTTGTTTGAAAGTCTACTTACCTAGGGCAAGCGGGAAGCTTTACCAGATGTTTGTTCATAATCAATACAAAACTTGTACCTATTATGCGTCGTTTAGTAGATAGGCTGAATACACCAACGAGTAGGCCATAAAATATAGACAGCTACTTTTATGAGCCGAACATTAAAACATACGAATATGAAATTAGATTTCCATATAAATATGTGCACACATGAATTTGTGTAGTATGTGTATGTCAGTAGAAAATTGGCACTGATCGAATATCGTAGACATCCGTAGATAACCTGTCATGCGACGATGTTGACGGCTCGATAAGGGGAAAGATTGAATATAATGGGCACTCTTTATAGTTACGATCACGTATGTGACGATTTACTTACCAATTTTTCTAAATTGATCTGTAATGTCGTCGTTTATGTGTTATTTATTTATTTATTAACTTGGACATCCAGTAGTTATTACATTAATGCTTATTGTAACAATACTAATACTAACACTTAATGTATAACTTTTAAAGGTGTCACATCATGCACCATTAAAGTATATTGACGATAGCACTCACTAAGACAATGCATTAATTGAAACAAAAATAAATATAAAATTATAAAAAAAACTTATAAAAGTATATGAAATCTTACATAAACAAAGATATATAAATATTGACAGACATTACATATGTTTATTTACATGATCAACCCAGATACTTAAAATTGGTTATTGCTCCTTAACAATTCCAACAGTTTGGCTCTAAATTTTAGCAAGTTAGTGTTATAGATATCTAATTCACAGCTCATAATAGTATTAAACATTATTGATATTCTAAATATGACAGAAAATTGTTTAAATTTTTAAATTGGTTTTCGCAAAGGGCCGATGTAATAGCCTGGTCGCTAGCGTTGCATATCTGGGCACTCGTCATGGAACTCAAATGGTGAAAGATGATAAAAGACTTGGGCAATCTAAACCGTTTCTAAGGATTTTATATAGAAATATTAAGTCAAGAAGTTGTCTGCTGGTCAGTAGGCTGTCCATTTTAAAATATTTTAATTTTCGTTATAAGTAAGTAGTTGCTTGTGTAACCCACTAGAAAAAGCTAGATATCTTGTGAATCTCCTTTGGATTCATTCTATTCGCAGTTGATGCATCTTGTAACTAGGTGACCAGACAAAACTACAGTATTCAACGTTGCTCCGTACATATGCATTAAAAACAGTTATTTTGGTTGCTGGGTTGCGAAAAAATGTTGTGTTGCGAATAATAAATCAGACCATTTTGAATGATTTCTTAATTATGTAGTCAAAAAGCTGGAATAATGGCAGCTTACTATCAAACAATATACTCAGGTATTTAACTACAGTTTGTTCTTTGAGCATAACTTTTTCAATATGGTATTGAGTCTGAATGATATTATGGTTACGTGTGAAATTTATGAAATTGCATTTTTCGCATTTAGGGTCATGCTATTATTGGAACACCATTCAGATATTGCATCTAGGTATTTCTGGAGATAACTGCAGTGTTGATCAGTTTTTATAGTTTTAATAAGTTTCATATCATCTGCAAATAGATAAACTTTACTATATTTGACGCAAGCAACTATGTAATTGATAAACAAGTTAACAACCACCAACCTAAATGAGAACCTTGCGGATCTCCCGATGTAGCTGAAAAGGTCTTAGAGTGAAACCCTTTAACCACTACATATTCCATAGGCAGCCAAATTCCGCAATAAAGTCCTGTGACAAATGCGATCGAAAGCCTTCGAGAAGTCCATGTACACCGCACTTACCTGGACACCAGCATCAACTGCGTTTTCTTATCTTACGTTATCTGTGGGGTTATATATGTGGGGCCAGTCAGTACAGACCGGTGATACTTCGACCAAGTGGGATCTTTTGTGTCGACTTCCCCAAAAACGACTGCCATAGATAGTCATGGCAGTCGGGACCGATGGCTTAACATACTCTCCGAGGCACGAAGCAGGCGATAATTGTCAATCAATACGCACATAATTTATAAATTGCGAAAGTCAGAGGTGCGCGACGTGGGTTCGAACCCGAGACCCTCTGCATTGCAGTCTGTTGGTCTCCCCACTAAGCTATCGCTGCTCATCAACTGCGTTTACTATTTCGTTATGGTATGAGACCAAGTTCGTACTAGCAGAGCGGCATTGTATAAATCCATGTTGCTCTTCATTTAAAATCTTGTAAGAATGGCATTTAAATAAGAATAAATTAAGGCTTCAAAAGGATGAGAGAATGGAGATTGGTCTATAATTTTGTATATTAGCCTTTTCACCATTCTTATATATAGGGACAACTTTAGCCAGCTTCCATAAAGTAGGAAATGTCCCTTACGACAAAGACTTATTCATGATTATAGAAATTGGCAAACTAAACGATGAGCATTTCGAAATGAAGAAAGGAGATATGTCATCAGGACCAGCGCCCTTGTTTACATCTAATCTTTTAAATACTTTTCTATATTAAGTTGTATTATATATATTTTTCCAATACTGTTAGAGCACAAATCAATATTGCTGGTAATTTGATTGTTAATTGCTGTGGATTGGTTATATGTCGACAAGAAGAACGAGGCAAATAGGTCAAATACCCTAGATTTATCTGATTCAATTCTGTTATTCAAGTACATAGATTGAGGAAACTGAGAGGTGTTTTTGCGTTTATTTTTTAGGTAGGTATAAAAGTATTTAAGGTTCTGTCTTATGCTATCTTCAATTTTGTTTATATAATCATTATAACAATTAGTTGCCAAAATGTTGCATCTTAGTTAACCAAAGTAGTGATATTTCATCCAAAGGATTTTTGAAATCTTTAAATTTATGATACAATATGTTTTATCTTTTTTGCAAACTGATTAGTTGTTTGCTAAACCATGGCGAAAATTTACCGTTATTTATTGGGACTTTAGGTATGTATGTGTTAATAAGATTATTAAGACTTTCATATAAAAAATATACTATTTCATCCACGCTATTACATTCGTCAAGCCTGCTAGACCAGGGTATATTATCTAATGCCGGTATGAGTTTGACATAGTCTGTTTTATGGAAGTTATGTATAAATTTTTTTTCCATGCAATTTTTGCAAACTCAACAGGTACATCAATTGGCGCATGTAACGGGTCAATGGGAATAAATGTGTATGTAGATTCTCTAACACAAATATTTGAATTATTGGCCAAGACTAGATCCAAAATTGTATTCCTTTTATTTGTAACATTATTATAAATTGTTGAGTGACAAAAAATCAATAAGTAGCTGTCCCAAAGAGGAATCATTGTAATTAATAGGAATATTACCAGTGTTTAGTTTATTGTTCGCATTTTTCTTGTTAAACATGATGGTGTTTGCTAAAAACGTGTCTCGTAATCTCGGATTTGCAAGTTTGACAATGATAGATCGAGGTCTTTTGTCATCCTTATTAGATTTTGTCACGCGAGTGCAATGATGTAAGTATGCCATTTTCCTCCAATTTGCATTTTATTGTCTTGGCTAGCTTCGTGATCGTTGAAATCAGATTTTCTTGTTTACGTTCAGGAACACACTGTATTTCAATGTTTTTAGACCTATTGTGTTGTTCTATAACTTGGAGTGTAATAAGTAAATCATCAGTAGGACTGGTCAGATTAGCGTTATTTATTTAAAGTTTGTTAAGTAACTAGTTGTCGTCCAAAAATTTTACATTAGTTTTAAGGCTAGTTATCTCATTTTTCATTGACTGAAGTTCAGTCCTAACCATTTCTCTAAGAGTTTTTTGAAACTTATGAACTAATGTAGATCTCACCAGATTGAACTCGTCTCTGAAGATTTCTCTGACATCTTCTTTTGTAAGTGTGTCAGTAAGACGAGAATATGGATTTCCAGAAGTTGACGAATGAGTGCCTAATGCTTTTGTGCGTAGTGTTACGTTGTCGTTGTTTCGTGGAGAATTATTCTTTAAAATAGAAAAAGGAGTGGCAACATAGTTTACATTATATCGATTATCAGTACGTAGGGAAGTATTACTATTACCTGTTTTGGGTTGTTTTGTGTGACTCCCATGACATTTCCATTTGTTTCTCTAATCGACACTCTTTAATCTGTAATTGTGACACCTTTTTCTGAAACATTAGCGCAATTAAGGTCATACCTAAGTTTACAGAATGCAAAAACTAAGTATACCTTGCTTGTAATTTTACTTTGACATCTAGCACAAAAGTTAGGCGTTGTAGGCATCGTGCAGGGTTTCAGCAGGATAAGCAAGCAAAAGAAAAGTTCTTGAACAAATTAAAAATATTATATACCCCGTCTAATGAAAACAAAACTCGTGCCAGCGGTAAAGCGTTATGGCGCGCTGCAAGCGTCCGGCGGGTTGCGCACGTCAGTAATGGCGAGTAATGGCCGTTGTGATTTTATTTTGAAATGTATTTTGTAATTACTCACGCGTTATGGGGAGTAACAATATCAACCGTATGTCACAGTGAAGAGCACTATACAAGCTTACTAATGTGTATTATTTATATCGGATCGTTCAGTTTTTACACTATTTTTCGATTAAAAACACAGAGCAAAAAGAATACAGTGCTACACCAAAGGCCCGAGCGAGCGAAGATAGTTAGATTATGTGTAGTTGGCAGTATACGATATAAAAAGACCTAGCTAAGTTACCATACGAGAAAATGTACGAATGTCATATTCGTACATTTTCTAGCCAACATATTTAGATGAGTGTTGCTACTTAACTGAGAAGGAACATTGATATTTTGAATAAAAATTCTGTGTGTGTCACAATTTATGACCGTAATATATATCTGATAAGTAACCCGGATAAAAACAAAACAATTAAATTTTATGACAATTTCAACCATTTTATTTATTTATTATTTAAACATCGACATAAATTATTTACATCACTTTCAAAATAGCGTGAACTCTTTTTTGAGTTGACGGAGATCCACCCGAGTCAGCTGGTAATTTTGTTTCAGTATCATCTAAAATGTATGATAGCTATAAATAAGTCAATAAAAAAGAAAATGCTGTGTCATAGTAAAAATAATCTATAGATACGGTTTTATTCGTCACGGTTTTCCACAGACGTTATATTATGTGTAGTAAGTATGACATTACCTTTCCATTACACGCTGTACAATAGAATACTAGCGACTTAAATACTATAGATCCTTACATATTTATATCTATTTTATCTTCTAGTCGTGGCCGTGACGTTTATGTTTACTGCTCACGATCTTATCGGTCACAAAGTAATGGTATATAATCTTTTCCAAAAAAGGACTATTGAATGCAAATGTTTCTGAAAACCGTGAAACGTAAACGACAAACTCTTCTAGAATATTGACAGCAGGGATTTGAAATTCAAACGATGTAATAAATATTGTATTGCAATCCTCAACAGAATATGCCAACTCCTTGCTATCAAGCGATGTGTATACCTTAGTGATACAAAAGAGGTTTGAAAATACTGAATAAAATCATGTTAATTTAATATCCACCAGTTAGAGATACACCGCAGGACATCGATACTTGACCTATTGAAAGTAAAGAAATCTGTAGATAGTAAGGCTGAAAATAAAAGTATTTTAAGCCACCTTTTTATTCTCGTTTTAGTATTTTAACTTAGATTAAGTAAGTTACAGCAGTGGAATACTGTTGGATTGCCACCTTGACATCTGAGCTTGATTCAAAAACACACGTGTGACTTTTACAAGTTATGTGCGTATTGCATAATTATTGAAAACTTACATTGTCAATCAAAGGTACATCGTGAGAAAACGGGAATATTTCAAAATTTTCCATAATGTTCTAGAATATGCTTAAAGGTCAACTTGCACTGGGCCAGCATGGTAAATCTAACGTGTATCACACTAAAAAAGACTGTGCAAGGGAATGTATTTACGCGCACTTCTCCGCGAGAAAAGAGGAGCGGGGTGGTCATGTCGTGCTCACCCGGGCAAAGATGGGACGTCCCGAGTACTACCGAGTAAACCCAACACGCTGTGCCAACTCGCTGCCTTTAATGATGGCCACTGGAACCGAAGCTACATCAGCGATCCTGGCTGACGACCCGGCATCAATGAAATAAGACCTAGGCCAATAATGGGACAGATTTTACTCAGAGCTGATATTAATAGATTTCTTATTTATTCATAAATTGATATTGTGTCAATTTTCAATTAATATACATTGCCCTCATCTCTATTATGAAAATATAATAGGATGCCGTATAAACTTATCGTGCTTAAAGTGATATCTTGTCTCGCCAGCGTTTATTATGAATATTTGATACACAAGAATTTATTATGGATATACTTTGAGATACCTTTTAACTTGTTGACGTAAATCATTCATCGGTGACACGAGCTTTTATTATAATGACATTTTAAAACGTCAAGGCTTTATAATACTAAACGATTATTCTTTGTTACCCTTTTGTTGTTTAGTTTTGTTATATTTATCTTACTACACCTACGTGATTATAAAGCTGTAACAAGTTTTTGTCTACTTTAGAGACAACAATGAAAAATTCTTCGGAATTTCTTTAAGGCTCCTGAAAGCGATACAAAGTTTAAGAATATTTGTTCGTCTTTCAACTACTGATTGTACCTCATACAAGTTGCAGAGTTTTGTAAGCTGGGGCAACTTACCCAAACTTCATGTATGTAATTCTGTTAATTGGAAATGGATATTTGGTTCATGGTGAGATCTACGGAAATTATGTTGCAAGCGAGCTGTAGATTATATGGACGAAGTCAAAGTGATATTAGAAAACAAGATAAATATATGGTTATTTGTTTGGGCATCAGCTAATTATAAATATCTGATGGTAAGTGATTACGGTCACATACTATCGCTTGTAATCCCAAGACTTACGTATATATAATATTAATGTATATTGGCACTTTTTCAAAGATAATATTCACTATGTCACGAAGATATATAAAAAAAGAAAACCAAGATTAATAACATCTCGAGTAGTTCAAGATAAAAATTGTACCGTGTAGGAATCAAACTTAAAACACTCGACGCATTGGCTATAACGAAGTAACCACATCACTGCGTGTCCTGCGTATTCTCAGTTTTTGACACTGCCGTTACAAAATGTTACATGGTTGCTTTAATTTCTTACTATGTAACTGCAGAATAGGATACAATTACTACATTTTATGTCGTTCTCAAGATCTTTTGCACTAACTTGTCTACATTACTTTTAACAAGAACGTGCACGTCTTAATTAATATTATTGAGTCAACAAGCTAGCAAACTGTACAAGTAACTCGTTCCCGTACATTAGCCGCAGTTTTACGGCCTATCGTTACAACGAGTACCAAATTAACTTAATATGAAGTTCGCAACTCCTCTCAACTAAGCTTAGAAGATGGTTGACATCGAGAATACTGAAATTGTACTATAATACGTGTAGGTAGGTTTTGCTTTTTTTGTTTGTTTAATGCACGTGTTCTTTTATCCAGCCTGATTAATCCCAGCTTAAGCCGAGTCCCTAGTTTGGAATAATCCATTGAACCTTATTTCTAAAATATATTCTCTATACATCATATTATTACGATATCTTGTCCCATTTACTCTAATGGTTTAGTACTTATAAAAGAATGTTAATAAAGTTTTTGTTTTGTTTTAAAAGTATGAAACCATGAAAAGAAATAACATTCCTGTGTTCAAACTTGGCTTCACTGCTACAAAGTAAATAATACGCTCAATGGAATTCAAAGTCTTAGGTTAATGTAATTTAAGGCAAATTTATGTTAATTATGGCCTGACTTACTTAATATTACAAATGTAAACGAATAATATAAAAGTTTCCTTTACACATGTAAACAATATTGCATATTTATATTGTGGAATTCAATAATAATTGGTCTGACTGTGGGTGTACTTTGTGTCTAATAACTGTGTCTACTTGAAGTATCTCGCGATACAGGACTTGATTATAATGTGATAAAGATCTTTTAAAAGACAAAAAAGGTATAAGCCGTATTTTAAAGTTAGTAGTAAAAATGTCCAAAAGTGGTGTATTCTGTACTTATTAACTATGACTGTGCAACTATTCTTTTTACAATATTATTCGTATTCAAAGCGTTCAAAGGAAGCGTATTGTATTGTTACCAAAAAAGTTAGATAACCATTACAACAAGGCATAAATAAGGCGTTGTGAGCACGAAAGGCTGAAGGACTAATCAGGGCTAGACTACAATGTAAAGTTACTTGACTGCATTATTTCAAAGATTGGAAATAGTTGCTTAGTTGGATTTCACGTTGAACTTTTACCAGAGATGCCGCTGTATCTTATATCTGAAGCGCTGATCTTTTAATTTTGATAACTCCGTCGTAGTGAAAATTTTATTGAATGAAACAAGTAATTTTCTTGTCAAGTGTGAACGTAAAACTTTCCTTTTTAGAACATTAACATAATTTACGACAATATGCGAGAGGTAAGAAGTTTTTAAGAACTTGGCGCTTAGCGGAATAGCTGTATCTAAAGCTTGCGAATGGCGATTACCGTCATAACGTACTTTTATACGAGCCAAGTTCGATCTAACGAGTGCGCCTGTTCCCGGCCGATACCGTTCCGGTTAAAGTTTTGACGTGTCGTAAACGAGGATATTACATCGTGACAAATGAATGAGAATGAAACCTTATGATAACAGTTATGAGACCTGAAATTCGCTTCGTTGGCTGTTATGCAGATACGCTTTTAGGGTGCTAACTTCGCCATCATATACTTCACCATTATTTTTTGTGGTAGTTTCAAAGATTTATGGTTGTGTTGTTAGTTTGTTTACGAAATAGTTTTTAATGTAGTTTTAAAGATTTATAAGCAGTTATTAGTTAGTGAACAAAGTTGAGTAGGTCCAGCTAGATTAATAAATAAAACAATTATGTAAAAAAATTATTTGCGTTTAACTAATCGTGGACCGTTTTAACCAGCATTCGTATATATTCTATACGATGAGTCGATTATCATTATGAAATATGAGCACATTACAAAGAGACTATGTATGTCCACTTTCGGGGTGTGATCCTAGCTTCTTTACTAGCTTAATTAATTCTCATTGCATTGAAATAATAAAAGACAAGCTATCATAAAGCTGATATAATCTAACTGCTTAATAGTATTAGTAGGAACGATAAATACCACGACTGAGAACACACACTTGTTTTTATTATACGACTAGCTTTTGCCCGCGACTTCGTCCGCGAGGAATAGTTACATTAAATTTTTTTAGGTTACTTATTGTGCAAATTATACTCAAAAATCTTGTGTGGTTTACAGCAAATAGCTTATTTTATAAATTTTTATAAGTTACGATTTTTGTTTTTTCATTCTTTGCTAAAACATAAAGATTTTCGCAATTTGATACTTGTGAGAACGCCACATAGTTGCCCATGGAAACAGTTTTGTTTATTGTTATCTTAAATGCTGCTTTAAGGTGAAACTGCACTCTTTTAACCTGAAATGGCTAATTGGTCATAATTATTGGAATACGGAGAATTCATTTTTTTCTCTATTTGCCATTCGATTCATAATTATACATAGCTTTTGTAATATTGCGTCCTAGACGAATAATTTGTAGCCGTGTACCATTACATAACCTTGGTGCGTGATTTCTCATTGACACGACTGGAACATCAACTTTTAGCCTCAACTTATGGGAAAGCAGTCCTGATAATTCTAAAGAGTTGAGAAACTCTATAGGGTAAGATGTCACTTGTTTAATGTCCATAACATTGTCTACTGAGAGTTACACGACAACATCCCCTTTTACATCTGACATAATCTGTTCTTTTATTTGGTCTACTATCATTTGTCGGTGGCTTAGGCGTGAAAGCGTAACAGACAGACAGATAGACAGAGTTACTTTCGCATTTATAATATTAGTAGGGATAAGTAAGGTTGGCCGAAATTTCAAAAACGCTGGAGCAAATGTTTATTTACTTCTTATCAAGTGCCTAAATACAAAGTCTTGTGGTTTTATCTTCGATAATGACGAATTGAGCATACAAACTTTCAACCCTTATTTCAACCCCTTCATGCCTTTTTTGACAACGATAGGTAGCTTATGTCCTTTTCCAAGGTCTACTCTACCTCTGTACCAAATTTCATTAAGATTGGTTTAGTGGTTTAGTGGTTTAGTCGTGGAAGCGTAACAGACAGACAGACAGACAGATCCTTAATAAAAGTATGCATTGTTTGCTTATGCGATAAATCAAAGCGGCAACACTTGCCAAATTGACTGTGGTGAGGCATCCGATAAAATTACTGCACCATTCAGCAACCTTTAAGTAGCTTTGATAACCTTTAAACTGCCAGAAATAGAGATTGGGCTATTTTGGGACCATGTTTGGGACTGCAGCTCATTCTCTGTAGATACACAACTCTTCATGTTTGAGAGTACCTACCTTTGCAACATATCTTTTAAAGATTTTCATCCTTTAAGATTAAACTCCATAAAATAAATTATATTGAGTGATATAAATTACCCTCGAGCAGATATCTCAATAAAGATAACATACGTAAATTCTCAAACATTTCCCATAAGTGCAAAGTGATCTTACAAATAGCTTCTTGCCACTATTTTAGTATGCCATATCTCTCACACTTTATTTCAAGAATATCCTTAGAATACTCTGCCTTTTCTTCAGTACCTATTTATCAGATCTGATCAAAGACCTGACACTTGTCTTCATTTCCTCTTTTGATCAATAAATTTTAAAGTTAGACAAGAACATGAAAAGCCTTTTCTATAGAGCGCTGTATGTGTTGCAAATCTCATAATTGACATTACACAAGTGAAGTCACGTACACCAGCCATTATACCGTCACTTCACACTTGAAGCTAACCAAAGCGATTGGATAGAGTTATATTAAAAGCACATTTTGCTAGCGATTTTTATCTTTAATGACGATACTTGTAGTACAATCATTGTGAAATGAAGACATAAAAAAGACAATGACTTGATGGTAACATGACCGAAATGCCAAAAGAAAAATATTCGTTGCTTCGAGTAGGTTTATTGGATAAGTGGTTGTTGTTTTCGCTTACAGCCTTCGCTTTCGCTTATAGGTCTAGGTTTAGATCGGATAACGAATTAATAACATTATTGGAGAAGATCCCTACGCTGCCAGACCTATGTCATTTTGCACTATTAATTTTTTATACAAATCTTGTAGGTAAACAATGTATGCATATTTGCTAGTTAATTTTTTTTGTTCGCATTTCTCAATAGGTCAGCTCGATTTATCCGGTTTTATATAAACATAACATAGCCATTACAAAATATCATTTATATGTATAGGCTTACTATTATAACGGAGTCGAAGAAATGAGAATAAGTAGTTTGGACATCGTATTTAAATAACTGGGCTACTTCTCACATTTACGCAAATGTTATTCATTGAAATTAAATTTCTTTGTACGGATGTTTACGCGTTGGTTATACAGGGTGTCCGGTAATTAATGGATAATCTTGAAATGTCTTATAGAAAAACTGAAGGCCGTTTAGAAAAAATATATTAAAACATGCAAGCTATTATAGCATAGCATACTTTTGACTGTCTACATATTAGCATAATTAGTGTTGAATAATAAAACAACAAAAAACCGATGGATTTCATTCATTTATGGTCGTAGTATACAAGAAAGTTATACATGGTAATTAAAAAAAAACACACATCTCAGGTAGTAGTTAGGATAGATTTTCTTTCATATTTTTTCTGAACGGCCATCAGTTCCACTATAAGATATTTCCAGGTTATCCATTAATTACCGGACATTCTGTATTACAGTATATTTAAAAAATATGAAATAAAAGTAAACGTATTAAATAAACAACGCGATAAATTCCATATAAAAGACTAAGAGACAAGTAGTATAAAATACTATACAAATTAAATAAAAAATAGGCTCTAATAAAATAACAATGGTCTGCCGAATTTGGGATTTTAGTCTGCTACGATTATTTGTAAGGCTTGTCTCGGATTAGTGCGGTAGACAATAATAGCTAGTGCTCTATAACGTAGCTTACGTAGAGTAGATATTCTAGTCGTATATCACTAACTAACCCTATGATATTCAGGTGACATACTAATCAATAATGTATTACACACACATTTTGCTATTATAATATAATAATAATATCAGTCCCTATTAAACTGTCCCACTGCTGGGCACGGGCCGCTTCGGAGCGTGAAAAGGGTTAGGTCATAGCCTAACCCTTCTCACGCTCCGAAGAGGCTGAAGAGGCCACCACGCTGGCCCAGTGCGGGTTGGCAGACTTCACATATCTTCAAGAACATTATGAAAACCTCTCAGAGAAGCAGGTTTACTAACGATGTTTTCCTTCATCGTTCAAGCGAGCGATAATGAACTATTTAATACGCACATAACTTCGAGAAGTGAGAGGTGCGCGTCTTGGGATCGAACTCGACACCTCTGCGTGGCAGTCCAACGGTCTCCCACTAGGCTATTTCTGCTTGCATTTTGCCAGGCATGTTTTAATTTTTACGTAATAATAGGCGAGCCTACAGTCGACAGAGACACATTTCCAAACTACCTGCTACCTTTCCGACTAATCAACGAGGCAAGAGACTATCTGTTATTCGTTATATTCTAGTATCCATTCAACGTGACAATGCTAGCAGTCTTCTGGGCACTTTTCCAGTCGCCAGCGTTGCTGTGGAATTTTACGGCGCTGTCTAAACCAGACAGTTTTTTTTAATTTAGTCATATATTTTGTACCATTCCTTTTCATTTTGTTTTACTTATAAATAGTTAATATTCGTTCAGTTATATATTATAACTGTTGCTTTTGTACATGTAAATCAAAATTCTTCGTTATTTATGTCAGCACGTATGTATGTATATATTGGTACGTTCAATTCTATTAATATTTTCTCTGGAGATCAGGAAAAGCATGCGTAATCGAATGTCAATCATATTGGTAGATGTTTGATGTTCAATATAGGTGAGCATAAGTAATTTCTATATCGCGTTTTCGGCATATCATCTCCTATACTTGAATGATAGATTAAAATGTATATGTAATAAATATACTTATATTTTTGTATTGGGTACTGAAAATGGATGGCGTTAGCTAAATTTCATTTAAAACTTGGATCTGATAAATATTTTGGATATTGTGTACTACATTTTTACTTAAGTTGAAATAACCTGATCTCCGCTACCCGAAGGCTAACGATACCCTAAGGCTAGACCCGTGTCAGGATATTATAGGGCACTGACTTCAAAATAACGACTGCCATAGATGTTCATGGCAGCCGGGACCAACGGCTTAACGTGCTCTCTGAGGCACGGAGCAGGCGATAATTGTCAATCAATACGCATGTAAGTTCGAAAAGTCATATAACTTTCGAAAGTCAGAGGTGAGCGACGTGGGTTCGAACCCGAGACCCTCTGCATTGCAGTCTGTTGGTCTCTATGAGGGAATAGTGCCACACTATAGTAAAAATATATGCCACACAATGTGGGAATAGTGTGGCATAAATTTTCAACATATTAATAACAATTTGGGTTCCAAATCACTAATATTCTTTTATAACCTTCCAGCTAAGTTGTATATTATTTATCTCTTAGAAGTTCACGTCAGTAGTGGCAATAAGTAGTGATCGAATCTCTTCCTCTTGCGATCACGAGTTTAGTGCCTTAAGCATTGCTTACAATTTTTTTTAAGATGTATTAGTAACATGATTGTGTGTTTCACAGACATGTGTTAGGGGACGGCCGACTAGTGGTGGGGGCGAGGCGCTCACTAATGGACGCTGGAAGCAGTGGCGGAGCCATGCTACGATGTCGCGCTTCCAATCGCGCTGGAACCGTATTATCTAGACCTGTGATGTTACAACCCGGTAAGTTTGAGTCTTAAGGAAATCCTGTACTAATGAGTAGTTGTTAAATGAGTTATTAGAAGTCATACAAATATGTCAGCCAGGTTACCCCAATGGCGTAAGTGCAAGCGAATCTACAAAAGGCATTTGTGAGTTTAGTTTTCCTTATTTTCTTCAAATTATCCCCTTCTTATAAATCTAAGCAATGTGTGATAAATTATTAAATTTTAAGTGTGTTGTTGTTAAATCCCTGGCATAAAAAATAGATTCTTAATCTCTTATTTATCTCACACCCAAGGACCAACAAAACATTTTAATTTAAGGCATATTGTCAATTTGGCACTAATAGTACATTACCATAATGTTGATACAAAGTTTCCAAGTCAGCGTGGTAACAATCGTATTTATTAAAACAAGGAGATTTATCCAAGGGTTTCGGCTCATAAAGTAAAATTTGTAATGAATAAATAATTGCGACCCGAAAGTATTTATTATTTTGATCATCGTTTGTGACCACCTATTGTATAAATTTTGCCGCAATTATACCAAAGCTATAATGAAAATTATAAAAACTGTAAACAACATTCTTGTGTAATAAACAGATGTACGGCAAGAGGGCAAAACAAATTACAACTTCGAGTTGAGTTGGACCAATTAACTTTCCGTTACAGCGAGGGAAATATGAAATAAAATGAAAAACAGCCCACGGCTCCACGAGTTTTTTCGCGGAGAAACTTTTAATTAAGGGATTAAAAATGACATTAGAGTGAGTTCGCAGCATCGTAACTTTCCTTTTGTTTCCCGAATGTCTACATGGAGAACCGAAACGAGAGCGAAATTAAGATTATGTAAATAGATAATGGCCGTACAAGAGTTTATTCTCTATTATTGTTATAAACTTACGGCGGCGGGCGGTCCGCCCTTGACAGTTATGCAAAGAAAAATACCTACCAAGTTAAAGTTCGATCAACCTTTAGATTACCTTTAAATTCATTAAGAAACTTTACTAAGGTTCAGTTACTTTCGTAGGACATTACAAACAAAATTGTGTTATTGGAAAATTAATTTAATGTGGGGCCATTAAACGTCTCTTGTAAGGGTTTTTTGTGTGAAATAATACCAAACTCACAATCAGCAAATAAACAAAGATTTTTATTTGCTTTGCAAAAAGTTACATAACCAATAAGTATGATCTTGCTAACAAAATAACAATAAATATCTTAGGAAAAAAACGATCTAGTATAACGGCTAGCTATGTTAACCCTATGGGTGTCGTATACTGCAAATATGTTGTGAGGACCGCTAGCGATACTAACACACCATACCTACAATACCCGACTGGAGTCTCAAACACGACAAGAAGCGGAGTAGGCTTGACCGACCTAAGTCGATGCAGAGCGTACAACCGGAGCGTGCCGTCCCTGAGTCTGGCGCTCCTAGCGGCTGCGCTAGCTTTTATAGGTGTTGCGGACGCGGCGGGGGCGCTGCGGTGGGGCTGCGCGCGATGTGTCGGACGACGCGGGAGTAGTGTTGTTACGTCGTCTTGCTCGGCGCGTTACAGTCTCCCCCTCTGGTCCTGAAGACGTCCCGGCGAGGAGACCAGTTGCTGTTCCGGTGTCTACCTGCTTCTTTGGTCTGCCACGTCTGCGCAAGGGTCTTTCAGGGTTAGGTAAATTTAAAGCTGAGCCCTGATATGGGCTCAGCGCAGAGGAATGATAAATACCCAAGCCGCTTTCTGGTTCTGACGGATGTGCCACTTCGTAAGAGCATGGCCCGTGCCGTCGCAGGATGATGTACGGCCCGTCACGACGTGGTGCCAGCTTTGCCGTGTGGTAGCGCGCTGCGTTGCTCAGGACATTGGCCGCGACCAAGACGTGGTCACCCGGTTGATAGGCAGGAGCAGGACGTCGATGCTCATCCGTCGACTTCTTTCTTGCTTCTTCCTTACTTTCTTGCACTTCCCTGGCTCTCTTCATTGTCTCTGCTAGTAAAATAAGTTTAGGGGTTATTTCGGGTATAAAATTTTCTGATGAAACTATCTGTCGAAGATCGTGTTTGACATCATCATACGTCCTTAATTCTCTGCCAAATGTGAGATATGCTGGAGTGTACCCTGTGCTAAGGCAGTTTGATGAATTCATAGCATATCTGATGCTTGGCAGTCTCTCTGCCCAGGAGCGATGATCGCCGTCCACCAAAATAGCGAGCTGTGTTTTTAGGTCTCGGTTCTTTCTTTCCACTGGGTTTGCTTCTGGGTGGTAGACAGGCGTAAATGCATGTTGAACATCGAGACAGTAAGCAAGCTTCTGCATTACTGAGCTAACAAATTGCGTTCCGTTGTCGCTTACCAATCTTCGAGGGACCCCATAACGCAAAAAAACTTCGTTCAGGAGAATGGTCGCACAAGCTTCTGCTGTAGCTTGTTCTAAGGCGAATAATTCAATCCATCGTGTAGCGACATCTTCTACGATGAAGATCCAGGTTTTATTATCTGTCGTTGGAGGGAGGGGCCCAAATAAGTCAAATGCTATTATTTCAAACCTTTGATTCATTACAGTAGTCTGTAATAGCCCTGCTGGCTTCAGATTACTAGGTTTATAACGTTGGCATTTGATACAATCCTTGACGTAGTTTTTAATTTCCTTTCGCATTCCCTTCCAATAATATCTACTAGCTATCCGTTGAAAGGTTTTATCAGCTCCATAATGACCAGCAGAGGGATCATCGTGATATTGCGTAAGTATGGTACTGGTTTCATGCTGAGGTATGACCAATTGAGCACTATCGTTGTCGCTATCTTGTATATAGCGATGAAGCATTCCACTGTTCATGATGTATCCTTTTCCTGACCAGTACACAGCATTTTCATCTCGAACGGGTTTCTCCAGTGCAGTAATGATAGTCTCTAAGTAGCTATCTTTCAATTGTTCTTTTCGTATCTCGGCTGCAGAACGGCGTGGCATATTTATGGACACGATACATATTCCATGATTTTCCTGTAGCTCGTTGCACGGAGGTCTTGAAAGGGCATCAGCAACTACGTTTGTTTTACCTGGGATATACTCGACCGATATATTATAGGGTTGAAGTTGTAATGCCCATCTGGCAAGTCGACCCGTAGGAGTTTTAATGGACATCAGCCACTTTAATGCTTGGTGGTCGGTAGCGATTACTGCAGAAGAACCTTCGACGTAGCCTCTAAACTTTGATACAGCCCATATGACGGCTAATGCCTCTCTCTCCGTAGTAGAATAATTCCTTTCTGCCTTAGTCAATAAACGGCTTGCATATTCCACGGGATGCTCGTCTGTACCCTCCCCCTGCACCAAAACAGCACCGATGGCGTAATCACTAGCGTCCGTTTTGATTATGTATGGTTTACTCATATCTGCTTGACGTAGGATTGGTGCACTGGTTAGGCATCGCTTGAGTTCATTGAAGGCATCTTCTTGATTAGATCCCCATTCCCAACTTGTGTTCTTTTTCGTCAAACGGGACAGTGGTTCCGTAATTTTTGCAAAATTTGGTACAAACCGACGGTACCAGGAACAAGTCTGAAGGAATGATTGTACCTGTTTAACATTCTTCGGCGCAGGTAAATCTAGTATAGCCGATATTTTTGTAGGATCTGTACATAATCCGGTCTTCGTGATTATATGTCCTAGATAGGGGATCTTTTCCTCGCAAAATCGACACTTTTGCTTGTTGACAACAACATTATTTTCCTGCAACAGATGGAAAACCTTATCCAGGTCTTGAAGGTGCCGTTCAAATGAGGGAGAAAACAGAATGAGATCATCCAAATATGCGAGCAGCTTTACCCTATCTAGTTGCAACTTCAATCTGTCAATAAAGCGCTGGAACGTTGCCGGAGCGTTACGCAATCCAAATGGCATTCGTGTGAATTGGTACAACCCAAAAGGTGTGACGAAAGCCGTTTTCTCTTGATCCTTATCACGTACCTTAATTTGCCAGTATCCTGCTCTAAGATCTAGGGATGACATGTAAGGCGTTGGTTTCGCTTCGTGTAGCAAATCGTCTATTCTGGGTAAGGGATACGCGTCAGCTACAGTTACTTTATTTAACTGGCGGTAATCTATACAGACCCTTATGTCGCCATTCTTCTTGGGGACCATTACGACAGGTGCTGCCCATGGAGATTTCGATGGCATGATAATGCCTTCCTTCAGCATTTGGTTAACCTCTTCTCGTAATATTTCTTTACGCTGTGGAGACATACGGTATGGAGGTACCGCAATTGGTTTGTGGTTTTCTGTTTCTATGTTATGCTCCACTAGGCTGGCTGGTTTTCCATTATTATTAAACACTGTAGCATAACATTCCAGTATATTATTTAACTGTCTAACCTCTTCAGCCATTGTAACCCCGATCATAGCAATATCAATATTTGGGCCAAACAATTGCTTGCTGTGTGGCGAGAGGGTTACTTCAGCGTTACCCACAGCTGCTTGCGCATCTTGAAACAGGATTCCGACAAACCTCGGAGAGTAGCCTGTGAGCATGGGTCCCCCTCGTGAAGGCGAGGCTGGTGGCGTCTGGAACTCAATCAATGGGGGTGGTCCGTACGATACAGTCGTGTCATTTTCATTAATCATCTGTGAACTAGGAGACGGAGTCATGAATATCGGGCTGATCATTGGCTCCAAAGAAGTCATTTTAGCTAACCTAGAAAACACTGCTTCGGTTTCCTCAGGTTCCATTTGTACCGTGGAGACGGATGCATCACATACCTCCTCATTATAGAGCTCATATTTCTTGCCGGGCTCATCCAAAAAGTGGAACAACAACTGCGGTAGGTTAAGCACTATACCCGCGTCTTGGATGAAATCTACTCCTAGGAGCGTTCGGTTATCGTGGGATTCTGGCAACACGATAAAACTTGTGGGGATTGTCCGACCACACAATGTGACTGGTACTACAGCCGTCTTAACTGGTTGTCTCCGTCGTAAGCCATCCGCAAGGGTAACCGTTGCATTTTTGACTTTGAATTCAACTCCTTTGATCTTTAAAACTCTATATAGTGAAGTTGATGCCACACTCATCTTTGCTCCGGAGTCAACATGAGCTTGACCAACGACACCAACGATGGATATCTTGACAGTTGGCCTAAGTCGCGACGCCTCAGCTACGGCTGTACTGAGTGAGTAAAATCCAACCTCCACTGTGCCAACTTTAGCCTTGTTGCACTTAAAACATTTACTTCTAACAACGCCGGGCTCCCCGCAACCATAACAGGTAATCTTATGACTCGGCGTTGGTGTGGGCCTTGTTGGAGTCGCTGTTGTTGTATTTACAGCTTTGGTCCTGTCTTTTATAGCTGATTTTTTGCGGCAGTCCTCTTCATTGTGGCCAAATGCACGGCAAAAGGTACACCGTGATCGTTTGCCTGCGGGAGTGGTGGGTGTTTCGACTCCTGATCTTGCAGCGACAGCTTCTTCAATTTGACGAACTTTTGTCAAGAACTCATCAAAAGTTGTAACAGAATCCCTAGGTATCCTGTCCCTTATTTGTATGTGTAGAGATGTATACAGGAGGTCCAGTCCTTGTGATGGAGTAAGATAAGGTTTCGGCAACTCTGCCATGAGAGCTCGTTTCTTGGCAACAAACAATTCGGTGCTTGCGGGACTCTTCTGCTTATCACACACAATCTCATTGTAGATTACATATGCTGGCCTCTTTGGTGCAAACGTCGTCCTTAATAAGGATACGGCCTCATTCCAATCGTGAATACTCTCTTTTACACCTAACCACCAGGTAGATGCATCGCCGACCAGCAACAATGTTAGCCCTTCTATGGCGTTGTCATCATTAATCGCCTCAATTTTTTTATAAGTGCAGACAGTTGATAAAAATGCTTCGACTAACGCGGTATTGCGAGAACCGTCGTAGCGAGCGGTGCATGCTGCGAAACTGCCTGACTTTTGAGTAGCTTGAGAACTGTCTCGACTGGCTAAGGTCTTCAGGAGTTCACGGAACTGATCATCAGAGAAGCTGATGTTTGTCATATTTCTTATATTCCTACGACTACGCCTAGGTAAAATATTATAAAGCTCAATCTTTGAAAAAGAAAAAAAAATATGCTATCAAAGTAAAATCTGCCTATCCCTAAGGCGGCTTAGCAAGGGAAAGGTAATAAAGAAAAGACTAAAAGCTATAAAGGTACCCCAAACAAAATAAACGTACTAAACTAAAACTAATAAAAAAAAATATATATCTAAGGTGGGTAGATAAAAAAAAAATCTAAATATTATTAAACTAACATAGAAAGCCTCTAAGTTGGGCCGCCAATTGTAAGGGTTTTTTGTGTGAAATAATACCAAACTCACAATCAGCAAATAAACAAAGATTTTTATTTGCTTTGCAAAAAGTTACATAACCAATAAGTATGATCTTGCTAACAAAATAACAATAAATATCTTAGGAAAAAAACGATCTAGTATAACGGCTAGCTATGTTAACCCTATGGGTGTCGTATACTGCAAATATGTTGTGAGGACCGCTAGCGATACTAACACACCATACCTACAATACCCGACTGGAGTCTCAAACACGACAAGAAGCGGAGTAGGCTTGACCGACCTAAGTCGATGCAGAGCGTACAACCGGAGCGTGCCGTCCCTGAGTCTGGCGCTCCTAGCGGCTGCGCTAGCTTTTATAGGTGTTGCGGACGCGGCGGGGGCGCTGCGGTGGGGCTGCGCGCGATGTGTCGGACGACGCGGGAGTAGTGTTGTTACGTCGTCTTGCTCGGCGCGTTACACTCTTTGTTTAGAAATACAAACGATTGTTTCGGCAGAGGTAAACTGATTCTCAAACTTTCAACTGACTTGGGAGGCTATATTTATGTTCACATCGAATAAATTTAATACGTATATATTTAAAATGAAAACTCAGCTTATATTATAAGTAATAATTACGTCATTTTAAACTCTGCAAATAAAATATAATTTGACCGTAGAATGAATGTGGATTTCTTTTTGCTGCAATAAGTTATCAACATATAAAATGCTCATTACTCTTTTCGTCGTATAGTATTGCGTGTGGATATAAGAATAGCACCTCACGAAATTACTATCTATGTAACATTTTCAATTAACATCTAAGGCAACTAATAATAAAACGATTGCCCGTAACCATTTATGTTATAAAATCTCATGTAAACACTAATTTGCCATTCATAACGTTCACTTTCTGTTCCGCTTGCTTTCAGACCTTAATATTAGGTATTTGAAAAGATGAATATTTTTCACTCCAATTACTTTTTCCACCAAGGGACGAGGAAAGTTTTAATTAAAGATTGAGCGACATTATGTCCCTCATCTCGGAAAAATAACCTCGTTAAAACGAAGCCGACGTTTCGTTATTGAAAATAATTTTATTTCTATAAGCCTAGCTTTTGTATACTTTTGTATTGAATAAAGTGTTGCTAGACAATATTTTGATTGAACTGTGATGTTGGCTAGAATATACGTAGGTATACCTGAAGGTAAAGACATGTTACACCAATATTTTACTTGTTGTGTTTTTTCTTCTCACGTAATAGCAAAGAAGCCAATTATTGTTTATCCGACATATTTAATATAGCGTGATAGTAGCGTTAAGAATTTTCCAACGGAAAAGTATATTACAATGTTGTTCAACCCCGGAATCGAATCCATTACGGTAATATTTAAGTAGTCACCTTATTTCTGCTTTGTGTCGTTGTCAGTCAACCCAAGGATAAATTATCCCCAGACAGACAAACAGTTGCTTGCTTTGTATGTTCTTTTTGTTCACTGTTTTAATTTCCACAAAGCTCTTCGGTGTCAGGGTAGCGACTTTGCAGTATATTACAGTGAAGCTTGTCTTTAAAATATGCAATATATGTATGATTTATGATGAGCTTATTAAACAATGTTAAATAATTATTGTTCATTTTGTTTCCCGTCATATTTAAAGGAACATTAATCAATTGAGTCTGTCAGTTAAGAGGCCGCAAACAAATGCCCCAGTGAGCTCGTTAGCTTGGAACTTAGATGGAGTATCGATACGATACAAAACCAACGGAGTTAATGTCGAACACAGGCGGGTTACGCTAACGAGCTCCGCAATCGTCCATCCCGAACAGTCGTACGAACATCCCTCACAAACTTACGAACTAGCGCTCAAGTTACAGATTTTACTTACCATATTTTAATATTTTCCTCTACAATGAACCTCACTACAAAGGCAAAATTGAAAGGCAACAAATGGGGGCGCAGTAGAAGCTTATTCTCATTCAAATGAGTTTCGAAGAAAGTATTCGACACTTTGATGTTGTGATATTTACTTACCTTGTTTCAGTTTCTGAACGCGTTTTTCGTTTTAGCGATGAACTAATCTCGGGCTAACTGTTGTATACGGTATTGCTTTAAATTAACATAACAAGATGGATTCCCCGCTCTTGAAATACTTTGCCTTACAATTTATATCTTAACAACAATCTTAAACAAAGCGTTACTGCTATCGCTTTCAAATTTAGAAAGTTAGGATACTAATGTCAATATAAAATAAACTTCAAAAGGCCATCGCCTATAAATTCAGGGTTAAAAAGTGACAATAAGGGAACCCTTGTCAACGGATCGTGTCCACCTGTCTGTACCGGTTTGTCTATCTGTATCAAGCGTCATACCTCAATGGTCTTGAGGTAGGAAAGATTTAAACATAAATAAAATATGGAAAGAGATATGAATAGATGCGTATTTGTTTCTGAGTTTAGTTTGTTTATTAGCATTGCTATTATAACATACCTATATGCTAGTTTTAGTGTGTGATTCTAGCAAATAATTATATTTTAAAATGTAGAAAATATATTAACTCTTTGGCCTAGAAAATTTGAATGCGACTGCGGTGCTTGAGGTTTCGGATTCAATTACCAGGCTAGGTCTACAAAAAGCTTATGTGATTTTGGTCAAAGCATTCTTAATATCTTTGCGCTCGTTGTTTCAATAGCAGTGAACTCCCTTTAATAAAAATATCAAATACGATGTGGCAGCTACTTTTCTAAATTTATATAATTAATTGATTGGTACATATTTATTTTTGACACACGCTCTGTTCAGATTGGAAAGAGATGAGAGTGGGTTGCACAATAATATGCCTTTGGGAATAAATGAAGTTCGTTTTGATTAAAGAGATAAGAAACTCAGGTTTGTAGACCGAGTATGTGTTAACAAAATAATATTTGGTTATTGCCGAATTATATCATTAGGATTTAAAAACAAAATGGTAAGTATTAACAAAATTGCATCGACGCGAGTCAGTGTGATACGATGCCAACGACTACAGAACGTCTCAACGTCTTAAAATATTCTACTACGCATAACATTACTCAATAACTCAATTTATTTCTCATTGAATACGAAATTCACACAAAAGGCAAAACTTAAATATGGCTTGAAATTGACGGAGTCAAGCCTAAGACGACTTCACAAACAAAAGCCATGTCGGACGCAATTATTCCTTTATTTATTATGCCATCTCATTTTTGTTTCGTTATTTCTTTTGACAAGTTATGAAAGTAGTCTTGAGTTACGCATTATTAAAATGAAAACGAACTTTGTAATGTCATTTAACCGAATGTTATTGAAATACGCTATTTCCCTTTTATGTAGAGTAGCGTGCAATAGACAACACACAATATTATTTCTTTTATTGTATCGTAACGCTGTGTGAGTCCTTTTTAATTGGATTTTAATGAATTGAACGTTCTTTTCTTACGAGGGTAAATAGGAAAGGTTTCTTACTTATTTACGATTGAATTTCATGTAAATGTATTTTCCTTAATGTAGTGTCGTACGCGTTAGCGCTAACGAGACCTGATGCAGTGGTTCCTTGTTTTGTTGAACTATTACTTTGTTCTAAGTAGTAACATGGTTTTAGGAAGCGTACCTTATTAACGTTATTTTGTAATTGTTGGATTTTACTTTCTCTAACAAATATCTTATTTGTATAACAAACATTTTAATAAAGGAATATCAACTATAACACTGTGTAATGGACGAATCGATGACCTCTGGAACACAGGAATCTTAAAGCATGAGGTTATTGATCAAACTTTACTCATATCTTAATATATATATACTTACAACGTAATAACAAACAGGAAAAACTCTTTCCAGATTATCTTCTGGGCATTAAATGTTTATTGTCAGTTAGTTTTTTATTCGTAAAATCCTAAATATTACAAACCTATAATACATCATCTGTTATACCTGATCGCAAATTAAAATTAAGTAAGGTACAACTTAAATCGAGAAAACACATTAATTTTTTACATACTATATGTGCAAAAACATGAAATAATACTTCTAAATATATTACATGAATGCGTAAATGTGTCCATTTATTTTTTCAATCATAAAAAAGACCACCGAACAAAGAGTAACACGGGTTACCTTTTAACTCGGCCAAATCCCACTTCCTACTAATATTATAGATGTGAAAGTTTTGATGTTTGTTACTTAATCACACCCAAACAGCTAAAAGGATTTTGATGAAATTTGGGACGCAGATATATATTATGAATTCTGAAAATTTAATGCGTTATCCTGAATAATTTATCAATATTAATTTTATGCCGTGAAATTATACTACATAGCACTTATACTAGAGCGTATCTTATTACATAAGATTATAAGGATAGTAAAAATATACATACGTTGTGTTAAAAGCCCTAGAGATAACCATAAAATTATAGATACACGCAAATGAAGCCGCGAACGTCGGTTAGTATTAAATATATTATTAAAGGTTTACTATGTTATAGGGTTTTACTGAAATTATATTTTATAGGTAGTTATTTATTTTGATTTGGTAAATCTTACGATGATTTACCAAAGTGCGTTTCTTCCACTAGAACAGTCAAAACAAAGAAGTTTGGGGCAGATATTTTTTTCAATACACATATGTTATCTATGAAAAGGGCCGTGATAAAATAGTAATTTTGTGTAGGGTCACCTGGAGACAATGCTTAGCCCAAATATAATCAAAATCCTTTCAGTGCCACCAGCAAATGGCTCTGTCGAATGCATTGTTTTTGTTTTGATAGAGACCGCCTTTGTATAATTTATGAATAGTTTACTAAACGGACAAGGTTTTATTAAAACTGTTTAGTAATATTAATTTATAATCGAATAATAAATTAAATATTCATTACTATGATTATATTATTCTACGAATATCATAAATGTTAAAGTTTCTGAAGACGTTCAAAAGTATTTTTTTAAAGGTTTACCATTTACTAATTTATAGTTTAGATATTTGTTAAATTAAGAAAACTTGGCATACAAATAGACCATAGCCTGGATTAACACACATACTTTTTATCCAGTATGGATTACCGTGGGATTCATAAACGAAGCCGCAGGTAGAAATCAGTTCAAGTTCCACTGCTGGGCACGGGCCTCTTCTCATTGTGAGAAGGATAAGGCCCCTCTGGCCTAGTGCGGGTTGGCAGACTTCACAAATCTTCGAGAACATTATGGAGAACTCTCAGACACGCAGGTTTCCTCGCGATATTTTCCTTCACCGACAAAGCAAGCGATAATTAACTTTTTAAAATAGAAAATATAATTCAAAATATTTATTAGGTATACATTTATTATTTGTTTAGTGGAGGACAATGTGCTGACGCATGGCGCGAGGCAATTGACTCCAGCCAAGATTGGCGGCTCCGTAGTACTGCGCTGTGAACTGTCCCCACAAGTTGGCCTTGTGGAGATCACGTGGTTGCAGGATGGACTGCCACTATCATCTGGATATCTGAGTGGAGGTAGGTTGCTGTTATAAGTATTATATTGTATTTAATTGGTACAAGAATATTTATTTATCATCAATGTTTTCAGTGGATCAAATTAATCGTAAAGTCCGGGGCTGATTTTAGGGTTAAGTTTAATTTCAAAATGATGATACTGATAATGTCTTAATCATACATCAAGTATTATTATTTAGCGATTTTATTAAATTAAACCCAACCATTTATGCAATATTTAAGTGCATACCAATATGTAAGACTCTTGTTGGTGTATCATTTTCCCACTTTCTCGTTTCATTGCAAAGTGTGGTGGATTATTTAGATTACTAAGAGACTTTAAGTATTTGCAATTTTCTGTGTATTTATATATGTATCTACATTCACTCTTCCCTTTAATATTTGTCTCTTTTGTTATTCTAGCTCTCTTTTCCTTTTTCTCTATGTTTTATTCTATGACATGTATATGTACTGAGAAATTAACATAATATATTTAGAATGTATATGAACGATTATTTACGCATTTTCAAGTTCATCTTTATAAATCGTCATAGTTCATTTATGAATACAATAGTATATTAGCGGTTGAGATCCGGATAAAATACGATTGAAAAGTTAAATCAAATTCCCAAGAGTTAGTAAAATAAGTTCTATAGTTATAAAACATTTCACATATTTTTTCGTGTTTGTATAAGGATTTACAATGCTAGTTAGATTATATACAGCATTACTGATTAAAAGGAGGTATTGAAGCGCGAACTTGAGCAACCGATTCTTGTTCCAGATATGTATAACAAGAAGTACTTTAATGTTTGACTTAAATCTTTACTAATATTTTAAAGAGAAAAGATTTGATATTTTATTTGTTTGTAAGGAAATAAGTCTGGACCAACATGTCCGATTTAAAAATTCTTTCACCATTAGAAAGTTATATTATCAGCGAGTAGCATTAGCTATTTTTGTTTTTAATAAATATTTTTACTTACATAATCCAATCAACTTTTAGGCGAGCAAAGCCAGCAGAGCAAAAGCTAGTGTCCAATAAAATACATTAAGTGTTTGGAGTATGAAGATAAATTAAATCATATCCCTCTCTTGCCGCTCTGCCTTATTAAAGGTCATTAGTCTTGAAGCTTAAGTCTCGTGCCGCGCCGTTGAGACGCACTCGCTATTCACACTTTTGACATCTTATGGCAATAGTAGTGACACGCCTCTATTTATAGCGCGGTTTAATAAAATATCAATTATAATGTATTGTACACTAGATTTTATACGCGACTTCACTCGCATTGTGGTACATTTTGTCGAACTAACCTTGGGAACAGTACCTATCCCCGTATCCCTGACAATGTGTATGCAAAATTTTATGGTGATTAGTCAAGTAGTTCAGGCGTCAAGTAGTTATAATATTAAGTTAAGACACTAAGCGTCTGTAAAAAATCTCTAATTGATAGTAAACAGCGAATAAAAATTCGTTGCATGGTTTAAAAAAAGTAGACGATGAAACAGAAATAATGAGGACAGATGAGCATAGCAACTTTGTTTTATACTCTTTAGAGATTTATTTACATTTCTTTGTAATTTATTTTTGTCTGTTTTAATTTATTATATTTTGTTACATAAGAAGGAAGATTTATTGTATTCACAAAAAAGTTCCTGGAATAAAGTCACGCATTTTGCCTTTACGAATCTCTTAAAAACAATAGTTTTATTTCTGGTAAGTACTTATTAACAAAACCCGCTAAATTTTTCTCAATATTGTATCATGAAAAGTGACACGTGTAACGACAAATAAACAACACAAATTGGAACAGAACGAATACTACTTCCTACTTATTATTAATAATTTTCCTTCTCCAGGAAAATTGTAATATTTGTAATCGCTGCCTGCTCCTTCATTCTTATAAGCGATGAACATTTTATACAATAGATGAACATATTATCTATTATTGTTATTTTTATTACCTTCTTTGACCCGTGCCTCATGGGTTCGTGCATTAACATTAATGGTTTTTATGTTCTTTGTGTCTTATGTTTATTTAACACAAAAGTTAGGTATTTTTTGTCTATTGTGTAATAAGGTTTTAACTATACAATATACAGATGTGGAGTATTAGAGTTATTCTTTCTATTAACTTAGATAGATAAATATAACTACTAGATTTTGCCCTCGGCTTCGCTCGCCTAAATGTGAAATTTTTATCCCTCGAGAACAGTAATTTTTCTGGATGATAGATATTCTACGACCTTTTCTGTACCCCTGACAGCGTGTATGCTTAAATTTCATAATGCTTGGTTGTGTAGTTAAGGCGTACAAGCGTAACGAGCAAAAAATCTTATATGAGTATTTATTATATTAGTAAGGATATAATATGACTTCAGGTGGTGGTAAGAAAACGTTTTTACCGACGCCATCGGACTGCACAGATGATTTCGTGGTTACTTCACAAACGGTCACATGCTGAGTGTTATAGATTCGTTTCTCATACACAATATGAAATTTTGTGTGTTCAGTGTCTGTTCTTTGTAGCCATTATTCGAATTTAACAAACTTTATACGGATTTTATCGGGGTCACGGGGTCTCCCCGTGACAATGGCTGCTGAAAAGCGACCGAAACGTCGGGAAAGTGTAAAATTAAATCTAAATAGTTATAGAATTTAAATAGCTTAATTTGAAGTTAACAGTTACTAGTAAACGTATTAAAGAATAGTAGTTTAAAGTTTCAAAATTATTTACTTAATAATAGTGTTTTATAAAAAAAATAAACAACGTGATAAAATCCGTATAAGGTTTTTTACTTTCAATGTATAACATTCGCGTAAACATAAGACAATATTACATTATTCGAATGTTTACTATAATCCCCGGCGACACATGAATTATTTCTAGAGCAGAGGCGCAATCCAATCAAAATACAAACAAATTATTTGAAGCATACATTTGACATGAAACCTAAATTACCTGCATATATAACGATGTATATTTTTAACGAAGTGAAGGGTTTGTGGTTCAGTGAGCTCGGAGTCAGCCAGGAGTAATAAAATAAATTCTCATATAATTTTCTCGCAATACGTATACAGTAATTAACTTACCCGCTGAATGAAGATGCATACGTACGAGGGTGCGTTTTTAAGTTCGCGGAATGGAGGGTATGGAAGGTGGTGGGGGTGCTTGTTTAGTCACTAACGTGTTTAGCAACTAATAATTAGTATATATACCGAGTATTATCATAATGAGGTCATTAGTCTTTGAACTATCGTCCCTCAAGCAACTCAATCTGGAAGAAATTGTGAAGTATGGAGAAAATCGAGTTCCGCGCCGTTATAAAGTTCCTTACCAAGCAAGGAAAAAATGTTCAAACCATTTTGGAAGAGATGTCATCTGTATACGGGGACTCTTGTCCAGGAAAAACCATGGTATACAAGTGGCACAACCTCTTTAAGCAAGGCAGGGAATCAATTGAAGACGATTCCTGGCCTGGGCGGTCTGTTGAGGTCACCACTCCAGATCTTATCGAAAAAATCGAAAAATTAATATTGGAGGATGCACGTTTGAAGAAAAAACAAATCGCAGAGATAGTTGGAGTATCTGAAACGACCATTTTCAAGGTTCTCCATGATCATCTCGGCATGACAAAAGTCAGTGCAAGATGGGTGCCTAGAATGCTCACACCGCCTCAAAAACAGAAGCGCGTCGAGTGTTCGCGTGCGTTTTTGAGCCAGTGTAATGAAGACAAGGATGGTTTTTTGGAGCGAATTGTTACTGGGGATGAAACTTGGGTTCATCACTATGAACCTGAGTCTAAACAAGATTCCATGCAGTGGCATAAAAAGGGTACACCACCGCCTAAGAAATTCAAGGTGTCGCAATCGGCGGGAAAGCTCATGGCGACAGTTTTTTGGGACACAGAAGGAATTTTGTTGGTTGATTACAAAGAAAAAGGTGTTTCCATAACCGGAGAACACTACGCTTCAATTTTAGAGCAGTTAAAAGAGGCAATCAGAGAAAAAAGAAGAGGAAAGTTGACCAAAGGTGTCCTGCTCTTGCACGACAATGCTCCTGTTCACAAGAGTCGAGTTGCGTTGGCTGCTTTGCACAAGGTGGGCTTCGATATCATTGATCACCCACCTTATAGCCCAGACTTGGCTCCCAGCGACTATTATCTCTTTCCAAATCTGAAAAAAGAGCTTCGAGGAAAGAAATTTTCAATCGATGAAGAAGTGAAGGATGCAGTTTCGGCGTATTTTTCAGAGAAAGACAAAACATTTTTTTATGAAGGTATTCATAAGTTAATTCATAGATCTGAGAAATGTATTAGGGTTTCAGGTGAATATATTGAAAAGGAAAAATAATTTTGTAATATTATTTCATCCCCTTCTATTCCATTCCGCGAACTTAAAAACGCACCCTCGTAACATTAGGTTTAATCTGACTGGTTATGTTGTAACGTCCATGTTTTGCATATGCCAAAGTTATATATAATAATATAGTTATAATATTTACTATAATAATATAGTTTCACGCGCGTGGTACTACTCACAAATAGTGTCGTCCATACTTCGAAATTAAACAAACTTTACACGGATTTTATCGCGTTGTTTATTTTTTATAAAACACTATTATTACTTAATTTAGAAACTTTAAACTACTATTCTCACGGGTACATGTGTATATGTTTACATGGTCACGGGGAGAGTCTCCCCGTGACCATGGCTGCTGAAAAGCAACCGAAACGTCGGGGAAAGTTTAAAATTAAATCTCAATAGTTGTATAATTTAAATAGCTTAAATTGAAGTAAACAGTAACTAGTAAAAGTGTTTAGCAATAGTAGTTTAAATGTTCTAAATACCGAAATAATAGTGTTTTATAAAAAATAAACAACGTGATTAAAGCCGTACAAAGTTTGCTTAATTTCAATGTATAACATTCGCGTAGACATAAGACGATATTATCTATTCCATACTTCCAGAAATTGGTATCTACAAATTAAGAAACTATATGCCATTCATTTTTATTTAATAAAGACAACTCCCGCACTAGTAATACTTCCTGTGTAACGGGGTACTTTAAAAACATTCAAACATCGGACATAGAACACCCAGACTCTACAATTTGTGGATCATACAAATTTTTGTCCCGTTTGGGATTCGAACCCACATTACTTTGCATAGTGACAGGGACCTCTTAAACTGCTACGTCATCCGTGCAGTCATGTTATAGGAATAGCAAGGACAACATTTATTTTTCTTGTTGGAATGCATTAACGCATAACTCTCCGCTGAAAAGGGGGGACGGATAGCTTATGTTGGGGTCATCCGGGTAAAGATGGAATGTCCCGTGTACTACCGGCTAAACCTACCATGGTGTGCCAACTCGCTGCCTTGAATGGTGGGTGGGTCGCTGGAATTGAAACTACATCAGCGATCCACCCAGTAGTGTCCAACACAGGCAAGAAATGCCTGCGGACGACGACTCCTGGGTGACACCCCGGCACGACAGAGGGCGTCACTCCGACTCAAAGGCTGGCGGACGAGAGATCCCCGTACTCCCGCCCGCGGCCTACGCTATGGCGGTATCAGGCGCGCATAGGCGCGTCTGCGTCGTTCGGTTCGCCGGCGGCGGCTCGGATCCGCAAGGATAATCTCCTCACGGTTCAGCTCCGCCGCCTCCTTCCGTGAGATAACGTCCTCGCAGAAGGATGCAACCGCTATCCAGTTCCTCTCGCTGTCAATCATGGCTTTGATCACGGCCGACAGCGAGAGGTCGACACCCACAACGCCTATGAGTTCACGGCGCTGCACCGCCCAGGCAGGATACGCCTCGAGAGTGTGCTGCGCCGTGTTCTCAACACACCCGCAGTGGTGGCAGACAGGACTCGGTTCCCTCCTAGCGACCGTGTGCAGGTATTTGCCAAAGCAACCATGGCCTGACAACACCTGCACCAGTCGGAAGGAAAGAGTCCCATGCTGCAACCCTGCCCACCGCTCTAACACCAGCTGGAGGGCCTCAACGGTTCTGAATCCCGCTAAAAGCACCTCCAGCCGCGCCTTCCATTTTAGATATACGCCCTGGCGGCTTGGTTCAGCAAGGACAGCCTTTTTTATTTCTTTTTTTTTGATACCCAGGAAAAATGCTTGATTCACTACCCGCCGGCTAGGGGACGGCACCGTCGGAGCGTGTGGGACTCACCAGCCTAGTGCTGGTCTACCCACTAAAAAAACCTAGGGTTTTCCCTCTCTCACCCAATGGGGGGGGCCAGTTGGGAGTCTAAAAAGATTCATCCATAGCAGGCCCCCCCGTGTGGGTGCCGGCCGGGTCAATCGGACCCGACCTCCTCTCGTCCCCGGGGGAGAGCATTTCACTGCTCTCCCTTTTCGACGTTAGAAGGCGCGCGGGAACACCGCGCGCGCCCTCTATGGGTTCTTACTCACGGGTGGCAGGGTCCCCTGAGGCCTTGCCACCCAGAACCCTTAGGTGGGGGCAGGAGAGCGACATAAGCGCGTCTCCTGCGCCCCCTCCTCCGGCGGCGGATGTCCGGGGCGTAAGGATCTTCCTCACGCCCCCGCTCCGCCGCCTCCTTGCACCCCAGCACCTGTCGTCGCCGACCATCATGGATACGACGGTCGGCAACGAGAGGTCGGGGCCAATCACGGCGACCAGGGCACAGCGCTCCTCGGCCCACGCCGGACACTCCTCCAGCGTGTGTGAGTAAGCCGGTAGGTGAGCGGTCCGCGCCGTCTGTCCATCCATTGCCTTAGCACCGGACGGACAGCCAGCAAGGACAGCCTAGTGGAAGATCGTTAGACTTTCATGCAGAGGTGTTTTGTTCGATCCCACGGCATCAAGTTATGAGGATAACACACAAACATACATACACACACATACACAAACAAACGCCCGCCCGTCTGTATACAATCTACGTCTATACCATGTATTAACAAATAATACGTACATTTATTCACCAAAAATATATGTTTTTTTTGTTTCTATTTTGTATTTTAGATTCGCATTTTTGATAAAAAATATTATGAAGTGTACCCATGTTACCGTAACTGAACTTTGCTATTACATTGTTTTAATGCATGCCATGGATAAGAGGGGACTCTTCTAACACAGGCTTTTAACTTAACAGAAGAGTTCCCAGACCTAATTAATATTGTCTTGTAATAGTAGAAAATAAAGAATATTAGATTTTTTGATTTTTGATGAGGGTGTTAAAGAGTTAATTATCATAATGATTTTAACTAATATACAAAACTGTGCAGAATGGGCACGTCTTTTCTATTGTGAATGTTGTCTCATTACAATCATGTATAGGGACTGTACAATATAAGCTATAAGCTACTCAGTTAATATTTATTTATTTTTAGAGCAAAAGCATGCCTTCGATCTTTCCACTCCTTTCTGTCCAGTGCTAATTGTCTCCAATCCCGGTTGAACGCATCCAATTCATCCCGCTATCTCATTCTGGGCTTGCCGCGGGGTCGTTTGTTATTTGGTGCCCAGTCTGTGGTGATTTCTTCCGACTTCTCTTCAGACATGCGATAGATATGGTCAGTTCAGTTCCATTTGAGTTCGACAGCGGCTTGGCCCACATCCTTAACCTTTGTTTGGAAACGCAGTACCATATTTATGTCGGCCTCGATGGCGTAGTGTTTAGTATAACCGACTACGGCGCCTGAGATCGCGTGTTCGATTACCGCACAAGTCCAACATTTGTGTGCATGAACATGGGTGTTTATCTTTGTCTGGGTGTTTCTATGAATAATATTTATGTATTTACAAAAAAAAGTATATATGTATGTTTATCCATTGTCTAGTATCCATAGTACAAGCTCTGCTTAGTTTGGGCTAGATGGTGTTGTGTGTATGTGATAGAATATCATTATTATTATATTTCTGATTAATTATTTCTCATTATATTTAATACTAGCTTTTGCCCGCAGCTTCGCTCGCGTAAGGTTAGGTTAGTAACAGTACTTTTGTTTAAAATAAAATATAGACTATGGCACTCGGTGATAATATAGCTTTCTAAGTTACTAACGTCGAAAGATTTTTTTAAATGGCTTTTTTAATTTTAAGTCAAATCCTTACAAACAAACAAAACAAAGCAGACCTAACTACTGCCAATAAAAATATTAAATATTCAAATAATTCATTTTGTTCCAGAACCTCGTTGGGTATCAGGAGCCAGTGGTCTTCTCTTGGGCCTAGACCTGACTCAGGCGGATATACAGGCAGAATACTCCTGTGTTGCTCTCGACACGCCGAGCCCAGCCTTGAAACTCACTACTGACGGTAAGTAAATGTAAAAAACCTTCGTGTATACAGTGAATAACAGAAAGGTCTGGTCATATTTATATAATAATACCAACCCTGTATTAAATTACTGCCCCACTGCTGGGCACTGGCCTCTTCTCAGTGTGAGAAGGGTAAGGCCATAGTCTACCACGCTGGCCCAGTGCGGGTTGGCAGACTTCACATACATACCTACATATCTTCGAAAACAATATTGAGAACTCTTAGACATGCAGGTTTCCTCACAATGTTTTCCTTCACCGTTTATTTCATATTTATTCACACCGGTCACATTTAAGTGTCACATAATCGAGACTATTGTATTCATTGTTTTTACTAATATATAGAATTTGCTTTTTATCGACTTCTCAATATCATACATTCTACGAGACTCGGGTGATCTCCGTGAATTCGAAAATTACCAGCCGGAATTTTGATAGTGATGGCATGCGCTTGTTTCGATAATGATAATTATTGTTACACCCAGTGTTATCTCTCGGCATTGTGTGGAAGACTTAGCACTTCCGTCTAATAATTTATTACAGCGCCATCTATTGAATACTTACGGAACTATGTAGATTCGTCAGTACGAGTAGAGTAGAGAGAACGCTGGCACATTCTCGAATCTTCGCATTGTTTACATACCGGGTATGACGTTTCTAGAAAACTCTGGAATCGCTATATTGTTTTCATTTTTATCCCTCGAACCCAGCACGTAACATTATAACAATAAATAAAATGTTTGAAATTGTCATAAAATTTAAATAAGTTTTATTTGATCCAGGGATAGGATACGTAAGTTATAAATTATCAGATACTATCGCCTCAAGGTTTTGTAATACCCGTGCGCCCGGCTTTAAGTAGTTGTAGTTCCAAGTAGTACAAAATGTTAAAATATAATCAAATTATACATCTAAACCTACCTCATGAAGCAATATGTGGTAAAAATCGCATGAAAATCTGTTCAATAGCTTTTGAGATTATCGCGAACTGACGCGGCAGGGGACTTTGTTTTATAATATGTAGTGATACAGTACAGCCCTAAAATATGACCACACCTTTCTGTTACACGCTGTATATTTAAGTGCACATTTGTCTGCTCTTAGCAAATCTGTAGCTCAGATTTATCTAAAAGGCTCACAATGCCCTGCGGCTCCAATTCAACAATGGATTCAGTGCTTGGACGCTTCTATAGTGAGCCGGCTATAGTCTGCGTAGCAAGCACAGTATTATCTTAAGTAATAAGTCAATGTTCCTTTTCAGTGCAGTAGTGACGGTTGTCTGATAATGTTTGCTGACATATTCGTCAGTTTCCTGAGGATCCACCTCTGAAACTGACGAATTTATTTAGCCAGGTCTTGAAATCGCTCTCAGTTTCTAAGTGATTGTACTAATTAAGTTACGGATTCACTAACCATTTAATATTTGCCAGTTACATATTTAGTAATATAAGTATTAAGTACATAAAATTATACGGTATATATCTAAAGCGATTGTTATTTAAATTGACACAAATAAATACAATATTCTTTATGACAAATAATTTAATAAAGCGGCATAATAATGTTTCTGAAAATATTAATATTGTAATTACGTTTGGATATCTATACTATAATAAAATTCAAAGAGCACTTTGTCTATACATTGAATCTTTTCACGAAATTTAAATTGGAATGTATCGATATAGAACACAAAATATATTTTTATGAAATTTTTGTCTATCTGTCTGTCTGTCTCTTTATTAGTTATACTATCACTCAAAACCCGTGAACGGGGTTTTCGCCAATATGTTACCTGAAGGCCCGACCATAATCTTAGACAACATATAGGAGCCCAGCAGTGCTATTTATCAAACTTAATATACATGAATACCAGCATCACATTTAATTGTTAAATTGATAAGTATAAGCATAGTGTGTGTCTTGGGTTATCATTTAATTTTTGTTTCATTAAAATCCGATAATTCTGTCGTAAGTTATTCTAATTTAGCTCTCTAGAGTTCGCAGACTTATTATTAAAAGTCGGTGAAGGTCGCTTGGCTTTGACTTAGGGGAAAAAATAACACTACCCGGCAATTTGTGCCAGAAGCTTCCATCTCTTGAAGATCTAATAGTTGCTGTTAATGGCGATCCTGCATTTATAGTTAGCCATGAAAACTCCTGGCTCTGTGAGCGAGCTATTTTAGCACCTAGAAATTATTAGACTGCACGTATTAACACCAGCATTATAGCGCGTGGGAGTGGCGAATCTATAGAATATACGTCTATTAACAAAGTAATTGACCAAGATGAAGCCACCAATTACCCAAAAGATTTTTTAAGTTCTTTAACTGCGCCCGGGTTTCCTGCGCATAAAATAATTCTCAAAATTGGCTCGCCAATAACTTTATTGAGAAATTTATGCCCACCCAAACTATGTAATGGCACCGGACTCAGGGTGATAAATTTACAGTGCAACGTAATAGAAGCGGAAGTACTCACTGGATGTGGTGACGGTGAAAGAGTTTTTATTCCCTGAATACCTCTAATACCCAATAATTTTCCTTTCCGTTTTAAACAGATACAATTTCCGGTTAGCGTTTGTTTTGCCATAACAATAAATAAAGCTCAAGAGCAGACGCTACAAATTGCTGGAGTGGATCTTACGAGCCCCTGTTTCTCCCACGGTCAATTTTACGTGGCCCTTTCTCGGGTGAGCGGTTCAACCAAGCTGTTTGTCCACACTCCGGACAACGTTACACACAATGTTGTGTACACGGAGGCGTTGTAGATATAATTTGAAAATAAGAAAAAACTCACACAGATACATACTTAATTAATTACATACATACATGAGCCCTAAAACATTACACTCCTTTTTTGAGCAATCGTGTAAAAATTATCGCGAGTACACTTAACTACCGAAAGTCGGTGTGCTCCAAACAGTTGTAACAGTCGTTAAAGAATGAGATGAAAGGAAGAGCTAAGAATTGAAGCCGTGGGAACAGCTAATTTCTTTTTAATACTTCTTAATAACATTAAAAATATGAGTTTCTTCAAGCGATCAGCCTTCAATCAGTCTCAAAAAATATCCTTATTAATATGAATTATAATTATAACAAATTATAGTATTCTGAATGCAGATAAGTACCTATGGCATTATCCATCTACGTAAAAAAAAACATTACTATAAAACCTTAAGTTTAGCAGTTATGTCAAGTGTTGATTAAGAATTTAAAAATATAACATTAAACTTGAATGCTTAATGTTTCCACTAATTTTGACACCGTCTCCAGTAGCTGGTCTTTTGTTACAGGTAAACCTAATATTTTCAAATTGTGAATCCAGTCTATTAATTGGCTTTCTTCGTCCTTGGTGAAGGCGGTTTGAACCCCACAATTTTCATTAGAGTACTTGTGATCTCTCTTGTCACGAAGAGTTGTTTTTAGGAATCCCAAATCTCTTCGAAGTTGCATAGATACTTGCTCCATTATTGATAGCCCAGTTCTTATTAATTGATGCATTATAACAAGAAAATAGAAATTAAAATATTCGCCAAAAAGCTAACAGCGACATGGGTCGGTAATAGAAATAAAATTGTGATCATGTTCCTATTACCGCCAAATTATATATTGATTTTTAGACAAATTAAAGCTGTATTTCATGAAAATATATTATAATGTGTGTTTATGAAAGTATGAGGCATCAAAAGAATTAGAAGATTCATTAGAATGCTTTATGATTATATTTTCTATTAACAAAGAAATAAGTGTACTTACGTAATCGGAAGTGAGACACTATAAAACATGCGTTATCTCCGGAATCCGGCGACAAAATCTGCAATTATTATTTAAATCGTTAGATTACGCACACAAGTATATGATGATGAATATTTGCAATACAAATACATCTATATTTTCTCTAAAGCAACCACTTGTCTAACTTTAAAACAAAATTTGAAAATGATAATTTTATAAAAGGGACGGTAATGTGTGCCGATTTTAAGGGGTCATTATTAGGTGCGTTTACGTTAATTAATCTATATATACTAATATTATAAAGTGGATAGATTTGATTTTTTGCTTGTTTGTATGTTTGTTTGTTTGTAATGATTTAACTAAAAACTGCGCAACCGATTTTAAAAACTCTTTAACCATTAGAAAGCTTTAATATCACCGAGTAACATAGGCTATATTTACGTACTGTACTGTTTTACGTAACCTAACCTACTTTTATGCAAGCGAAACCGTGAGCAAAAGCTAGCACCAAAATATATTGGTAAAAAGCAGAGATTGCTTTTGCCGCAACTTACAAGTATTGCTAAATTGCTTTTTAAGCAACTGAATTACGAAACACGCTAGTAAATCGCCGTAACGGGACTAGGGAATCACGAGTTACGACTTAATGTTGCCGACTTGCCGCCTTTTCCTCTGCCCTCTTTCTTCTCTGCCCAATCGGTCATATGCTTAGGGTTTAGTGATTTACATACAAATGATGTCAGTCACGTAATGCGAATTACGATTGCAAGACAGATGGTGAAAGTAGTGTTGTTTTTATTTCACGAAAGATACAATAGTCTATGTGATTTCTTTACAAACTAACGTTGAGTATTATTGGTTGTCAAACTAGACAAACATTTTTGTGATCTACAAATAGTTTTATTGACAATAAGCCTTTTTTTAATTTGTAAGTCTTCTACTTTACAAACGACGATCAGATTTTTACAAGTGAGAGTAAACTTTATGTTACAAACATAACATAACGATAAATTCACTTCTGTGAAGCAGGTATTATATAATTCATATTAATTGTATCTTAATCTTGTCTAAAATGTCTTAAAATTTTTGAACATTCCAACGGATAATATAAAAGTAATTTAATCTAACTAACTAATAAGTAATAGTAATCGTTTTATTTTATATTACTGAAATAACCTTGCTTCGTTTATACCATAATAAGTATGCCGGATATTATACCATAATAAGTATATTCTTTCTATATTACTTGTGTATATTAATCTTTTCAATAGCTTTATTCATATCTATGTAGGTATTCATTCAAGACAATGGACTATACTGAGGCTGAGGAAAGCTAACGGCTGTTATTTAGTTTATTTCTTATACTTTTATGATGAATTGATGGCCATAAACTATATTATTGTGAACGATGTCAGTGATAGATAAATTTTATGTTTTTAGTTGATTATTTGAATAAAAATTGTGACGATTTCATTATAAAGATGTCTTCTTTATGAACTATCGAGAGATAATTAAAACGTAGTTCCCTTTAAATTTCTTTACAGTGTGATAAACATATTTAAATAGTAATTCAATCCACATTTACTATAACAGATTCCCATAAGTTATATAATCTATATTTGCGTATATTTTGGCAGTTCTAACTTAAGTATTTACATTGGTACAGATGAATTCAATAATTCATCGTTACTAACAAACAAGTCGACTTGAAAGTTTGGCAACTCGTGAAGGAAACAAACAAGTATGACAGGTTGTTCTAGTTGATATTAAAATGTAATATTTCTGAAAACTTAATGTTTTCCTTAACGTAACGATTTAGAAAACATAACATTTTTATAAACATAACGTTCACGTAAACTTAAATTTTTAACAAATATAACGTTGTTGCTAACATAACATTCTTATAAATATAACCTTTTTTTAAACGTATTGGTAAACATATTTTTGTAAAAGTAATGGGTTTGCGATAGTTACGCTTTTTGTAAAGGAAACATTTTTGTAAACTTAACGGTTTTGAAAACGTAATGTTTTTGTGTAGATAGCAGCTGGCTGGAGAACATCGAGCTTAACTCGGTGGAGGCACGCGCTGGCGACACCGTCGTGTTGCCTTGTATATTGCGACATATGACTGGATATACTGTAAGGTAACATATCATTTTTGTACTTGCATAAAATTATTTTGGGAAGACTTCAGTTTTAGTTCAGATGGTAAATTCTCGTGATAAAATCTGTTATAAATAGATATTCTAGTCTAACTTCTTAATAACTTTCAAATGTGAACTGAAATTCAATATATGTTGTCATTGAACAATTTATGACACTGAGACTAGATCGGAACTCTATTTCGAACAGTTTTTCTTACGAGAATTGCCCTTCAGATATATAATACAGATTTTATAAAGTATTCATATAATAAAATATACGATTTAAAAACCAGCAAACAATTTCTCGTTTATACAATCCTACTAAAATAGGTTAAAACTTTGCGTATTCTTGTTTTCTTTTATATCATTTTATTTGGCGCTTGATTCAACCTGTTTGTATTGTCGTAAATTAAATGAGACTAGATACAAACAGTGTTCTAAAGAAAGTATCATATGATGACGTATTATACATAAGTACGTAGCGATATTAACATTATATATTATTGAAGCCTAATTTGATCATATCACAAACAGTGTTCGCGATTACGATCAACTAGATAAGTTGCCTACATTGTTTCTTTGCAGGTTTGCCCACCTAAGTGATATTAGTTCCTTATCGCCAGCCCTGTCCACAGACAGTGTGACACTGTGATCAGTACGAAACAGGCTTCGCTTGATTATACATTCATAGTTTGCCATTAAAGACAGTATCACATCCGAAATTTTCATGTCACCAATTCCGTGTATCATTTTTTACAGCGTGTTTTGTTAATAACAACAGTTCTTGCCGTCGATATGCGAATATTTGTCCTACAACATCAGAATAGATAGAAGCTATGAATAGGCTTGACGTCGATGTGATACGTCGAGTCTATTCATGACAGAATCTGGTTATGAATAGACTATATCGCAATCCCCTGCGTCCAGACCAGACGCATAAGGGAGGAAATATAAGCCTCTACGTTCTATTTGAATACTCAATAGTATTATTTTCTAACAATGAATAGACCACATAGTCATTTTATATAAAAGATTTTAGTATTTACCTTGTGAAATTTTATTCTTAACAATTTTTACCTACGTTCTTGAACTACCTTTACATAAAAATTAAAAGACGAGGCTGTCCTGTTACGTTACCCACTTGAAGGATGTGTGCATCATAGTGGGCTTGATTTAATTAACGTGTTGTCTGAATCTTCTCATGTACGAGATTCTCTTAGAACTTTAACTTGTAGACGATACGCGGAACATGTGTTTGAAACTACAATGTTAAATAGGAAATAATGTATGTATATTTTGCATATTACAGTTGTTAGTATTCATATACGACAGCATAATGTCCATTTAAGCTGAATTACTATAATAAACATGCATAATTTTATTGACGAACAATAAAAGCTCCTGTTTAACACCTATGAATTACGTTCATAAAATTAAATATTATTATAAACTGTCACAAACATAAACGGTTAAATACACACGGTATGTTATTGGTAACTCCCACATATACGAGGGTGCGTTTTTAAGTTCGCGGAATGGAATAGAAGGGGACGAAATAATATTACAAAATTATTTTTCCTTTTCAATATATTCACCTGAAACCCTAATACATTTCTCAGATCTATGAATTAACTTATGAATACCTTCATAAAAAAATGTTTTGTCTTTCTCTGAAAAATACGCCGAAACTGCATCCTTCACTTCTTCATCGGTTGAAAATTTCTTTCCTCGAAGCTCTTTTTTCAGATTTGGAAAGAGATAATAGTCGCTGGGAGCCAAGTCTGGGCTATAAGGTGGGTGATCAATGATATCGAAGCCCACCTTGTGCAAAGCAGCCAACGCAACTCGACTCTTGTGAACAGGAGCATTGTCGTGCAAGAGCAGGACACCTTTGGTCAACTTTCCTCTTCTTTTTTCTCTGATTGCCTCTTTTAACTGCTCTAAAATTGAAGCGTAGTGTTCTCCGGTTATGGAAACACCTTTTTCTTTGTAATCAACCAACAAAATTCCTTCTGTGTCCCAAAAAACTGTCGCCATGAGCTTTCCCGCCGATTGCGACACCTTGAATTTCTTAGGCGGTGGTGTACCCTTTTTATGCCACTGCATGGAATCTTGTTTAGACTCAGGTTCATAGTGATGAACCCAAGTTTCATCCCCAGTAACAATTCGCTCCAAAAAACCATCCTTGTCTTCATTACACTGGCTCAAAAACGCACGCGAACACTCGACGCGCTTCTGTTTTTGAGGCGGTGTGAGCATTCTAGGCACCCATCTTGCACTGACTTTTGTCATGCCGAGATGATCATGGAGAACCTTGAAAATGGTCGTTTCAGATACTCCAACCATCTCTGCGATTTGTTTTTTCTTCAAACGTGCATCCTCCAATATTAATTTTTCGATTTTTTCGATAAGATCTGGAGTGGTGACCTCAACAGACCGCCCAGGCCGGGAATCGTCTTCAATTGATTCCCTGCCTTGCTTAAAGAGGTTGTGCCACTTGTATACCATGGTTTTTCCTGGACAAGAGTCCCCGTATACAGATGACATCTCTTCCAAAATGTTTTGAACATTTTTTCCTTGCTTGGTAAGGAACTTTATAACGGCGCGGAACTCGATTTTCTCCATACTTCACAATTTCTTCCAGATTGAGTTGCTTGAGGGACGATAGTTCAAAGACTAATGACCTCATTATGATAATACTCGGTATATATACTAATTATTAGTTGCTAAACACGTTAGTGACTAAACAAGCACCCCCACCACCTTCCATACCCTCCATTCCGCGAACTTAAAAACGCACCCTCGTAAAAGCAAGTAAAAGCTCATTGGTTATTTGTAATGATATTTACAGTTAGGCAGTAATGGTGCATCGACAGCGCAGTTACTTTTTGTAATTTGAATTTAAGTAATTGAAGTTTTGAATATAATAACCGGTATTTCCAGAATGCATATCGAGTCACTAATTGATGATGATAAATGAGTAGTTTATATTTATTTCTTAGAACTTCGTTTTAAATATATGTATATATTTTATCCAGACCAATGTAAAATCAACGTCATAGGCATTTATTAGTTTGGTTCACAAAGTTAAACTTATGAATGTCAAAGTTTATTAAATGGAATATATTTTTACATGTTGCCACATTCAGCATTGCAAAAGTATAGAACTATTATATTGTCGGCCTCGATGGCGTAGTGGTTAGTGTAACCGACTGCCACGCCTAAGGTCGCGGGTTCGATTCCCGCACAAGTCAAACATTTGTGTGCATGAACATGGATGTTTGTCTTGGTCTGGGTGTTTCTATGTATAATATGTATGTATTCACAAAAAAAAAGTATATATATGTATGTTTATCCATTGTCTAGTATCCATAGTACAAGCTCTGCTTAGTTTGGGCTAGGTGGTGTTGTGTGTATGTGGTAGAATATTATATTATACCGCACTTTCAAAGAACTGAGATGTAACTTATACCCACTCTTATTAATCACATATAATGGGTTAAAAGATTACTAAAATCCTTGAATTGTTCTACATGTATATAAAATCGTAATATTTATAATGATATTTGAACAGTCAACGTCTAATTAATTGTCAGCTGGCAGCGTCAAGACCCCAGCGGCACGTGGACAGCCATTGCCTCCGAAGGAATCGTCCGAGGTGGATCACTTGTGATATCGAACGTTCGGACGCACCATGCTTCACGCTATGCTTGCTCCTCGAACCCAGACTCGCCTTCGAGGGTACTTGTGAAACTAGTTGTCTATGAACCTTTGACTGTTACAGTAACACCAAATCCTTTGGTAAGTGATCTTAGTATTTATTATGGTGCTTTACATTGCTAGTAGAATAACTTACTATTTTCTAACATTTACACAGATTGTTAGCTTTGGTTTAAACTTAAGTTATACACTTTTACCGATAACCTGTAGTCATGACATTGTCAAAACATCATATTGCACAAATTTATATTATTTTGAAGTTTTGGCAAGAGAGTGAGACAGGCAAAATAAAGAAACTCTATATAAAGCTAATTGTAAATCAGACTGTAATTTTAGCATTGTTCGGTGCATATTTAAATAAATATTTGCTATGTTCGATCAAAATTTATTATTAGGCCGATCTAATGGAATTACTATAAACGTAAGAAAACCATACAACGACACTTAGTAAGTAAACTGCAATATCCAGAATATTTTTAATAGTAATAGTTGATCAAACGTTGCATTTCATTGCTGTATTCGTCATTATCGAGTGATCGCTTATTGTAGATGATAGGCACAGGCGGCACTGGTCACTTCAATTGCTCGGTGCACGGCGGCCGTGGGGGAGGCACCACGCTGAGCTGGCAGCACGAGGGCCGGCCCCTCCATGCTCCACAATCACGCCTGTCCATAGGACCTGTCCGGTCTCACCACGCAGGCCTTTATCAGTGCACAGCTCACGACCACACTGATTCCGCTGTAGCCGGTGCTGAATTAGTCATTGCTGGTAATAATAGCATATATCTGAAGTAATCATCATTAGAACTTTTAGCACACCATTACGTTTTTCAATAAATTTATATTTCCATATGTAACGTTATAATTCTTTTGACATAAAAAGCTTTACTTACTTACACAAAAACAGCTTTATAATATCAGACAATTTATCTGCCCAAATTTACTCTGAACCAGATATAGCATCTGTATTACGCACACATTGCCGATTCACAAGTTGATTAATACTTATCTGAAAAGCACAATCGTGAAACCTATTCGCCATTCAAGTTAATCATATTTTCTTCTGAACCTGGGCATGCGTAGTCAACAAATTTCCAAGATTCAACCTTAAGGACGTGATTAGCTAAAAGTTCTTCTGATGGTTGGCACATTGAATTAGTTTCTTGTTATCATTAGAACAACCGTCGATCCTATAACCGTGTTTCAGACAGGCCGCCAAGATTGGTGTCAACATTTAGCGGAGCGGTTGCCAGAATCGGTCAGAGTATTGTAATACGATGTGCCGCTACTGGCGTTCCATCTCCTCGAATACTTTGGACTTTAGATGATAGACCGTTGCCAGCAGCACCTGATAAGTAAGACCTTATAACTAAGATTTTACGAAGATATATTAATTTTCATTCTCATTGCCTATGTATGTTTTAAAGAGTTGAAAAAGGTCAGATCTTAGTTTATGGGTATTAAGTTTATAATGTAGTTAGTAAATTGTCTACGCTACAATGTACATTGTAACGTAGACAAATTTATTTTAAATGTCGACATGTTCTGTGTCATGATGCTCTTTGCAGGTATAGTGTAAATACCAGAGCAGAAGCAGTTCCTGGTAGTGAAGAGGGAACCATAGTATCAACACTAAGTGTTACTATCAGAACTGCAGACGAAGGTGGAAGATACGGTTGTAATGCAACCAATTCTCAGGGATCACACGCTCATCAAGCACGATTAAATGTTTATGGTATGGTTACGACTTCTATTATTAGATAAGCACCGTCATAAATGTATATATCTCTATCGCACTTTATGTTGTTATATCGAAGAACAATAAAAGTAAATAGTTGAATGATAGCTGTGTAGCATGAATAATGATGATAGCGGTGGATTTTATTGTTATGATGATGATATGTTATACATTTTTCGTGGCGGATGTATTATATGTTGTAAAAATATGTAATTCTTTGTAACAGGTCCACCAAATATCAGATATTTACCAGCTCTACACGTAAAGACTGACACAGATGTGACAATATATTGCCCTTATTCAGGTTATCCTATAAAGTAAGTAATAGAAAGTTATGTTTACGCGAAAATTGTAACACTACGTTTACATAATAATTCTTAGTCTCCCCGGGACAGAAAAGTAACCAAACCGTGGGTAACAGTGTAAATCTAAATAGTTTAGTTAAATAATTAATAGAAGTAGTTTAATAGTTTCAAAATTATGTAACAACAGTGTTTTAAAAATCTATTACGCGATAAAATGTTAAGTTTAGAAGTTGCATTCCTGTTTATCAGCCGTATTTCCTAAATTAAGTGTTCGATGGTTTCCAGAGAAGTGGTTTGGAGACGCGAAGATGGGTCTCTAGTAGAGAGTATTCTAGAGTCTAGTGATGAACGAGGAATTTTAAGACTGAATTCAGTTAGGAGTGCAGCGGCTGGGAGTTATACTTGTGAAGTGAGAGCCGAGAGTGGTGAGCTGGCGAGACGAACAGTACGACTTGAAGTGCATAGTAAGATATTTCCAAATTTACTTTTTGACTAATATATGTCCAAATACCAAATTCTTATAAATCAATACATTATGTGCAATTTTCGTCATAAAATTTTACAGTAGAGATATTATGTACGGCTTGAAATATATAAGTTTTCAGTATACATATACCTACAAGAGCTATAACACTCAATAATTTCACCATATTTGAGATCTAGTGCCTAAATAAAATTCCAGAATTTTATTTAGTTATTAATTTATTATTAACTACTATTTGCACCACTTTATTTGCATCATGAGGCAATATTGAGAAGCAAATATAATTATGTTATTTAAAGTTCAAAGTGCACCGGAAGTCCCATCCACTCCTCGGTCCCTTCCTTCTTCTATCTTTCTCTCTCTCCACATAAGCTTTAGTCACTGATTGCTATTATATTATCGACCTTGTGCTTATTTTCCACCCGTTTTATTACCGATAAGCAGTGAATTAGATGTGTTGTCTTGGATTTTCTTTCGCGATGCCAAAGATCACTTACCATTTACCGCCAGACAAGCCACTGGCATGTCTACAACGATGTAAATAATAGTGCGATTATTTATTTAATTAAATAATACAGTACAAATAATACAACACTGACTTAAACAAACATTTTAAAGTTCACGACTCGACGTTGTAGTAGTTAGTGTAACTAACTGCCACGCCTGAGGTCGTGGATTCGATTCCCGCAGAAGTCAAACATTTGTATGCATGAACATGGATGTTTGTCTTGGTGTGGGTATTTTCATGGATAATATGTATGTATTTACAAAAAAAAAGGATATCTGTATGTTTATCCATTGTCTAGTACACATTGTACAAGCTCTGCTTAGATTGGGCTTGATGGTGTTGTGTGTAAGTGATAGAATATTATTTTTCTCTTGTCACAGATATTTTTCTATTACATTAGAAAAATATCTGGCCCTTTGGGAGGCTTACACGGAGACATGTGTCCAACGTGAAGAGGCCCTTCCAGAGTTTTAATTAAAGGTTGGATGGAACACCTACAGCGGCATTAGCTACAGCAGGCGTAGGACTATTGCTACGTATGGATTCTAATATAAGGGCTATGGGAATGGGTGTTTGATGGATCGGTATTATTATTATTAAATAAAACCAACAAGAACCACCAAGAACGATACCAGTATAAATGTGTGTAGTTCTCTTATACCTATAAGTTACGATGTGATTTGTTTTTACTGATTTAAATAGGACTGGCCTGCTGCTTTCATACCATTAAGAAGAATCGTTCAAATTAGTCAATAGATAAATAAATGTGCATTGATATCAACGACAAGAATTAACATACATAAGTATGTTTATGTTGAATTCCGCTAAATTCTTAAAGTCAATGCACGGATGGCGGAGTAGTTTAGGTGATCGCCTCGCAATTGCCACTAGGCCGAATGTTGTGGGTTCGATTCCCACATGGTACAATAATTTGTAAGATGCACAAATAATTGTTCAGGGAGTCCTTTTTGTTCGTTTTTTTAATGTTTGTAAGGCCCTCGCGGCACAGGAATTAGTAAAAGTGCAGGCGTTGTCTTAAAAAAAAAAAGATTATTTAGTGATCATCATTAAACATTTAAAGTTATTACCAACAGAACCGCCAAAGATAGCTCCGTTCCAATTTCCCGAAGAGCTTGAAGTGGGCGGTAGCACTCAAGCGACCTGTAGCTTAGTGTCTGGAGACAAACCTATACAATTCACTTGGCACAAGGACAATTTACCGATTCCTTCCATGCTTAAAGTAAGTACACAACAATAGGTAAGAGTCTTGTATCTACTAGAAAATATTTGTTTTGTACAACAATGCTATTCGCCATTCGGCTGAGATCAGGGTTTTATATTTCTCTCAATAAACAGATGTTCTAGGTTAACAGATGCACAAACATATTACTTACGGATTAATGATCATTGTAATTGATGATTGATGATTGTTTTAATGTAAATGTTTTAAGCATAGTGAAAATATCTCATAATTTACGAAAGTAATAAACAATTTAATCAAGAAGACAAAACGTTGCTCCGAAGGCGAACTGTTTTTTAATTCACGTATATGTAATACTTGTTTAAATTGGAAATAAAAATCCTCATCAATTATGGAATATGCAATTTCGAAAAGGCCACATATTTTATTCAAATTGTATAGGAAATGTACCCATTTCGAAATTGCATATTCAACGACTTCTTAGCCAAGAATCAAATGAACAGGGCTTATAGAATTTTATATTTGAATTTGCTTGTCATAATACCAACAGGAGAGCGAGGGCTTGAAGCTCATTGAAAAGTAATGCGGTATTATTTTAATTTTGTTAAGGAATTTAATTTGTTCGTTCACGTTGCGCGTGTGATAATATGCGAACGTCATATTATGACGTGACTACATTTATGAGTATGCTATTTAAAAAAATACTTGCTTATATTGTTTACGTTAATTGGAATAAAACTTAATACATAATAGTCAGTAAAATTTTTAAAAGTGCTTTTGAATTCGTCATATTTTTAATGTTTGTGTTTTACTGTACATACCGCAAAACAAGCTTTCTGTTTAAATTTAAGTGATGTATGTTTATTGTTGCCAGGTTGAACAGAAAAATATGGATTTCTTTTCTCTGTTGATTATTCAAGACCTTACTTCAGCTCACAGTGGAGAATATACGTGTAGAGCTACTAACGACTTTGGAACAGTTAGTCATAGCGCTTCGTTGATTGTCAAAGGTATTTATTGTCTAACTCTAGGTTTATCCGCGTCTGTGTGGAACATGCCGAACTAAATTGTTAACTGTGTGCTCCAGTTTACAATCTAGGACGTTGAAACTGCCAAATTTAATTTACCGTTTGTTTACGATATTCCCAATCTTTCTTCATAGAGTGATGATACAATCTGTCATGTTTTACATCCACACATGTTATGAGAAAGAAGAATTAAAACATAACAGCAAAGTACACAACCTCTAATTAAAAATACTGTTGTTTAGAGTTAACATACAAAGCTAACAGAACAAGCATTATGTAAACATTCATATAAATTGGATACACTCTCTTATTCGTTGTATGTTGTTTAGTTTTACTTATTGCGCTAGAAGCAACTCCAACTATTACAGTTTTGCTGCTATTCAGTATTGCTGTAGAAATATGAAATTTCTTATGGTATTTATTTTTACGATAGGGCTTACGTATTCAAAAGAATAAATGAAGATGAAAAAGCAATTTGTTTATTTTATTCATTTATTTAGAATAACAAACGGCTACACATTACATTCTTACAACTGATACAACTATTGATTTATAGTTATACTACGCAAACATTACTATTTTTACAAAATACAAGGTTTTGAATTTCTTACAACTTAATGTTACATTGTTTACGTTCTAGTTATCCTTCTAGTTCAATGAAATGCATGTATTTTGCTTTTTTATAGCTGTTGAATTTACATGACTGTGTTTAAATTGATTGTAAAAAGATTCAGCGGTTACTTTGATTATTCTAGCGTATCGTAAATAAATTACGTAAATATTGTTTTCACGTATATTTTGAGCCATGGTTTAAATTAATATAAATTCTTCACATATATTTTAAGCCGTGGTCTAAATTAATAGAATAAAGGTCGCCCTAAAGGCCTTCTCCACGGAGGCCGTAAACCAGGGAGATGTGGTTCTGGCAGTCTCGCTCGACATTGAGAACGCCTTCGGCAGCCTGCCGTTCGAGACGTTGAAGGAGGCGCTCCGATACCATGGAGTGCCCCTGTACCTCCGGAGGCTGCTGGAGGCGTACCTTGATGAGAGATACGTCGTTTGGGAGGGCACCGACGGGCGTCTGCTCCGGCGTCGTATGGAGCGCGGTGTTCCACAGGGTTCGGTTCTGGGTCCGACCCTGTGGAACATCGGCTTTGACTGGCTGTTGCGCGGTGAACTCCTCCCCGGGATGGGGGTGATTTGTTATGCTGACGACACCCTCGTCATGGCGAGAGGGAGGAGCTTTGAGGCGGCGGCCCGATTGGCCGAGGTCGGAGCGGCGCTCGTCATAGAGCGGATTGAAATGCTGGGCCTGAGGGTCTCCGTTAGCAAAACGGAGGTCCTCCTATTTCATGGCCCGCGTCGCGGTGCCCCCCGAGGGGCGAAATTAAAGATTTTAAACGAGGACGTGCCGGTGCGGGCCCAAATGAAATATTTGGGCCTGCACCTAGATGGAAAATGGTGCTTTGGACCTCATTTCGCCCAACTCGCCCCGAAGCTAGTAAATGTAGCTGCAGCGCTGGGTAGACTTCTGCCCAACACTGGTGGTCCGGGGTCGTCTTGCCGGCGGTTGTACAGCGGGATCGTGAGGTCCATGGCGCTGTACGGCGCCCCAATCTGGGTCGACGCTCTCACTGCGCGTAATAAGGCTCTGCTAAGGAGAGCTCAGCGGGTCATCGCGGTGAGAGCCATCAGGGGGTATCGTACAGTGTCGTGGACGGCTGCTACCGTCCTGGCGAGCGACCCGCCTTGGGAACTGGAGGCGGAAGTTCTTGCAGAGGTCTACCGACACCGCTCGGTGGCGCGGTCTCGGGGCGAGGAACCAGTCGTGGGTGAAATGCGGGCTGAGGCTCAAAGTGCCCTCATCCGGCGGTGGAAAAGTGAACTGAGGACCCCCACCGCCGGAGTCGAAATAGTGGAGGCTATCCGGCCTCACCTTGAGGAGTGGCTGAATCGTCGGCACGGAGTGCTGACTTTCAGATTGACGCAGGTGCTTACCGGACATGGCTGCTTTGGTAAGTACCTGCATCAGATTGCCAGGAGGGAGACCTCACCCTCCTGTAAGTCGTGCGGCGCGCACATTGATACGGCGCGCCATACAGTAGAAAGTTGCGCTGCCTGGCAGACACAACGGAGCGACCTGACCGCCGTCATTGGCGGGGACCTGTCGCTGGGACGAACAGTGAGCACCATGCTGGCCAGCGACAGGTGCTGGCAAGCTGTTGCCGACTTCAGTGAGGCAGTAATGCTCCTGAAGGAGGCTGCGGAGCGGGAACGGGAGGCCGACGTCAGTGCGGACCCACTCCGCCGAGCAAGGCCAGGGAGGAGGCGACGCCGCTACGCTCACCTCCTCCCCCCGCCTTAGATGGTTGTGTCTTGGGTCGTAGCCCTGCCAGGCTAACGTCTGAGCGCTGGAGAGAGTTCGGAACGGAGATCCTCCGGCGCTCCATGATAGACGGGAAGAGCGCCGCAGTTAGGTTTAGTCGGTATTCCGTAACATCCGGTGAGTCCGACACTACCCACTGTTGCCGGTGCGGTTTTCCGACCGCATCGACAGGAGTGGGTGTGCGTAAGAGCATTCCCCTGCGAGAAAGGGCTTACGTCCTAAGAGTTTGGAATATTTACTCGACATTGTTTACAGCTTTACTAAGTATAGCAGTGCTTTACTAAGTGCTAGTATTCTGTGACTAGTGGTTTAAGCTTTTAAGCCATTAAATGCAAAGTACTCCATACGTTATTATAAATGCAGCTTTCAGAAAATTAGATAATGTCCACTTATAAAATACTTTAATATTATAAGAAGAAAGTATATGCCCCAGATGGCAGTAGATAAGAATAATAGAAAGCTTTTTAATATGACAGTAAAAGATAGAGCTTTTGCTTTGAAGACTAACAACTAATTAGCTTATAATATAATAAAGCTATGATTCGTTTTACGTTTTATTATACAGAACTTATACATTCATCCTTACTTTATGCTACGGATTTATGGATACTTAATGCATCGTTAGTCCTGAGTCGACACGAATACCTCTCATTCTCTTTACAATTTCTTTTCAGTTTGATTTTATTCTCTTTTCTTGAATGGAACAGCGTAACATATAAAGCAGTCTTTCCGCACAGAACCGCCGACGTGGGTGTGGCGAGCGCAGAACACTTCGGTGTCGGCTGGAGCCGCGCTGTTATTGCCATGCTCGGCTAAGGGTCAACCGACGCCAAGGATCTCTTGGGAGTATTCCACAGGTAAGGTTTCTGAAGTTCAACTGTTTATTTATGTCTGCCTGTAAATGTGTTAACCGCGAGGGTGCCGTTTTGGTACATAAAATGTTTTACAAAAATATGTCTTATGCGTATATATTAATATTTTACAAAAATGTCTAAGGTGTAGTTTGTTTATTAATTTAAGGCATATTTACTATCATTGGATAAAATGTATCGTAATTGATATTCTAAGTATAAAAGTAAGTTAAATATTGTTTGCGGAATATACACAAATAACTTTTTCGTTAAAACACAAATTAGTAGAGAAAATCAAAAATATAAAACTAGCGGCTTTTCTTAATGAATATTTTTTCCTACACTCAGCAAGGAAACTTATCCTGATGTACACCGACAGAGACATAAGAAACAAATTTATTTTTATATCATCTTATTTATACGAACTAAATAAAATGTTAGAAAATACGGCCACTATCAGATTAATAGTTGAATCAAAGATAAAAACAACGCAGTATTCAATAGATTACGTATTAAAAATACTTTACAAGTGAAACTTATCCAGATGGTGACAACTGGCGTCACGTTCTTTGGGGTCAGTCAGAAGCCACAGACACCAGTGGAGGCTCGATACTGCTTGATGGAACTGTGTGGCTGAGAGCCGCTAGTCCCGAACATGAGGGCTGGTACAGATGCACAGCAAGAGTTCAGCATTCTTTCCTCCATCATTCGTTTTACCTCGACGTGAGAGGTAAGACCAATAGACTCAATACGCTGCCACTATTACTAGCACACTAGAACAAGACCTGCTCTTTACATTTTATGCACTGACTTTTTCTGCTCTCCGCTAGTCAAAAATCCGTCATTCCCTATGCGTTCCTATATCACTTAACAGTTTTTCATTAGTGGACGCCAGATTTGTATACACTACATTTAGTAGCCACACTACACACACAATCTTGGCTAAAGTTCCAAATCATTAATAACTCTACTATCGCCAGATTCCTAAACGAGATACCGTTCAACAATTCCATGTACATATGTATATCATGCCAAACTCTTCTTGTTAGCTCCTAGCTTTATAATAATTGTTTCAGTCGTATATGATTCCAATATGTAACGGAATATGACACAAATTTTATTAAATATTTTATTTTTAATGGTGGATTTATTTGTATTGCGTAACAAGTCTCATGACCTTCAGCCCTGAACAAACGTATGATACGGCGGTACAGATTATATTTATTTTATTTCTCTAGCTAGCTGTCTATATAATTATGCGGATATTTAAATTTGGTTTGGTATTTTACTAATGGCCAACATATTTATTATGATGAAATTGTTTTGAAATTGTTTCAATTGTAAAATAATGGTCAGCTCATTTATTGCTAACTAGTGTTCGTCGCAACATATTTCTCATCTTAGACTCTGATTAATCCAAATTGGATGACGCTCCCAGAAATCTCTCTCCAGCAACAGTTTATGCCCATCTGCTGGAGAGTGTGTACTCCGGCACTATTCCCCACCTGATGAACTGTGAACGCCACTGTAGCTATAGTTAACAAGGGTAGCCATGTTAACCGAAATAACGGTGGAGTTCGTGGGTTTGTGGTGGTACTGGGCCAAAGTACTATAGCAAAAGTACAGTCAACACGAAAAAAACAAGAAGAAGATTACAATTTTTATGTTTGACAATCTACGACCCTTCTAAGTAACGTACTGGGGATACGTGGGCTTTTTTCGTACGATACTTAGAAATTAAGCTCGCTTATTGCGAGAATGTTGTTATTATATCAAGTCGTGATACTTCACACTTCATACACACTACAACTTAAAAGCAGCTTTTCCCAAGCAGACTGGTAATCCTGTACCTTATAAAACAGAACCACCACGGTTAAGTAGAAGCGGTAGCGGCGAAACTCGATGGGTAGTGAGGGGGTCTACAGCAAGATTGTCATGCACAGTAAGAGGAGAACCAGAAATACACGTACATTGGACGCATGATTCCAGGCCTCTGGCATTACAGTAAGTATTCACCGAGTGCATTTCCTTTCTCCTCCCCTTTGGATACATCTATGTATATTTATAAATAAGCAAAGATAAAACAGTTCAGTACCTTTTATTTTTCCTCTATTTGTGAACCGATCTTCTTATTTTTTTGTTAGTATTTATTAATGCGCTATCAATAAAAAAGATAAACGGTTCGTTTTTTATATAACTAGGTAAATATAATAGTTTAGTAACTTTTCTTATACGCTCGTCCACCGATTTTCATCGATGTGTAGAAACTGTTGACGAAAGAATGTAAAAGTATTGGAAAAAGGTTGGTAACGTAAATTTATATATATATATGTTTTCTCTAATTTTCAATAACGATTAATGTCGAATTTCGACCACTGGGTGAATACAGTATATTTTAATCCATATTGTTCCATTGTTACAAAACTTTTTTGCCGCGCATCTAAAATCTATCACACGGCAGCTTTGCTTGATTGGAATTTGATTGGTTTACACTAACGACCTAAACATTTGCCGAATACTTTTTAAAGAGATTTGAACTAATAATTAATAGAGCATAGGCAAAAGTATATTCGTTTGTTTGTGATTCCGTAGATTTAAAAGTGGAACGTAGCAACCTCAATTTTAACAAATAACTTCATCTGAAGGAAAGTATATAAAGAAAAAAAAATCAGTAGATAGCTGCGTGTTTTGTAATGCAAATTAATATCTAATAATATAGTACACTAGTGACTTAGTGCTACATTAGTTCTTTGGCATAAGTTTGCAATCGCATTCTGTAGTACAATCCCGGCTTCGATTCCTCGATTAAGCTAAGTGCTATTAAATGTCGTGAAAACATTTTCAGTAATAGCATAAGACTTTAATATGCGTTCGATTAAAATTATTTGCCCCTTGTAACAAGAGAGCTATAACGTAGTTTGCAAAATGCAATCTAGATTTCACCAATACATTTTCATTTCTGCCTACACCATAAGCGATACAGTGCAAATGATAGTTAAAGCTCGTACTATATTCATGAACTGTAAACTTATGTAATTATAATTTTAGAGTCATAATATACGATGAGCAAACTTAGATGCGTATTCCAAGCAAGTATGATTGATTAAAGTTATTGAATTTATATCAATTTGAGCGAAGACTTGACAATTCAATTTCCTGTTTCGATATTGAAGCCTGATATTTAAGCGCGTAGATGTTAATTTACGAGCGTCTAAACGACCTTGCTTGAAAATATACTTACTATAATATATCAAATATGAGACGGAATAGCTAAATTGATTCATGTATCACGTATGATATATTTGATTATTGTTCAATAACGTTTTGATAGCCATAAAGCTGTTATTTGCCGAAACCAAATAATACGTTTTGCATACGATCATTTTTATTACTTGGTTTATTTAGGGCAGAGGTATCCAGACTTTTTTTCTCATAGACCACTTTCAAAATTGAGCTGGTTCCGGAGGAAACCCTGCACCAAAATGGATTACAATTTAAAAAAAAAATGTCAACTTTCTACGGGCTGACCCCTGGGGGTCCACCTGGACCACTTTGGGAACTAAGGATTTAGGGGATACTAGATTTTGCCCGCGGCTTCGCTTGCATTTTCAACTCGGCAACAGTAATTCTTCTAAATGAACGGTACCCTATGTCCTTTTCTGTACTCTTGACAACGTTTATATGAATTTCATGAGGATTCTTCGAGCAGTTAAGGCGTGAAAGTGTAAGAAACGAACAAAATCACATTCGCATTTATAATATTAGTTAGTATATGAAAGGTTACTCAAGTGTATTTTATTTGTTCTGACGTATTAAGTTAAAGAGAAAATTCTAGAACTATGCTCGGTAATGCTCTCACTAGTAAGTGATGTTACATAGCTTATGGAATGTCGAGATGATACACCACTGAACCAACATTATTGAGACTAAAATATGCGTAATACTACGCTACGTTAGAGTAAGATGCTTTTAGCATACTGCTTTATATTAATATACGTTGAAGTACCTACTGAAAGAAAATATGGGTCGTAAACATTTTAGACATTATAAACATAAAGTCCAATACTATTTATTATTCACAAATTGATACTTATTAACGTCATAATTTGTAGTGTTTAACCTGTGAAGTCTTGCAGTACCAGATATAATTAAAAATATATTGTGTCTGGCCACCAGTGTGCCCCTGCGAGTAAATAGATTTAAGGTTTGTGAATTGACAAAATTTAATTATATTTTGGTTTAGGCGAGGGATGTACAGTTAGCAACATAAGTAGCTAAACATAAAACAAATATGTAACAGTATTTTATAAATGAAAATTTATTTATTATTGTTTTATAGTAATAAATTTGGATTAAATTAACTATCCTTTAACAGTTACTGCAGTAAAAGATAAGGAATTATCATTATTGTGCACAATAAAGCATTTCAAAATCTCGCGGATGTTTATCAAATTATGTCGCTGACAGTACATATGAGAATACTCATAAGAAATTTGGCACTATATCATAATTATATATTTTGATAATTTCCATTTCTATTTTTAAAAAGACAACTATCTATATACCCTGTGTCGTGGGGGACGTTACAAACATTTAAACATTGGACATAAAGAACATCCAGACTCGGAACTACCATTTGTAGATCACACAAAGTTTTGCCCCGTGTGGGATTCGAACCCACAATACTCGGCGCAGAGGCAGTGGCGACCACTTAAATTCGTATACCATTCATGCAGTCCTTTATATGAATACATTAATTCCTTGAAAAAACTAATAATTATATTCGTATAAAGTAAGATGGCTTCTTTACGATTGCTAACCGTATGACTGAGGGTGATAATTAAAAGGTCTATCTATAATCTTAATTTTAACATACGTCGTGATTCCATCTGAGTAATGTCGGGTATTATGGAATGTAATTTCCAGTTAGGGTAAAAATTTATCACATTATGAATCAAGAAAAGCTGTGATAACAGTTTAACCTGTTAATATTTGAAATGCCAAATATTACCTATTTAAAACCGATTCTGTCTGGCCGCGGGTGTGCCGACGCCACTCAATAGATTAAGATAGTCTTTAGTTATACATTTCTCATCCCTGTATCGTCCATCCAAGTAACCATCTATTAAATTTGTAAATTGCAAATTAATTTTGGCTACCTCATAGTTGTTCTGCTTCTACACTCTCGTGATTATCAAATAAAAAACATTTTGAACACGCATTCGTAGTTTTCACTACACATATTCTGGAGTTACTAGACACACGCATTCTGGAGTGAGTCAGAGCTCAATACTTGGTCCTCTATTGTTTTTACTAATGATTAACGACCTTCCAACCGTTCTCCGACACACCTGATGTTTGCTGTATGCTGACCATCTCAAACTCTTTACCGAGATGAGGTCTAACGCAGATTGTCTAGCTCTGCAGCATGACATTGATGCTGTATTTCAATGGTGCCAGGAGAACAGGATGGAATTCAACGCTACAAAATGCTATGCTATGACATTCACTCGCATGAGATACCCCATAGCGTACAACTGAAGAATAAATGGCAGAAGCGTAACTCGTCCAACCACCACGAAGGACTTGGGTGTTACATTCGTCCCTAAGTTAACATTCCATGACCATATTACTGCGTTGGCGAAAGAGTCTTATCAGCGTTTGGGTTTCATCCTTCGAAATTCTCGCGATTTCAGTAACCATCACATCATTAGGTTACTTTTTGGGACATTGGTTCGTTGCAAGCTTGAAAGTAGTATGTGTGTGTGGAATCCACACGAGAGCACATACGCTCTCCTGCTTAAAAAACTGCAAAATGCCTTCCTGAGATACCTGTACAAGCATGTCTATGGATATTATCCATACAGATATCCTACAATGTTTCTTTTGGGTTGTCTAGGATATAACTCATTGGAAATCAGACGGGAGATGCACCAACTTATAGTCATATGCAAAATTCTGAAGGGAAAAATTTATGCACCAGAACTTCATGACGAACTGTGTCGATGTTTTGTTCCTAATAACTACCGTTGCAACCGAAGGCACATGTTGTTTGCCGTGCCATCATGTTGCACCGTAGCGCGCGCTAAGTCACCCATACCGCGATCGCTTTCTGCTCTCAACGCTCTCCTGTACGCCAATCCTGACTGTGACTTGTTTGCGGATGGGTGGCTGAATATATTGTTAGTGTGTCAGCGATTTTGTGAGAGGAAGGAATGATTGTTTATGTGGATACCAAGAACCATATAATTATTTATTTGTTTTATATCTTTGTTTTAATTTGTACTTGTTTTATGTTTTCCTATCCTAATTTATTGTATGTATTTCCTATTAATTATTGTAATTGGTGTACAACCGTTATAATTAAATAAATAAATAAATAAATGTTACTGTAAGTGTGATGAATTGAAAATTATTAATAATTATCTGTAATTATTAATAATTACCTCATGATTTGTAAATGTGAATATAAAATTGAAATTCATCACTTTTATTTTGGTCTACTTCACTATGATCATCTGGGTGATATCACCTGGGTCATCATAGGTGACTCTTTTGTGTTCTTTGATTACCCGCGAATATAGTTACCCGGGTGTTCATAGGCGACCCCGAGAAAATTATTATTTTGGTATCTTATAATCACCTTAAAATAAATATCACTAACGCAAACTTTTAAAAATTGAAAAATACCTAATAATTCTACCATCATTATGGTTAACACCCCAAATCAGCGAAATTCGACTCGAATAGGTAAGGTTAGAAGGCTAGAGCTCTCGCCTTAGCGTTCGTGGTTATTTTTTTTATAATCACCCAGTTACGTAAGTCTTGAAGTATTTTTAAATTGTAGAAGATGCAGTTGTGATATTTATTTAAAGGTGATTTTAGGATCCTAAAATAATAATTGTGTATCCTCTGATGCTCAATCCAACAGAATGACGCTTCGCAAATTTTATTTTTGAAAATTTATTACCTTTATCGATACTGAGGTTAAATTATTAATAATCACTGATAAAATTCTGATTAATTTCTTACTTTTACCTCGCCTTTTGGTAATTACTAATAATGACAGACAATTAATAATAATTTTCAATTAATCACACTTACCGTAACATATATACGAATACATAGTCTCGCGCTCCCAAAGATGTAGTCATAGTCACCGGGGAGGAATCCAGACTTCGTGCTTTTATGAAAAGTGAAAGTTTCTTGAACTTATAGATAATTGTATTTTCTGTATGTATATGGAAAATACCACGTTTTATCATGTATTTATATCTAGTGGCTCCGGTGGAGTCGAAAACAGAGAGACGGGCACTGGCGTGATGTTGTCAGAAGTGACGATACCACACGCAGGACCCGAACATGCTGGCGAGTACCGTTGCTTGGCCCGAAATCTATACGGCAGTGATGAGCTGGTGTACAGACTATTCGTGAAAGGTACGTTGCAAAGGGTAAAGGTTACGTGGTCAGTAAAAGCAGTGTTATTTTTTAAATTAAACTACTTTATTCGGATTTTATAGTCTAGTAGCATAGTCTTATTGTAGTAGTTTAAATTAACAACGCGGTAAAATCGTATACAGCAGTTTAATTTCAATGTATATAATTTGCGTAAACTTAAGACAATATTATGCTTTGTTATTAATTATATGATAAATGGTGCTTGACATCCATAGTCTCAAGCGTCTGAGGTTAAATTACCTATTTCGTAATGAGTGACAATATCGGGAAGTGAATTTTATGGACTGACTCTGAGTGTATCGTAGTCTACACTCAACAGCGGATCTTATTTTATCTTATCTTGGGCCAGTCAGTACAGACCGGCGACGCTTCGACACAGTGGGATCTTTTGTGTCGACTTCCCCAATAACGACTGCTAAAGATGTTCATGGTTCACGGCTTAACGTGCTCTCCGAGGCACGGAGCTGGCGATAATTGTCAATCAATACGCACAAAATTTCGAAAAGTCATATAAGTTCCGAAAGACAGAGGTACGCGACATGGGTTCGAACCCGAGACGGACTCAATAGCGGATACTATTAGTACCACTATAGTATTATATTCTCTGTGCTCTAAGAATAAATGATCTTCTAAAACTGTATGTATTACGAGTGTCAGTAATATTAAACACAACACACATACGCAAAACCTCTAGGCCAGCTATCCGTGGGAACCAAAAATGATATGTATTACAAGTAAATTAAAGTCTGCAAATTTACGCGTGTCCATAATACCAAACACAACACACATAGGCTTAACCTCTAGACCCGTATTAAGTGATAATTAGACCCAACCATCAGCTGTATAAGAGAAAGAAAAAGGAATATATCCCGAATAGAAAAGGGAAGAAGCAGAAAACTGGGTTTGCATACCTACCCAAGTCACATGTATTGCAACTACACTGTTTTAGTCAGTGTACTTCTATGACAATGAGAAGTTTACTACTAACCCTTTTGTTAATTATACGTACTATCTATCTATATCCGCTGGAGAACAATCAAAAGCACTCAGCGTTGCGGCTACGAAGTTTTAACTAGTTACAATAGTCAGAAATTATATCAGCCTGCGTATTGTGTCGCCCCGAAATAATGTCACCACCGGTTACAACAAAAATATATAGACAATAGTGCAGGATCGTACATAAAAACTGATTTAAATCTTTATTTAATCCATTTGCAATGATTCGGGGCCGCTTGTAAGAACACTATTGGCTGTGTTTAGAAGATGATTTCAAATAATGAATTTAATTAAAATCGTAGATTCTATTGGCTAATACAACGCAGTACTCTATTAGTAAACATTTAGATAAAATTGTCTTTAATTAAACTGCATCTATTGGAAGAGTTAAAACAAATCAGCCAGTAGGGTTCATTCATAGTAGTTCATCGTTAAAGAATGGCGCTTACGTTAAAATATTTTCTCGTTCCATTTTTGTCGCAATCCCTATGTTTTAGTATATTGTATGTCTTTGTTAAAAAAAAAATTAATAAGCTATGGACATTGTACCTAAGATATAAGGTTTAGCAATTATCGTGAAGCAAAAAAAAACATATTTAAAATATTGTACAAAAAATGTATATTTTTTTTTGTACCCTAAAATTGTACAACTGACTTGGTGTATATACGCTTTCATAGTAAAAGTTAATAAGTAACTGGCCAGTCAAGGCAAGGTATATCCATATCCATAAAAATGTATACCACGGTACTAGAAAATAATGTCTTTCGACCTGTACGAATATCGCAAAGTTTACGGCACGCTAACAAACTCGTTTACTTCGTGGCTTAATTATTAGTATAAAATAACTTTTCCCCCGAGTGTGGTACCACATTGTTCTGCACCGCCGGCCAGCGATCGTCATGCACTACGAGGGCCATAAACCGTAATGTGTGGCGCGATAATACTGAATACTCTCTGTAACAGCCGTCCCTGCCCCTACATACATTTTATGGCACGGACCTCCGTATGCAAATTCAACAAAATAATAAAATATACTGAGACTATAAATTCTCTTTCCCGTCATTTAACTAAGGGACATATCTAACTTCATATGTGTGGCTTATTAAGTACAGAGCTAGATTTATGTTCTGGGTAAAAGGTCAAGCATTTAAATTTAGGATCAGTTGTAAGCGGTAGAAAAACTCCTTAATACACTAAAGCCTTTTACTATCAAAGCGTAAACGTACCAAGAAGTCCTAGCTTTATGTTCATTTATAACGGTACCTACTAGTTTCTTTACTTATTCTTTCAAGCTTTATTATATCTGATAATAGGTAGCTACAAATACGTAAATAACAAATTAAAAGGGAATATGTGATACAATACAAGAGTTTGAAATATGCAAAGATTGAGCAAATATTTGCGTTTTAGCGACGCATAACAGTTTTGAAGCGATTAAAATTTAAGTGTCTCTTTATGTTTAATTACGCTTGCCTGTCTGACCTATTAACATACTGTGGCCTCAGCATATAGGAATATTCTGTCAGTAATGTCGATAGAAGAGCACATATGTTAACAAAGCAAGTCAGTCATCTTTGAAGTGTCTAAAGGATGTGTAAAGTTTTGTTCTAATATTTGTGCAAATGTTTGACGTTTATAAACTTGCTCGAGATCGTAAACATTTGCAATAGAATTTTCCAAATTTTCATGTAACATTCTGCTTATACAGAGCGTCCGAGTGTTCCAGAAGAAGTCCGCGTCTCAGAAGTATGGTCTCGTAAGGCTCGTGTCACGTGGCGTGTGGCGCGCGGGGCGCTAGTGTCGCACTACTCATTGCAGTATCGTGCTCTGACACGCGATCTGTCTCACGCGCCGCTGGATGCACCCCTACCCGCGCTGCTTGATAACTGGGATACACAAGACGTCCTCAACATCACATTGGCCAATTCAGATTTACTACATGTCGCGTAAGTTTGTACATCAATATTATTATGACTTAATTAAGACGCAGATTCGATAAGACCATTTAAAAAAACCAAATGTGTATCTGGTATAATCTAAACCCAGGTTATGAGAGTTCAAAAAAACGACGAAGCGCTTCGAGAAAATGTTGGTAGTGTCCTTGCGCTTCGCTTGGCTCGACTAGGAGGAGTCACTACCGTGCCCCCGATTATTAAATGGTCTACTCGAGTCTGCGTCTGCGGAAAACGCAAAGGTGAGCTGAATTTCAGAGCTTTTGTGTGATGGTTAGAAAATATAAAGATCAGCCTGGAGTACGCAATAAGCTGTTTCCTTGCAAAATGGTTATTGTATGTACCCACCTGGGTTACGTACCTAGCTTCCAAATTTGTGTCGTATCAAACTATGCCTAATTCAAAGTGGATAGATATATTTGGTACCATATTACCACCGGCATTGAGTTATCGCGACAAATTGATGTTCAAAACTTTGCCGAATCCTATTGATAGCTAACTTTGTTACTAAGAATAAACTTGATCTGGGCTTAGTAATTATCTTAGATATTCAATTTGCTGTAATAGCAAGTGATATATTGAATGGCTACCCTTAAAGGTAATCGAGATATAGTTATAATATAATACCTATACCGTTAGCTCGATATGGATTGATGTTGCCTAGAGTATATTATCGGTGAGATCAACATCTTGACGTAGTTCGTCTAGATATATAGACGAAGGTTATAGGTATGTCAAACAATTTATTAATTTAATTACTAATATAAATGTAATTTTAAACCTTTTATTTTAAAGATTGCCAGCAATTTGGGTTATAAATACTAGTAAATTTAGTAAACTAAAATACTTTTGTTAGCATTGTGCTCACATAGGTAGTGCAATAAGTGGGATTAGAACCCGCTACCTCTCGATCTCGATATTATAAAACCTGTTGAAATTCTACCAGAACATTAAATACAAAATTATATTTTAGCTTTAATAATAATTATTATTTGTGCGTTAAATACAGGCGTCTTATAAACATAAAATTAAATAAAGACTACCTATTTATATAAAAAGGATTTTTAAAAAAATACGGTCTTCTATTATTATTGTAACGTGCAGATGTACTATGTTATCATGAATATTTGTTACAGATACAGTAGGTATAGAGTAGTGTTGCCTAATTATGCCTTTTGTTTCTAACAAAAATATTTGGTACCACCTGTGTTCCATACGGGTGGATAGAAGCGTGGTTTTTAAAACATAAATAGGATTATGTTATTGCAGACATATCGTATGTCATCAATAGATTTTTTTTTATGAAATACTTCTCTTACCCTAGGAATTAGTGTATCGCGGGATACTTTACAAACATTCAAACAACGGTCACAAAGAACATTTAGACTCGGGGTATAGTATTATATTATCAGTGCTCGGGGAAACCATTTGTGGATCACACTTTTTTTTTCCGTGTTTAATTCGAACCCACGACACTCGGCGCAGTGGCTGTAGCGAGGCAACCACTTAAAACACGACGCCATCCGTGCAGTTAAATGAATTATTTCACATATAATGATTATTATATGTGAAATAATGAAGACATCGTGAGAGGAGAACCGTGATCAGCAGTGCAACAATTTTTGTGACTAGTAAATTTATTTTTATAAAGTTACACATAGAGGGTCCTTCAAACGTGGTGTGAAGAAGCAACTGGTCAGACCGGCTTGACGACGGCTAGAAGATATCTACCTTCTCCTCGTCGTCATTGTCTCTGGACTGTATTTGGGCTTTCCATCAGTTCTGATACAAGCACGCTGCCGAGTCATAATAAAAAAAAAGAAAATATTATTATTTTTAATCTTATAAATTAGAAGAGTTACATAAAAGGTGGTCAATCGATGTGTCTTATTATAAAATATTTGTAAAATGCGTTCGTCTTGTGGTAAGTTTTATAAGTGGTTAGACCAAATATCGCCCGAATTCACTCGACAATATTCAATTTAATCTGAGGCTCTTCGTCAGGTTCTTAAATAGAAAGGATGACAAGTACTTCTCGTGGACTTTTAACTAAACCATTTACTTATTTACATAACTTCTCGTTACTAAATTTATTTTGACTGGATCTGCTAAAGCTATTTGAGGACAGAGTTGCTTATACTCGATATATTTATATGTATAATTTGTGAATACATTTAAATCTTACCTTAAATCTAATGATTTGGAAATATGTTGTCTAATCACTCTATTGACAGCTAAATACTTAAAATTAGAGACTATTTATCGATTTAAAATAATCCGCATGAAAGGTTTATCCAGAAAGATAGACTGCAGCTTTTTGTATTACGAATTAAAAGCTATATTATCACATAATTAATCCACCAGACGACCAAATCTAAGACCGCTGAATGTAAATGGATGAGCCAAATACGAAAATACATTTTAGTGTTTGCTAAAATGTATTTTAGTATTCGGCCCATCTTAATCAAAGCTTTTTAAAAAGTAATTAGTTTTACTAAATCAAGTTCTAATGAAAATAAGTACCCGATTCGTGGAAAATGGTCGCTTTGAATTTAAAGTTTAATGGCTTTTAAGCCAACAGGGAGTACTGAAATTTTATAACTCTCTGTATAACTTGCCTTAAAAAAACAACCCACCCAATTAATGATCCTGTAAATGTGCCTGTAGTACTGCTCACTTTATTATTACATAATATATGAATGTTTTAATAGGATCGTATTCGTTTCTCTATCGTACAGTAACGAGAATTCATATTATCGTAACACTATTTAAACTTAGGTCTATGTTCGATATAGAGAAGTATTGAAAAGTCTGATAGTGGTTTAAACTTAGACAGGTTACGTGGGTATAAAAGAGATTCGTAAAGGCCGTTTATTATTAGATATCATTTAAAGGATTAATATCATTATATTACGAAGAAAATCCCTCATTGGGCAACTTTATTCGATTTCAGAAATAAAGATAGCCGCGGGTAAATCTGAGTATTATTTTCTATGTATAATGTTGGCAACGTCGTACGTGTTTTAAGTAGTATCCTTCCTCAGTAATAAAACTTTGTTAATACTAAATTTAATGTAATGAAAACTTATTGGGTCTGGCCGCCGCCGGTGTTTTGTTGCCACTCAATAGGTTAAACACCGGTTCAATGCTCTATACTGGTATTTCATTATCGTAGTCGCATCATCTACGTACGATTGTTATAATATAACGATATCATGATTTGTATAAAATTCAAATCGTTTATTAATTCAATCACGTTAGCCGACATTTCGACGTTCAAATATTTACAATTCTAAAATAAACATAAACGTTCATTTGTTTGTCCTTCCTTTAAGCACCGATAAGAAACAGCGATACGACATAATATTTTTGATTATTTCCGCTGAAAGCGAAACGTATTGTTTTACTTTATACTTCGAAAGTCTTACTTATAATCAACATTTAGTTCTGCTCATATTGAAAGGTAGTGAAACTCGTGGATAGTATCTATTAAACTACGGCGGTGAAACAAAACATTAAACAGACTTTCTTTGAAAACGCTATTTTATCTTTATTAGGGAGCTTTATCACAATATGTCTGTCGGTGAAAGATAATTGATTATTTGGATTTAAAGTTGTTTCGATGTCCTTAAATTATGAATTAATGAATTAATATATAATATGAGCTTTTCATAAGTAGTAAATCTTGAGTGCGTCGCTGTAATGCCCTGATATGTATGTACATATATAATATAAAAGAGCCATGTAAAATAATAAGTACGATATATTAATGTTATATGTGTGGATTTATATACAAACCTAATACCTACCTTCATCGATTATATAAAAATACTTATAAAAATAAATAGGGATACTCGAGTAGGTAGTTTTCAGGTTGATTTATTAAATACATATTTCGATCTTTATCGTGTATCCAATTATGTGTGTATTCAGCTGTAAATTTAATATTTCTTTGAGATTATTTTGCAGTCTTTAGGTAGGTAGTATTTACTTATTATCAAATGTCCTACCCAGGTCTGAGGGTCCAGGGCGAGCGGGCGCGTCAGTAGTAGGTCTCTCGCCTGACACTCGGTACGCACTACGCATGGCCGCCTTCAACGACGTTGGAGCTTCGCCTTACACCACTCCACTACACTTCACAACTAGGGAAGAAGGTAGAAACATCCTGGCTTATAATAACTTGTAATTGTAAAATGTGTACTTTATTATGAGTAGAATAAAGTCCAAATTTTGTAGAAGGCAACATCATTTTTCAATCCAATGCTCTACCTAAGCTTAAAGAACTCTCTTTAGGCTTGGGTAGTAGTAAAGTATTAGACATCATGTTAACGAAAGTTAATAAGTAAAATTATTACTTTGTGATACACAAATCCATTTTGTAGTAATTATACCCACCATTGCTACGAAATGGATCTTTTATTTTAATATTTTAGTAGCTTTTATACATTAAATAAAAATCGAATACGAAGTAATTATTACTACCATTTGTATCGTTAACATTGGTATCACTTTCTGACGTTATTTGTATTATTTACATTTGTATCATTGTCCGACATAATTTTTTATAATTTACAATCGCTGCATTTGTACCTTAGGTTTATAGCACATGATTGTTTTTAAATCCTCTCTGTTGCACGATATATGTGGCTACATGACTTACACATACATGCATTTAACGATGGTAACCGGAATAACCGCGCTGCGGCGTAGCGAGATATTTAAGACCCTGAATGTTATCTAGCCTTGCGCAACAATGGACACTATAATTAGTATTACGTTGTTTTCAGTTCTATTACAAATTACCTGGTATAGAGCAAACACTGTATAAATATTCCACTGGGGATATTCATACAGGGATTGTGATGTAGATATTAATATCAAAGTAATATGAATATGTCGTTAGAATAACGTAAGAATTCCACACGCGTTTATATTAAAGAAAAATAACAATCTTCAAAATCATAAACTCACAATTCATTTAGAAGGTATTTTCAAACAAATTGCTCTTATAACCTACGTTATTCATAAATTACTGGAGACAATACGCGAATAATGGCAGTAATATATTCCTGACGAACAACGCTGAGAGCGACTACAAGAGCTTTCCCGCACATTAAAAAGCAGCGGTGTACAATTTCCGCAGGAAGCTGTGTAAATGCGTATGTGTGTAGTTCAACGATAAAAGTGTGACGTCGTGTTTAATTTTCAGCTTTATTCGTGTGAGTTAAAGTTTATTATTGTGTGTTAATGAGATTGCAGTGTGCGATGTTGTTTTTTAATTGTTCACTACAGTTGTTTTTTTACCGACCAGCGCCCGGAGGAGCACCTCGCGATATCACTGTTCGCGCACTCAGAGCTCGCGAACTGCATATTACATGGCAGGTATGCATAATTTATTGTCTTTAGCTAAATAGAATTTAAGATGGTGATTTAATATTTATTTACACACGTAATCCAGACTATACATTATGTTTCAATAGAATGTATATAATATTGGGGACCTTATGAAAATATATATACAGAATGCAATTGTTAGACATACTTAGTCGTGTTTTAGTGTCGAAATATGTAAATCAGGAATAAATTAAATCTTGGGCTACATTGAATATTAGGTTTAAACTATGGTTCTAACTATGTGTACACATCATGATTATTAGATATACGAACATCAGTACAAGATGACGCTACAGAGCTCTAATTAAAAAGAAATACACAAATAATAACAATAATTGACGTAATCTTACTAAGTAAATTACAACACGTTTAAATAATATATGTAGGTATGTTATGATGCTTATCTATACTATGAAAATAAAGACAAAATATACCTCACAGTATTTCTAAATTGTATTATTTTATAGCTAAAAACGTCTAGAGTATTATGATATTTAGGTATAAGATTAACGACACATGTTGACCAAGGGATTTTAAAAAAATGTGTTATTGATGTGAACGTCTAAAATGAAGTTTTTTAGATGTAATAATAGGGATTAATTGGGAAGAATAACAGGGATTGGATAGAAAACTTTGTACTCATTGATATACAGTGTATCCGGTAATTAATGGATAACCTTGAAATGTCTTATAGTAGAACTGAAGGCCGTTCAAAAAAAAGAAAAATAATATATATATATATATATATATATATATATATATATATATATATATATATATATATATATATATATATATATATATATATATATATATATATATATTAAAAAGTGCAAGCTATATTAGCATAGCATACTATTGACTGTCTATCTATTAGCATAATTAGTGTTTAATAATAAAACTACAAAAAACCGATGGTTTTCATTCATTTATGGTCGTAGTATACAAGAAAGTTACCCAGGGTAATAAAAGAAAACACATATCTCAGGTAGTAGTTAGGATAGATATTTTTTTCTGAACGGCCATCTGTTCCACTATAAGACATTTCCAGGTTATTCATTAGTTACCGGTCACCCTGTATAAGGTATATAAGTATCATTTTAGAATATGTCTGTGTTAAATAACAAAACTGGCAAATAACTGAAATTGACATTACTATGTATGTGATGATATATGTAAATAGGTATATAACAATTGTATTCATTAAATAGGACCGATTTTTAAAACGAATATTTTAAGGCGTATACGACCGCACTTTTTTGGAACACATTATATAAGATGTTTTATGAAGAATTTAAAAACTGTAAAAGCGGTCGAGTTCATATTTGAATTTTTATCCATCAGATCAGAACTTATGCATAATTCTTTTCTAATATTATTATTAGGTAGGCCGTGTCAATCGCAACCTCTTTTCGATCATTCATTGTGACCGAATAGGGCTAATATATGTTATGATATTAGCCCTATTCGGTCACAAACAGAATAACAAGTACGAATCGTGTTTCCTGGAAATTGAAAAAGCGTCCGATTGATATTGTCCAATTGCGATCGACGCATTCGACGAATGATTTAATGTAAACGATTATATTTGCTTAACTAATTCGGCGAAGTCAAATGTAGTCGATGTAACCGGACATTGAGTGGGTCTTAATGTAAACGGGCCATTATATGGAGTTAAACCTTAATTTCTTCGTATTACGTTTATGTTGTATTAAAAACCTTTACTGGCTAATGTACAATAAATTTATCATTTAAATATGTTACATTGTTTTGTATGTTTCTCTGATATATATAAATAAATAAATACATAAGTAATCTAAAATCAAGTACAAACTTTAACAATTTTAAATTGTATGTACCAAGGGCATAAAGAACCATAAATATGATCATACCTTATTGTCACGTCCTCTATAAGCAACTACTTACGTAATCATTATAAGACTTTCGTGATTAATACATATACTTTCTAAAATAATATTATATAACAGATACCTATAATAAAAATCGAAAGAGATAAAACCTATTTACATTCCGACGTTTCAATTGACTTGCAGCCGTGACCACGATCAATATAAGTCGGTCACAACAACGTCGGGAAATAAAAAGATATTTATTATCTTTAAATATTTAAGACTTTAAATCGCGTTTTTTTTAACTACTTACATATAAAAAAAACCAATTCTTATCATAGGTACCTGTGATATGACTGATTATTCGCGAACTGAGCGTAGTTCTTTTTTTCTGTGACATAAATAAGCTAGCTCCAGTTATATCCCGGACTGTACTCCACGTTGTATTTTGAATTTCTGCGTAGCACCTAACGATTTCTCCCGATCTACATATTACATGTTACTGCGATGTATAATGTGAAAGTTGAAGATATTTAAAAAAAAAAACTCAATTTATCCTATCATTAATCAAATTAGGTCGTGTTCCTCTCATATAACTTGTTTAATTTGAAAAGTTGTTAAATTGCTGATTTAAATCGGATACTCGACTAAGCTACGCACGGTAACTATAGCGAACTGTTTTTGATCGGAACTCCAGTTAGTATAATTTATTCACGAGTTACATTTTCGGGAAAGTCGTACCTACGCTAAACTGGAAGGCAAAAATTGTGCGGTCAATTACGATTGCCTGTAAATAAACTATAGCGGACGACCAATATCTTGTACCTGCAAGTTTATAGCTTACTTAAGTGTTAAACTATCTAAGAGAAAATATGTCTCGGTCTTGGTGGACACAAGACATCCCTTGCAACTAGCACTGTGTTATTTTTGGCATGTCTGTATAAAATTCAAATCTGTGTGTGAGTTTATTAACAAGAACAATTTTTGTATTAGTATAAATTTAATGTATATTTGATTATGAACAAAGCCAATTTATAGCATTTGCATACTAGCGCAAACGCTATTAATTGCCTTTGTTTACGTTCAATATGTCAGAAACTCGAGCTTGGACGCAAATTCTTTGCATTTTGTGCCTGGAAAACGACATATGATTCCTCCCGTATGACGTTATTCCTAAATATACAGCTTAATCAACATGTTGTGAGATGAACTCTACTCTACTAAAGACATATATGTACATAAGCCTTATGTCATGTGTACTCATTTGTTAGTAATGCAAGTATTTTTCTTAGCCGCCTCCTCGAGAGACCTGGCATGGTACACTACTTGGGTACACGATCCGTTGGTGGGAAGTATCGGACGAGGGTAAAGGGACATTAAGCGATAGTCCTGGGTCTGAGAGCGGCGCCAGTGCTGATGCTACGAGCACTACACTAAGGGGTCTGAAGGCTGCTACGAGGTATGGAGTGACGGTCAGAGCGTATAACGCTGCTGGGACAGGACCATTGTCGCCGCCGCATTATCGACATACGTTGGAATCACGTAAGTGTTCTTTATAATTATTTTTTCGTCTTTTGATAGTATTTTGTGGCCCTACACTCTGCATTTGGAAAGGCTTTTTTTTGTTAAATACTAGCTTTTGCCCGCGGCTTTGCTCGTATAAAAGTAGTTTTTGGTTATGTTAGTAATAAAAGTTAAAAAAAAATTAAATGTGGCCTATGTTAGTCGGTGATAATATAGCTATCTAACGAAGAAAAATTTAAAAATCGGTGAATTTTTTCTGAGTTAAACAACAAACTGGCTAACAAACAAAAATTAAAACTTTCCTCTCTATAATAATAGTAGAAATTGATGATAATATAATATTATCAACAATTTCAACGTCGCTTTTTTTTTTTAAAGTACCTAATAGCAAAAAGTTGAATGTCAGCCATGTCTGGCTTTAGTAGATCAGTTCGTCAAAACGCAAGGATTTTCTATTGAAACATTTTCTACCACCTATGTAGCTGCTATCGATATGGAGCTACTATATACGATATAAAACATTATTATCGACACACATAGACTATTTGATCCATAACCTTGCTACTACACCGTGGTTGGCTAAAAAGAAAACTGTTACTTAATAAAATTGCTCACTCAACTGAATTTGCCTCACAAAAGATGTTTTGCAAAGCACCATCATAACAGTGAGCAGTAAACAACAAAGTTCTTACTATTTTTCTCTTCTCGCATCAAAGCAAAACGTAACATTCAAATATTACGTTTTGCTTGGAAAATTAAAAGGGTCGATATCTTGATTGTTCTGAAGGAGTCCACTGCAGAAGTGCACCCAAGTCAAAAGTCCAACAGGACAAGTTTTGCCGTAGTGGTGCAAATAACTGAGCACCGCTATCGACGTGAAGCGACGATCGTAAATTTTCCCATCAAAATGCAAAATGGCTTAATTGGACTGTGGCCTTCCCGATCTAGGTCAAACGATTCAGTACAAATTGATGGCACTTTTGTATTCTGCGTTTGTTTCATTTTTATTTCCTCATGCGAAAATAGAAATTCGGAGCAATTCTCTTTTTAAAGGTACTATATCTCAGAGGCAAAAAGATATCTAGTTTCAAATGTACCACTATCCGTTGGACAATCTATTGCAATCGATCTGAAGGGTGGACAGTAGGACATTGTTTTTTTAGACATCGCAAAATAGATTTTCTTTCTCCCAACTTTATTGTTCTGAATTATATTTTATTACTTCAAGTTTCATCTTAACTAAAACATTTTAGTAATAAACATTTGATTGGTAATAATTATTGATGTAACTGAATGCTTCAAAATCATTTGTAAAAGTAGTTTTTGTGAAACATAATCGCATAGGCTTATCAAGTAATGTGATAAGCTTATGCGATTATGTTCTATTATAACGAAACGCAACGCAACGCAACGCATTAATTGGAGCATATAATGAACGGTTTATTTAAATTATGTACATTTCAATGTTTTGGAAACTTATTTAAATTATCTTAAAATGGTTTTGTTTTAATGATAGGTATGTATACTCTCTACGTAGAATAAAATCAAATATTAAGGGTCTTTCTGATTGATTTGGTCACTAGTTATAAATAAGTTGCTATTCATTATTGTGAGTTGGTAAAAATATCATAAAATAAACGATTAATAATTTAAAAATAGTTAATTACATGATTTAGATGTTTTTAACGACTCTTTTAATACAGCTTAGATATAATTTAGGGTATAAGTATTCGTGCACAGCTCAGACATTTGGTATACTTTTATTTTGACCTTAAGCTTTTGGACAGCATCAATTATTTTCAAAATATTTGTTAATGATTATGATAATTGAAGGATTCTTTAGAGATAAACACAACAGTACTTAATTTTAGAAGAAATCTAAATTCTTTGTAAATACAAGGTAGATTGTATCAACAGCACCTACGGGCAGTCCAGAAGGAGTGACATGTATTTCAAGCGGCTCAACGTCACTTCGAGTACAATGGCGACCACCACCATCAGACACGAGAGGAGGCCTTATAACCCACTACACATTACAATACACAAGGCGTGACGCTGACCCCATGCTGCCAACACAGGACGCATTCTTGAGGTTACAGGTCAGTCGTGAAACATTATTTTATACCTATAAAGAAAGACGTAAGAAGATTTAGATGATTACATTATTATTGCCTTTCATATCATACCTGTTTTTGGTATCAGGGTGAAGAGACGACGGTATCGAGATTGACCCCTTACGCTGAATATGAAATCCGCGTGCGAGCGCATAACGCAGCCGGTGACGGACCTTTATCGGCACCTCAAGTTTGCAGGACTGATGAAGATGGTAATTAATACAAATATCTTTAGAGAAAAAGTAATTGTGGCAATACGTAATCACGAAATTATATATATAATACGAATTAATCTTAGTTATCGATCTCGAAATTTCTTTTACTTGATCGCAAGAAATAACTGTCACAACAAAACAAGGAACGTTGAACGTGAACGAAGTGAACGAAAATGAAGCGAACGAATGAAGTGAACGTTGAACAAAGAACTAACCTATTTATTTTTAGATGATGTTGCGATAACATTATTATTATATTGCTATTGACAAACTGAATATTCGTTGTCTAATGTAAGCGCTAACAATAATTAATAAAATAAAATTATGTTTTGTCTTACTTTGTAACACTTATCTATAATGTACATTTCATTTAATTTAACTTTGTCGTTTTTAGGAAAACGTATATGCGTTTATGTCTATTGAACTTCTAAGTATTTAATGAACTCACACACATAAGGAGTATGAGCACTTGAAAGTAGCTTAGAATAAAAACAAGAATTTACTTCTAAAACAATGTAACAATGTGGCTAGCATTTGCTACTTAGTCTTAAGAACTTTAACGTGGTTTAAAAAGTCAAATACTGTCCGACAAAACCCACTACTAACAAGTTCCGGGGAAACTTAGCAAGTCTGACTTTTTCTCTCTTCTGAGCAGGATAATTCAAAGTTTTTTAATCATCTTAATTAGTTGAGAGATTTTGTAATACGAGTAATAAACCTTATTCCAAGTTATCGGGCTAACTCGCCTTGGGGTATAGCTAAGATTATTATAACTAAGAAAGTTTAACTTCTCCAGTACATGAATAGGAAATTTTAAGATTGAATCCATAATAAATGTTAGAGATTTGATTCTGTGCATAATGGCGATAGTCCGTCTGAAATTCATGTCACATACACAGTCAAGCGGTTACCGATTTGAGCGAAATTAGCTCGGAGGAATTAATTAGAATACTAGTCACATGTAAATGCAATCAATCATGATTACTGCGCTTAGTTATTAGAGACCGACTGACGAGAGGGAGGGAATCATATGCATATTTCTGATATAATATTCGAAACAATATTGGTTTGTAATTAATCGCTCATAGATACGAGTGCTCAAAGAGGATATATCCAAACATTTAATTAGATCGATGCAAGCGTTTATGACAAGTTTTATCATTTGTTATTAATCAATTTCATATTTAGGATTACTGATTGCTTTGTCTCAGTTACGTAAATTCAATTCAAATGGCTGATACCCAATACTTTTGCTAGTTTGTTATGAAGTTTCGCGAGGCAAAAAGAGAACTACATCTTAATTTTACTTTTCCTTTCGTTCTGACGTAGTGCAAACAGCGATATAAGTGGCTTATCATTGAAGTAATTTCTATTTTTTTTTTCTCTTTATTTATTTAGTATATGTCCACCAAGGATAGGTGGGCTCCAGCGTTTCCTCAACAATACATATACTACAATAATATACTAATTTTAATTAAGTTATAAAGGTTAAATGTTAAAGAATCATCTATTATAAATAATCATTTATATAATAAATTTTGTAGCTTCAGAAATCGGTTCGGCTAATATGCTTAAAATTGCTCCTTGATTATACTTATTAATATTAAAATTCTGCACAAATGATTCTCAAATGATTCTCTAGTCCTTTGATATTTAACACATTCGACAAGTATGTGTTGAACATTAATTTCAAACTTTAGTTTTTGAATATTATAATGTATTTATTCACTATCATTAAATGACTATCCTGTAATAATTATTGTTATAACACATTAGAACAAAGATAAGAACTCAAAATCTTACAAATGTTTAGCGACTATGTCGCTAACTATATTTATTTAATCTTGGAAATACCCCAGCACTATTTGACAGCAACGTAAAGCAGCGCAACGTGTGTTCTCCTGTTGAGTTATAGTATTCATATTGGCAGTGCCGAGCGCCCCGGGCGGTATGAAACTGATAGCTCTCGGCGAGAGATCGCTGCGCGCTTCCTGGCTGCCGCCACCGGAGCCCAATGGGAAACTCACGCACTATACGCTCTATGTCAAAGATTTGTCCGGGTAAGTTATACTTTAGCCATATAGTGATGTAGTTTTTGTAAATAGGTTTATAGATGTTACTCTTTTAATTATTTCTTATATAAACTTTGTTATATAAACGTTTTAATAGAGCTAGCTCAAGGTATATAATAACAAATAACGTAGCATTTTGCCAGACCAAAAAATATTAAACTAGATATTTTATTATATCATAAATATATTTATGATATAAGATATAATATAATGCGCGCAGTTTCAGCGTTTATGGTTACTGAGCCGCCCCCGTGGGTCGCCTTCCTCGATAAATAGGCTAGCCAACACTAAAGAATTATTCAATTGGTACCAGTAGTTCCTGAGATTATCGCGTTCAACCAAACAAACAAACTCTTCAGCTTTAAAATATTAGTATATATAAGGGTAAATATAAACGGTGTACTTTTATATATCTTACACTTAATATTCTTATGGATAAAGAGATTTTCTTTAAGTTATTCTCTAGTACAGTCGTTTCATAAGCGATTCCATACAATGTTGGTGGTTGGTATAGAGGTCAGCAATGACACTGTTATCCTGAAGACTCATATTAAAAGCTTTTCTGCCTGTTCTTATCTGTTTAAAGGTAATCGCACTGTTACATTTCTTTTTCCTTCAACGGCATCCATACGAGTATGAAATTACGCAATACAAAACTTTGTAATTTTTTGTACGAATATATAAACGAACATCATACTTGCATAAACATATTATATAGCATCAACATTGAAAGGGGTAATAAAACAAATTGCTTCCGTCGGATACGGTTTATTAAAATGGGAAAACCACAGGAAGCCATCTAAAAAGATTTCCTGTTAAACATGGTAAAAGTTATCGCAGTAAAAAAAGAAAGTTTTGGTAGCAACATATATTACAATGAATAATTCTATTTTCCAACTAAAATCTGTTCGATGAAAGCTTTATAAAAGCAATTAAGTAGTTTAACCACAGTGGAGCCCAAGTTAATAATTGAAACAGTACCCATCTATCTGACAAGGGAATAGGCAAAGTTAGTGATTCGTAATCCAACTTAAACACCGCTTAAAGTGAGCTATTTCTAACCGCCATCTCTCCTGTTATTAGTTCCAATAACTACTTCTGTTCATGTTGTTTGGGTCAGAGGGGAATTTCGACCCGATTGGAAGACACAGGACAACTTGTAACTTATTCAGAGTAATTGAAGTATATGCAAATATTAAATTTAGAGTAAAACTTATGTGGGACTTATATAAAATGGTTGTAATTATTATGTGGTTAAAGGAACTCACCTACACAGAAACGGAAGCACTTCTTCAACCTTTAAAATAGGCAGTAGTTTATGAGTAAGATTACATTCACACACATTTTATTTTATTGCATGATGTAAAAATACAGAGATAAACAATATTCTTATAATAACTGATTGCGCCGATGTGTAGTATTTTCCAACTATGCCTCGAACAGATAATTGAGCTTTCTATGATTGACCGACACGACCGAATAAATGGAAATGAAATGAACTAAAACGAATTCATCTAACAATTTCATGCGTCGCGTCGAGGGAGGAAAATGTCACTGATTTCTCACCATATTCTTACTCAACACATTATCTTATTAAAATTATTCGTCTTAGTAAAGTATGGTACAGTACAATAGAAGCATACTTATACTCACTAAATATTCTGAAGTCAATATAGAAAATTCAAAGGTCCGCCTCTAAGACAAGTAAGTTACGCAGTATAAGTATTTTGCTAGACTTGCCTAATATTAACATAATTATTTTCTACGTCGAATGGTCAGTTAGCATGTTTTTGTGTAGTTTATTATTGCTAAATAATTCTATAGGTCTCAAGAACCAAACGTTACTCGCGTAAACGCGTGCGTGGAAACTGAAGGCAGTACGACGGAATGTACGCGACAGCTCCGCGGGTTACGTGCGGGACGCACTTATGAGGCATGGGTGCGAGCCGCTACACTCGCAGGCGAAGGGCCACCTTCGGCTGCTGTTGCCTGCCAGACCAGTCCGCTAGGTCAGTTTCTATGATGTTTATCCAGAGATTGCTTTTTAATCTAGTTATTTAATATGTAACAGCATTTACAGATAATCATTCTTTGCCAATAGGGCTTCATTGTTTATAACCAAAATAAATATTATGAGTATGTGTACTCATAGTTTACGATAGACGACAAAAGCCCTCAATTAATGGTGGTGACATTTTGTATCTCGTCTGTCAGAACTGATATTGGCGGAAATTATAATGAAACCTGTTTTCCAATGAAACTGTCTAATTAGAAAGCGTGTTGCAATATTACATACAGTCCAGTTTGCTGGAGATATGTTCATCAATAATGACTTAGTATCCGCCATTCGTGGGTTACTTGACTCATGTTAAGCATTGTCAAATGATCTGTTCCTATCGATATAAATCACATATACCGACATATGAAAGTGCATTTTGTTCAGCGCCTGCCCGTATCTCGTCATTCGGTGGCGTGGCGATGGGCGCGGCTGGAGGTTCTCTGTCGCTGCGCTGCATGGTCGGTGGCGCGCCGCCCCCGGCCAAGCGTTGGCTCCGCGGTGGCACGCCGCTGCACCCGCGCCCGCCGTTCCACCTCGACGGAGACGCGTTGCTCATTAGAGGTAATCGACTGTGTGACATATTACATGTACGATATACCTTCACATTTTTATCATCTTAGGTAATATTCTTGTGGATGTATATATATTAACTTCTTAAGTCCGGAAGATTGAAAATGCTGTATTTTCTTTACAGTTTTCGTAAAGATCTTTGCAAAACTCTCTTTCATAGGTAGTTTAATAGTGATGTCATTAGTAAAAAAAGGACATTAATTTCATCTATGGCTGCTTAATTTATTGTAAATATTTTTGTATCATTCACATTTCTTATGTATTTTTGCAGTTGTGATTATTTGATCGATTGATTTATATATCAACTGAACATTTGTTCGTGTTCATCTCAACATACCAGCTCACAGACTATCTCAATCATAATCCAGCAATAAGTTTTATTCATCTTAACAGGTCTAGAACTATCTCACGCGGATAACTACACTTGCGTTGCCGAGAACCCTCACGGTTCAGACTCGGCGACCTGGCGTGTCATAGTCCTCCGACCACCTACACCGCCAGGACTGGCGTTATTAGAAGCACGGTCACGAGAACTGGAGTTAGAACTGAGACCTGCAGCTCGAGCTCCTGGACATGCCATCCCTAAGACGTACAGCTTACACTGGAGACTTGCTTCACCAGAGGTAATCTGTATTATATTATTTTGAAAAAGTTTAGATATTCATAAAGCAATAGTCCAATGTGAAGACTAAAGAACTGCCATGGTCTCAAATTTGGTCACACGTTACACATGCCTGACATTTCGAAGTTAATTACTTTCACCGAAAAAGCGAACGATAATGATCGCTTTTTCGGTGAAAGTAATTATCGTGACGAAACTTGCAGATCTCACTGTTGTCTACAATGTTTTCGAAGATGTGTGAAGTCTGCCAATCTGTAATAGATCAGCGTGGCCTACCCCTTATCATACCAAGAACAGGCTCATGCCTCAGTGGGACAGTTATATAAATATGGCTGATATATGGATATTCGAATTAATATAAGTTGCCGCCTTAAATCGGGCTAAAGTGATTTATTTCCCAATCTTCTAAAAGCTTTACAACATATCTTAGTAACAAACATCCTAAACGTGCTTCCAAATTCGTAATATTATTGAGATATATGAATCATCAAAATGTTTTAAGTGTCCTCGAATACACCCATATTATTAAGAATTGCAATAAAATTCTTTTTCTTCGTACGTTTATAACGTGCCGTATCGGTTCATGTCAAGAGTGCTTTTGTAGGGTGAATGGCGAATTCAATCAGCGAGTCCGGGTCCCGTAACTTTGACGGGACTTCGGTGTGGTTCTGCATACCGCGCCTATGGCTCAGCTGGTGGAGCACCAGGTTCTGAACTAGCTGTGAGGACCTCTGGAGGGCCTCCCACAGCTCCTCCCGATGCGAGATGGATCAGGGCTAATGCCACTCATGCCAGGTTTGACACAAGTGCATGGAGTGATGGTGGATGTGGGCCAGTGGCTTTGAAATTAGAGTGGGCTGGGTCCGGTGTTGCTGGTGCCAGAGATGTGCCAGTAGGAGGAGAAGTTATATTGGGCGGTGAGTATATAGTGATTGTAAACCTATATAGACTATCTTCGCTATATACATAAGAAGCGAAGATAGTCTTAATCTTATTAATTAACTCTTATCTTAGTTGTTTCATTGTAAATGTATTAGAATTTTGTTACAAAAATGCTTGATATTTATTATCAGAATGTACAAGGACTAAGGACTAAAACTAACGATTTATATAAGAATATTTTAAGCTCAAACTATAAGATTATTGTATTCACAGAAACATGGTTGAACGATAGTATATGCAGTTCTGAGTTGATAGATAATAGATATACTGTTTACCGTAGGGATCGAATTTGTTCACAAACCGCTAAAAAAGATGGCGGAGGGGTTATGATTGCAGTGTCGCGTGACCTTTTCTCTGCAAGAATACAAAACTGGGAGACTAACGATATCGAGGACTTGTGGGTATCAATTGAGGTTCCTATAAATCACAGTATGAAAAAATTTACTATTTGTGCAGTTTACTTGCCACCACCGGTAAAATTAAATCAACTATTAACAATATTAAATTCCATTGATAATGTAATGAGCAATAACAGCAGTAACGACGTCGTCATTATTGGGGACTTCAATCTAGGTTTTATTGATTGGCGCGCGGATAGTAATTATACACACCTAACCCCATTTAATTATAATGTAAATTTAGGATACTCTCTCATAGATTTTATGTTGTCAAACAACTTAGCTCAATTTAATTGTATTAAGAATAGTGACGATCGTCTCTTGGATTTAGTTATTAGCAATATATCAAATACATATGTAACTAGGCCATTATGTTCCTTAAGTAAAAGTTACCAAATACATCCTAGTCTATTAGTAAATTTACCTTGTGATGGCAATATTAAGTATTTAGTTCCTAATCCTATGGATAGATGCAACTTTTATGGGACTGATTATAAGATTGTTGTTAAAGATTTAAATAGGATTGACTGGCATAGTGTTTTCTATCAATGTAAAGACGTTAATGAAATGGTGAGCGAGTTTTACATAATTTTAAGACAAATTATTTCCACACATGTGCCACTCAAGAAGGCTAAGAAGGCGCGTTATCCTCCATGGTTTAGTAATGCACTGATCAAACTTTTAAACGAGAAGAATAAAGTTCGTAAAAAATTTAGAATATATGGTAATCCCCGAGATAAAATTGAATTCCACTTACTACGTAATCGCTGCCATAAACTGTATGATTATTGTTACAATAATTATAAAAATACATTAGAGTCTAATATATCTTCAAACCCCAGAGCTTTTTGGAGTTACATTAAAAGCAAGCGCGGTGGACATTCAACACTACCAGCTAAAATGTTTATGGACAATATAGTAGCGCAGGACGGAAACGATATAGCGAATCTATTTGCGACTCATTTTCGTTCCGTGTACTCCAACATTTCTAATATTACCTCGTCAGATTCAGTAACTTCCTCCACTAACAAACATATGTCGAAACTACAATTTACTGAAACCAATATTCAGTGTGCCATAAAAAGACTTGATGGCTTAAAAGGTGCAGGACCTGATATGATCCCTCCTATTTTCATTAAACGGTGTGGACGATCACTTGCGTTACCCCTTATGTTAATTTATAACACTTCCTTATCAGAGGGAACATTTCCTAACGAGTGGAAAAAGGCACGTATTTTACCCATCTTCAAGAAAGGGGACCATGCTAATGTTAAAAATTACCGGCCCATATCCATACTTTCGTGTTTTTCTAAACTATTTGAATCCATACTTTATCCTTCAATAGTGGCATTAGTCAATAATAGTCTCACTGAACATCAGCATGGATTTAGAGGTGGTCGATCAGTTTTAACGAACTTAGTTGACTTTGTTTCCGATTTATCTCAGGAAGTTGATGCCGGATCTCAGATAGATGCAATATACACAGATTTTAGTAGTGCTTTCGATAGGGTGAATCACGAAATTTTATTAAAAAAATTAAATGCTTACGGTGTAGGCGGATCGTTACTCAGCTGGTTTAAATCCTATTTGCAAGATAGATCTCAAAAAGTAGCCATCAATGGATTTGAATCACAAGTTTACCTTGCTGTATCTGGCGTGCCTCAGGGATCTCATTTAGGACCAGTGCTGTTCCTTATATTTATTAACGATATAAGTTCTCGCATCAAACACTGCAAAATATCCCTATTCGCGGATGACCTAAAAATGTATCGTTCAATTAAAACAACCAGTGATTCGAAACTAGTCCAAGATGACCTGAATGAAATTCTGTGTTGGTGCAGCGCTAATTATATGACGCTTAACGTCAATAAATGTTTTTACATTAAATATACCCGCAAAAAAAAACCACTTGCCTCAAAGTACCTGATTGGCGGCACTTATGTAAAAGAAGTCACTGAAATTCGTGATTTGGGCGTTATCATTGATACAAAGCTGACCTTTAAAACACATATTGACCAAACTGCTACAAAGGCTGCGCAAATGCTCGGCTTTCTGAGAAGAAATACAGTAGGCTTTAAGAAACTTGATACTAAATTGCTTCTGTATAACACACTAGTCCGCAGCAATCTTGAATACGCCAGTATTGTCTGGTCACCATACTATGCTGTTAGTTCGCAACGGATTGAAAGCATTCAGAGAGCCTTCACCAGAAGTCTTGCATACTCTTGCAGTGGGTTTTCCCATAGAAACCCATACGATCAACGACTATGTAAATTTAATATGACCACTCTAAACAATCGTAGACGTATCATTGACCTTTGCTTCCTCCATAAATTGATCAATAATCGTATACAGTGCAGCTTTCTATTAAATAAAGTGTCTTTAGCCATTCCTCACTCTTATCCCCGGCGTAAAATCTCAAAAATTTTTCACACGTCTTTTTGTAGAACCAACTTGGGTCGGCAATCACCAATACATAGACTTCTTGATCAGTACAATAGTATACAAAGTCGCGACACCGAAATTGACATCTTCAACGATTCCTACAATAATTATAAGACTAAATTGTTAAAATTATTCTCCTTAGATTAATTCTCCACACATTTCGAATTTATTTGTTGTTATTTGAATGACTAGTAGATATAAGTTAGAAAATAAGTAACTACCTTATTATAGCCAATTTTATGCATACCGTAACTGTCATATGTATCAGATGCAATACTATGTAATGTTTCCTATAAATGTATAAATACATATGATGTGGTTGTGCTAAATAAATAAATAAATAAACCAGTTAATTATTAATATAATTTAATCTAACAAATTTACTGAGTTAGTAGGTTTAGTTTAGGAATCTAAATTTATTAATAGCCTCCGCTCGCGGTTTCCAAATATAAAATGCCATTAAATAGTATAATATTTTATTATATTTTATAATATTTTATTATTCCAAATTACTGAATAGATTATGGATATATAGCAATTATTTTGGTTATAAAAAGTTGGTTTGCTTATAAATAATTATAAGTTTCTTTTGAATAATATATATCTTATAGCCAAAACTCAAATATATTAATATTCAGTACCAAAAACGAAGTAATATCCCATAGGTCTATCACCCGGATCGCGCTACCGCGTGGCGGCGCGTGCGTCCAACGAGGCAGGTTGGACGCGCGAGGTTTATGAATTCGCAACTGGCGCCGCCGACGGTCTCGCCGAAGAAGTGGATGCGCCTTTCCCTGCTACTGCTGGCGAACTAGCGCTCTTGCTAGCGTTGTGTGCGGCGCTATCAGTGGCAGCACTCACGATACTTGCTATATTACTGCGAAGGAAACGGTAAGTACACAAACATATTCTAAACTACTTTGTTATTCGATAAACAATCTACATAATACCTTATAGAAACAAACTGCAATCGCCCAGTCGCAATTTTATTTTTGAATGTGACGTAAATGAGTAAATTAGTAAACTCACTAACTCCTTTGACGTTCATAAGTGTTACTTTGTGACCTAAATGAATAAATGATTTTTGACTTTGACTTAAAGAGAAAGAGATATAAATCTTCCGTAATTGGCAAAGCTAACAAACATTTAGAAAACAGTTACAGCACTGATTTAGGTAAAAGAGCCCACTAATGCCAGTTATTTGGTAATTGTATGAATCAGCTGGCTCGCTTAGAGAAGAGAAAAGTTTGTACCCATTTTTAAGCATATTGCGCGCACGGTGTGTGATTTGGCATAGTTAATTTGTATAGATAAATAATGTATACCTAATATGTATAAAATAGATGCATCGCGTTCGAATTTCGACCACTGGGCGCACACTAATAAATAATAATGATTATATCAGATTCTGAAAATCGGATGCATGATGAAACGTTTTATTATACCATTCATCATTTTGATAATCAAGTGTTTAATAATTAATCAAATAATCAAGTGCTTAATTTCTCTGCCTATGATAGTTTGATCTTGTTGGGAGATTTTAACATAAATCTGCTTTGTGACGATAATACTAAAATATACAAATTTAATACTTTCTTATCATGTCTAAATTTAACTCAATTAGTTACAGAGCCGACTCACTTCACTGCGACTAGTCAAACTCTTATTGATGTTGTTTGTACTGAATTGCGCGCAAACAGAATCAGCGTTGAACATGTAGGATCACTGTTTGGCCACTGTCTTATTACTTGCGAATTTAGTATACGGCGGGTGAAGCCCACGCCTTACGTGTTAAGTTATAGGCCTTTAAATAATATTTGCACAAATAGTTTTAACAGTGACTTGCAGAAAGTGCGATGGGACCTTATATCATCAATAGGGAACGTAAACGAAATGGTAGACTCGTTGACTCGCAGTATGGTATTATTATTTGACCTGCATGCACCTTCGAAATCGATAGTAATTAAAGATCGCTCTTACCCATGGATCACAGATACTATTAAGTTTATGATGAGGTTGCGTGATAAGGCTGCCGCGGATTATCATAAAACTAAGTCAGAGACTAAAAGGGAGTATTATAAAAGTCTAAAATCTATGGTAAACCAGGCATCCTATCACGAAAAAACAGCTTATTTCAAACAAAATATAAATAATAAAATAAATGACCCGAAGCACTTATGGAAAAATTTGAAGAGTACCTTATTGCCTAAGAATAACACTGAACTACCCCCGACATTTAATGATCCCAATACGATAAACAAGCACTTTTTAAACATACCAGGTAGCTCAGATGTATGCATCTCACAACTTACATTCTTCGAATTCCAAAAGTTTAGTAACGCTGTCTTTCACCTGGAACCAGTTAGTAACGACAAGCTATTCAAAATTATTACTAACCTTAGGTCGAACGCAGAAGGCTCTGATGCAATCAATCTGAACATGCTTTTAATGACGCTTCCTCACACAATAAATGTAATAAACAGTATTATTAACACATCAATTGTCACATCTACATTTCCTAAACTTTGGAAAGTCGCAATTGTACGACCTTTACCTAAACATTCAAATCCAGTGGAATTAAAGGATTTAAGGCCAATTAGTATTTTACCATGCCTGTCAAAGGTTTTGGAAAAAACTGTCTGTTTTCAGTTAACAAATTACCTTGAAAAAAATAACATTCTCCCAGAGGTACAGTCGGGCTTTAGGAAGGGGCGAAGCACAATGACAGCGTTGCTCGATGTGACTGACAATGTACTTTGTGCCCAAGACGAAGGAATGTGTACTCTACTGGTTTTATTGGATTTTTCACGGGCTTTCGACTCATTAAATATTAACTTATTACTGTCTAAATTAAATTACTATGGCTTTGACCGGGCAACCGTGCAGTGGTTCAATAGCTACCTTAGTGATCGACACCAGTTTGTAAGGTTGAGCAGTGGTAATGGATCGGCGTTGGTGTCTGATAAAGTGTCATGTAATAGGGGGGTACCCCAAGGGTCCATTCTAGGGCCAATCCTATTTATTTTATATACAGCTGATATAAAAATGCATATCAAACATTGCAGATATCACATATATGCCGATGATATACAGTTGTATATTTCCTTCAAATCATCAGAAGTTGATAATGCTATACTCGGACTTAACGAGGATCTTACAAGTATATCCAGTTGGTCCGAAAATAATTGCCTATTGCTTAACCCTAACAAGACAAAATACCTTATTTTAGGAAGTAAACACCAAGTAGCATCTCTGAATCCCTCAATAAGTGTTATGATTGCGGGTGAAACTGTCGAGCGTGTTTTTGGAGCACGTAATCTGGGCTTGCACATGGATCCCGATCTCAGGTTTGAAAAACATGTTGCAAATGCAACCAGAAACTGCTTTTACAAATTAAAAATACTTTATAAGATAAGACGATATTTGAAAGAAGAACTACGTATCCAACTAGCCGAATCACTTATTTTATCTAAATTAAATTATATGGACATAGTTTATAGCCCACGATTGCTTTCAAGAACACAAAAAGTCATACAGCGTATTCAGAATGCCTGTGCTCGCTTCTGTTTTGACATTCCTTTGAGAGCTCATGTCACTCCTTTTCTAAATAAACACAAGATTCTGAAAATGAAACATCGTCGCAAACTTCACCTAGCATGTCTTCTTTTCGGAGTCATTAAACATAGACAACCTCATTACTTGAATGTAAAATTGAAACAGGTTTCAAGCCAAAAGTCATATGGGAAACGGCAATGTGCATTGCAATTATCGACACAACGTCATAAATCTGAAGCTTTTAGGGGAAGTTTCCGTTACGCTGCAACTAAATGTTGGAACAACATTCCACCCCCGATTAGGAATCTGCAACATGTTCAACGTTTTAGGGCAACACTAAAGAAATATTTATTTGATCACCAAAAAGGCCAGGAAACACAGCTCCATGATACAAGTGCTATATAACCATGTAGAGAAATTACAGTCGCTAACATTAATGTCTATTTATATATATGGTATTGTTAACATATTGCTACCGTAATCGCTATTAGTATTATTATTGTATTATTGTTGTATTAGTTGTGTTAAGTTTATTAGTTATATAAAAAACCAAGCATGGTCGCAACGGAAGACCAGCGCTAGTTTTTCAAAACTAGCATTTTGCTGAGTTGCGACCAATTTGCAGTAAGATTTGTTTTTTTCTTTTTTTTGTAATTAACTTTTTCTGATGTATGTAGTGCATAATCTGCTGCAAATAAATGTATTTTCTTTCTTTCTTTTCTTTCAATATAATTATGAAGTGGAAACCGAGAATTTACAATTTATTGCGTGAAATACAAAAACATTTTGTCCCGCTAGCATGTTACCTTGTCGCTTCGGCTACATATTACACTTAAAAGCTTATTTTTAAATGACGTGTATTTTATTTTCATATAATTAAAATAATTAATTTGCACACTTAATATTGAATGACAATATATTTCGTTAATTATTTTTATCATGTATGCATCAGCATATAAAGCGTTATATACATATATTACAAGATGTAATTACGAATTATCTCAAAGCGTATGTGTAACTGCCGGTATGCTGGTCATGTGTTCGATATTCAGTACAGGTAACTTTTTGGATGTTTGGTTCAAAAAATTCTCAGTAGAAGCACAAAAGAGTCAACCCTTAAATAAAAATAATATCATGCATTTATGTAACAAATGAATACATATGAATGTTAATGGTACACTTACTCAGCTTTATTAATTTAGATTTACTTTTACCTGATTCCATATTCAGCTAAACAAGGATATAAAATCTGCGGGAAGAGGAGACAAGACACTTACGTCCACTCTGTTTAATCGCCAACGTAACAGTACTCCCTATTTTACAAACGGTACCCAATGTAAATACTGAGTCATCTGTTGTTTAAGGCCTATTAATAGCGATCTGTGGAAGTAATACCACTGACTATCTCTACATCTATAAATATACATAAAGGTACACGTTTAATTTAGTTTAATAAAAACTCACCATGAGGAATCGTCAGGGAAATATTCGTAAAAGGCAAAATCACACGCGTCAAATATAGACAATATATACATATGATCAAAACCAAGCCTTAGTTCGGAGAGTCATTAAGCCGAGTAGAGAAAAACGCATTAGTTGAAATAAAGGTGGATCGTTATCCGCAATCTGTACGTGACAGTGCTGACACAAGCGACTCCATCGACCCTTCTCAACACTCAAACATTCACGATATGACATTTGAACGTACTCCTTTAAAGGGTTTTTCTCCGCCTCATATAAAAATTAAACCGTCACGGGTGGGGTTGAAATATGACGTCATACTTCGCTCATATTAAGGCGTACTAAACTTTTCATTTTAATGTGTTCCGACTTTGTTGGAACGTTGCCTGCGAAGTCGCTGAGCCGCAACTTTAAATATGAGGAACAGTTTTGATTATGATTGATTCGCATGCATAACTTATGTTTCATTAAATGTAGCTAGATTCTGCTAAGCGTGTTATTTGCTTTTTGGCAGAAGGAACTTATGATTGCAAAATAATAAAACATTGATTTCTGGAAACCTACAAGAAATCGCAGCACATAAATATTCAAGGATGATCCGGGTACGCCTAAGGTTGGTCTAACTCAGGACTTCACCTTGACGCTGTTTTTTTGGATATACCTGTATAAGAATAAGGCAGATGTATCAAATACATATTTCCTATTCCATGCGGCAATCGAAACCAAATGCATCCAGTACATTGTTAGTGGCAAAATAATCCACACTTGTAAACTTTGACTACAACAGTAATTGCTGGGCAATTACTAAAGCTTTAGTTAACAATACCAATGGAATGCGAGAGCAAATAAAATAATCTGGAGAACAGTTAGAGAGTCAACAGATACAGCTGTCATCTAGTTTTACGACTACCTTGTAATAAATTCACGATAATACATTGTATCGATATTCTGGATATATTCATAACCGATTGAATTCGAACTAAACGCGACCTAGATACGCAACTCAAACGCGCGCGTTACGCGAATGCATCGATATCCATTTCGATAATGAAAACTTAGATTTACGTGATTTACAAATGTGTAGCGTGTAACAAAAGATGTTATATTTATGGGAGGTGATATCTATACTTATATAAATGTCAGACTGGCCTTATTATGTTTTTACTAAACTTTATATGAAGTCATATACGTCAAATGATACAATTACATGAAGATTAACATATCTCAACATAATAATGTAATTTCTTATTTTATTATTTTTTGTCTTAAGTTCGACACAGAGCTTAGGACCTTACCTCAGATTGATTAAGTGATGACACTGGCAAAATGTTATATTATATTTTATATAGACATTTCTTAAATTTTCACATGATTTTCGGAATTAATATATGATCCTTAATCCTTATGCTTGTGGTTTCAAGCAGTTACAGGTTGTACATAGGATTGTATATAGATGCGTTAATGAAACAATACAACGTAAATAGTTTGAACAGTCACCAAGATAATGTATAAACGTACCGAAAGTTAATTAGTAATGCATTATGTATGCTGCACGTGATGACGATCCTTACAAGGTAGTTTCGGACCTAGTAAAGAACGATTGGTTTACCTGTCAAACAAGAATAACAATAGCACGGTATCTAAGAGACCAGACAGCCAATTCTGTTAATGTTCAAAATAGAGTTCCAATATAATTTAGTACACGTTAAATATAAGCTGAAATGCAATTTAAATTCCTATTTGACGTTTATTTTAATTAAGATGAATACAATTTATGATATACGTAGATAAAAACTAAATAAGAACTTTATTCCAAACATTTTCTTTAAGAGAATTAGCTATCTGTACCTCTGAATGCTTCATACATTCTGAAGGTATTTAGAATGTCGTACATTGTGAAGGTACTATGGAGACTCCGCACAGACCAAGAAGTTCAGCCTACCTTTAACAGATGGCGATACAATCGCACTTCACATGACGTCATACTATTCTGCATCGCACAAGTGAAGTTTACACAGCGACTGAGTATATATACAAGCTCCCGACATCAATCGTCGGGCCGCGGCCCGCCAGGCACGATCAACCAGCCTGGTCGGAGGATCCTCCCTTTGTGTTGGAGGGCTTCACACCCTGTTCCTCCACATTGGTGACCCCGACGTGATCATCCAGCACCCGACGTGATTGGAAGCAATCTTCAAGGAACAGATCAGCAGCAGCTACCATCGCCATCGTCTTGATTTCTCTCACACAGCACTTCTCCAGATGAGCAGTAATCAAGTCGCAGCCAGCCAGCTTCTTTGGCCTCAACAGGGACCACCACACGCCTGCAGCGAACGCGCAGCCTGGTCTTCCCTACGGCCTCACCAGCGTTAAGGCTCAACCCACTGCACACACGGTCCACGCAAGCAGGGTACTTCACTCGCCGTCAACGCAGCAGCTAGCCACGACGCAGCAACTACGCAGCATCAACCCCCACTCATTGTGGGACTCACTGCAACGCAACAACCCCGACTCACTGGGGTCTAGCGACACACAGTTCTGACTCACTGGAACTAGCGGCATGCAGTTCCGATTCACTGGAACTAGCGGCATCCTACACTGGCACTGGCAACGCTCTTTAGCAGCATCGCACCTTCTCATCAATCTGATCGACCTTCGGTCTTGGGAGGGAATACTGTAGCGACTCCGCACAGACGAAGAAGTTCAGCCCACCTTTAACAGATGGCGATACAATCGCACTTCACATGACGTCATACTATTCTGCATCCCACAAGTAAAGTTTACACAGCGACTGAGTATATATACAAGCTCCCGACATCAACCGTCGGGCCGCGGCCCGCCAGGCACGATCAACCAGCCTGGTCGGAGGATCCTCCCTTTGTGTTGGAGAGACTTCACACCCTGTTCCTCCACAGTACAATGAAAAAAATTATATATGGGTGTTTTAGAGTTATATAGCAGATAGATCCATTGTTTTCTAAAACAGCTACACAAATATGAATCGTATTTTACATTCGCATAATAAAATACATATAATGTATATAAATAATGACATATTATTTGTGTATAGAACGGATGGTGCCGTAGCGCGCGTCTCAACAAGCGCGGAGAAGCCTACGTGTGGTACATATAGAGCACCGCAGCATCAAGCTGCAAAACTACCGCCGGACCCACCAGGTAATACATGATATTTTATTGTCTATCTTTACTTCTCACTAGGTCATTTTTATTTGTATTTACCGACATATGTATTTCCATACATATTATACAACAAATTCCCCGCCACGTCTGTCTGTCTGTCTGTCTGTTCGTGATAATCTCAAAAGCTACAGAACAAATTTTCATGCGGTTTTTATCAATAGACAGATTGATTCACGAGGAAGGTTTCGGTGTGTAATTTGTTAAGGTTTTTTACTACCCGCGCGAAGTCAGGGCGGGTCGCTAGTACGAATATAAACAAGATGGGTGTAAAGACCCAGGATTCAACTTCTTTTTTCGTTTTCATGTGACCTGTTTTTCTTTTTTCCTCTTTATAATGTCCCACTGCTGGGCAAAAGCCTCTCCCTTGAATTTCCAAATCACTCTGTTGGTAGATATCCCGTGACCTTATGACCTTGTGACCCCCATATCTCAGGAGTCTTTTGACCTACAAGGCCCATATTCAAACTCGACCGAGGGATGACCCCACGGTGTCTACACCAAGTTACAAGTCCAGTGGTTCCGGAACTATGCCTGTCACTAACAAACTGTCACCAACAGACAGACACAGAGATCCACATAGTGTTTTCATTAACCTCTTCGAAGAAGACTCGGAGGTTAATAAAAATGGCCACGTAAGGGTAGATTCCGAAATCCACTCTTTACAAAGGCGTCGCTGAGTTTAAACCAGACAACCCGTGACCGCAATTAATGCAAGCTGATCGAAACATCGAGCAGTAAATAGGCATTTAATGCCTTTAAATATTTACCAACGCAATTAAGAGGAAATGCGGGTAGCATTAAGTCCATACAAACGTATTCCCGTGTCATTATATACCTCAATAATGACACAAGAGCAAAATGAAAGGATAAGTAAACCTACCATTGGCATGTTTGTATGTTTCACTTATTTCTCGTAATTTAATTATTTTAAGTAGACTTAAAAAATTCGAGGTATCTTTCCCTTGTAAACATCTAGCAAATAAAAACGAATCTAATATAATTCAAAAATACATACAGGCATAGCCAAACCATATCCCGCTGATACTGTTTATTAATAGTTGAGTCACAGCGGCACACCAGTAGCCAGACACAATGGGTATTTAATTATGTCTAGCGTTTTAAGACTTGACTGGTTATAAACGTATTCAAATAGTTTTGAAGAAAATCCGGGAAATACTAGATGATGACTGAAAAGGTATAATCAGTCAGTAATCAATTGAAGCTATATTTTTGCACATTAACATTTCGTTCGGACCAAGCAAGATAGCAATAAATTTGTTAACAACCTTTTCTTTTAATGTTTTGATGCTCCTATTGCCTCTTAAGTTCCGTTGTCTAATATTAAATTAAGAATAGGCTCGTTCTCGAGATGTCTGTATAATACGCCCCTAGTCATCCCCTTGGACAAACATCTTGTTTATCTTTAAGATTTAGCCTTCTTACAGTGTAAGCAATATAGTTTAGCTATTAATCTAAGTCTACTAATTATCCAACAAGATATAGCGCAAATAAATAATGAAGTTTACGTATCTATATAGCCATTTCTTTGATCTTAACATTATTTTTCTTGTAAGCTTTTTTTAAGAAATTCGATATATCATGATGGCATATAGCATGAGATGATAGCATATTTTATATTATAAACTGGTCAACCTATAACTATAACTACTCGATGTCATTAATTTTTAGCTAACATTTGAAAATCATGTTTCATATTCACAATATAAGAGATATTTCTCTTAAAAATAAGTTTTCTACCTTCTGTAGGTATTCTAAATATAATATTTTGTTATAAATCTAGAAAATATTTGAGATGTTCCAGAATGTTTTAGATTTTGTAATAACTTGTCAGACATTAATATCACATGTCATACATTATTCAAATGGCATAAACTTTGTAAATATGTGTTTTATAAAGAACAGTAAAATGTTGATTTTGATTTTTATGCCATATTATATAGTGATATTCACTGGACACGTCTACAAATGCAATTCTAGTCTATCGCGGCTCTATCCCACGTGAAAACATACCAGAAATTAGGTAATTAACTCATAAGATACTACTGACCCAAGTATACTACATATGTGGAATCATGAACATTGTCAATTTATGTGCTAATTGCATCCGAATTCTAAATCTGGTCTATGGCTTACGTAAAATTGAATAACAAACATCCCAACATCTTTAAAACTTTTTCGTTTCCACTATTAGTAGAATCCAATATTTGAACATTATACTATTCATAATTATGTAATATATAATAAATAGTCGGCCTCGATGGCGTAGTGGTTAGTGTAACCGACTGCTACGCCTGAGGTCGCGGGTGCGATTCCCGCACAAGTCAAACATTTGTGTGCATAAACATGGATGTTTGTCTTGGTCTGGGTGTTTCTATGTATAATATGTATATATTTACAAAAAAAAATGTATATATGTATGTTTATCCATTGTCTAGTACCCATAATACAAGCTCTGCTTAGTTTGGGCTAGATGGTGTTGTGTGTATGTGGTAGAATATTTATTTATTTATTTTATTAATTATGTGGTGAGATATTTTGGCAATCTATACTTATTATTTAATATTATAAATGTGAAAGTTTGTGAGGATGTATAGATGTTTGTTACTCTTTCACGTAAAATCTACTTAACCGATTGCGATGAAACTTGGTATGTAGATAGCTGAAGACCTGGATTTTTTATCCCGATATTCTCACGGCAACGGGACTTACGGGGGTGAAACCGCGGCCAAAATCTAGTCATAGAATAATAATATTTTTCACGTTTATATTTAAGCCATCTGCCGGAAAATCTTACCCTAAAACATTAAAGTGGATCGTATATGGTACGTACTAAAATTAAGCTTATGCTATATTTGGCTTGGATTAAATTAGAAACGTGGAAATATTCGTTGTAATCAAAGTTCACAGGAATATTGTTTTTACAGATAAGTAGTTTATAATTAGTAATAAGAGTGGTACTATTTTTAATTCGTGTTCTAAAATAAAACCGTTACGACTTGGATGTTTTAAAAATTCGATTAGATTGCATATGTATCTGCAGAAGCCGAAAAGATAGGAAGTGGGAGACTGGGAACTATACGTCCAATTCTTGGACCTGGGTTCTACGGGTTTGAAAGTCCTACTGGACCTCGAAAGGTGCCTTCTAATAACCACCCAGAAACGCTGCCTTATTGCTTTGGACTTGTCTAAACAAGCAGTAGTTTTATTTCTTGATTTTATGATACCTGGGTTTATGGACTTGGGAACAAGACCCGTCTTTTATAGATCCAAGGAAGTATGTATATTTCGCGCTAGAAGATACAGCGACTTAAATATAACCTTCGCTTTTGGTGTGTGAAGACAGTACCATAGACAGATTAGCGTAGGACGTACTGACCGGCATTCGTTGGTAACAGTAGCTGGTAATTTGCTTAGTGTGCGTTCCCAATGAGTAAAAAATGAGTAAAAAATAGCTACTAAAGGATATACTGTATCATTGGTCTATGTAACTTCCGTATGCTACGTAATTTGTTTTACCCTATGATAAGCGTTTCAATTGAGAGACCACCATTAATCGATTGAAACTTTGGAATGGCTTCTTTTACAAACTAGGGGTTGAATTTGCAATCGTTCCAATACTTTTACTTACGCTAAAACCATACAAACATTCCAAATTCCATTGTGGTCTCCACTCAAAGTGAACTTATGGTGATCGTTTGAGGGACCTCTTTCTGCACGCTAGTTCTTGTTATATAGTGAACGGAAAAGGTTGATATTTAATATGATTAGTTTTACAAATATTTTATTAAGAGTAGTCATTCATAGCAGTCGTAAATTTTAACTAGGTTATGAGATATGGATGCCTCTCAGTCACGACTGACGGACCACTTTTGATCGATTGTAACTTTTAAGTGGCTACTTTTACAAACTACGGGCTATATTTACAATTGTTTGAGAACTTTTACTAAAGTTTGACGCATTCAAAAGCTCAAAATTCAAATGTGGTCCCTAAATGGCTACGCACACATTTGCTTATAACTTTTTAAAACATTAAGAGAACAAAAAAAATCATTCTCATTAGCGTGATGGAAAAATGAATAAGCATTTTTGACACAGTACGAGAGTTTCACTTTTGAATGTTATATCATGTTTGATACACCTTTATTTTATTAAAGTAAATTTTGTTTACGTTTAGTTTTTGTTGCTAACCTTCTAACGGGGCAATTTTTTTGCTACTAGCTTTTTATTGGTCACTTTTAAAGTTTACTGCAATAAAATATAATGACGCAGAATTATAAAGTAAAATCCTTGCTTCGATGAACACACCAATTATTATTACTGAGAAACTCTTTTTATAGAAATTCGGTCGTCAACTGTTTAAAAAACTATACGGTCTACGTCGACGGTAATAGAAATTAGATTCATACCGAACACTTCAAAGAATAAATTTATTTATTTGGTTTTGATCGATGAACACACCTTTCTTAATCTGATAAAATCTATTTAGACAATCATTAAATTATGTCTACATTTTATAATGTGTACATCATTTTTATAAACCTGTATTCTTAAATGGGGTTCAATTTATCGAAACCTGAACACCGATTTAAGCAAAGCACGTCTTTGTACTTTAAAAACCTTCTACAAGCTTGAAGCACACTTACTCATAACATTAAATATTTAATGATTTAGTGCCAATGTCAAAAGTTCACTTTGAGAACTAAATTGTATGTCACGCTGGTTAGAGTGAGGTAAAACTAAAAGCACTTAATATAATGCAATCAAAGTAGTCATAACTTTCATACTTGGTAGTTTTCATTTGCATTCACATGACAACAAAGCCACGAACCTTACTGTTTTCTCGCTCTAGTACTTTTACGTCCCTTAGATGTGCCTCAGTATTCTATTTTCATATTTGAACGTAAGAAACTTTCAGCAAAAGTAACATAAAACTTTGTAAATGTAGACAGTCACTATCAAAATTATAAAAAAGGAATTGTAAAACTATATCAGCAAATAACTAACCAATACATACGATAACTTTAAACATAAAAACGTGATTAAAGTATGACATGTGTTCCACTCTAAGAGCATTACAAAGGCTCTTTTATGCTAAGTAACGGACTAGGATCAATTATAATAGCACGATATGTTTCTTATAGCATTATACCAATTTAAAAAATCCTATTGTAATTCTTAATCTATAATATAGGCTGATTTAGATTACTTTTATCCTCGCGGGCATGAAGAATATGCTTAGAGTGGTTATTGTGATATGCATAAATACAAAATCTCACCCGTTTCCCTCCGTTCTAATAATTTTAATACCGATGACTGTCCAATTATTCTTAAATATAATATATAATATACATACATAAATGTATTAAACTTAAAAATAATGGCTTATACGGTCTTCAATTTTCGCTCCGAAATTAAATGTCTTTTGTGACCGAAATGCTTTTTGATTATACTCGCCATTCATTAATTAATTGCGTTACATCATTCATAAATTTTGTTATGGTATTTTTTTATATTTTATTTAACACTGTCAACAACGCAAAAATGTGTAGTGCAATTCATATGTTCAATAAATATAAAAAAAAAGATAATAATAGATTATTTAAAATATAAGTGCTCAAAATTCTACATTATCTCGAGAAGACTTTAAAAATATTTAAACAACAGCAACAAATACTCTCATATAGTTTTGTCAATTTATTAAGTTTCTCTTTATCCTTTCTATATTAGATAATGTTAACAGCTTCTTTTTGGACGAGAAGCCAACTACTTAAAAATCCGCGTTCTTCTGAGTCCTTTTTAACAATCTGAAATATTCGGTATGTATAGTCGGCTTGTCAAAGACTTGAGATCGCTTTTGTAGATGTATGTCCAAGTTAATGCGCCAGTTCACTTACGATATAATCCAATTACACAGGAGGTTAATATCGCTTATTGCTTCGAACGATAATAGCATGTTCAGATAAAATAGATAGCCCTAATCACTCGAAGATATATCATGTAATGTGAGATGAATAGGTAGGTGTATTAGAAACAATACACGGAATATAAAGGAGGATGTTAGTTGATAGCAAGCGTCAATGCCCTCAGCTAAGTATAATTAGGTGTGAAACTGATAAGAACTAAATGTGGGAAATTTTATGATTAAATTGCTAATAAATAACTTCTTGATCTTCATGTGATTTTATCAACAAAGTTTACCGAAAAGTAAAAACAGTTAACTATTATCGATACTAATTTCTTGGTAGCCAAATGATTATAATTTATTTGAAGATATCTTTTTTATATTTGAAATGTTCTAAATATGTTGAAAGCAACGGCCCTTAGTTGTTTCACGGTACATATTTAGATATTAGAAAGATTTTTATCAAGAAATCCATAGCACAAGTTCAAATTCTGAAACTATCTGCTAATCTGGTGGATGGAGTTAGATACTTGTGTCCTTTACACGGTATGTTGGAACATCGGCCAGAACAGATCTGGTGATGTTCTCCTCTATATGTACGAGTAGGTACACATATAGCGCAGTATTATGTGCCATTTCTTTTATGCAGATGTATACGAGATAAGTCCGTACGCAACATTCGCGGGTGCCGGCGTGGGTGCCGTGGGCGGCGTTGGCGGCGTGGGTGGAGTAGGCGCGGTGGGCAGCGGCGCGCGCGCCTACACGCTGCAACTACGTGCGCTTGCGCGGCACGATGACGACGCTGCGCCGCCGCAGCACCCCGCTTGCTGCGACGGTTTGTTACTTAACCTATAAACTTTAATATCAAATCTTAAGTTTCCATCTAACTTTGTGGTGCTTGTATAGAAACCATATGCAATGGTTATTTAAAAATTATTGATATTCCGGGAATAAACTACTATCTATATATATTAATAATAATATGTATTATTCATACTAAATATCAAAAACCTTTTATAGAATTGGAATTTAAAGTAATTTCGCTTAGTGTCTGTCCCGTATAAGTTGTTTCAATTCGCAATAATGACATAATGGTTGATGTTTTTGTTAGTTTGAGACATATCACAGTGGCTTATATACACGAAGAAAAAACAACACAAAAGTCGAAAACCAATTAGTTGGTATAAGAACCACAACGTTACCGACTTTCTTCATACAAAGCAGCAACTTCATACTTACCCCCTTTTATATTTATTGTTTTTGAACACGCTGAGTTTTTTGCTTCAAACTCTGGGAAGATATCAACGTAATAATTTCTACTTTATTAAAATGTTTATGTACTTACAGAGGAAACATGCGTGGACGCGTGTGACGCACAACGACGACGGAGACGCCGACGACATTACTGCCCCGATCATGGTGAGTATTCCGAAAGCCATTTATACCGTGTCATTCTGTAAAGAATAAATATAAAGTACCTACTTATTAAATAAGAAAAGTTAAACGGCCATACTCATAAAACTTACAATAGGGTTATGACGTCGTTATAAGTAAAAATTCTAAAAAGTATTGTTCGTTATAATGCATAAGAATGCTAGCTTGCCTAATAATGATGTTGTTTATTGTATAATAAAAATGTTTACAGAATATAATATACATATATATAATAAATTTATGAATAAAGTATTTTACAATGCGTTTATTAGACATACTAAGTATTTTAACTACCCATCGTTTTAAGGTTTTAGTAAGACATTTTTTATGAATAAGACTCTGACAAAATATAATTGGTAAAGAATAAGCGAAATAAAGAGTGGGTGTACTACCACTTATATTCCGTTTTTATTAAGGTCTAAGTCGATTGTTCTAGTATTATTTTTGGTTGGGTTTAGATTCTTTCAATACTTCTTTCCATCATTTTTACTTATAGTAGGCATGTTAAAAACAATTTTGTCACATATCAAATGCCTAATTAACTTCACTCAGGACAAAAAATAGCTGACACGAATTTACTCCACGTCATAAACTCCGAGCAAGTTAATGAAATGAGTGGTTTAGTCTGCGAATGTTCGTGGGAACATGTGACATAAAACTTAAGTCTGTTTTATGTATCTTAAAGCCAGAATATATATTTACAGACAAGGAATACTTTTTGAAATACTAGGTTTACTAGGTTTAGATAAGCTTACGATACAAGAGATATACAGGTAAGATTGGTTGCTAACCAATCTCATAACTGCGATAACACGTGATTTTTACCAAATAATTGTCCAGCTTTAGATAGAATACTAGTTTTCTATGTATAACACTGTCAATATTTACGGTCTAAAGTAATTTTCTCTTGTCCACAGGCTGCTCACAAGATTCAGGAAGTTGAGAAACATAACTGCCAAATCGTTTAGTGAAAAATATCTAGTCAGTGTAATAATAATATAATAGTTAATTCGGTTATACATATTAATATGTATACAAAAATTTATACAATAATATTGTCTATTTATATTACCATGTTTTTCTTTACTATACCTATTTTCCCGTTTTTAATAAAATTATTACGATCATTAAATGTATAATTATATTTATTTACCTTGTATTTTATCAGAGGAAAATTGACAAAGACGATGTAATTATGACAAGTTTACACTTGCCTTAATTTCTCGTGCCGTAAATTTTCATACAGCTTTTCCTTTCAACATGATCGTTGGAAAATTAAGTTAAAGATATAAATTATAGATATAGCCTCAAGATACCTAGCGGACAAAAAAGTCTCCACACTAAGAAAAGTAAGTTCACATATTTATACAGTCACGTGATAGAAAAAGAAGTGTAACGTATACATTTTTCAATATGAGTGACCAAATAACGTTTCATTAAATTTTTTGGCCCTGGCGAAGGTTTTCAATAAAATCAGGAACCTTTGTAGTTAAAAGTCAGATAAAGAGTATCTAAAATCGAGGAAGCTATCTGGCAAACGTGAGAGTAAGTATGAAAAGGTAAGAGTTATATACCTAATTGTAAGAAATAGAGCCCAAACAGATTGTGACTCATTTCATTCATTATCATAAGTACCTACCATCCCAGGAAAGAGACGGGATTCAAGTAAAAATAACATAACTTTACCTTTTTTGAGAAGTAAAAAACCAGGAAATATTTTTCTTCTATTTAAAAAGACAACTCCTCCCGCACTAGGAATAATTCCTGTGTCGCGGGGGACTTTACAAACATTCAAACAACGGACACAAAGACACCCAGACTCGGAACAACCATTTGTGGATCACACAATTTTTTTTCCGTATGGAAATCGAACCCACAACCCTCGGTGCAGTGACAGCAGCGAGACGACCATTTAAGCCACTATGCTATCGGTGCAAATACAAACACTTTGTCAATACAATTATATCTAATACGCTTTAATTTACTAATATTTACCTATGTTTGTAGGTTCGATTTTCGCTTGCTATATTATTTAGATCATCTATAACTTCAAAGCGTAGTCTGTTAGTAAAACTTTTAAGCGCTGGGGACACGTTCATGCATATATGATAACACATTTCAGATTACTAGTACTCCGGGATATATCCTTTTAAAATATATTTAGTCGACATTCAGAACATGTATATAACAAAACTAACACTAATATTATAAATGTGACATTTTTAATTTTGTTTGTGCGACGTCCTCTTCTGAACGCATTCCGAACGGTTGATTACGGAGAGTCAAATTTGACAATGCTAGAAATAAAATCGCCTGATTGGATAACGTTGTGTTTTAAATTGTTGCTTGGCTACTGCAGCTCTGTAGACTTTTGTAAGATCGAGCCTCACACGAGATAAAAAAAATTGTGTGGTTATTTCATAGTTGTTGTTCCGAGTCTGGGTGTTTTTGTTTGAAATTTTGTGAACTGTGTCTCTCACTACACAGAAATTATTTTTGGTGAGGAAGAAATGTATAAACAACGACACACGACGTCTTATAAAGAGTTAATAAACTTTGTTTATGCTTGCTGAGAAATACGTGTATTAGTTATTTAGAAAAGACGAAGGCTTTTACAAAAGTATATTTCGTACCGGCAGTCTATTAAAAGTACCGCCAAAAATTATCATGTCTTCCTATTTGTACCGTCATTCATATCATTAGTAACGTCACAACTATATCTTAATTTATAATAATATTATAAAGCTGAAGAGTTTGTTTGTTTCTTTGCTTGAACGCGCTAATCTCAGGAACTACTGATCCGAATTGAAAAATTATTTTAGTGTTGCATAGCTAATTTATCGAGGAAGGCTATAGATTATATAACATCACGCTACGACCTACGGGGCTGGCGCAGTAATCATAAATGCGGGTGAAACCGCGGGCACATCTAGTAATATACAGGGTGTCCGGTAATTAATGGATAAGCTTGAAATGTCTTATAGTAGAACAGAAGGCCGTTCAGAAAAAATCAAAAAATATAATAAAAATATATATTAAAAAGTGCAAGCTATATTAGCATGGCATACTTTTGACTGTCTATCTATTAGCATAATTAGTGTTTAATAATAAAATTACAAAAAACCGATGGATTTCATTCATTTATGGTCGTAGTATACAAGAAAGTTATACATGGTAATTAAATAAGAAACACATATCTCAGGTAGTAGTTAGGATAGATTTTTTTTCATATTTTTTTTGAACGGCCATCAGTTCCACTGTAAGACATTTCCAGGTTATCCATTAATTACCGGACATCCTGTATATATGTATAATACATCGAATGTTATTTTGTTAACTAAATATTAATATATAAATAATGTAAGCTGTATATATCTAAGAGCAATTGACGAATAATTACGTAACTATCATAAATGGTATAACACATAATTATTAATGTTGTCGCCATTGAAGATAGAGGAAGCCAGTCAATGTAACACAATCTATTACAAGTGAGAAACGGCAATGAATTGCCGTAAATTTTAGAGTTCGAAAAAATGGTATCACGTGACCAGGTCAGAGATCAAAGGTCATAGTCATTTCGGGGTATATCAACTATGCTGAGTCGAATGGCGTTGACCGCGAGTCTCTAGCTCTTACAGTTCTTGAGTTGAAAGTTGTATAACAGACAGACGGACGGACGTACAAAGCTGTTGTATAAGAGTTTTTTGAAAGCTAAAAAACAAAAAATATCCTAGTATTACTAAATATCGAATATTATTTCGATATTAATTAAATATGAATATTTAATTAAGGCGTATTTAATAACAACCGGTTCAACAACTATATTATACTAGATTTTGCCCGCGGCTTCGCTCCCGTAAACTTAGGTTAGTTGAGGTGAGTAACAGTACTTTTCTGGATAAAAGGTACCCTATGTCGTACTCTGTACCCCTGGCAAAGTATATGTGAAAGTGTAACAAACAAATAAACAAACTCAGATTCGCATCTATAATATAAGTAAGGATATGGATTTATGTGTAGTCGCCGGTTCTTATAACACTATACCTGAGCAACATAGGTTATGTTTTGATGGTGTATTACGTAAGGAAATTTCACGGTTGCAGGGTAGTGATAAATAAAGTGGATTCTGCATTAGCTGCGGGTCTTTATAAGGCATTTTCTGGTATATCTTACGTCAACTTTCTTGTTCCCTCTGAAGTTGTAAATCTGCGCAGTTTCACCTTATTAGCTTCCGGCGGCGACCCCGTACGTCTGTTTATTATCATTGTGGCGCTACTCGTAGCATCTTTTGAGGGAACTAAAAGTCTGGCGCAAGGTATACGACATACCAAGCGGTGTTAAGTGATGATTTAAAGATCAAATACACATTGTAAATCATAATTAACCTTGTGTTGAGTGTTATATGAAATGGGTACAGAAATAGTGGCATAAATTTTATTGCCAGTGAAGCAAATGCGTGCTAATAGAATATTTGCATCCACGAATGCAACTGCTGATACATTTGGTAAGTAAAGATATGAATATATAAATTTAAATACATGTAAAAATAGCTTATGTGCAGTAGGCCACGACGTATTTGACAATTGATTATTACAAATCAACTTACATTTATATAATCAATACCTACTAGGTTTTGCCCACGGCTTCGCTCGTGTAAATGTAGGTTAGATTAATAACAGTTTTTTTTTCTGGATGCAAGATACCATATGTTCTTTTCTGTTCACCTGACAACATTTATACGAAATTTCATGATGATTTGTTGAGTAGTTCACGCGTGAAAGCTTAAACAAACAAATGAACAAAAATCTCATAATCGCGTTTATAATATTATAGTAGTTAGTTAACGTTCAGTTTATAAACGAATAAAATGGGTAGTATAGTAATTTCAATCGTCACTTTGGCACTATTTGTGTCGTGTGGATTAAATCCACACGAGACAAAACTGAGTATCGATTATAGTCTTGCATTTCACATTTTACAAAGACGTGGCTTTCAACGTATTTCTAAACGATTTGAAACTGATCTCAAAACTAAATACAATATGTAAATGTAGTAACATACCTATTATTTCTATTGCATCTATGAATCATATACTTTTAAACATATTTATATTCATGTCTGCATATTTCATATTTTCATTTCATGACTTTAATTACATAAACAAAGCAACAATTATAATTTTCAACTTAACTAATATTAACAAACCTAACCACTTATAAATAAAACATGAAAGTAACAAAATATGGGACTATAAATTTAATATAAAGAAAGGAAATGGCTGGTTCAGGCAGCGTCGTAAAATTCCTGAGCATCGCTGTCGACCGGGAAAGTGCCCAGAAGACTGGCAGCATTGCCACGATGAATGGCAATGCTGATTCTTTGGGCCAAGAAAAGTCCAGCCTTCTGGTCACGCGAAGCGTCCATTAGCCGCTTATATATATCTCTAAAAAGCGCACGAGCGCCCATTTCATGTATGCATGAAGGAACTTTGACGGTTTTGACAAAGATCTATTATTACATAGGCTCATTCAATATCTAGCGAGCTTGCCACGCATCTTTGCAGTGTCCATGCTATTGTCTAGAATTTTCTCTGTGACGCAGCGGTAGAGACAGAAACTGTTGTGTTTATCGATTTTCACATTCAGCTTTCGGTCGCATTTATTATGTGGGCTGAAATCAATAGTTGGCGAAAAGAGGGTGTTTAAAACCTCCGCATATCCTTTCGCGCATATAGACGTAATACTGTTTATGTAAACCGAATAAACTGCCTAATCCGAGAATCAAACCTGGGATCTCACCAGAAACAGCAAACAAAAGCGGAGTTCGTAGTAAGTGCAACAAGATTAATTATACATATGTATATTTTCAATTTATATTACAATTTATACAACACCCGTACTGGGCGTTGTATAAAAGTCATCATTCCTGTTTCGCGGGCAACTTAACAAATATTTAAACAACGACCACAAAGAATACCCAGTATATCATGACAATACACACAAACATGATATTGCAAACAAAGTCACGATGTTGCCCTTTCGTTTACATCTATATAGCTACGTCACATAAAAACAAAGTCTGTGGCACGTCTGAATGTTGCCAATATTACGCGGCAAGAGTTGTCTGAATCTGTCGCTCGCACACAATATTGCAATCTTAAAATTCAACAGGTTACTGTCGTACCCTTGTACTATGTAGTCCCGCAGTAAAAACCGGAAGCCATTGGTGCCGGAGTGTATCTGCGTACTTACTTACGTAAGTATTTTGTACTATACTCGGCTAAAGTAGGGACACGCAGTGTATCCTTTTCTTGTGATTGCGGTTGGTTTTTATACTAAATTTTGAATGATGGGATTGATTTGGAGTATGTGATAATATAACATCAGTCCTAGTTAATAAACTGGCTCGGGATTTTTAATGTGATAAAGCCATAGTCCACCACTGGGCGGCAAGTGACCCAGTGCGGGTTGAGAACATCATGGAGAACTTTCAGTTTGTTCAGGATGCTTAGTAATTTAATAAGCACATAGCTTATGATATGTTAGCCTTAGGATCGAAATCGAGAACACTGCATGGTAGTCTAACCATTTCCCAAGTAGGCTATCAAACGAATAATTGTAAACGTCCACGTAACATAGCTTTAGATCTTTGACTAACAATTTCCGAACATTAAGAACAGAAGAGGCAAATGCTTGTTGTTTGATTAAAAGGTTTGATGTGTCTTAATTTAACTATAAAATTCAAATCTAAGTCTATCACAACCCTTTGGGTTTGCATATTAGAAAATCAAAACTTTCTGAGCAAATTTCAAAAGAACAACGTACAAATCAACAAAGTTTAAAATAACGATAGTCATTTGATCAAAAGTTTAGCTGACCAGTCTGGAATATCAATGTTTATATTATTTATTACACTATTGATTAAATCGTTTAAAGGTCAAAATGGATTACTGGATAAATTATTAATTAAAATGGATTAACTAAAAAAAGGTAAAAATAATATTAATATTAGCGAATAGCGCCTGTCTGATACAGAAAGCCTTTGCACAACATGATCGGTTTGCTAATACAAATAATATAGGCGTTATACTAATGCAGGTAGAACTTAGATAATAAAATTGGGTACGTATTACAATACCGAAATTTCATAATAACTAGGACTGAAATACCGACGTCCAAAACAAAGAAAGTTTTAAATGCCGATAGCCGTTATATCAAAACATCAAATACCGATGTCCAAATGCCCAAAAGGATGAAACCCCGAATGGACGAAATCCCGAATGGACGAAATAATATATAATATATAAAATTAAAAGAACTAACGTGAAATAACCTACGTTAACCACTTCCACTTGTTCTATTCCTCAGTTCTATGGTAGAACTAATGGGAGTTTTGGACGGAGCCCCACCAAGTGGGGCTCCTATTTCCTATTTATTAAAAGAGCACCTAACACAACCTACTGCTTCCATCCGTACGATTCCGACTCGGAAGCGGTATTATAAAATTTGATTAGTTTTGATTATAAAATTTGATTAGTTTTGATTATAAAATTTGATTAGTTTTGATTTGATATTTTAAAATTACATCTAGCAACTTTTGATCAGTCGTTTTATTTGATGTCACATACATTGGGATTCTAAAATTTTTCTAAATAAAACATTTGGTCATTTAAATTTTGTTATTTCGTTTATTGTTCTTTTGAAATTTGCTCGAGAAAGTTTTGATTTTTAATATGCAACCCCCTTTGGTGGTAGTTTAATATGATGGAGCACAATTCCATTTCAGCTGATGTGTTCAATAAAAGTCTATTACCGAGAATTCCCCTTGCTGAAAATTCGCCACCTCCGACCTCATTTAAATGCAACAGCCTTTAACTGCCTTATAGGAAATACGACTTCTGACTGATATTATGTTAAAATAATATTTTAACAAAGAAAATACAAAAACGTAAAAGTATGTTTGTTTGAATGACAAAAAAAAATATAAGTCACACATAAAACACCACTCTGTTCGTTTTCAACGTAAGAGGCTAGACCTTAGGTACGTTAAAAAAGGAATGAGTGATTTTTCATCTTAGATATATTTTTTCTAACTTATATTTTATATGAGTAACTTACTGAGCACACAACTTTGCCAAACTATGTGTGCAGCAACATTTAATTGGCTTTTTGTTAGGAAGCTCTCAGAAGCAATATGGAGTCTAAAATGTTCTTTCCTATTACGAAGGCCATAAATATACTAACGAAATATGGGTATGATACGACTCTGCCTATCCTATCGGTGCAATACAAGCGTGATAAATTCTATTTAATAAATAAGTCTCTGGTCAATTCGGTGCACCGTGCATCAATATACTACATAGATTGAGCCATGGATGGTAACCATTTCCTAATAAGTTTAAATAAATAGGTTATTCATGAAAATATATTTGAAGTAAAGGAATCAATTACTAATGCTTTCATTCACGTAATAGGTACTACTCAGTTCTCAAGGCCTACGGAATGGTTTTGAGAACATAATAGTTTTATTAAGTACCCGTAGAACTCAGGATTTATACCAAGTTCGAGGGCTGTACTTCAAAAAGTAAAAATGTAACGGCAGCAGGCGTTAGGCTTAACCCAAGCATGTGATTTTGACGATGGCGTAGTGGTTAGTGTAACCGACTGCCACGCCTAAGATCGCGGGTTCGATTCCCGCACAAGACAAATATTTGTGTGCATGAACATGGATGTTTGTCTTGGTCTGGGTGTTTCTATGTATAATATGTATGTATTTACAAAAAAGAAGTATATATGTATGTTTATCCATTGTCTAGTACCCATAGTACAAGCTCTGCTTAGTTTGGGCTAGACGGTGTTGTGTGTATGTGGTAGAATATTATTATAAATAAAAAAGAAAAAGAAAAAAAAGTATCGATACAAAACAAGTAGGTATTTAGATCATCTAGAGATGTTAATATTATTACTAGATATTCAATACCTCTATGATCATATTTGATATGGAGGAAAGTGCTTCAGTAAAATAATGGTTCAGATATTATTTGCTAATATTAACTATCCTTGTAGCATGTTATATTTTCGCAGTACTGTGTGCCGTTTTGCCAGAAATTTGTCACAGTGCACCGCTCATTTCTAACCTGTAATTACGTGTTCCACCTCCGCGGTTTGGCAACGTGTAGTGCACTTGTGACCTTGTTAGTTTCATAGAAGAATAGTATGTAATGTCATTAGAATAATTGTATTAACAATAAATGGCATTCAAACTTGTTGAATAAAATCTTTTGGTATTCTTACTATTAACATTATACATGCGAATGCGTTAGTACTGACCGATCATCATGAATTTCGCATACAATGTGTATTGTGTTAGGGATACAGAAAACGGAAAAGTACTTTTTCCGAGGGATGTAAATTTATTGACTAAATCTATATTAATGAGAGCAAAGCCAAAGGCAAACACTGGTGATTTATAGATATGCTTTTTAAAAATCATCTAACATTAAAATCATTGACGCTATTCCGATAGTTGCCATACTAAAATGGGACAAGGTTAAACAAAATTATTTGCCGCATATCAAGCGATTTTAACCCAACTTTGTACTAAGTGAGTACCACAATAAGACAGAGGCTTTCGTAAAAAACCATCGAAAGACGTGACAAACACAAAACTGTTTATACCAAGTAACCCGAAAAGGCGTAGGTACTTTAAAATAAGTTTTAGTACGTACTATATAGGTGCAGAGAAAGTTAAGAAGTCATTATTCTGCGCGTCATTACAACAGGCTGAAGGTAAAAAGAAATGACTAGACGATCTACATACACAAAATCTATGTAATACTTCAAAACACATTACAGTGAGGGCGGAAGCTATACATAATATCAATTAATCTTGGATCACGGCAGTCACTGTTCGTCTTAACCGAAGGAAATCAATTAGTCAGTAATCCTCTTACAGTATTAACGGATAGGTTCATACTTACAGGGTTATTCATAGAGCCGGCAAACCCGATAGTAGTCTCAACCAAAGTAATAATTAAGCTATCGGTGTAAGTGCGCATAATCCTGATATCCTGACGCGAGGTTAGGGTGGCTTTCGATGTTATTAGATTATAGGTATAATCTTAATATTAATTTATTGAAATCTCGTTATATATTACAGGTGAAGTAACAAGATCTTGTTATAAATTTACTTCAAGCTCTCTCGGCATGCACGAGTAATTTTATTAAATCTTATACTTCAAATACTTTCTTGGTCTATTTTATAAAATGCTAGAGATCGGTCTCGACAATTTCTATAGCTAAGATAGTGTTATATTAAAACGTGACATAATATTTTGACTTCATAGATTACGTAATAGTTTAAATAGTCATCTCGCCACAGTCTCTACGCCGAGATTAGAAAGTGTGTTCAATTCTCACGCGGGTCAAGACATTGAGTGATCCACATATAGTTGATTTGTGCCTATGTCTAAGTATTTTGTGTGCGTTTTAAGAATGTACGTAAAGTCCCTTGTTATACAGGCAATATATTTTAGAGTGTCTCAAGACCCTTAACGAAGTCGAAAGCCACGTGTTCTACTAATTGGTAGGATGACTTTTTGTTAAGGTCTGAATTTTATCGTTTTTCTAAAAACATATTTAAAATGTGAAAACAATACTTTCTTCTGAACAAACATTATCAAAATTATTCATACTTCCCAGTAAGAAAGCCGTGGCACGCTGTACACTATGCATTTTAATTTCAGAAAATAAAAACGCGTTGTAGCACGTAGTACCATTAGCGTGCGCGAGTGTGTATAGCGAACCATAATTTTAAAAAAATATGGATCTTTTTCGACACCTGAAAATTAAAATCGCTCCCAACAATTAATCATTTTTGTATAGTATGACTTGAATTGATATATAGTATGCGTAAAGTCTGCTCGTCAGCTTCGTTAATAGTCTTGAGTCACCCGGTGTACATATATCAATGTTTATTTTATTTTGATGTACCAATGTCAATGACAACCAAAATTTTGTATAGATACATATACAAACATAGTCTATCGATTAGAATATGCAATACTATAGTCATTACCAATAACCAACATCTCAGACAGAGGCTTAACCCTATTTGGAATATAAGCCAGATCTATCAGCGCCAGCTGACGACGTAACATAAAATCCGCACAAAATCCCGAATGTTAATACACTTCACGGCGAACAAGTGACAAGTCTGTATTAAATCAGCTTCCACTAAGTCAATATCGCGCCACAGAACTGAACTAATTCACACAGAAGTTGTCTGTGAATTATTTCACCGCAGCGCAATCTACAATCCGCACAAGGGTTCCGACAGTGGCAATTAAGAACGCCGCACTCAACATATGGCGGTCTCACAAAAATGTTACTACATTGGCCACACTCGCTACAGAATATTTGCTCCGAGATCATTTGCCGCCCAAACTTTTATTGTGGTACCTTCTATTGTGTATCGTAAGTAATGCTGGGAACAGACTTAGATATTATTATTATTATATACATTTGCCGGCTCCGTGACTTTCTTATATAATATAGGTACGCGTAAGTTTTTAATATTCGACTAGGCAAGGATGTTCGTAATAATATGTACATATATATAAAGTTTCTAATATCTACGACATACTGTACATGATGAAAGTCACATACAAATTCATTATATTAACAAATAAAAAGCATTTTCGAGTTAATGTTGACATGAATGTATAAATAATAAAAATACTGCTAATTTTATTTATATCTATTAATTGACTTTGATGCATTTTAAATTTAACGTAAAATTTATAATCATACTAGACAGCCTAGTTAATCTAATCTACACACAATCATCGAGCCGGGCAGCGTTATTGGGGCTACCTGTCTAGGAATTCTCACAGCACGGAAACTCTACTTAGAAGACGGCAATAGATTGAGCCCTAAATCCACGGCTTTCGTTTGGATGTATTACATTCCTAACCCTTCGGGTATATAGGTGTGACAATATGATATATCTATGTGTGTAATTATAATCATATACTTACTTTTACCAGGAAAATATACAAATTTTATTTTGTTGTTAAGTTATTTATAGAATTGGTTTGGATAGCTGTTGTGGACAAATATTTTAAATCATTAATTGATACATTAGAACGATGTGTAAGGCACTTCGTCTTATAATTCTGTAGCAACCGTAATAATAAAACTCGGATTTAATGACGCAAACTTATAATAATCACATAAAACGTAAGAATGACTTGGTTACTGGTTAAATACATCTATGATATGAATTTCTACAAATTCTAGCACAATAGTAGGTAAAATATAAATATTTTTGTGAAATCCTATATAACATATGATGTTATGTCGTCAATCATTAACAAGTACAATCAGTAATATAAAAACTGAATTTTGAATACGATTTGACAATTTTTAATAATTATTACATCATAATTGTTAATTATAATTAACAATTATGATTCTCTTCCGTTCTTTATATATTATAATCAGATGACTTTTTTTATTGCCTAAGGAATGCAAAATCTTGCAATGGTTTATCGATTTACTTCGATGACTACTTAAAGCTCAAAGATAGTCAAATGTTTCTATTTGTTCTAAAATATTTAGAAACGATTGATAAGTATTTTTGAACTTGACATTCAAATTAAGAAATGCACACTCTAACACCTACATATATCTCCGAAAAAAAGTGAATTTCTTGTCTAACCCAGTAATCAAACATAAGGATTTTTTTAAATTTTTATTCTACTTAGGTGGCAAACAAGCATACGGCCCCCTGATGGTAAGTGATCACCGTAGCCTATGGAAGCCTGCAACACCAGAGGCATCACTTGCGCGTTGCTGACCCTGTAGGAAAGGAAGTGGGAAGGAGAAGGAGCGGGAAGGGGGAAAGAGGGTGATTGGGCCTCTGGCACTCTCACTCACCGAACGAAACACAACAGTATGAATACTGCTATTTCACGTCGATATTCTGTACGAGGGTAGTTCTTTCCTGGTCGAGCCGGCCCATTCATGCTGAAATCAGCGAGGCTCTACTACAAACATTTTATAATATATACAGTAATCGAATTCATTGTACTACCAAACTTATTTACCATTATGCCACCAAACTTATCTAACTATGAGAATATCTAAATATCTTTTTCAAATGTATTTTTTTTACTTGACCTGACTTTTACTAGGAATCTTACGTTTAGATGGCGTAAATTTAAATATGTATGTTGTTATACTCTATATAAACTTAATACCATTACCTTTTTTAAAACTGTTAAAAAAATAATACTGAGTTCGTCTACGAAATTTCTAAATTAATAAGCTAATATATAAAATAGTATTTGTGAGTGAAGGTCGCGTCAAGCTGATGTAGTTTCAGAACGAGTCCCAGTATATTACCGTATATAACACGTTTGTATGCAAATTTTATTCCCTAAATCCGGCCTGATGGAAAACGGTCTCTCCAAGTAGGTATTATCAGGGAGCGAGGCAAACCCAGCCGAACTTTTGGGTCGATTTGATAACACATTCCAAATACAGCACCCACTGAGTCCATTACCTTATCATATAAACCGAATTATTTGAATTTCAGTATTTCATATTATGATTTCTTCAAGTCTTAAATTATGAGAATTTCGCGATAGATTACGGTTAGGTAATAGAATATAACTGCACTAAGCAGAAATAATATTTTCTTTTCTGCTTCTCATGTAGTTAGAATCGGGTGCCTGATATTTCAAATTACCCGAAGACCTGGCTTGGTTTCGTAGCATGTCTAGTCATCATAGGCGACAAGTTATTTCGAGACTACAGAGTTCTCATATCCGGTCCCATAACTTCACGACAGCTGTGTCCAAAAGCATTAGATAGGGCTCTTGCCAAATTTTGTGCTGGCTATGAAAATTTCCTGATACGATAACAACTCTTTGCCAAAATTCGATATTGAACTTGGGACCTCACAATACGACAGCTATCACCGTTAAATCAATAAAACATCAGCAAATAAATACCTATATAAATAAAAATATTTATGAATATCCTAAATTATTTTCTGTTTTTGGATTAAATCCGCACGAGGAATAAAGATCACTTTACAAGCATTAAAACAACGGACAGGAAGAACACCTAGACTCGAAACAACAATTTGTAGCTCACACAAATTTGTGTCCCGAGTGGGAATCGAACCAACCCAGCATACTGGCGACCTATTAAAACACTAAGCCATCTGTGTAGTCAAAATAATCTCTCAATTACTTATCACAATATACCCGCTTCTGAATACTCAACTTTTAATAATCCTAATAGAACCATTTCCTTCATAATACTGAATATATGGTATAAATTCTGCTTAAATTTTGTAGCAATTTGTAAGAGGATCCTTTAGGAAGTATATAATAGAAGATAATCCCATCTTGTGTGTCCTATTAATCATAGGTTTGGAAACTTAGACCTATCTTGAGGGTTTATGCCGCTTGGGCGTGAGATATGGTTACTATCGTTAGTGTAATAGGTGTACATTGTCTATATTGTAAGGTCGTTTATCATTGCGCTGATTGCGTTGAGTATGCAGCAAGAATCTTAATCGTATGGATAATAAGTACTACAGCTTTGTTCGCACAGAAATTCTTTTATTTAATGGAGTCTACTATATTAATACACGTTTTAAAAAATAAGGTTCAGCATATATGTAATAATAATAATAGCCCTGTATATAAACTGTCCAAATGCTGGGCACGGGCTTCTTCTCGGTGTAAGAAGGGTGAGGCCATAGTCCATCACGTTGGCCCAGTGCGGGTTGGTAGACTTCACATATCTCTGAGAATATTTTGGAGAATACCGCATGTAGGTTTCCTCAGATGTTTTCCTTCACCGTTAAAGCAAGCGATAATTCAGGTTTAAGCTCATTTATTTCTCACTAGCGACCCGCCCCGGTTACGCATGGGTAACCTTAACAAATTATGCACCTAAACCTTCCTCATGAATCACTTTGTCTATTGGTGAAAACCGCATGAAAATCTGTACATTAGTTTTTGACTTTATCGCGAACAGACAGACAGACAGACAGACAGATGCGGCGGGGTACTTTATTTTATAATATGTAGTGATAAAGAATAACATTATTCACTTACCTGAGAAAAACAAATAAATAACAATTTCAATAATTTGGCGGCGATACAGAAAAATGAATAGAAACTTACGATATTAATAGAATTAAGATAATAACAAAAATTTCTTATAAAAATGTAGCGACGATATCCTAAAACATACATAACCGTTCGAAACATTTGTTCAACCTTATTAGCGGTAAATACAAAGATCCGAGGGTAACTAGAACGGTTTGTACACACAAATGACACATTTAGTTCCAGTAATAAATTATTACTAACTTTAATGTATGAATTCTATTGCTTGCTATTATGGTTAATTTAAGTATTGCACATTTGTTGATTATTTGGTATATTGTGTATTTATTCGATATTTTTTTTTGATATAATTAACTATTTAATACGTAGGTATATAACTTCGAAAGTCAGAGATGTGTGCCTTGGGATCGAAGTTGTGACCTCTGCGTGGCAGTCCAACGGCTTCTCATTAGGCTATCGCTGCTTATTGAGTATTGAGGAATTCATTTAAATAAAAGGTTTTGCGAAATATACGCAATATAACTTCACGTCTATACCCTCAAAAGGCAGTGGTGTCAATCATAAGGTCCCAAGTTCAATGCCTGGTTTGAGTAAATTGTTACAGGGTATCTATGAGAAAATTCTCAGGAGAATTATCTATAACTATACTTACATTATGCTTCTCTTATCACAGGTATTTTCTAACATATTATATTAGAAAATACCTGGCCCTTTGAGAGGCTTAGAGAGTGTACTCGCCAACTCACTAGATGGGCCCCCTTAATAGCCACCATATTCGACTTGGAGGTCGAACTGAGCAAAAAATTCGACGCACAAGAACTCCCCAAGCTGATGAACGAAAACAGAACAAGGATCTTGATCTTGATCTATGGCGCAAAAATCATAAAAGTGGTTAACGATCGAAATAGAGTATAAGAAAAATTATAACTATAAATAATTGTTAATATTTCTCTAGATATAAGAAAGTAGAATAAGCAAATAGCATTAAGGAAACTGTCTAGAAGTAAGTTAGATGTAAGAGAACTGTTGTGGGAATACAAACGTATTAAAATAAGTCCCAAACCACCCGCTGAAACCTTAGTAATAAGAACTAGAAAAATAGGAATGCAAAGAATGAATGAGAAGGATAAAAGTACCTACGAGATAAATAAAGGATGGAACTACTTTTACGTCCATCAGCCAAGCCGCGGGCTAAAGCTAGTTCCATAAATTTACACTGGTTTTATATACATAGTCTCACGCCTTTGTTACCGACATTAACATAAGCCTATTACACCCACATTTGGCCAACTATGTTTTTAGGTCCCACACAATACGAAACAAGCGTGTCGCCGTTTATAAGCACAGGTCCAGACACCGTGCTAGTAAAAATTCTAGCTAGACAATCCAATAACACTTTGCTTATCACTAGAATATAACGTGAGACTTCATGTAAAGCAATTCAGTACATGATGTTTTCATTATTCGTTATTAATTTAATGGTGGTTTTCAAATGGAAATAGACATTTGTTATCGGTAATACCGGCTCGTAATTTAGCCATATAACTCTTAAAAGCATATTTCAATAAATTATGAGTAACAGACCCAGAGGAATATGATAATGGATTATCCGCATTCGTCCGACAATTTTTATATAAAAAATATAATAAATATAAATGATAAATGAAGGAACAAAGTAATTAATCTTATCTAACTAATATTATAAATGCGGATGTCAGTTTATTTGTTACGCTTTCACGCCTTAACTACTAGACCGATCATTATGAAATTTCGCATACACGATGTCAGGGGTACAGGAAAGGAGATTGTGTACCTTTTATCCAGAAAAAAATTACTGTGTCCGAGGGATATAAATTTATTGATATATTTTACATTAGTTTGCGAGCGAATTTAATTAAAATGTTTAAAATATAACTGACTATCTCGGTGACGTAGCGGTACTGTATGCTACTGTTGTGCATGAGATCACGGGTTCGATTTCCGGGTCAGGCGAGGGGCTTTTGTCGTTTTCTCTTGTTGCCCATAGAAGGACAGAGTCTAGAACTATGCTCGGTAAAAGGCAAAAAGCTTGCTCCCTATAACACATGACCTAAAAACAAAATTGATGAAATATGTATTGCACATACACCTATACCCCTTTGACGACTTCGATGGCTTTGACGCCTGGGGTCGCGGGTTCGATTCTCGCAGAAGTCAAACATTTGTGTGCATGGACATGGATGTTTATCTTGGTCTGGGTGTTTCTATGCATACTATGTACCTATGTACTTACAAAAAAAGAAGTATACAGGTATGTTTATCCATAGTACAACTTAGTTTGGGCTAAATGGTGTTGTGTGTATGTGATAGAATATTATTATTTGGGATATAGATGTGAACCTGTGTATATATCTAAATATTAGTGTAAATATATGCAATGTCATTACTGAGAATTTCCTAATAATTTACCCAGAACGGGAATTGAACTTGAGACCTCATGACTGCATGTACATAAACATAAGCACAAAATCTTATGCCACGGTACAAATGACGCATTTTTAACATTTATTCAATGTAATTTGAGCTTAGTGAAAACTTTTCAAACTACGAAAGTGGTGAATACATTCGTTTAGCCTGCCTGATGGAAAATGGTCACCGTAACCTATGAATGCATGTGACACCACTCAATAAAATGCTATTAAATTCTCAATACTTTAAACGTACCGGTATTTTATAACAGCTAGTGGTCTAGTGGTCGAAATTCGACCTTTTCGTATTATATATTATTTTTTTATTAACCTCTGAGTCTTCTTCGAAGAGGTTAATGAAAACACTAGGTGGGTCTGTGTGTCCGTCTGTTAGTGACAGGCATAACTCCTGAACCACTGGACCGATTGACTTGTAACTTGGTGTGCAGACACCTTGTTATCTTGTATTGTATGTGTCATACCTCGGTCGAGTGGGCCTGTGGGTCAAAAGACCCCCGAGATATAGGAGTAATTTCTTTTCATAACTTTTACATTTAAGACGAAGAGGTTGAATCCTGGGTTTTACACCCATCTCGTTTATTAATAGATATTGCCCGTGGTTTCGCTCGCGTAAATGTAGGTTAGGTTAGGTTAGTATCAGTAGTTATTCTGGATAAAAGGTACCCTATGTCTTTTTCTGTTCTCCTGACAACTTGTATGCGAAATTTCATGATGATATGTGAAGTAGTTAAGGTGTAAAAGAGTAACAAACAAATTTACATTCGCATTTATAATGTCAGTTAGGATAGCTTTCTGGACTCCTTCTTTATATAAACTTTATCTGTGCCGTATTTCATATTCGTCCATGAGCTTAGTATGCTTAAAAAGGGACACGAAGTTTTCTATTGTTACTAATGTACGTGCTTAAGTTATTAGATAACTTTTATATGAAGATTATTATAGTAGGACTACCATCCAGTCGCATGTAATATGTCTTTATTTAAAATTTGTAACATAAATGTACGTATCTAAGCAGATACATACACTGACGGACTCATAAACTGCATCAATGTTCAAGACGCCTTGGAAATAAACATTTTAACCAAGTATTCAAACATATAATACAATTTTAAATTGAAACCTATAGTCTGGTTCGTTAACTTCATAACAGCGTAGTATCATATCCTTACGTGTATGTTTGTATAGTGGATGGTGAAATTTTTTGAACAAAAACGATTAATGTAACAAAAATTGGTTTTGGATGGTTTATTGAAAAATTGGTTTTTACAATTAAAAAAATGTTGAAGCACAGGTTTTTTTTCTTTTAATGGAGGCAATACACCTTGTATTGCCTTCACGTGCCCTTATTACAGATTCTTATCGGTTCCGCATAGATCTGACTAGTGTTATTAAACGGTCTTGCGGAATATTGTTCCATTCTTGTGAAATCGCACAGGATTTCTCGCATATACAGCTTTTTTTAAACTGTCCCAAGCATGCTCAATGGGATTAAGATCCGGGCTGCGTGCTGGCCAATTCATGGTACGTATCCCAACCTCGTCGCAATATTGTCAAACTTGTGCAGCGGCGTGGGGTCGGGCATTATATTGCATTAGAGTAAAATTTTCGCCTATAAATCCCATGTAAGGTACCACGTGAGCTTCTAAAACCTCTGTTATATAGCGTTGTGCCGTCAAACCACTTCTTATACCGTTTTGACGAACCATGTCGATGAACACAAGTTCCGTTCGCCCGATCATCATAATGCTACCCCACACCATACACGAACCACTGACATTTATTTTTAGTTTAATCTAAAAAGTTTGCACACTTATCAAAAATATTAATTCGAAAGTAATCCTGAATTTTGATGCAGTTTATGAGTCCGTCAGTGTACATTTCTGTTACAAATTAAATATAAACATATTCCGATATACATTCGTATGTAAAAGAGCAAACAATACTAGTAATTTGTAACACAAATTGCTAGTAATCTTTAAAAACATGGATAACAGCGTATCCTATATGTATGTGATATAACAGCTATGTTTTTAAATCCAATTTTCGTAATACTACGTGAGTAAAGACGTGCGTTAACAGAAGGTCGCTATAAAACTCCTTTTGCTGAGATACCACTCATAAAATCTTTAAACAAAAGTTCAAGCCTTTATAGTTTTAGGAATCAAACTGCTTGCTGTATAAGTAAAACCTATAATGTACTACATTCGGTATTAACATATGAGTGTGAATACTCGTATATGTTTATTATACCACTAACTATTACCCGCGGCATCGCTCGCGTAAAAGTAGGTTAAGTTAGTAATAGTACTTATATTTTCAAATAAAACATAGCTTATGTTACTCTATGATAAAACAGCTTTCATATGGTGAAAGAGTTTTTAAAATCGGTTGATTAGTTTTTGAGTTAAATCCTTACAAACAAACAAAAAATCTAATCTTTCCTTTTTATAAAATATTAGTATAGACTAGTAAAGATTAAAATTCTCATCAGCAAATGTATTCGTGAAACTAAAGCGAAGTAAACCCAGCATTATGTGTTATAAAAATAGAAACCTAATTATAACCCACGTCGCACACCTCTGACTTTCGGAAGTTATATGACTTTTCGAAATTATGTGCGTATTGATTGACAATTATCGCCTGATCCGTGCCTCGGAGAGCACGTTAAGCCGTCGGCCCTGGCTGCCATGAACATCTAGGGCAATCGTTATTGGGAAGTCAGTGCCCTATAATATCCTGACACTGGTCGAGCCTTAGGGTATCGTTAGCCTTTGGGTTGCGGAGGTCAAGTGGCAGCCGCTCCGTGTAAAAACTGATATCTAGTCAAATCCGGTTAGACCAGAAAAGCCGACCCAAGTGACTTGGGAATAATAAAGGCTAGGGAGAAGATACATTTAACAAATAGGCAGCGCACAGTCGCATCCTTGTTAAAACTGGAGATCTCACGACATCAACCCGGTAAAATAATTGCGTTTGGCTCCATATTACGCATAGCTGACTAATAAACTTGCGCTGTGTTCTTGTACTGATTATGATTTTCAGGATCCTAATCGAGGTGTTGTGCTCATAGATGTTGACACCCCAGTACCAAATAATCTTTGTCTCTCGCTCGTTGGCGTAAAGATTTCTTTTTTAAAGGGTTAGCAGCGAGCAAGCAATCCTCTGGGATTACATGCGTCTACAGGCTGCAATACCCGCTGACCATGAGACGTGCAGTATTACGACCCAGGTTAACCCATAATACAAATGAGTATGGGTTTACTTGAGTTTTCAAAATACTGACACTATATTTTAATCAATGTAACACTAGCTCCTAAAATAGACCGATTACTTGCAGAGAATGTCTCTAGAATATACTTACATCTAAGAGAAGTTCAGTTTACTAATTGTTAGATCAGTGCCAAGTAATCTTTGTCTCTGATAATATTAGCCTAAAGACTCCTTGTTTTAAAGGTTGGCAACGCGCAAGCAATACACTAGTGTTCCATGCATCACAGGATGAAGTACTCACTCATCAAGAGACGAGCCGTATGATTGCTAGCCAACATAATTAAAAACTTGTACTAAATCATGAGTCGTCTAGTTTTTATTAAATGCTGTTTTAGCCGCGTGATTGATGTTAATACAAGGCTGTTTAAATCGCTAGATTAACTTTTAAATCCAATATCAGCGGCTCAACTCTTAATTTAAGATGTAAACGTGGTTATAACGAATATTCGGCGTAATCAATCTTAGTCTAGAATAGATTTAACGTGTAGGATTAATCCGGTGAGCTACATGGATTCTATACAGGGATTACAAGATAACGTCACTATATTTGAAACGTTCTACACGTTATTAAGTTTATTTAGAAATTTTTAATTGTATTTCGAGAGCTTCATTTCAAACAGACAAAATTCAACTGATGTTAAAGATTTTATCTTTTAGATATGACAGAAATAGAAAAATAGGAGGCAATATCAAATTAAATTTAGAAAAGCAATTACTTGTATTAGATTTTTTTAATATGCATATTAAATTTATAAAGTAGTAGCAAGGTGATTTTACTCACTTTATTATTGTTAACCATGCAAAGTGTAAGATAAACTCGCGTACATACATAAACCCAAAACTATATCCATACTCCTTCATCTATATAGATAGATGGAGTATGATACCTAAATTTTACCCACGTAATGGGAGGTGAATTAAATAGTAATCCTGTTGCGTTGTCAGTCCCGCGGCATAAGTTGCACTTGAGTCGCCTCTTAGCGAAACTATTGTTGCATCTGAAAATGTCTTGACAGAAAAACCTAATATCAACGGTGATATGAAGTGGTATTGTTTGATTGGAGAGCCAAACCCAAACACAAGTGCAAGTGCTTTCGGATCGACAAAGCAACAGGATTACGATTTATTTAATAAGAAATCTTTGAAAATATCTTAATTACATTAAAGCAGAAAGTTGGAATAGGTTGTATCTTTCGTTCTGTAAGTAGGGCAGTGTGTAGAAAACAAATTCTAGAGTGATAATTTAATTACAATAAAACGCAGAAAAGCAACCCGCGTTTTCACTGAAGCAAAATTCAATAGAAAACTTTAAGTACGAATATTTATTACATAAACTAGTGCAATAGATACTGCTCGAAAAATAATTTCCCATAAGATCATATTTTTACAAAGTTTGAACAGTTTCCAACTACTGACAATTTTGAATACATTTCCAACAGAAAATGTGAGAGATTTGGAATTTTATGAAAACTATATTTCTTTGAACTACTTTCATGAAATCGTAGCGGCGTACTGGTCGGCATTTGGCCGGCCAAGCTTTTCATATTTAATACTGGTGTTGCGGTGAAAAGCGCCATTCAGGTTTTACAAATTTTGGTTTGTGGAATGAACCTTTTCGTTCGCGAATACGAATGTATAAATCACGTTGACGTGAGTCTCAATAGTTAAGAAATTTGTTTTACTTTGAGTACACGTGTAGTACAAGGGTCGCCCCACGCTCCACTCTTGTGAACTCGTATCGAGTTATATGTTTGCTTTTTAGATTTATAGACGCATTAATGAACAGGACTGTGTTGATTTTATTCGAATATACTAGAAGAGAATTGCTTGGGAGGGATTATCGTACAGTTTGGTTGTATTCTATTGGATAGTCGTAATTATTTACGTTAAATAACATTTTGAACAGTTCTATTCTCAAAAAAATAAGTTAAAATTAGTGAGGTAAGACCTGTATTTAAGTCAGACTGCAACTCAACATTGGTAGAGTGTGACAATGTCAGCGTCGCTCATAAATTAGCTGATCTGAATGAAATGTGAAGTTGACGTAGTGACATATCATTTTATTGGAAAATTCAGTGGTCATATTCCATTTTTTAAAACGCATTATATATATATTCATATTCATATTCATATTATTTATTTGCAATCCACAATGTAATATAGGATGGTAGACAAGTAGATATATATATATATATATATATAAATCCAGTTTTTATACAATCTCAACGTACGTTTGCGGCTCCATCCATTGTCTATTTTCTTTAAATGATATAAAACACTCTTTGCGGATACTACTACCTACCTACTGAAATTAAAAAAAAGCTAAATGTCACAAATTTTAACCGCAGTTTTCGTCGACCTGACACAAGCACAATATATTCATTAAATTTAATTTTATTTGTAGACGGCTGGTATTCAACATACGCATTAATTTGAACGAATGAGGGGACGCGTAACAATGCTCACATTTTATAATACCCGGGTCTGGCCGCCATGCTCGGTCACGACGTCATGCCGTCATAGTGCCGAGATGACGCCGTAATTAGATCGACGGCTCACGCTGCGGTGGCTGCAGGGTTGACATCGACCAACTCAGCTATATTTCTACACAGGAGAGGGAGGCAGGTCCTTATTTTTAATTAAGTTTGGTAATGATATGAATCGTTGGCTTGATAAGCGAAATTGCTTAGGGTAGACTGATTAGGGCTAGATATTATATACCCTTACTTAGATTCTGTGGTATACTATTATAAGATTATTAGCGACAGGTATAATTATTATATTCGGAATAATGATTCTGAAAATCAAAACAACTATTACGTTACAAATCAATGTTTGGATCGCTTTTGTATGCTTATTATGTCGTAATGTTTTCTTTCTTTATGATATTTATAATAAGGTTTTTTTATTCTTTTTACATATAATGTTCTGAGCTGAGTATTTTTTTTGTGACGACTTTGCCCCATCTGACATAACATTTAAAAGTTACATCGTTTAGTTCATAAGTGATATTGTTTGAATAGATTTTATAAGATATAAATTAATGCGTGATCTCTGATTGTACCTTAGATTTGGTTCAAACTAGAACAATCCGAATCTATGCTGCAGAAAATTGGAACCATATAATCTTTTGTTGTGTTCCTGCGGTGAGCAGGACATTTTGATTCCTTAAAACGAGATTGTGCTGTAAGCAGGGAATTAGTGCAGTCTTTAATTATTATGGCATCATTATTATACCTAAGGCTAATATATTGTTAATACTTTAACCTAGTATAGTTTTATATTAGAGAGCTTGACCATTTTTATTTTATTGGACAATGATTGTTTTGAATCTAGGTTTACTTTGTATCCGTTGATATCATGTTAGTAAAGTCTTTTGCATGGCGCTGGAATTGACCCGAATGTAGGAGTAGCCCAAAATTAAATACCACTTCCAAATAGTGCTTACTTTACTATAAGGCATTGGGCAGTATAAATGACAAGGGATATCTTTCCATTCTTACATTATTGACGTAAAATAAAAATAAAGTATTCAACAAAACAATTTAGCAGCCCTATAAGTGCGGTGTCGGTGCACGACGAGTAGCAACTCTCAATCAATTTGTCGTCTTTTATGCCTTTTATCTAGCGCTCGGAGCCGGCCCAGGCGGCCTCGTCCGTCTACCCGCCGCATTTTATTTTATTAAAACCCTATTGTGTTATATTATTTCTTAAAAGCCTTCCTTATATTCGTATTGTTACAATCACTTAAGAGCTCCGTTTCTGTACTTAAGAATTTAATTGGTACCACTTAAAGAATTTCGCTATATAACATAATATAAACAATTTTTGACTGTCTAAATTTAGATCTATTAAAACTTAAGTATTCGCCGTTTTCTCTCTCTCTCGAAGGCATCGATTACGCTGTACATTGGTATAGATACATATTTTTCCAGACGTCCCCTTCCTCGGCGAAGAGATTAATTACGGAATCGGCAGTTTTAATTAGTTTTGTAATTAACAGCCGCATGGCACGCCTTCGAGGCGAACTAAAATAAATTACCGTTTAATACAATCACTACGTCGGATTAAATCGGTTGCGATGGCGATAAAATAATTTAAAAACGTGTTACTGTATAATAATGATAAATATATGAGAAATACTGTATCTAAAATGTTTATTTTGTTTGCTTTTGAAACATTTAGTACTCGTTAATATGAGATAAGAAATCAAATTAATTAAATGGATAGCGAAAACTACAGCATCTAGTACTATCAAAACATGCAATAGTGGTCAAATAGTTTCTATAATTGAACGTTAGATGTCACTTGCAACTACAACGTATATCAAAGAGGCCAACAATTAAGGAGCTGCTCATGGCCTTGTCGAGATTTGCAGTTCAAGTGTTCGTTGAGTGGAATTGCTTTGCTTACAGTCTACATAAATTTGACTATAGTCGAAAAACGTTTAAAATACTATACAATAATTTTCATGTTTTTATGTGGCTCAAAACTTATATACAATTGCTGTGTAGACCATAAAGTAAATAGTTTTATATATTTCACTATCGTATGAAATAAAATACTGAATAAAAATGTATTAAATCAGCCCTGATTATTATCAACTCGACCTCGTTTCTGAATGAGATGGCTATCTTTGGCAGGCTGCGAAATATGTATACTAGTAGCATTTGGCATTGCATCACTTTAATAAAAATCTCAACATATTTAATTTATTTAAGCATATCGGCCCAACGAATGGATTAAATAAAAAGCAAATTATTATAGTTTTAAAACAAATATTTCTTCATAATATTGTCTTCTGTTTACGCGAATGTTATTCATTGAAATTAAACTACTATATACGGATTTTATCGCGTTGTTTATTTATCACTGTATTACAAAATTTTGAAAATATTACTCTACTACTACTATTGATTTTATTTGACTAATTTATAAGCTAATAAAATTATTTAACGTGACCATGGCTGCTGAAAAGCACCCGAAACGTCGGGGAAAGTGTAAACCAAAAATAAATAGATTTAATAGTTTAAATAATTTTATTAGCTTATAAATTAGTCAAATAAAATCAATAGTAGTAGTAGAGTAATATTTTCAAAATTTTGTAATACAGTGATAAATAAACAACGCGATAAAATCTGTTTATAGTAGTTTAATTTCAATAAATATTTCTTCATTATTTTTTACGTGGTTTGGTGACAGTTTTAACCATAGGGCACGCCATATCTCGTAAAGATGAAATTTATCGGGTTCAAATCCCGAGTCGAGCCGATAAAAAGTTATAATAGTGCAGTAGCAGCCCGGAGTATGAAGGTTAGTGGTGTATTAACCCTCGTCCCTGAGAAATCACGTGATTAAAACCGTTGGTTTTAGCTCTGATGGTTGTCCGTACAAACTGGATCAAAATTTATATAATTATATAATTATGAGAGTAAAGAATAAAGAAAGAATTTTTATTTGCGCGCCTTTGTGCGCTATACCTATATTTGCGCAGATTTTAATTGACCGTCGATCAAAAAACAGTCTACATGTCATGCGTTACTGTAGATTAATATATTATTTACTGTATTTATGTAAAAATACTCAAACATAAATGAAAACATCCCACAAGACATGATCGTATTAATTTAATGGATTCCCCGAGCCGATTTCCCGTATAACAAAAGGGGAAGTCAGAGCCTTAGAAAACGATCGAATGTTAACCCTACGTAATTTTATACACGCAGTATTGTCTCGTCATTGTATTGTATATTGTATTATGTGTAAGTCGACTCCTTCGTGTTGGGTTTTATAATTTGCCTGACATTTCTACAGTAGGATACGATTTAATCTACGAGGTACTATGCATTATATCCTAGGTTCTACTAAACAGTATTAGATGAAAAGGTGCTTGGATTTTAAGTTAAAATTCAAGCTAACTAATCTTCATCAAAATTAGTTTTGTCGTTTATTTGTGATGCTGGTATATACAGATAGATAAAATAAAATAAATAAAATAAAAACATTTATTAACTAAAAGAATACAAACATGTAATGTCCGTAGACCCCACACTAGGCAAGCCTGTCCTGTGGGTGTCTTATTACGTTTACAATATTTGTGGGTGTACAATATTTGTTCGGATGTTAACATATCGACATTTCTTAATTCTAATAGGAACTTAACTAACACAGTGATAAGAAAACAAAATTACTTAGAATAAACAGTTTGACTTAAAATTATGTATATATTTTTGAAATGTAACTAGTGTAAGTGTACTAAATATAAATAGATTATAACTTAAATACTATAAGTATTATATTAATATAATATATGTATACTTATATATATATATATATATATATATGAGTTATATATTTTTAGATCAGGTTAGGTGGACTAAAAGACTTTCTGTTGAGTCATAACTTAAGGTTTTAAGCCACTTTGTAACTATTGCTTTTGCCTCTTTTGTGGAACATAGCTTGATATCGCAGAATTTAGCTATTGTATTGTATATGTATGTATCTTTAAATGGGCTGAAGCGTCTTGCAAAGGAAGTTCTGACTTTACTAACATTAACTCTATAAACCCGACGCCTGAGCAGATCCGCGTATACTCCGGAGTTAATTACGTTTTTGTGTGTTTGGAGGAATGTCAATAAAATAAATAACTGCCGTACGTTAAGCACGTTGCTGTCTCTATATAATTGTTTGGTGGGATACCTAAAATTCTTTTTAAACATAGTTTTAAGAACAGATCGCTGGGCTCTTTCCAAGGTGATCATAAATGTTTTGGAAGCACTTCCCCAACAACTTATACAGTAGGAAATTAACGACTGAGTTAGGGCGAAATAAACGGTACGTAGGGTATTAGTTGATGCCGAGGAGCGAAGCAGTTTCATGATATTGATAGTTTTGCGTACTCTCTTTGACAGAGTGCTAATTTGCTCTTTAAAGTTTAGATTTTTGTCTATTATTACTCCAAGGTATCTAATACTATCTGTATTTTTTATGTTTTTACATGCACAACATTCTTGGTCTTTACAACTATGCAATTTTAGGCAAAGTGCGGGTCTTGGAGCAGTGGCGGCTGTTTTGTGAAAACACACATATTTTGTTTTATTGGTGTTGAGGGTTAGCAAGTTATGATTTAGCCATGTAGATATCTGATTCATACTTTGCTCTGCTTTAATAAACACTTCATCCCAGTTTGAGCCATCAAAAAGTATGACTGTGTCGTCGGCATAACAGATTATTTCTGAGGAAGTAGCGGTATATATATCGTTCATGTACATGATGAACAACGTTGGCCCTAAAACACTACCTTGCGGCACACCAAAACTAACTGAGTGTATATCACTAGTATAGTTCCCAACTCTGACACATTGTTTCCTTTCGGTGAGATAGCTCTTTAACCATTCCAATGCTAGTCCTCTGATGCCAAAATGCTTTTCCATTTTTTGGACCAATATTGGTATTGAAACGGTATCAAAGGCCCTTGACAAATCCAGAAAAACACCCAAGCTATACCTATTCTTGTCAAGTTGTGATGATACCGCTGAAGTAAGCAATGTAACGGCTTCTTCAGTAGACTTTCCCTTCCTAAACCCGAATTGCTTATTAGATATAAGGTTATTTGTTTCCAGGTACTTAACAAGTCTGTTGTTAACGACTTTTTCTAATAGTTTGGAAAATACTGGTAATAGTGAGATAGGTCGATAGCTCGCCGCTGAATTTTTGAGGCCATTTTTATAAATTGGTATGATAGATGCTACCTTCCAAACATCTGGGAATACTCCAGTTTTTAAACTTAAGTTAAATATATCCGTTAGGGGTGGTATAATAATATTTCTAATGTCTTTCAGAAGCACATTCGTTAAACCGTCAATTCCAGGTGCTTTATCGTTCTGTAGGGAAAGTATAAGAGACTCAACTTCAGCATAGTCTGTGGGATATAGAAAAAAAGAGTCAAGGACAAGGTTATTGCTTACCTCAGCTGCCAGTGCCTCTTGAGTAAGTTGCAGATTGCTTAGGATGTTGTTGGCCAGTTCTTGTCCTACAGTTGAGAAATATGTGTTACATAAATTTAATGAACTCTTGGCATCTGTACTATTTGGTAGTGTTAGGAGTTCCTTTGGTTCTTTTTTAGCATCAGAGAGGTGACATACAGTCTTGATAGTATTCCACATTTTTTTGGGGTTTTTCGTGTTGTTAGACAGCTCTCTATTTTCATGCTCATTCTTTAACTTGCGTAATAATTCATTGCAAAAGTTTCTGTATCGGATGTAGATTGTATGCAATAGCTGATCATTTGGTAGTTTTCTGGATCTCATGTGTAGGCGATCCCTGTGCTGCATACAACGAATAAGACCTGGAGTAATCCACGGCTTAATGTTGTACCTGGAATGACTTACTCGAACTTCCTTCGTATGTTTTTTGATAATCTCAGCAAGTTGATTACAAAAGAAGTTAACTGTATGATTTGTGTCTAAGTCTCTAAATTTTTGTGACCAGTCTATTTGTGATAGCTCCTTCCTAATGGCTTCTGTGTCTCTCTTAAAAGCTGTTCGATTCAGATTAAGTTTTCGTGGTTTATTTATAGCTAGACCTAGTAACACCAGGTCATGGTCTGTTATATCTGACGAACAAACCACACCAACGGCATTTTTGAAGTTATTAACAAAAATATGATCTAGGCATGAAGGTCCTCTAGTTGGCTTAGTTATTGCAGGAATAAGACCGTGTTCTGCCATTAGACACATGTATTCTAAGTCCTGATTATTTGTTGCAGATAGTAAATTAATATTGATGTCTCCTGCGAGAATCAAAGTATTTCTTTCGTTAGAAAATCTGTCAAGCACGCTATTAAGAGAGTTTAGGAAATTGTTAAGATTTTTAAACGATGGCGGGCGATATATACCAAAAATCTTTATTTTGCCTGGTAGCTCAAGCTGCAAACAATTCGCATCGTCAACATCCGGTTCTATGACATTCACATGAATGGTATCACGAATGTAAATTACAACCCCAGAGTTCTGATTGATGTTTTTCTTTGTGTGATAACTGGTGTATGACTGGATATGCGGTATTACGGTATATTCATCTAGCCAACATTCGGTCAGAATTATGACGTCCAATGGGATAACAGCTCTTTTTAAAGTTATGATGAAATTATCAAAATTTTTGCTTAGGCTCCGTATATTGTATGTTAGTAATTTAAAATTGTAGTTCGTGGTAATTGCTATTTCAAATTGTTCAGGCGCTTCTATTGTGTGGCAGTTTATACATATCGAGTCGATCTCATTAATTAAGGTATCATCAATCACGAGTATGTTAGAGGTAAGATAACAATAAGATGTACAATTATGAGGTTTTGGTACAGATTTCGACCACACAATAACGTGCTACAGGTACAAAACGATTGGCATACAAGCAATTTGCCGGGGAAACTGAAATATGATTTATGTATTTGCGAATAAGTCTGACAATCCTGAAAGTCAATTTGAACTATATACCTTAAAATATTGGTGAAGTAGTAAAAACGTAATAAAAACTTTAAATACTGGGTTATACATAACTGTGTATTAATATATATGTATATTACAAATGTGCAATTGTAGATATATGACCAATGTAAAATGGCATTATAGATAGTGTTTTGTATGTTAATGTTATACCATATTAATTGGCATATATTATTATTCTTAGTGTTTGTAGCATAAATAATCATATAGTGATATGTAAACATATAATATGAGAATTGTGTGAATGTGATATATATCAGTATAAAAGTATAAATAATGTAAATAGTAACACATATTAATTTAAAAGGAAAGTCATTGTCACAAAAAGGTAGTCTATGATTGCCGCGTGTTGATTCAGTTCTCGGTATTGGGACGAAATATACGTAAGAGATCATCGTGGGTGCGTATTGGTAGAGTGGGTTTACCTTCACATTGTTTAACGTATATGTTTCCCTGTGTACACCAGCAAAAGGCATAACCTTGCTCCTTTGACTTTGCTCTCGCCATCCGAAAAAGCAATCTGTTTTCCTTCGTTAATCTCTCATTGTAGAATACTTTTTGAGAAGTACCGGGAGTGCCAAGATCAGTACTGCTTATGTTTCTTCTTGATTTGGAGGCCTTTATGATCTCGTCACGTTTGTTGCGGCGAAGAAAACGTATTACTACTGGTCTAGAGAACTTCGTGTTATGTTCAGCGTCCAGTGCAGATTTAATGCGAGGGCCTACTCTAGTCACCCAATCGATATCGCAATCGTTTAAATCAACTCCCACCTTCCGCGCTGCCAGAAGCGCTATGTGATGGAGATTTTCATTTCCATGTTCAGGAATACCAGCTAATTCAAGTTCATTTCGCAGGTGGTGTTGCTCTTGCATGTTAATTTCTTGTTTTAGCTCTGATACTTTCGACTCTAGCAGCTTAAATTCTTGATCCCGGCTTTCAAGACTTTTTATTCGTTTATCATGAACTATAATAGTTGACCCCAGTTCATCTAGCTTAGTTTGACACTTAATAAGTGATGATGTGGCATTTTCTAGATGCTTTTTGAGTGAAGATATTTCTTGTGTTAAGACTCGCACTTCATCTATCAACTCCTTGACTTCACTGTTGGTGCTAGTGTTAACCTGTTGATCAGTCTTTTTCCTTTTGGTTACATTATCGCATGCTGCACGTACAGGTGTCAGACTATTATTGCCTCCTTTCCTTAAAGAAGCGCAGCAATCTGGGCATTTCCAATATTTTATTTTCTCAGCAGACATCGATGACGCGTTAATGCACAATGAACAAAAACTTTTATCACATGTTGTTAATGAACATTTGAAGACATTTGTGTCTGTGCAATTTTTCAAACAGCCGTGGCATTTCATTTTGAGATATTCGGTAATAATTTATAGCAAAGAAAAAATGCACAAAAAGATATATGTGATCTCGGAATCGATCTTGAACCGATTGGCCACGCCGTGTGTCTCCACGAAGCTTAATCCACTTGGCTATGTAGTTGCGTGCTAAGAATGTTAAATTGGCAGTCAGGTGCTGCGTTGTGTAAATTTATTCAAAGTCCGTTCTGGAAGTATTGACCTTGTCCTTTGTCTTTCAATGTCACACTAGCACACAACAACACGATAACGATATTTTTTTACTTAGTTTTTTGTTAATAACTTTCTAGTTTGTTCACTTATAGTCACTGTGTTTACACTGTTTTGTTTGTATTGTAATTGTCTTTAAAATGATGTAGATTTTATTAAAATCAGTTAGTTATTATCCACTTTTTACGAATTATTTTAAGAAGAAATTGACAACACGTCTGTCTCTATAGACGGACAGTCTCACAGAAAATACAAAAACCTTTGTTTGGATTTATATCATGTTAAATAGTTACTCGCAAGTAGTTTAAAAATATCTTTATCATACAAACACAGCTTTGTTACAATTTCATAATAGTTTAATTAAATTTTATTATTAAAAATAACATCATAATTACATTTTAACTACAGGTTCTAAGCTTTTATTTTCCACTTGTTTTTTCAACAGGCCTTTGACTTTGTGTAATTAAAACACATAAACGCTCAAAGTGACAGATGGGTCAGTTGGAATCGGTTCCAGCTGACCCATCTGTCACTTTGAGCGTTTGATTTATTTTCGTTAGCCCAGCAAATATATATGTATACAGCGTGTAACAGAAAGGTATGATCATATTTAAGTATCACATAATATAGCCCCTAAACAGTGAAAACCCGCGACAAACAAATGCATATACATTATTTTCACTAAGATACAGCATTTTCTTTTTATCTATTTATCAATATCAGATATTCTAGTCGATACTTAAACAACAAAAACAGCTGACTCGGCTGATCTCTGTTAATCCGAATATGACCAGGCTCTATTTGGATAGTGATATAATGTTTCGATGTTTAACAAAAAATTTATAAAATGTTGGAAATTCTAATAAAATTAAATACTGTTTTTTTGATCTGGGTATAGGGCACATAGGTTATTTATCAGATATACATCACGGCTATAAAAAATTACCACACTTTTCTGTTACACCCTGTATATCAAATACTTAGCTCCGACCAATTAAGAATATTCTTTATTATGATTAACATTGAAACAGGACCTGGTGTCAAAATATGTATTACTGGGTATTATAAGTCTTTTTGAGAGGCTGATCCGGATTTTTTTGTAGGAGGCATACGAGGAGCCTTATCGCCTGATGGTAAGTGATTACTTATACTAAACTAACTAACTTACACAGTTTAGTTGCGCGAGGCAGCAATTTTTTTGGTAAACGCAATGTTTTGGCCTGCCAATCATCTAAATGATGGGGATTCAAATTCTGCCGCGTAGGACGATGGCGAAAAGAGGCGGCTAGGATCAGTCCGAATAATTCCTAGGAGCACTCTCCATAGTAAAAGCGATAGAGGATGCATAGCGAGGCCACATCTCTACGCAGTACCAAGGGGTCTAGCCGATTTGAAACAACCTGGCAGTCGACGATTCAAGTCGCTCTTCGTTGAATGCGGTCCAGAGGGAGAAGCTGTTACTGGGGTGCCCCTGCCCAAAGATTAGAACAGTATTCCATGTGAGGCCGAACCTGCGCCTTGTAAAGTAGTAGTTCAACCTACACTGTTCCTGTTTTTTTTTTTTTTTTTGATACCCAGGAAAAAATGCTTGATGCACTACCCGCCGGCTAGGGGACGGCACCGGCGGGGCGTGTGGGACTCACCAGCCTAGTGCTGGTATACCCACTAAAAAAACCTGGGGTTCCCTCTCTCACCCAATGGGGGGGGGCCAGTTGGGAGTCTAAAAAGATTAATCCATAGCAGGCCCCCCCCGTGTGGGTGCCGGCCGGGTCAATGGGACCCGACCTCCTCTCGTCCCCGGGGGAGAGCATTTCACAACTCTCCCCTTTCGACTTTAGAAGGCGCGCGGGAATACCGCGCGCGCCCTCTATGGGTTCTTACTCACGGGTGGCAGGGTCCCCTGAGGCCTTGCCACCCAGAACCCTTAGGTGGGGGGCAGGAGAGCGACATAAGCGCGTCTCCTGCGCCCCCTCCTCCGGCGGCGGATGTCCGGGGCGTAAGGATCTTCCTCACGCCCCCGCTCCGCCGCCTCCTTCTGCGAGATGACAGCCTCGCAGAAGGACCTCATTGCGCCCCAGCACCTGTCGTCGCCGACCATCATGGATACGACGGTCGGCAACGAGAGGTCAACCTACACTGTTCTTTTTTTTTTTTTTTTTTTTTTTTTTGATACCCAGGAAAAAATGCTTGATGCACTACCCCCCGCCGGCTAGGGGACGGCACCGGCGGGGCGTGTGGGACTCACCAGCCTATTGCTGGTATACCCACTAAAAAAACCATCATGGATACGACGGTCGGCAACGAGAGGTCGGGGCCAATCACGGCGACCAGGGCACAGCGCTGCTCGGCCCACGCCGGACATTCCTGCACCGTGTGCTGCGCCGTGTCCCGGTCGCACTCCTCGCAGTGGTGACACCTGGTTGTCGGCTCCCTACCGGCTATCTTGCACAGGTACTCTCCGAAACAGCTGTGTCCGGAGAGCACCTGAGTAAGCCGGTAGGTGAGCGGTCCGCGCCGTCTGTCCGTCCACTGCCTTAGCACCGGACGGACAGCCTCGACTGTCCTCACCCCGTAGCGGGGCTGGGCCAGTCGCTCCTCCCACTTGGCCTCGAGGACCAGTCGAGAACCTACACTGTTCCTAACTCAACCGATTTGAGTTTCTTATTCAACCGACAGCAATTATTTAATTTTTAATTCCTTATTCATTCTGTAGGTATTTCAAGCTCAACCGATTACGAAATTACCCAAAAGGTTTAGTTTAACGGTCTGAACAAAAAATACTGTTTTCGTAATCTATATCTTTACTAATAATAGGGGTTAAAGTATGAAGTTGCAGTTGCATAGTAATATATAGGTACTTTGAATTGACATAAAATGAAATGAAACTTTTTCACATGATACCTATAAGATTCTTCTTTTAAAAAGAGTCATTTTTGAATACGAGTTCCGACGCGGAACTAACGCGGCAGAAACGGCTCGCAATATCAACGCTGCGTTTGGAGAGGAGACTGCTAATGAACGCACCGTGCGTTTTTGGTTTAAACGCTTTCGTAATGGAAACTTCGACTTGAAGAACAAACCACGTGGAAGATCGCCCACACAGATGAATAACGCTGAATTGAAGGAGATGGTAGAAGCCGATCCGAGTTAAACTACCCAGGAATTAGCGGCATGGTTTACTGTTATCCTACCTACAATATTGGCTCATTTGCATCAAATCAATAAGATAAAAAAATATGAAAAATGGGTGACTTGATGTAGCCTTATTGAATCGGTACAGAAATGAAGGAATATTGGATCGAATTGTGAGATGTGACGAAAAGTGGATTTTACGATAACCGTAAAAAATGCAATAGCTGACTCCAGGTCAAGCGCCGCAACAGTGCCCTAAAGCAAACCTTACCAATAAAAAGGTAATGGTAACTGTTTGGTGGTCTCTTCATGGTGTTCTTCACGATAGCTTTCTCAGGTCTGGTCAAGCAATAACAGCTGATGTTTACTGCGCCGATCTTTGTACAATGATGGCGAAACTGTCAGTGAAACAGCCCCGACTCGTGAATCCATCTTCACCATTATTGCTCCATGTTAACGCAAGACCTCACACTGTATGAGAAACCGTTGTAACTCTATAGGAGCTGCAGTTAGAAACCATATGCGTAGGTGGCCTCGATGGCATAGTGGTTAGTGTAACGGACTGCCACGCCTGAAGTCGCGGGTTCGATTCCCGCACAAGTCAAACATTTGTGTGCATAAACATGTATGTTTGTCTTGGTCTGGGTGTTTCTATGTATAATAAGTATGTATTTACAAATAAAAAAAAAAGTAGTCATTTAGTAGTCATTCTCCGTACTCGCCAGACCTTGCTCCACCGGACTACTATTTTTTTCGTGATTTGGACAATTTTCTACGTGATAAAATAATTTCCTCCCAGTAGGCAGTACAAAATGCTTTCACACAGTTTGTCAAATCTAGATTCCCGGAGTTCTATCGTAAAAACATAAATTAACTTCCGTTTAGATGGCAGTACTATATAGATAATGAGGGTAAATATTTCGATTAAATAAATGGTAAGATGGTACATCTTTAAAAGTTTAAATTTTTCAGTAGAAATCGGCAATTTCATACTTTAACCTCTAATATTATAAAGAGGATGGAATTGTTTAGCCGATTTTAATATTTTTCACCATTAGAAAGCTTGATTATCACCGAGTACTTAACATAGGCAATTTGTTTTTTTTAAATACTGGTACTAACCCAACCTACTCTTACAAAGCTAAAGATTGTTTTGCTATCCATACTTTTTTCGGTAATATTTGCCACGGGTAAAGTAACGAATGCATTTTGGTTGAATAAAGAAACTTAATTAAAATAATTTAATCGAATGAGTTAGACATTCTAGTTTAGGATGAGTAAAGAAGTAGGATGAGATGTCATAAGGATGAATATGGAACAACCCTTTTCGAGACTGATCGAAATTTCAACAGTAAAATAATGATGTTCCACTTGCTATATACTTACACTAGCTATCCCGACAGACGTTGACGTGTACGGGAGAAAAAAAAAAAAACAACTTTAAACCGTCCTCGAATCCACTTGAACACACACAAAAAAAATCATTCAAATCGGTCCAGCCGTCTAGGAGGAGTTCACTGTCAACACACGTACAGAAGGTATATATATATAATAATAAAATCTTGTTCCAACTAAGTAATAAATCTGAAGAATTTAATTTCTTATTTGCATATGATATGTCTATAATACTTACTGACAAAAATCTTTAGTGTTCTTTTCTGTGCCCTGTATACTAGAACAATATTAAACTAAAGTAAATTGTTAGTATAACAAAGAAAGCATTCTGCCGATAAGTTCAGAATGACAGACAGTTGTAAATTTTGCATTCCACCGTTTTAAACAAGGACTAAAAGGTACTCGATTGATCTCGTCTCTCTTGAAATAGTCGTTAAGTTCTATTTCATTTAATCAAAAAAAGAACACGCCACATTGTTCCCGGCGTAATTCGTCACAATCGGAATTGTGACAATTCCCTCGGGAGAGCTTTGAGAAAAATTGTCGCTAACGAGCTCGCACCCAGCACCCCCTCGCGCACCGACCCCTCCACACCCCCCACCACTTTTAATCCGCACCACCCCCTTTATCCGTAGCACTTTAAAACCCTTTTGCGATTTTCCGCACGGAGGAATTATCAAGAAAAAGGAACATTTATTCATTGTCTACCTTTTTTATTTAAATTATTCGTTATTAATCTTTGAGTTAAATATCTTAATTGTCTTTTTAACTCTATGTAAATTTTAGTGAAAGTTGACCCGAAGAAATTAATATCCAATGATTATTTTATTTAATACTAACATTTCAAGGAAGTTCTTCGAGCGAACGTTTGTATCGAAATGATTATAGGAACTTAAATACGAACAGATAAGTAAATACATATTATCCTAACTAATACTATAAATGAAAATGTGAGATTTTTTGTTTATTTATTACGCTTTCACGCCTAAATGCTCAAGCGATAATTATGAAATTTCGCAAACATATAGGACATAGGGTACCTTTAATCTAGAAAAAGAACTGAAACTAACCTAACCTACATTTACGCGAGCGACGCAGCGGGCAAAATCTAGTAATTTATAGTTTATTAAGCGATGTACTTTGCTAAGTTTTTGAAGTTATAAACTAACATATTATTATCATATTGCAACTTTGTTTGTGTTAAAGTCTTATTACATTTTTATGATTCAAATTCAAATTATTTATTCATTTAAGTTGCAAAGTAACGCTTATGAATGTCAATGTTACACCTACCATATTAAGAGGGACGTAAACTGAATAAGTTACGCAATTACATAGTTGGTGATGATTAGGCGTCGCATTAGTATCTGATCGCCTATGTATTTGTTACTTGAATGCAAAACAAAGGCGCCTCTGCAAAAAAAGAAGTCTATAGTTAATAGGTATATCATAAGACTTCAATTATGCCTATGTATTACGTTGATCGAATCTAATTACATTATCAAAAGTATTGTTTGCCATCTAAATTGTATCGAAAGTTAGCACTTTAGACAATATTTAATAAATTTTAAACTTTGTTACATTATAAAAGTTAAAACGGTCGCTAAGTTTTCAATTTTTTTTAATTTTCCCTGAGACTCACCACCTGTCAAAACCTTCTCCTGTCAATAACCCACACAACAAAAAAAGACTTAGTGAAATTGGTCCAGCCGTTCATGCGTGATGCCGTGACCAACGGAAATAGGCATAAATTTTTATATATATACAGGTGATTTACTGTACAATACAGAAGATACTATAAAGTGAAAAAAAATATACGTTGTTAATATAATATTCTTACATTCTTTTAAAAACTCACAGATGGAACTGTTTTGTGTATTGATTATTACCTGTACTGTGGCAGCCATCCCATGATGGCTATCATTAGTGTGTCTGATATAGAGATTGAGTATGCAGAAACATTGGAACTGACTTTGCATTTATTCAGACATATTATATTTATCGACATGACTAGCTTAATAAACGCAGTACTGGTTATGTCATTATTAGTGTTACAGCAACTTAAACTGACGCTTTTCGAAGTTTGAGCGTTATAAACAACGACTCTTATATACTAATTATAAATGGCTAGTGCGAATGCGTAATTTTTAAATTCTGTATAAAGCCAGATTGCTATTTCGTAGAAAATACGGGCGCAAAGTCAAAGTTACCCTTTAACGAATTAACTTCTAACAGATGACCATAAAACAAATTTTCTACTTCGAAATTACAGAGGCTTTTTATCATAGAAGGTGAAGTTGTCATAAGTCAAGTAATCCCCATTTTATAAAAATAGCCGGACCGCATATTACGAATGGAATTTTGAAATTAACAAATGTAGTTTTAGCGAGTTATTTATTTTACCCTGCAATCAGTGTATGAAGAACCAACTATTGTAAAAATGAGGACGTTTATGTGGTCTACCACTACAACAGATTGTTATTTGAATTTGTTACATACATTTGATAGTAAAGGTCGTGGGAAATAAAAACTAAACGGAACTTTTATTAATTATTATATTCTACTACCTCTCAAAGAAAACACCTCTGCACTTCCATTGAGTAAAGCGTTTGACCGAGATAACAATTTGTATGGTTTGTAAATTTATATGCAATTTAAGAAACAATTACGTAGTTGGCTTCATGTCTAACTTTATTTAAATTTTAGTTTATTTGCAACAAATGTTATATAATATATGTTACTTTTATTTCGTAGAACTGAGATACATTTCCTTATATTATTGGCATACAAATATTATTTATGTACGGTCAAGTTAGTTATATACTTATATTTTAGTATATTAACAATGTAATAAATAAACATTTTAAGTATTTAACAATGTATATAAACCAAAATATTCCTCTAAAATAACTAAATAAATCACAATTATAACCGTGATTATATATAAATATATATAATTATATATATATAATCATAATAATAACACATTTCGAGTAAAAATATATTTACGAAAAGATATGAATATAAGTACCATTGTCATAAAACTCTTGACTATTTAACTCTAATTGCTTTTTAACAAATAAATTAGGTTTTATTTTCAACAGCCAATGAAACGTATTGGAATTTTATAATAGAAGAAATTTTTGTATTGAATCGAAATAGGCAAATTTGTTCTGTGAGTGTGTCCCCTTTGAGTAGCGTTCAGCCTCATTAGCGATTTTCCATCCGAACGATTCGTGAAAAGACGTTGGAAACTCTTATTCTTATAAAAAACAAGTTATGACACCCGACTCCGTCTGAATGGCTTGCAACCCGATATTACTTGTTGGCAGCTGTAAGTTTGCAAAGGATTGTTTACAGCGGATCATTTTAATTCCATTCAAACGAAATTTCAAGGTTGTTCACGAGATCTTGGGCACGTAATTCAAATAATAAGCTTATCACAAAACATTTGCTAACGAGATGGGAGTACAAGTGTTATCTAAGATGTTAGGTACTTATCTAGGATTAAGTAGACAACGACAAAATACAATGGAGACAGGTTATTTGGTCATCAATTTGTAACCACGTCTCTGTCTGAGGGACTAACTGGAGAGAAACGGAAGGACAAATCCAATTGTTCATTGCATTTAAACTTAAGAACTATCGAAACTTTTAGTTTAATAAAAAAAAACATACATGCATACAAAATCCTATGCCTATATCTTTGAAGGGGTAGGCAGTTGTATATTACACCCACATTTTGGTTAGGTTTCACATAATGGAGGGCGAACCTATTTTCGTTCATCAGCCAAAGTTCCAGATTTCGAGCTGCCTTTTAAAATTCCTTGACTTAAAAACCCAATAACACTTTAAAAATTGTAGCCAAGACAATGTAGTGCTCATACACAGCATTCGCATTCATTCCAGATGTGCTTGAGAGGTAGTCAAGTAAAAAAAATGTTGTAATTAGATTCAGTTATGAACAGAACTAAAAATATATTAATATTATTACGAACAGACATACTTGTACAATATTAAATGAGGTCACTGAAGTAGACTGACATTTGAGAACGATAGTCATTTGAAACTTATTCACTTGTAAAATGATTGTCGTCTCTTTGTACCTCACGTCACGGTTCAAGAAATCGAACGTGCACTCAGAATCATTTGCTAGAAAAAACTTGATAAAAGATCGGTAACAGAATCTTAAATATAGAGCATAAGGACTACTTTTCAAAGATAATGATTTCATTTGAAATGAATAATATGTATATATATAATAAAATAAAATAATAATAAAAATTGTCTATAAAAAATAAAAACGTGCAACTATATAGTTGCATGTTTTTATTTTTTATAGACAATTTTATATTTTTATGTTTGACTTGGTCCCGCAACACTAATTTGCTTATAGAAATAAGGTGGGTGGACCATGGAAGGCCATGCTCCTTCGAAGGCCAATTATTAAAAAGTCGTAGTTTGCTTTTGTAGTTGCTATGTGATGACAAATGCCTTCTACTCACACTAACACATTAGTTCGATGGGTTCCATGCATTTTAAATTAACAGCAGTGATAGCCTAGTGGGATACCCTTGGACTGCCACGCAAAGGTCTCGAGTTCGATCTCAAGGCGCACATCTCTGACTTTTCGAAGTTAATTGCGTATGAAATAGTTAATTGTCGTTTGCTTTAACGGTGAAGGAAAACATTGTGAGGAAACCTGCATGTCCGAGACTTCTTCATAATGTACTTAAAGATATGTGAAGTCTACGAACCTGCACTGGGCCAACGCAGTAGACTATAGCCTAACCCTTCATACACTGAGAAGAGGACCGTGCCCAGCAGTGGTTATATACAGAGCTTAAATTATATAGGACTAACCTGACGTTAGCTCCTTTTTTTTCTTTTTCAATGTTCCATATAATTCATAGAAAAATATAATAAATTAATTAACTTTGCTTTAAGTGTGGATCCCCGTCTTTCCGAGTCCAAAAAGAATCCTGACATTTAATAAAGCAAGACTTTAGCATCCCACACAAATAATTACTACGATATTGCTTTCTTATTATATTTTGCTTATTTTAGGATTCCGTGCCGGCGAAAGCGAATATTTGTTAATTTATTTTGTACTAGCTGTGCCCCTCGATTTCACCCACATTCATGACTGCACAGCTCCCGTGGCTTATAGTGTGATGTTATATTGTCATTGTTATTTCTGGATAAAGTGGCTTTTTAATGGTAATGGAATTTTTGGAAATCGACTTTTTTGTTTTTGTGTTTATTCATTACAAACAATATATACACACTGAGATGTAAATGTACTTAATCTGGCCATAAATACTGTTACAATAAAAAAAACATAATATTACATTTGAATTTAGAATCTGTCATTCTTATATGAATATTCATTGTGTTTTCTCATTTTTGCGCCAATTGGTGTTAAATATTTTTGTGATATTAAAATGGAGTGAGGTGATAAAGAGAACCCAATTGCTGATAGCATTACACAAAGTAGTATCCCATCCGCTTGGTATTAGTCGAATGTTTGTGTACCAGACTATTGATAGATACAATGAAACTTCATCTGTTTGTAGCAGAAAAAGATCTGGCCGTCCACGTAATATTCGTACGAAAAAAGGCTATCAAAGCAGTGAAAGAAAGAATTTGAAGAAATCTTGCCCGAAAGCAAAAGATTTTATCTCGGGATATGAATATAGCATCTATGTAGAACCATATCGCGTATTTTAAAAGACGACTTAGGACTTGCAGCGTGTAAGAGACGCACTAATCATTATTTAACTAATTATTTAAAAATGAATAGGGTGGTATCAAAACAATTTCTTAAGCGGTACTTTTGAGCACTATTTTAACAAGAACAATGACCAATTTTATGCTCAAAGCTTATATAACCTTCCCAATTAGTCAGCAGAGTAAAACGTGGATATTATCCGACTTCAGTGATGGCTTGGTGGGGTGTTAGCTGTCAAGGAGTGACTGAGTCACGTTTTTGTGAAAAAAGTGTCATCGGCACAAGTGTATCAAGAAACGATTCTTGATTGAGAAGGTGGTTAAACCTTTTAACAACACCATGTTCCATGACCAAGAACGGTCCTTTCAGTAAGACTTAGCACTGGGTCATAAAGCTTGATCCAGTCAAGCGTGGTTGGAAACGAACGTTTCGGACTTCATCAGAGCTGAAGACTGGCCGTCATCTAATCCAGATCTTAATCCGCTGAATTATGATTTATAGTCAGTTGTAGAGAGTATGGCATACTCTGAATGCCATGATAATTTGAAGTCCCTCAAACAATCCATAAGATTGGCAGTGAAGAATTTTCCCATGGAGAGAGTGCGTGTTTCTATTGATAATTGGCCTCAACGTTAAAAGGACTGTATTAAAGCCAATGGATATCATTTTGAATGACCTTCATATATTTATTAGTATATAAACTAACACACATTACAGTAATATATGTTTAATGTAACAGAAAAAAATTAGATTTTTCTTGTAACTATATTTATGGCAAGACTAGGTATTTTAATTATCGAATGAAATTTCGTAGTTAGGTAAAACATAGTGCGATTGATCTACAAAAAACCAGACAGGCAGGCTGAAGTGTGTGTACACCCACATTTTGCCAAGTATGTTTCAGGTCATACATAATTAGGGACAAGTCTACATATCACCTACTACCGCGCACAGTTCAGAACTCCGCGCTGCTATTGAACATTTCTTGACTGAAAATAACAATAACTATTATACCGACCCGCAAAACGAACCTTAGATCTCATGCGAAGTAAGCGAGCGTCACATTGAATAGAAACAGTATGGAAATTATACACACTTCACGAAAATAACGGTACGGAACCTACAGTATTTTTATGAATTGAGATATACCATAACAAGTAATAAATTAATTTAATTGAATTGAATTCCGCGTATTCTGTTCAGATTGAAGCGAACATAATATTATCCCAATAAATATTACTAGTAAATTTCGTGATAACAGTTTATTTATATCAAGAACGAAGTACTCGGGTAAACACAAACGTAGATAACCTGTATTATATTATACTATACATTAAACATTCTACATAAAACCGATTGTAACTCTGTTGATTATATTATCACGGGTAATTTTTCACGTAATTCGGTACGAAAATATGTCGGCCCTGAGATAGATTTAAAAAAAAAGATGAACAGCGACGAATGCGCCGATTTTAATTAGATGTAATTAAAATCAAATTTACTGCACAGATAACGTGGTAGTGTCGACGCTGCATTCGTACCGATTGTTGTAGATTCGAATCCCACATGGGACAATATGCGATCCACAAAATTTGTTCTGAGTCTAGATGTACTTAAGTATGTTTTTAGAGTTCGAAAAAACTCTTAACAACAGCTTTGTCCATCTGTCTGTTATACAACTTTCTACTCAAGAACTCAGCATAGTCGATATACCCCGAAATGACTATGACCTTTGACCTCTGACCTCTGGTCACGTGATACAATTTTCTCGAACTCTAAGATTTACGTTTTTCATTGCCGTTTCTCACTTGTTTTTTCAAGACAATTCCTGCACTAGGATTAATTCCTGTGTTGCGGGCGACTTTACAACCATTCAAACAACGGACACAAAGAACATCCAGACTTGGAACAACTATTTGTAGATCACACAAAGTCTTGTCCCCCGTGTGGGGATCAAAGCCACTACACTCGGCGCAATGGCAGTGGCGAGACGACCATTTAAACCACTACGCCATCCGTCCAGTCAAAATATTATTGTAAGTTTATAAAAGCATCTTAATATAGTAGAACTTGCTGTTAAAGATAAGTTGACTTATACATATTGTATACAGTCAAGCACCAGGAACTTCGTCCACGTGAACTATAATTAGCCCAGACGTCATTAAGTGGTTCGCACATGTACCTATATGGTTCTACCGAACGAAAATAGATGCAATGTATGTAGTTTGGAATTTAAGTGAAATTGCTGCTTAAATTCAAATCAAAATGTATTTTAAGTGATGCCGCAAAAACAGATAAAATTAAATTGCTGTATTGAATTTTTTAATAAATTAACTCCCTCACTAGTTATAATTCCTGAATCGCGGGCGATTTAACAAAAATTTAAACAACGGACACAAAGAACACGCAGGCTCGAAACAACCATTTGTGAATCACACAAATTTTGTCCCGTGTGGGAGTCGAATCCACAACACTCGGCATAGTGGCAGTGGCGAGGCGAACACTTAGACCAATACGCCATCCGTGCAAACAAATTATAGTATTGGTTTCAGATCTTTATAATAGTCAATATTTACAAGAAAATCTCCATATTTCCATATCGTCAGCTATGTTTCAAATCTCACGTAATTCGAGGCGAATCTATTGTTGTCTTCCGGGTATATGGCCAAACGCCATGCAGTTACTGTATTTTTTTTCTTAACAGCTAAATTTACTAACACTTCATTGATCCCACAAAGCAATCGTATTCACTACCGAAACATATTTGAACTGCCTTGGTGCAGTCCAAATATATTATTTATAAGTTGCCTTTTAATAGGATTTGCACACGGCTTCAATCACGTTAATGTAGATTTTGTCAAAATAAATCTCTCGCGAGCTACTTTTTCTGGGTATCCTTTTCTGTACCGACATCGTGTATACAAATTTTAGGATAATTGAAATACTCGACAGTATGTAAGGCGTGAAGATTATAATACTTATTAGTTAAGATTCCATAACGTTATCCTCACAGTTGCTTGCCGCCACGTTTCATCGGCACGTTTTAGTTCGTTCTAATTTCCAGAAACGGTTTTATTAGTAGTTTGTAATGAATAAATTTATTTTGATTAGATGTGATTTATACAAGGCGACGACGACACACTGGGGACGCGATAGGGTGACGGAGTGCGCGGCCTTAACACCATTCTCATGTTTAATTTATATGCTATGTGAAAATTAAGTCATCAATTTTCACATGCTTTTCATGGTTATTCGTAACTGTAATGTGCATGTATGTAGTCCTAAGGAAATTATATAGCAAAATTAAGTGAATCCGTTTAATACTATAAGCTTAAATACATTTCATAATCTCTAAATTTTATTTTACAAAATAATTTGCTTTTTGATACGGAAAAAGCATAATATTATATATTTTCTTTTTATTGCACGTTATGCATTTACACTCGATTTCTGAAAAGCTAATCAATGAGATATAAAATTTAAGTGATTTCACTGGCTGTTGCTAATTTAGTCAGCCAATCTCAGCAGTATTCTAAAGTCGAACTTTAACGGTCGCACCGAACTACCTCCAAGCCGGCAGTTCAAGAACGGCAGTTCGAGACGACGAGGATCAGTTGACTACTTGCAGTGGATACAAAGCCAAAGCAATATAGGTATGACTACTTCAATTATTTGTCTCTTGCGCTGGTAAACCTATGTTTTTTTTTCAGGGTTATAAAAGCAACGTCCAATAATGGTATAAATAAATATTTTTATTACTATATCGAGAAATAAAACAAAATACATATCTTTTAACCGTACGGTAACTACAACTACAGAATAAAAAAGTGTACAAAGTCTAATAAAGAATAGGGAGCAAGGAAAACAGCATTTAAACAGCATACAAAGTAGTCTAGCACACGTACAACATAACATCTTAGTCTGAGATGTTTCGCGCTCACCACTCGGAGGGAATGAAATAAGGACATCGTAACTTATTTTAACGCGGCAACTCGTAAATCCTCCATTAGAACTTCTATGCAAAAGTTAAGAAACGACGGGTATTAAAACGTGGAGCTTAACACATTTCGACCTCTGAGTTAATATCATAAAAGCTCAACTTTCCACTCGGTGGCTCGTAATTGTAATCGACCACTTTCCCTCCATTAGAGGGGAAGGGCGAGCGGTCCGGCCACTTTGTCCAAGTCACGGGCCGCCGGGGCCCGACTGCCTGTGTCAATACTCCACTAATGCTGCGGTCTACGAGCGTAGTACGCGTCCGCACTCATTATCTGAGCCGTACTACTTTATTACGTAGCATCTTGTTTGAATGGTAAGTAGAAGCGTCAGCAAAAATCTTTGGGTATTACTGTTTATACACGTAAAAGTGGTTTATGTACGGTACGTTTATATTGTTCTGTGACGTTCGGAGTACTTGATCCTCTAGGACTATTATATTGTGTTACTAGCTGTGCCCACGACTTCCTTCGCGTGGGTGTCGAAAACTAAAACGCGTCGCAAATGTCGTCGTAATGCAAGCCACTGACTTATAAAAAAATTGCGAATAAAGGACTTATAACTTTATTCAAGAAGACAATATTTTTTTTTTTAATATTTTGCTCGTCGAAATGACCACACTCCGCCTGATGGTAAGCAGTTGTGTGGTCTAAGAGCAGTGGCCTCCACATCGTCCTCATAGCAGCCGAGGCGATGTTGAGGTCTCTACTGTGACGGCCTGAGAAGGTGCTTTTTCACGCCCCGCTTAAAGGACCCAGGATTGAAGGAAGAACGAAACACGTGCTTTGGCAGAGAATTCCATGCCTTGATCGTTCGGCAGAGGTATGAGGACCCAAACTTGTGGGTACGCACTCTAGTCGACCCTACCGTGTAAGGATGGCATCTGAGCCCAGCACGCGTTGTTCTGGATAGGAAAGGGGAGGGCGGGATAAGGTGGAATAACTCTTCAGAGCACTCCCCGTGGTATATTCTGTAGAAACATGCCAAAGAGGCAATATCCCTACGGAGTTGCAGAGGTTCACAGTTACACACAATACACAGTTCACAGTGAACTCGCTTCTCTATATATTATGTTAAAATTTACAACTTTTCAAACATAAACGTAATTTTTGTGTATTGAGTTTTTCCTACTAACCTCGTGCGATCATAAAACAAAGATTAATCATACTTACATGAAAACAACAAATCTACCCGACTACCGTGATGACTCCGTGACAAAGCCTTGCACTTATATTTATTTGTGATGAAGATCCTAGTGGGAAGCCAGATTGATTAGGTTTATTTCTATCAACGAAATCAGTAGCAACACAATCTCGGCGTACATTCTCACTTATCTCTTAAACATGGGATCTAGAAACAGGTGGCATATCGGTGCAATACAACTCTAGTTACTCCTTTATATATGTATATACAGGCATGCGGTTATTTATGTAAATTCGGTAAGTAACGCTACACAGAGTATGGCTAGCATAGATGTATGTAAGTGTAGGCACTTAGCCCAAAACTACTTAAGCCGCTACAAATCTCCCGCTAGGTACTAGGGGAGACAATTAACAGTAGATAGTTGCTAATGGCTGAAGATGCTTACGTAGCATTCTGGTAGTATTCAATATATACTATAACTACTCTATATATAAATATACATATGATAGATAATAAATACAGAATCAAATATTAGTCCTTGATATAGAACCATAAATAGCTTAGTTGGCAAAGTGACGACACGGTTTGTCGAGGTTTAAGACCTGCTTCGTGGATCTTTTATTTCCTCTGTTATAATTTATATTATATCTTAGAATTCGCAATGCGTAAAAAATAAAGCTATATACTATTGGTAATATATTAAGGTAACTCTTAACTGTATTTATTATCTATTGTCACTTAAAATATGTTATTATATATATTAAAATATGGATAAAAAAATATGTTATATAAATCGATTGTTAGCTGCAGGATAAACTTTTTAATCTGGGAGTGTCAGATTAGAAATGTATCTTTAATGCTTGAGATAAAACATTCTACTAAGGCATAATGGGCAATAAAACGTATATAAAATAATAAATATAATGTTGATTATTAGATTCAATAATTCTGTGTATAAAATTCTATCCGCAACAGGATGTCAAAAATCAATATTGGTCAGTATCCCAGGTTTTGTTGACTGCACTACACGATGCGAAACGTGATATGAAACACACGGTTAGTTTGACGCACGTGTCTGTTATTAAACATGCTTGATTGCGGTCCTTGTAGGCATATCGTATGCGTGTGTGTTCCAACGAGAATCTCAGAGATTATGTAATCAGAGGAAGTGGCCATGGCGAGTTTAAAAGGTGTATAGGCGATCGAGGATAATGTAGTAAAAGGCGATGCAGACGCACCCAGAACAGCGAGTGCTAAGCATAGTCATCGTTATTAGTTTTCTTAGAAATATAATTATTGCTATCTCCGAGAAAACCAATAAGGATAGCCTTCGATTCAGTGAAATAGTGATTTGAAAAATACCGCGGAATTCGCCACCGTAATTTTGTAGGATAATTTGTATTGTTGCCGTAAGAAAGGTTTCAAACCTATTTGCAACTGTCTGCATCATCTTAACAAATTTATACCCAGCTACATGAAAAGATACCGCGTATATATAATTTTCTTATTAAAAGAAACTCTATGTCGTTAGTAAATGGCTTTGAAATAATGACGTAAAAATAATGACCGGACTCGCAACATTTTGCGGTCTAGTCTATTTATTTGTGGTTCATAAAAAACGTTCATCATTTTATTCAAGAAATATCCTTATAGCTTATATTTTATTATAATAATTGTGTACACACGGCTACACATCAAGTTAGACACCTATATACGCATAACTACGCTACATACAAAATAGAGAATTGTCGGCAAGGGACAATGCATAGTGGGTCGATGTAATGGTAAGGATATAGCGTCGCGTCCCGTTCAGCGTGAATGAGACAAAATAACAAAAATATAACGCACTCTCCCGCACAATTCGCCGCGTTCAACTTCTAATAGTTCAAAGTCCATACAGTCTAGGTTAATGTGTCGCTGTGTGTACATGAACTAATGTAATTCATTTATTTATTCGATTTTGCTCACGGTTTTGTAGATTGCTTCAATAAATTTCTATCCACGGAAATAGGTTAATTTTTCTCTGGTTGAAAGGTACTCTGTTCTTTTCTATACCCGGTCAATCGGTAAATCGGACGAGTAATTAAGGCGTGAAAGCGTACAAACAAACTCACATTCAAAATATTAGTAAGGAAGTTTAGGGAGGAATCCAAAAGTTAACAAGCAATTATTCATAATAAGATTTATTTACATATAGAAGAAGCAAGCACGAACACTATTTTTTGCCGTCATAATACTCAGTATATTGACTTGACGCGGTTACCATTGAAAGCACTACGTTACCCGTACAGTCAATGTCAAAGCGTAGCCTGCATAACTAGGTTAGCCAACCTCACTTTTGTTAATGCATGTTTGACACTAAGCCAGGCGTGATGTCACGGGTTGTCGGTGGAGCACAAGCCTTCACGTACATGCAACTAATGTGTCGTTATCATGGAACGCACGCCGCACGGCATAGGGTAGCAAGAACTTTACGATATGGATATACAGGGTGTCCAGTAATTAATGGTTATCCATTAATTACTGGACGAAAGTATATAACTTCGTAGGCAAACCTTCTCAAAACACATTTCACTTATTTCGCTTCATTTTCATTTCATTTCGCTCACAGATTTACGATATTCTTAAAGAATATCGTAAATCTGTGAGCGATGATGAGCGTACTTAAAGTGTGATATTGTTAAATTGTCATTGCAGTATCAGACTCAAACAACCCAGCACATTAACACTGTCAAAAATGGCTAGCAATATGCAGTCGTTACCTCATCATGATCGACTAACGCGATCTCAGAGGACATAGTTGTTTAGCTTTAAAATATCACCTTTACCGAGTGATATAGACAAAAAATGTATCACTGGGTAAACCGTGATACATTGTTGCCTTGCGGTTTGTGCGATTTGTGGCAGCTTGTGGAGAGCTGAATGTGACTGGCGACACTGCGGTCCTGTTTGTCCTCAGAGAGTCGGTTAGGGCCTGGTCCCCGGCTCGCCTTCACTGATTGGCTGGGGTGGAACTTCAAGTAGGAGTCTGGACTCTAGCTTGCCTTGGTCTGCCGATCTGAGGGGGGCCGCTAGAGCTATATGCTTGGGGGTGGAAGTATCATTTTCAAGGGTATAACTAAGGGCAAACCCGCTCCAGGTCTCCGTTGTAACGAGGCCCGTGATGGTGAAACTGGCGCCGCACCGCTTGACATCTCTAGCCACTCACACCGATGTTCCCTTCTACTGCCTTTAAGGCTTGTATGCCTATATTGTCTATTCAGGAGGCCCATCTAGTGAGTCATTAAATCACAGTTTACCATACCGACTCTATATCAGGCAGACGCCGTTTTTTATCCATAGTTGTCATTATACCAGACCAGCAAACACCCATCCCAATAGACCAGATTTGTTAGATTCCATGTGTAGCAATTGTAATGAGACACAATATAATAGTGATGATCCTAGAAGTACTGCTGCATTTTGACAAGACGTAACCTAATTATCAAACATCTTCTAACATTTTTTTCGTACCTAACTCATTAACCCATCAGTCACAGCAGTTGTGGACATAAATTATCGTAATAATTTCTCTACAAAGAACAGAATTAAAAAATATCCCGATATTTCCACGTAGCTGGCGACCCGCAATTCCGTAGCCGCGTAGCATTTTCGTAGCACTCGTAGCGCGTGCCCTCGTATGTAATTGCGCTAATATCTGCGCTACGCTCATCCGTCCCGCACGTTATTCCTTGCCATGCAAGATAAAGCGAAGCTAATCTTCTATTACGGAGGAGACAAATTGTGCAAGAGAAATGTGAACATTTATTGATCTAAGATGAAATATAGTTATCTACACAGTATATACTCATATTTTGTTTCTTTTTATAGAATAGATGTTTGTTAAGTTCCCATTGCCCGAGTGAGTTTGATAACAAAAGGAAAACAATTATGTACTCTATAAATATTTGTTCCGAGTCTCGGTGCCCGTTATTTGAATGTTTGTAAATTCCCCGGTGACATTGCACTGTTCTTAGTGCAGGCGTGTCTTTAACAAAACAAGAAACTCGTCGTCTTCATTTAACTCCCGTACAAATTGAACTGGCAAAATACCCTCGTTGCTTTAATAGAGATGACACAAATGCAACATCGGTGTCCTTTCAATTTTGTAAAATGACCAACATTCATAATTACACATACACAAATGTATAACATAGACACACGTAAAATTGTGTAAAAGACATCACAGTGTCTGATGAAATATTCCTCACGTCGCTATAGACAAAGGCAAATATTGAACGAAATGATAACTCGTCGAAAAATTGTGTCATGAAGATAGCTACCGTGTGTCTCAATTTTTAATAAGAAATAGAACCGAAGTAATTCCTTAAGACATCCAGATGGTCAAGATAGGATGTTAATAAAACTTACAAATTATGTTTTCTTTACTTCGTTAATAAAACTTACAAATTATGTTTTCTTACTTACAAATTACGTTTTCCTCTAATAAAGCGTAAAAAGGGTATCAGAGCTCAACAAAAGTGGATCAGTAAGGGGATAAAACTATGTTCTAAACGAAAGAGATACTTATTATGGAAATACAGAAAATCTAAAAGTGAAATCGATAGAACAAATTTTAAATCGTATTCCGCACGATTAAACAAAATCATTAACCTTACAAAACGAGCTCAAAACAATAATTACATTAACTCTGACAAAAATAAATCGAAAGCTAGCTGGAATGTTATTAATCACAAAAAGTTAAATACACCGAAATATTATATAACGGAATTAAATGTTAACGGACAACTAATTACGAACCCTAGTACTATTGTTCAACTATTTAACAATTTTTATATTGACCACATACAGCCATGTCAATTAAATAATAATTTAAATTTAAATAATAATTTGATATTGAACAATAATTTGACATTGAACAATAATATGACATCGAGCAATAATTTGACATTAAATAATAACTTGACATTGAATAACAATTTGAAATTGATTAATAATTTGACATTGAATAATAATTTGATACTAAATAATAATTCTACATTAAATAATAATATGACATTAAATAATTATTTGAAAAATACATCGCAATTCAGCAATTCTTTATTTATGAAGCCCACTACACCATATGACATAAACAGAATAATCCAATCACTTAACAATACTATTAGTACGGGTTATGACGAAATCTCGACTAACATATTAAAATGCGTGAGCCACTTAATATCTCCAATATTATGCCATATATTTAATTTATGCATAGTAGAAGGCGTATTTCCAACCAAACTAAAAGTTACGCTTATAAAACCAGTATTTAAAAAGGAATGTCGTGAATGTATGGCAAACTACAGGCCAATAGCTCTTATTCCTACCTTACCTAAAGTATTAGAAAAATTATATACGAGAGTCTAAATCATTATCTAGAGAAATTCAAGATAATAACAGATGCACAGTCAGGATTTAGAAAAAATAAAACAATTAACCAAGCTATTTTTAAATTTCTAATAGAAGTAATGAAGGCTCCTGATAATAATACACCCGCATGTGCTCTATTCATGGATCTCAGCAAAGCTTTTGACCGAGTGGATCATAAAATTCTACAAAACAAGCTTTATGCTAGCGGTATTAGAGGCAACGTATTAAAATTAATCATGTCGTACCTTAGTGATAGACAACTAGCGACAACTATTACAAATATATGCAAAGAGATTAAAAAGGAAGTTACCTTCACCTCTGAATACAGGCACGTAAAGCATGGTGTTCCTCAAGGTAGTGTCTTGGGTCCATTGTTGTTCTTAATGTACATAAATGATTTTCCTAAAGCAATAAATTTTCCAATGATTTTGTTTGCAGATGATAGCACTGTATTTTTTTCTAACAGAGATCAAAACTCTCTCAAAGTCGCCATAACAGATACTATAACAGATATAGTGAACTGGCTAAACATTAATAAGCTAATACTAAACTTTGATAAAACTAATATAATGGTTTTTAGAAATCGTATTAAAAGACTACCTGCTGATTTTGAGGTTGAATATAACGATACAAAAATAAAAGAAGTGGAGATTGCTAAATTCCTAGGCCTTCATGTAGACTGCAATTTAAATTGGAAAGCACATGTAGAAAACATATGTACAAAGTTAAGTAAAAGCTCATATGCTTTATATACGTTATCAAAGATTGTAAACATTGCCACAGTATTATCAGCATATTACGCTTATGTGGAATCAGTATTACGTTACGGCGTCATATTTTGGGGAAATTCTACGGATTGGGAGACAGCATTTATAGCTCAAAAAAAATGCATTAGGGCAATGCTCAGACTTAAAAGAACAGACAGTTGCAAGCCACATTTTATATCATTAAAATTATTAACTTTGCCAAGCATATACATTGTGGAAATGGCAATCTTTGTTAAAAAGAACATGGGCCTTTTTGAAACGCTAAGTAGTGGACGACATCAATATAAGATAAGAACTAGATCCCATAAAACAACTCTGCTAAATAAAAGTGTTTACTGTATGGTATCAAGAATTTACAACAAATTGCCAGCTGCCCTATGCCAAATAGAAAATGTATATATATTTAAGCGAAACCTAAATGATATATTAATTAAGAAAGCCTATTACTCAGTCAAGGAATATTTAGATGATAATATTATTGTTTAACTGACATTAAACAAAAAATTTAATTCTATTAATTTAATTCTATTCATTGACATATTTTTATTTATTATTTATTCAGTAATTATTCAACTAATTTATTCATACGACATTGGTTTGTGTTGAGACAAGTAGCTTAATCTTTTTTTTTTCTATGACATCTTTAATTAATTCTATTTAATACTTATCAACCAATAAGATTTGTGTTGTACGTGAAATTTTTATGTAAACATATAATTTTGACTTCAGCCTTAATATTTGCATGCCCATTGGTTGAATATGGAGAAACTGTATTTTATATTTTACCTTCTAAAAAATGTAACACCATTATGTAACCCAGGTCCGCAAAAAAAAAAAAAAAACTTGTTATAGTGAGTCAAGAAGTACCCAGATAGTGTCGTGAGTAGGACGCCAGCCGTCGAAGAAAAATCTCATTACGCATTTCTGTCTTTTCATATAGCTTGGTTCGTGGTAGTATCCTGTATGTTTGAAAGTTGCTTTGATAATGTGTTAAGTATGTAATGAATTTTGAGGGCGTAAAATAAAAATATTAAGAAGTCAACTTTATGATATTGCTTTACAATAGTTAGAAACTCCGTGTAGAATTGTCTATAATGGAAAAGTTTTTAGAAAAGAATTCCGAAACATACGATACTCCCCATTGTTATATCCTGAAAAACTATATAAAGAATCTCACATAGTGAAGGTAATATCTAAAAAGCTGATGTACTGTACTCTCAGATACAACGTGAGTCTTAATTAAGAAACAATGACTGCTCTGAATTACGTGTGTAATTATACATACTATTAATTAAACATCGCAAAATTTTTAAGGATGCGATGTCAGATTTTAAATCCTTCGCAACTCTACAAAAGTATGGTTGGATATGATGGAACGCAATCAATAAAATACCACAACCCATTAGGTAAGGGCGACAAATTAAACGTATTTTTTGTTGGTAACAAAAATCAGTCGGACACTTCAATATCCATTACCGCATGACAGCCAACTGCAGTGCTGTGCAAACAGCCGCGACAGCGCAACGTCAGCGAGACGGCGGCGCAAGACACCGACTTACCGCTATTCACAGTTTATTATGCATTCAATACTATATTTCACCAGCTACATATTGCAACTTTGGTACATTCGTGTTGCAAGACATATACATATGTATATATCTTGTTTATATATGTTTATAAATTATATATATATATATATATATATATATATATATATATATATATTCACTATCATTATCCGATCAGTTTTCTTGACCAGGTTGGTCAAAACGCCAAGCATCAAAAGGTAAATTATGCATGATCACATTAATACCTGTCACGAATTTTGTATATACAATATGAAATTTATACTACCAGCCAAATTTCGTCTAGACGTTAGGTATCAGTAATAGAACCCATTTTTCAAAAAGAAAGTATAATATTAATAAAATATAATTAAAACATTTTTTAAAACAAACATTAATTTAGCGTGGTCACCGAGTCAACGTAAACACATGATTCTTTAACAATGCATTGAATGAAAGCGGGGTGGCGCGCGGGGTGCGAGAAGGGCACAGCTGCAACACAAATGTCACAAATCGTAAATTTCGTTTAGTCGCGTGCGCACTTGTGACGCAATCGCTTACTTCCGTGTTTACTTTTCCTGCGCGCGCCGCCGCCCTATCTTTTGACAATGTATTCAAACCGCGAGTACTACGAAATGGTGCGTTGTTACATTTTGAGTGGAGAAAGTTTAAATGGTGCTCAAAGACTTTACGAAGAACAAAGTGTTCCTCGCCTCCGTAATCAAGGACACGTAAATCCAACAGTGCCAAATCGTGAAACGATTTTAGCTGCTAATCAACGGCTGTTAGACTACGGCCAATTTACTACACCTTCGCATGCCCAAGGACGCGGCAGGCAGAGACTGCCTGCAGAAGTCGAAGACGAAATCTTCGATTTCTTTGAACGCAAACCTCGTGCAAGTACACGAGACGCAGCCCGGCGCTTCGGCGTGAGTCAGTATGCGGTTTGGAAACTACTGAACACTACCGGCATGCACCCTTATCACTTTCGGAAGGTCCAAGCATTAAATGATGAGGATGCTATGCCTCGTCGAAGATTTTGTGAGTGGCTAATTGCACATCCAAATGCTGACATTTTATGGACGGATGAGGCACTCTTTACTAGAGCCGGGCTATACAATCAGCATAACGAACATTGGTGGTCGTTTCGTAATCCGCACATGATAAGGGAGACCTATCACCAAGTACGATTCAGTGCAAACGTATGGGCTGGCATTATAGGCAATAAAATATTGGGTCCATATTTTATTGAGGGACGTCTCACCGGAGGCACATACTTGGACATGTTGCGACATGTCATAGAAGATTTTATGGACGATGTGCCTATAGTTAATTATCGTGAGTTTTACTACCAACACGACGGTGCACCACCACATTATGCCACCTCTGTTCGTGAATACCTTAACGCGGAACACGGCAGTCGCTGGATCGGTCGTGGGGGTCCTGTTCCATGGCCGCCGCGTTCCCCGGACCTTACGCCGTGTGACTTTTTTTTATGGGGTGAAATAAAAAGATGTGGAGGAGGCTGAAAGTCTCGAGGCTTTAAAAGAACAGATAAACCGTGCATTTGACAAAGTGAAAAATAACACTACAGTGCTAAATAAGCTAAAAAACAATGTGCAAAAGCGAGCAAGACTGTGCCTAGAGAGAAACGGATTGCATTTTGAAAATTTATTGAAGTACAGCTGAAGATGTGGTAAGTGGATTTTAGTTGTACGCCTCAACCAAAAACCTAAGCTGATTACATTTATTTTAAAACGCATAAATCCAACTATTCTACTTTATACTTTTGTTTTACGTATTTACGATTTTTATGTTGTGCCTAATGAATAATTCAATAAATACTTATTAGCCCTTACGTCGAATAGTATCTTGTGCAATCTCCAGCTAATGAAATAATAAAGAGTAGGTTTGAAATTGATTATGTTATTATCACTGATATACCGCCGGCAGCGCCGGCGACGGCGGGGCGCGGGGCGCGCGGGGTGTCTTGCCGCCTAACGCGTAGTGCATGTACCGCGCGTGGTGTCCATAATCATAGAAGTTTTTAAGACAACTTTGTAGTGGCTGAATTCATTAATTTTGTACTACTTAGCATAAAAATAAAAAATACGTGTCTCATTATTTTACTCAAAGATTATTATATTAAAGTTTAGACGGTGACTAAAAAATCAGGTTGTATATAGAATTCATAACATATTGATTATAAAATCTTTAAAATGCACACGTAAGTGCCCTAAATCACTTTTATTATCTCTTTTCATATTATAAACAAGAAAGTATGTTTGTTGTTTTGTTACTTTTCAAGCAATAACGAACCGCCATGATTTAAGGCATAGATATGTATATTTTATGGGTTAAAATTTACTTAGGCTAATTTTAGCTCGAAAATATGGACGTTTCCTGATAGATATATTTTAAATGAAACCTTTTTAAAACTATAATGTTATTATTAATCTTAAGCGAACATACTGAACTGAGTAATAAATAAAATTTTGAATTTATACCTAACTTTATTTTACACGGTGTTGCTTCTAAGCTTGCAAAGATTGCGCTACCAAATCTAAATAAAGATGACCTATGTATATTGCGGCTAATGTTGAAATATAATTAATTAATTAAATTGATTTGAAGCGACTTATGACTTCAGTGGTGGATTTTTTAATCAGCATGTTGCCGCGTGTCTAATTTACTGAATTGCACTTATAAATTAAAAACTCATATGGTCAAAGCTTAATTCTTGTTTAATTTTTAAATTAAGTCTCATCTTAAATATAATTAAGTTATAAAAATCCTAAAATAGCTTTGTCGTCAAATCTACAATAATGGCTTAGAAAATAATTTTAGAAAATAATAATTTAGATGGCTATTTCTTGGCTAATAGACTTATAAACTTATTTAAATCATTTAATTTAACGAATTGGTTTTTGGAACCAACAAGAATAACTGCCACGTCTTCCACTTGTTTAGATAACATTTTCAGTGATTGTAACGCTTCATACAAATTAGTTACCACTGACTTAACCTCAGATCACTGTGGACAATTAGCAATGTTTCCAAACATTAATAATAATAATATTAAACAAAAGATACTTGTAAGGCCTTTAACAAATAATCGCTTCAAACATTTGAGAAATAAAATTTCATGTAATATGTACTCTAATATAAGGGAAGACAAATCTTCTAATAAGGAGTATGACAGCTTTTTTGGTATTGTTAAGAAAGAATTTGATAATACGTTTAGGTTTAAAGTAAAAGTTATTAAAGGAACTAGGTCATTTAACGGATGGGCAACCGTAGGTATTTATAAGAGCAGAGTGAAAATGTATGAGTTATATAGTATAAAGAAATATAATTTTGATCCTACTTTTACTGAATATGTTAAGAATTACTACAAAATTTTTAAAAAGGTATGCAATTTAGCTAAGTCCAAGTTCGTCAGTAACAAAATCAAACAGTCCTCTAATAAAGTTAAGGCTACCTGGCGAGCTATTAACGAAGCTAGTGGCAAGATAACTCAAAGAGACAATAGTATTTAGTCTGATGGATAATAATAAAATGATCAAAAATAATGCCGATGTAGCATACGTGTTCAATAATTTCTTTGCTAGTGTACCGATTACCACCACGAGCGCATTAAATTCTTCATCTATAGACGCAGAGAGGTTATTACATTCCAGCGTAACAAAGTGTAGACTATTATTTAGATTTGATTATATTAACGCAACTGATTTTATCAACGCTTTTCAATCTCTGGAATCTAAAAATACGGGGATCTCTGGGGTATCTTCGTTAAGGTCGTAAAAAGTATAATAGATATAGTTGCTCCTTATTTAAGTGGGCTATTTAATAGGTGTGTAGATTCGGGAACTTTTCCAAATTTGATGAAAATAGTAAAATCATACCTTTATGTAAATCCTGTAGTAAAACTGATCCTAGTAATTTTAGGCCAATATCAATTCTACCAGCTTTTAGCAAAATATTTGAAAAATTAATACTCAAGCAATTACTTAGACATTTTAATTTAAATAGCCTCTTTCACGACAACCAATATGGCTTTACTAAGGGTCGTTCAACAACAGATGCAGGAGTAGCTTTACTCAAACATATATACAGAGCGTGGGAAAACTCACAAAATACTATTGGTGTTTTTTGCGACCTCTCAAAAGCATTTGACTGTGTCTGTCATGATACGCTCATACGGAAACTAAGGCATTACGGTGTTCAGAGTAATGCACTGGAAGTAATTACGTCGTATTAGAATAACAGGATTCAGTGTGTAGATGTCAATGGTTCAAAATCAAATAGCTTACCTGTAAAGCTAGGGGTGCCGCAAGGTTCGATTTTAGGCCCATTTTTATTTTTTATTTATATAAACGATTTACCTTTTTATTTGAACAATATTTAAGACGTTGTACTGTTTGCTGACGATACTTCCTTAATATTTAAAGTAAATAGGAATAGGAACCATTTTGACAAAGTAAACAGTGCATTGATTCAAGTAACAAAATGGTTTACTTTAAATAATTTAGTACTGAACCCCAAAAAAACAAAATGTCTCAACACACAACAAACTCTCACAATTCATACTGCCTAATGTAAAACATCTTGGTCCTAGCATAACATTGAACGGTGAGGTACTGGAAGCAATAGAATCCACAGTATTCCTGGGCATTACACTTGATTCAAAGTTACAGTGGGGTGCGCAAATATCTTGTCTCTCAGCGAAACTTAGTTCGGCCGCTTACGCCATTAGAAAAGTCCGTGGATTAACTGACGTTGATACAGCTAGATTAGTTTACTTTAGCTACTTTCACAGCGTTATGTCATATGGAATATTATTATGGGGAAAAGCAGCTGATATACAAAGTATTTTTATATTGCAAAAAAGAGTTGTGCGTGCAATTTATCAATTAGGAACTAGAATCTCGCTCAGAGAAAAATTTAAGATAGGTATTTTAACTGTAGCATCACAATATATTTATTTTAATATCATGCATGTCCGTCAAAATATATATTTATACATAAAAAATAGTGACATACATAACATCAATACTAGAAATAAATATAAATTACGTGTTCCATTCTACCGTCTACATAAAGTTCATGGTTCCTTCATGGGTATACGTTTTTATAATAAAATCCCGAGTAATATTCTAGAATTACCAGAGAATAAATTTAAAGTTAAAATTGAAACTTGCTTAATTTCTAAAGCATATTATAATATAGATGATTATTTAAATGACAAACATCCATGGCACTAATATTTGCATCAGATCACAGAATATTAAATGACAAATACTAACACATATGTTTTTTAATATATGTATATATATATTTTTTTTTTTTGTAATATTACACCTTGTTTAAGCTGGAATTTGCATTGTTGTTACATTCAGTCGTATTTTAATCAAGAAGAATGTGCAATGAAGAAAACTCGTGATTATGGACAGTTCCGTTAAGCTTTCTTTTGAGTCTTATTATCATATATATATATATCAATTTTAGTGGAATTCGATAATTTACTTACTACATTTTATGTAAACAATTAGATTAAACTACGGACTATAATCACGTCTTGTCTTGATTATTTATGTACATGTAAGTGGATGCTCCTATTTACCATACTGCTGCTTTAGAGGCTACCATAATTTTTTATCAAATGCTTGAGTATGTTGAGTTAGTTCATGGAGAAATGGTTGCAGCACCTTACAGTTATGATTTGTAAACGAAATATTATTGTACACTTGGCGATTAAAAATAGTGGCTATGAGTTTCCTGCCCGTTCTTCTCATGAGCCCTACACACCCTTGCTTTGCTGAACGTGGCAGTAAATGTAAATTCACAGAAAAGAATTTACGTGTAACTTTGACATTCATAAGTGTTACCTTGTAACCTAATTTGAATAAATTTATATTGTTTTTGATTTTGATTCTACCTAATATTACGAGATGGAAATTTTCTCATTTTATACGCAATAATTCTCAATACACAATATACGCAAGGCTTACAATATTCCTATTGCCAAAGCTTATTATCATTAGAAAACACTCGTTAAAACATGAGCCGCCATTTTTCCTTCCGTTTATCCCTGAACGTAATTCTGGCTACAATCCACGATATTAATATCTCAGCGCTATTAATTTTGTACCACAGGCCCGCAGTTGATGAGCTCTCCAACCGCGCTCAGCTAAAATAATTAACAATGTCTCGATTATTGTGGGTTTTGTCCTCGCAATTACTTTGTGATAAAGTACATTGCTTCCTCTTACCGTATAAGAAAGCTTCGTAATTATATTTACAATTCGCACTTATAATTTATTCAATAGTTGACTTCCATTAGTAGATTAGATTAATGGTAAATAACACAAGTGATCGATGGCGTTCTTTCAGTAGCCACGTTAGTTTTGCTGTTAATACAGTTAGCTGTGACCAATAATATATTTTCATACACCAAGTACAATGAATAGTGCACCACTAAAGTATCTTGTATATATTCAGAATTTTACTTGCGTCTTTAGAAATTTTTGTTATTACAAAAAATGTTGTCGTGTAATAATAAGCATTTGGATTGTCATCGAGATAGCCACGATAATATCAAATATAGCATTAAATTTTCTGTTTCCGTACAGATTACATATACTAGTCTCAATGATATACTTCTTTTCTATGACAACATTTAGCATTATGATCATAATAATGGCACTATACCATTCAAAGAAATTCAAACATCTTCTCAGTAATTTTAATACTTATCATCATTTTTTTGATGATAAATTTTACTCACAGAAGTTATTACAGATTCAGAAAGGAGTTACAATATTAGCGAATTCATTCTGTGTTGCTAAAATTATAGTATACGCTGGTGTTAGGATGAACCATTATGGGAACAAATCTGAAATTATAAATATAACAACGATGTTTTACCTTTACAACATGTCCTTTTGTGATTTCCGTTTCATATACGAGTACTTCATTATACACTCCATACTATTTACCATTTCTGAACAATTGAAAGCAATCACGCGATCTATTGATGACGTGTTATCAATGTGGGACAATAAAGAAGAAAATAACAAAGAATATGTAACAGGGGCAAAAGATTACCTGAAGAAGTTTAATTTATGGATTATTGCATATAAGAATATAAGCTGTAGCTCAAAGATATGTAATGAAATCTTCAGTGCACAGGTAATTACTATAAACATTCGCAAAATATTTAAACCATTTAAAAAGCAAGTTACAATAACACACCAAAGGAAAAGAAAATTTATTAGACTACATTAATTCGTAATGGGCTATCTTTGCGTGTAAGTAAACTAATCAAAATAGTATCGTACAGGGACCGTCTTTTAGGTTAATTGATATGTATGTTATTACTAGCTGCACCCCGCGGTTTTACACGCGTAATTCCCGATGCCATGGGAATATCGGGATAAAAAGCAGCCTATGTGTTAATCCAGGTCTTCAGCTATCTACATATAACGTTTCATCGTAATCGATTTTGAAGTTGTTGCGTGAAAGAGACATACATATATCCATCCTTATAAACTTTCATATTTATAATATTAGTAGGATTAGAATATCAAGAAACAGTCAAGTACCAATGTTAATGAAAGTAATAAAATCTAAAACTTTAATTTGCGATACTTGTTTCAGTTGACTGTAATGCTGATGATAATTACGACGTACCTAATAATACTGCTGTACAACATTGTCATAAATGTAGCGGTAAGTTAATTATCTTAATACGGCTAGAATAGGAATTGTAGTCATTAATAAAAGTATTGTTTATATTATTACTTTCAATATAGATTTGTTAAAATCACGAAAAGATTTTCGAGGTTCTATGTGCACAACTTTTGAAGCCTTCGATTACCGGGTATGAAGTAATGTTAACATAAAATGTTTTTATATTACTAGTCAACAAAACTATTATTCACGTCTAAAATACAAAATTTTATTATTATTATTATTACATGTGTATGCCAAAATATTATATATTTTTATGTAATAATAATATCAGCCCTGTATTAAACTATCCCACTGTTGGGCACGGGCCTCTTCTCAATGTGAGACGGGTTAGGCCGTAGTCCACCACGCTGGCCTAGTGCAGGTTGGCAGACTTCACATTATCTTCGAGAACATTATGGAGAACTCTCAGACATGCAGGTTTCCGCACGATGTTTTCCTTCACCGTTAAAGCAAGCGATAATTAACTATTTAATACGCATATAACTTCGAAAAGTCAGAGATGCGCGCCTTGGGTTCGAACTCGAGACTTCTGCGTGGCACTCCAACGGTTTTCCACTAGGCTATCACTGCTGTATTTTTTATGTCCATAGGATAAACAGTCTATAACAAGACTAGTCATCACCACTCTAACCATGCTGATCTTTATATTCATCACGTTCCTGATATCTCGAGCCGGTCAACACCTACTGAATAGTTCGAATGCGCTGAGACGTAAGCTTTGTCAGCTTTATCTACATTCGGTCGAAAGTAAGTATTATCTACCATTCATATTATATACATCCTCAGTAGAGATTCTCAGACTTAATAGAATTAGTATACAATAAAAATAAAGGGATTATAAGGAGTATTTGCATGACTGCAACTTAATTCGACAAACGGTCATCTTCGTGCAGACATATTGCTTTTATCATTATATCTCAATATATTTAAGTTGACAGATTTAAACATATCAATGACATGACCAATATGGCACTCTTATAATTTTATTGTATGCTTTATTTACGGTTATATATATTTATATAATGCTATCATAATATTTATTTGCAAATGTTTATGCATTATCGAATCTTCCGACGCACGTAAATATTTCTAATGCAACGATACTGCTAATTAAAATTTTGAGTCGGATATCTGTTACGCCAAAAGCCTTTAAATTTCGGTCATTAAGACGGCGGAAGCCTAATAATAGGATTCTGTCGATACCCATTGAATACATGGATGGACCGCACTAGGATTCAATATTTTATCGGACTTTAGAAACAATCAAATAACGGAAATCAAGAATAACCAAACACGAAAAATCTATTTGTATTCAGACACTTTATTGGGCACAACTCTCTGCGACCACTTAAATCATTACATTATCTGAGTAGTCATTTAATCAGTGCAGTAATTCTTTGTAGATAAAGTCAATATAAAGCAATTCTGCACTTGCTCAGCAACGCAGAGTTACGCAGGTTGTTTGACTGTTCATTCAACTGTATCTGTTCAGTGCTTCTAACGCAGTATATCTTTCAGATGAAAAACACTGCAAGCTGACGAAGGACATGCTTCGATGCTGCTGTACCCATCCCGTGCGTATGCAAGTGATGGGCTCTCTTCAACTCAACATGTCCTTGATGCCGTCTTTTGTCGCCTTCGTCACGTCAAACACCGTTATCTTGCTGCAGTTCAATAATGTGCTTTAATTCTAGCATAATAAGAACTATTTGCTTGCGTAATTTTGCTACTTAACCTTATATTTACATATAAAAATAGTTTTTGCATGTGATAATAAGAGGATCGACACACAATATTTCTCAAATTTGTTTGTTTATTTTTTGTTGTACCATGATGCCTTTGTAGATATCAAAGATTTCCTTATAATAATTTTATAAGATAATGTTTTACAAAGTGCATATGCATACCAAAGATATACATAATATATGAAAAAAAAAACAGTTGATATGTAACTTTCTTAGTTAATTACATTTATCGTGCTCATTATACTGTCTCTTTTTGTATATGTTTGTGATTGAATCACCTTATGAGAATTTTAAGCGGCTTGAAAACACATTTATTTGCTTGGAAGTGTAGTGAAAAATTACAACACATTTATTATCATTATAAACATATACACTGACGGACTCATAAACTGCATCAATGTTCAAGACACCTTTGAAATAAACATTTTAATCAAGTATTCAAACTTTTTATACAAATTTAAATTGAAAGCTATATTGAAATTAAACTATTATATACGGATTTTATCGCGTTGTTTATTTAACACTGTACCTATTACATAATTTAGAAAATTGCATTATCTTGCATTAGAGTAAAATTTTCGCCTATTAATCCCATGTAAGGTACCACGTGAGCTTCTAAAACCTCTGTTATATAGCATTGTACCGTCAAAACACCTCTTTAACCGTTTTGACGAACCATGTCGATGAACACATGTTCCGTTCGCCCGATCATCGAAATGTCACCTCACACCAATCACGAACCGCCTCCAGAAGGAACACGCTCCTTAATGCAACTTTAAACATATCTCTCCCCACGTCGACGATAGACTCTTCTGCGACCGTCTGCGCGATTAAAACATGTCCTACACTCATCGGTGAACAATATGGAGGCCCATTGCTCTTCAGTCCAATTAAGATGTTCACGCGCAAATCTTAAACGAGCTTGTCTGTGAGCTACAGACAGCTTTGGACCATTTGCTGGTCTAAAAGGGGTGAGTGCCGCTTCCTTACACCTCCTTCTTATTGTTCGTGCACTCACGTTTACTCCACGCACTTCATTCAGCTTTGTTTTGATGTTTGGAAGTTGAAACAATAAATCGGTCGTCACGATGGGTAGTTGCTCGAGTTCTACCGGTACCGGGTCTCCTTTTGTAAGAATCTGTCTTTACAAACCTTCGGTATACTCTAAGAACCGTAGAATAGTTTAAATTTAAATTTCTAGCAATCGTTCGTTGATCCAAGCCTTCCCGCACCAAACCACAATTTGAGCAGCTTGTTTGGACGAAGTATCCATATTTATGGTTACGAAACTTTTGTTGAGTTTAAAAGATTTTGAATTTATTAGGTGCTATGTGCTTACGGCAAGCATTTTCTAAAAGCCGACGGTCAAACGTGTCGGGGCGCGTTGAGTTAAGCTATGAAAACTTAAGTTAGAAAAACCTCTGGTACTAAAGGGCAGCAAGGGATCATAGCCTACGGTAATCGAATACTATCCGGCGGGCAGCTGGCTTGTTCACCAACTTTAGTGTAAAAATATAGTGGTTGTAAGTTTGACTCATGTAACAAGTGTTTATTTCGAGAAAGGATAAAAGCAACTGCGTGAACCTAGGTCGCAAAGTAGCATGAAGGGATTTTCTTGATTTTACTATAACAGTCGATTCTTCAATACACGTTCGCGGTGACCACGAGGTGGGGTGCGCCTATAAGCCACGCGCCGCGCGGCTCCTAGGCGGCCCATATAATTATACCTGCCACCCGGCCGCCGCGCAGCCTCTCGGCGTATCATATAAACGGGCCATCACTTAATCAGTAATTCACATTAACAACTTTTCTATATTAAATTTGAAATGAAATTAAAATTGACTACTAGAACTGAACGATGTAGCTTAAAGAGGAAAAGTTAGTTACACCGAATTCTTAAACTAATGTAGGCAATATCTGCAAGGCCGATGGCAATAGCAGTTTTTATTTATACTTACTCAATTTGACTATTGCTTGAAGACGAGCGTTTGTCAGAAACGGGAAAAGAATCACCAAACAATAAATTACTAGAAAAAAAAGTAATGGTAAAAAAATTTAAACACCCTGTTGCTATTAATTCTTCTTGGTTAATTACCATAATTTTAAAGGTATTCTGATGTTCATCACTTAAAACACTAGGTACATTAAAAGCAAATAAATTGCTCGAACGAAAGCATGCATTAAGGTGGCAATAACATTAACAATATTAGATAGATAATTGCAATCAGTCATAATTTGCTTTAGACATAGGCAACATGAATATAACACCTTTTAAATATATTTTTTATATCCAGAACCGATTTGATTTTCCGAAACTATTGGAGTTACAGAAAATGTAGTCAAATATTGATTAACATTTGGATGATATTTGAAATAACTGCCGTGGTGTTAAACGTCGTGACAAACCTCGTATTTTTTAATGAATATTTTTTGACAACCGAATTCATATATTTCATATCTGTGACCGCATTTTCTATTGCTGTTATAACTCTGGCTGTATACCATTCCAAAAACTTTCACCATCTCATTAAAAATTTTCAGACTTATGACAAGTCATTTGATGATAAAATTTATTCCAGAAACTTATTGAACGTACAGGGAACTAGTTTAATAGTGGCCATTTTATTTTGTGCTTCTAAAATTTTCACATTTATATATATTCGGGTAAATCATATTGACGAGTTGCCCACAGTAAACGTGATACTAACAACGTTGTATCACTACAGCGTATCTTTGTGTGATTTTCGCTACATATTCGAATATTTTATTCTATATAGTGTGCTTTATGTGATTTCTGAACAGCTTGATTCGATTACTCGGTCTATTGACGACACTTTATTGACGCAGAACAAAAAAGGTAGAAGTGATGAAGAAGATGGAATGAATAATGGATTACTATTAGAGGAGGATTTGCAGAAGTTTGACTTATGGATGACAGCATACAAGAATATAAGCTGTAGTTCAAAATTGTTTAATGAAATATTCGGTGCCCAGGTAATTTTTGTGAGTTTTACTATTAGAACAGTTGTTAATAAATACAATAGCCGAATGTGTCACGGTAAGATCCATGTCCAGACCACTATTTTATCAATCAAGTTATATTATAATAGGTTATCAAGTTAAATAGTGGTCTGGACATGAATTGGTGTCGGTTGACAGCCATTATGCTATCATTCTAGTTTACATCTTTGCCTGTATTACGTTAGTTGCAGCCAGTGCCCCCATGAAAACCTGATCTGGCCTGAGCATGGACATGTGTCAATTTATATAAATGTTACTTTTTTTGCAATTTGTAATTGGCATCGTACTAATCTTTACTAATATTATAAATAGGAAAGATTTGCATTTTTGTTGAATAAAATCAAAAACTACTGGACCGATATTGAAAATTCTTTCACCTATATAAATCTTTTTTATACCGTAGCCTAGGATATATAACATCACACTACAAGCTACGGATATTGCGAGGGACAACTTTTAAAACATAAAATTAATCGATAATTTACTTTGTGCCCTTTGTTCTAGTTAACTGTGATGGTTTTAATTATAACGGTATACTTTATCATATTGCTGTATACGATAGTTACAACAATTACGGTAAGTGCTTTATTATAAGTGCTTTATTGTGTAGTAATTACTGCTAGAGGCCTAACAAAGAAGATCGATTTTTGAACCACGAGCCAGACTACGAACTGGACCTATCAAATCAATTTTCGAAAAACAATTATTATTCGAATCATAATCTGTGACAACGAATTGATCAACATACGGATGCGGTTTCTAGCACAAGTTAAAAACAAGTGAGAAACGTCAATGAATTGCCGTAAATCTTAGAGTTCGAAAAAATGGTTCAAGTAATATGCAAAAGTCACGTGATACAACGTGGTCAGAGGTCAAAGGTCATAGTCATTTCGGTGGTATATCGACTATGCTGAGTCAAATGGCGCTGACCGCGAGTCTCTAGCTCTTACGGTTCTTAAGTTGAAAGTTGTATAACAGACAGACGGACGGACAAAGCTTGTATAAAAGCTTTTTCAAACTCTAAAAAAATAACATTATTTTTTCGTAGCAATTACACATTGCTATTTTACAACATAAGGTTTATCAATCTGCCGCATGATCGGTTCCTCATATATCATTGACAATCGTACACTTAATACATAAACTTTAAATTTGACTACACAGATGGCTTAGTCAAACTAAATAGTTTATGGTGCCGCATGCGGTGACAAACGTAGTTTTGATAGATCTTTTTTTGCCCGTAGGTAACAAAGTATTGTTTGTCGCGGCCTGCAGCAACCTAAAGTATTTAGTTTAACTAATTTGAATATACATATGTAGTTATTTCATTATTTGATAAAGTAAGCTTACAAACAATGCATTAGCCAGTCGAATTTTATATAGATATTGTGTTACTTGTTTTTCTCTTTTCAGTTCATTACTTTTAAGTAGTCGGGTTTTTTTGTTTTTATAATAATATTGAAATTAAACTACTATATACGGATTTTATCGCGTTGTTTATTTATCACTGTATTACAAAATTTTGAAAATATTACACTACTACTACTATTGATTTTATTTTACTAATTTATAAGCTAATAAAATTATTTAAACTATTAAATCTATTTATTTTTGGTTTACACTTTCCCCGACGTTTCGGTTGCTTTTCAGCAGCCATGGTCACGGGGAGACTAAGATGGTATGGTATACCATCTTAGTTTAAATAATTTTATTAGCTTATAAATTAGTCAAATAAAATCAATAGTAGTAGTAGTGTAATATTTTCAAAATTTTGTAATACAGTGATAAATAAACAACGCGATAAAATCCGTATATAGTAGTTTAATTTCAATGAATAACATTCGCGTAAACAGAAGACAAAATTTATAATAATAATTTTATTTCAGCCTTTTTTAGTTTTATTTTAATATATGTATATCTAAGTCCAGGCAATGTCATTCCTGACATGAATATCGTGCACAACACGAACACCAAATTACATAATGATTGCACACTTTATAATCAATAGAAATATAAACGAATGTACCTACTTTATACAAAATAAGTGGCTTACGTGACCTGGGAACGACTGTCTGTTGCGAGCGCCAACGATCAAATGAACTCAACAGCCGTGCCGCACTGTTTATATAAGAAACGTGCGGTAACTGTGTTTATGTAGGCAGGTCGGTAGGGCTATGTTCCTTACAATACATATATTTTTGAAATGGTCTTTTTTACGTTCTTTCATTTGATACCCATATTGCTAAGGTAAGAAAGAAAAACAAACACACTCACCATATTTTTTCATTTGCGGGCGCCATTTTGAAAATGTAGGTATGTAGCCTATGTCACTACCACAATTCTGATGAATTCAACGACACCTCATATGTCAAAAACCGTCCAGCCGTTTGGTCTGTAGGGCGTGCCAAAGAAATGGACATACATACGCACATACATACATACATACATCCATACATACCCTCCTTCTGACGCAGTCGGGTAAAAATACCATGTCTCTTTGAAAAGTTTAACGCCAATGATACGAAACAGAAAATAATAGCAAATATTTTGATAATTAATAAAATTATTATTTCTGCAGGATCACCCGGCTGACTCAGAGTTATTCATGAATACTTTGTCGATGACAATCTTTTTGACCGTCATTTTCATGATTTCACGAGCTGGACAACGTGTGCAAAACAGTTCACTCACTCTCAAACGCAAGCTTTGTGCTCTCTATGTGCAGTCGCTGCAAAGTAAGTAGTTTGGATAGCATGGACAAATCACCAGCTGGCTTGGAACGACCTGATAAATTTAGAAAAATTAGATTATCGGCTGGCTGGTGAATGTGCAATAGAAACTAACGACCACTAAATGCAGCCAATAAGTTAAACATAGTAATGATTACCGGAGCGACTAATAACGGTCATGAGTAATTCAAAGCAAAGATATAAATCATAGATGAGATGCACATGAAGTTGTCATCTGACGTATCCTCGTATTAACAATTGTACATTATCTAATGTGTGAGCTCACTCTTTTTAGTGTACACACTCTTGCGGGCGATTGTAGTACGGTTTATCGGTAAATATGAATAATCGACGTAAACATGCGTATTCAGGCATTAAATACACAGGCACGTATGTATGTTGTTTCTGCTGATTTCACTATGTACTACGCAAAACGTGGTTGACGCTGTGTCTATTGGATCTTAGAGTTAGTAGACACACTAATAAAGAGCTAGCGTATGTATTAAATTTCTTCAGCTTATACAAAACAAAATAAAAAGTTCGTTCTGAAAAATAAAAATAGTTTGTGCTAAATACGAAATGTTTCAGTTTCTAGCAACGATTAAGAACAATAGACTCCTTTATGTATCAATTCGATATTACAAAGGCCATTTTTCTTCCAGATGAGAAACATTGTCATCTGACGAAGGACCTGCTTCGATGTTGCTGCACTCATCCAGTGCGTATGCAAGTGATGGGCTCCTTGAACGTGAACATGTCCATGCTCCCGTCTTGCATCGCTTTCGTCATGTCCAATACCGTTATTGTGCTACAATTTAATAATGTGCTTTAAAACAGAATTAAGTAATACTAGAGAAAAATGTGAACGCGAATTTCAGAATCTAAGTGTTTGTTGAAGTAAACTATAAGTCATTTTGTATATAGCCACATGAAGTAGGTACATCATGAAATATATATTACTGGTACCAGTTACGTTATTATACATACCCGTATAATATAAATATAGCGATCACGTATTCTAGCAACGACCTTACTCAGTCGTTGCGGGAAGACGAGTACCGTGCGGCGCTGTCGCATACTTGGCTGACTAAACAAAACTAAAGTGTCAGCAGTTAATGCAAGTTCTAATTTTAAACTTAGAACCTTATAAGTTTTATGTTTAAAATTAGATCTTCATACCTTATTATTTCTTATTGGTTAGATAAAAAAATAATTAAGTTATAATCTACCAAAATAACTAAATGTATGTATTTTTCAAGTTTAAATGTATCATATTGTATATCACAACTTACATATACAACAATTAAAATTTTCTCATATCCTGATACTAACTTGCTTAGAGTTTGTACTTAACTATCCGAAGTGAACATTCTTTGAAAGCTCTTATAAAATACTGTTTTTGGTAGTCAGAACCTGTTGTTAGAACCCTAACACACAATTCAAATCCTGTTCACCACCTCTCTTTTGTATTGAAAATATTTGTTGTGCTGTCATTGTAATGTTAGTAGTATGAACAAATTTAATCGTGATTATTTTATTATTACTTTTTATAAAACATAATTGTAATTAATTTATATTTGGCGCGTCTGAATATTTTTCATGACAACCTATTTATATATTATTATACAGATCGTCATGAATAATATAAGGTTAAACATTTGCTGTATTGAATAAAAAACGGAATTCTTTAGCAGCTCGGGGTGTTAGTATACTTGCACAAGTTTGAAACTAAAAAACCGTTAATAATGACTTTTACAAACAAGAACTTTGTAGAAGTCTACAATATCTAATAAATATATTTTTAATATTGTTAACCCAGCACGGGTTCGAGGGATAAGAATTTAAACAATATTACCGACTAAACCACGTTTTAATCTAGCACACAATTAAATTTAAAACAGAAAACACACTACTTATACAGTTTGCCACTATAACTGCTTCAAACGATGTGGTATTTTCGCTTCCGTTCGCTTCGATAAATACATGACCGCTTACGATTGTAAACTGACTCGGCGAGCGCTGGCCTTGCCCTTATATACGCGTTTAAAGCGTTTTTAGAGATTTCTAGAAACGCCATACCCGGTATATAAACAGTCCAAAGATTCGAGAAAGTTCCAGTGCTCTCTCTACTCTTCGCGTAACAGCAAGCTACGTAGTTCAGTAAGATGTCAATAGATGGCGCTGTAATAAATTATAAGAGGGAACTGCCGAGTCTTTCTCCGCTTTCCAGCCAGTGGCGATAGATGGCACTGGCTGTAACAATATTACTAATGTGAAATATATGCATATGGTCTGGCTGATAAGTGGATTTTTAATGCCTATAAGCACTTGCAGCATCAAGGAATCATAACACGTGAGTTGCCGTCCCATCAAAAAGAGGCTTTCGTTATGCTGCAAGCGCAAGAGTTGAAGATTTCACTCATCATCCCGCTAACAACACAACTCCTCAAAGAGGTGGATGCTTAACTCATAGTAAAGAAACAATGCAAATAAACTTACAATAATTCCTGTGTCGTGGGGGACTTTACAAACATTCAAACAACGGACACAAAGAACACCCAGACACGGAACAACCAGTTGTGGATCACATAATTTTTTCCACCGTGTGGAATTCAAACGCACAATACTGGGAACAGGGGTAGCGGCGAGGCGACCACTTAAACCACTACCCCAGCTTGATTGTTCTAGCTTGAAAAATTGACTTGTCAGGTCCAGAGAGTTGCGAGTTACCGTTCTACCTAACCTCTCTTAAAATGTAACCACCGTATCCAACATTGTCACTGCATGATTGAATCAACAACGACGACGATGAAGCCTACCCTCAAAGTACAACTGTGTTTCAATAACTGTAATTGTTTATCTTATGTTACATTATAATGATCGGTTATGTCAGATTAATAATAAGATAATGACTCGTATACTCCTTCATTAATTTTCTATAGTGGATTTGATGAGTAACATCAAATAACACGTACGGTCGATAGCATACATTAAGCTGTAACACTTTTTTTTAAACATTAGTGATAATTATCTCTGATAGAATTGTAGCACGACTATTGTTAACAGCTAAATAATCATTTATATTTGATAATACAATGAATATTATACCGTTTAAGTATTTTCTACTTATTCAAAATTGTATCTGCGTCTTTCGAAACTTTTGGAGTTATCAAAAATACAGTAGAGGATTGATAAGTATTTGGATCATTATTGAAATAGCTATTGTAGTGTTAAATATTTTCTTCAGCAACTATTTTCAAGGCAATATGCGTTACAATTCCCAAAACATATATTTCTTTTCTGTGACTTCGTTTAACATCGTTCTTATAATAAAATCTGTATATTACTCCAAACAATTCCAGCGTGTGTTAGCAAATTTTGATGAATTCCACAGATTTTTTGAAGGAAAAATTTATTTAGAACGCTTATTGAAGGCACAAAGAATTCTTAACATTGTAGTATCTGGATACAGCATCGTTAAAATAACGTTATTCATTTATATTCAAATTACACCTACTGCTAATATATCCATAGATACCCTAATGCATATATTTATTTATCATTATAATCTAACTATATGTGATTGTCGCTTCGTATTCGAATATTTAATGCAGTGTGGTATATTGTTTGTGATTGCCGAACAACTAAATACGATAATCCGCTCAATAAATAACGAGTTGTCGACAATATGCAGTCCACCAAAAAGATATGAATATGTAATTAACGTTACAATGGCAGAAGACAGGCTAACAAAGTTCGATTTATGGACGGCGGCGTATAAAAATATAAGCTGTAGTTCTAAGTTGTGCAATGAAATCTTTAGCAGTCAGGTAATTATTAAAAATTATTTAACTAATATTGTCTTAAGTTTACGCGAATGTTATACATTGAAATTAAATACTTTATATGGATTTTGTCGCGTTGTTTATTTTACTTTAAACACTTTTATTACATAATTTTGAAAACTCTAACACTACTATTATTGAACTTTACTATGCTTTAGTCTCCCCGTGAACATGGCTACTGTAAAGGTACCGAAACGTCGGGGCAAAGTGTAAACTTAAATATAAATAGTTTTAATTAAATTAAATAGCATAGTAATATTTAATTTAATTTATAATTTATTTAATAAAAAAAACTATTTTTAGTTCAATAATAGTAGTGTTAGAGTTTTCAAAATTATGTAATAAAAGTGTTTAAAGTAAAATAAACAACGCGACAAAATCCGTATAAAGTGTTTAATTTCAAAATAATTTACCTATTCTGATCACATTTACATATTTTGTTAAAAGATATCCGAGTACACTCAACTTAAGTTAACCAGAAAAATACAAAATTTTTCTAGTAGATTGATAAATTGACAACTGCTGCTGGGATTGGCTCACTGAGTTATAAACAGTCAATCAGTGAATTGAGTGGCTGTAACTATCTAACATGCGTTTGATTTTAAAATGTTGACTGGCTTTGCAGGAATTGGTTTTAATCTGCTACTCATTTAACCTCTTATTACACTTAGATAAAGTAAAAGTAATATCAGTGTAGCCCGCAAAGTCATGATTAGACTACAAATGTTAATATATTTTGGCCAGAAGGCCAGTTCTCTTAATTAATATTCTTTTCAAATAGAATTTCAGTTCACATTTGCCGTTTATTAGACTTGATGTGAACTTAATTTTTTGGCACATAATTTTTTATTACGAATTTTTTGTTATGGCTTTTGATGAAATACTTACATATTTCGTATTTTATCAAAAGGCATCAATATGCTTCTGCTTCAGCTTCTGTAAAAAGAGCTTAAACGTATAATATTGTTTATCATGATGATATTTTGTTATGAAAGCTTAATTTTTTTGGCCTTTTTTTTTCTAGCTGACAATGATGCTGTTGACAATAATGATATACTTTATTGTGGAGCTATATTCGGTAGTTGTAGAAATTCAAGTGAGTAATATATTAAACATACCTTTTTTTTGACGCCCTCGCGTAGGCGTATGTCAGACTTACCCAGGGAAAGATGGCGACATCCCAGTAATAAATCATCAGCATGCAATCGCGACCCCGCCGAGTTTCAGGCCCCTACACGAAACTTACATACCAATGTTCAAAATATATTGTTTGCCCCACCGTCCCGTTGCGGGGGGACAAAGACAACACGACATTGAAACGCGCGTGGAAACACGCATGCCGTCGCACGTACCTGGAGCTGATCGAGTGGCGGGCAGACCCACGAAGCCCACCAGCCTCAGGTAAAACCTCACGGTGACTGGAGGTCGTCTCACGCTCTCCAACGCCTGGTTCTGCGGTTGGGGTTCAAGTGCTTCGTCTATATTAAACATACCTAGTGTTACACATTTAATCCTAAGGGCCTAGACAGAGGTGTGTTTTTAGGTAGTAGCCTACTGAAATCTGCCAGACACATTTAAAGTCACAGTGCTGCTACAGAAAATCTTCCCTAATAAAACTAAATAACACTGCCCGAGCTCAGAAATAAACCCGTGACCTCGCACGCAATTATAGTTGCAAACTTTCACAGAACCAAAGATGCATGCTTATATGTTTGATTCTTTTCTAAAAAAGACAATGACAGTAAACAAAAAAATTATAACGTCAAAGCAAAAATTGTTCCCTGTTACAAAAGTTAATTTGTATAACAAAAAAATACAAAGTAATAAAAATAAAGATATTAAAACGATTTCTTTAGTCACAAGAAGTTTATTATAGAAAAGTAATGTTATAGTAGTGTATTGTAATTTCTACAGGGTGATCTATCGATGTTAGTATTATTCTTTAGATCATCTGCGATGGTGATCTTTGGAACAATCATATTCTTGGTATCACGAGTTGGACAACGTGTGCAGAACAGTTCGATCAAGCTCAAACGCACACTTTGTGAATTGTATATACACTCACTTAAAAGTAAGTAAACTATTAATCTTTGATTTTGTTAATAGCTGGTAAATTTGACGGTACTAGTAGTTGCCTATAAAATAAAACAGAAAGCGGTGTTTTAATAAATAATTATAAGGAAAATCTAAAATAAGGCAGATGATTCGACTTGCCTTATTTTTGTGAAACATAATTGATCAATTATGTAAATTCCCTAGTCACCGATAAATATCAAAAACTGAGGTAACTGAACTAAGTACAAATGATACTCACTTATCATGATAAGTGAGTATCATTTGTGCTTAGTACATGTGCATGGTTTTGAAAATTTTAGCATCTGTAAAATAATTTTAAACCATTAATTGGACTATGTTTGATTTTCAATCATCAGATACTCTTTAACGCTATTATGAATTAATGTGGTGACTTGAAAGGTTAAACGAATTTTGACGAAATTATTCGAAATATCGGACCTTAATGTACTACCTGATAGCTATGTTACGAATACCGTGTAGTGTACTTATCCGTAAAAAAGCTAAAGGCTTCTATATAAATGTAAAGATACAGTTTACTTACTATTTTTATTGATATTATAGTTTGAGATTATTTAACTTATTAAGTCGCAGTGGTACACCGGCGACCAGGCTCTGTAGATTTTTTGTTATGTCTGGCATTCCAACAAGCGACGAAGTGATGAATTTATTACTAAGAACTTCTAGTCTAATTTCTCAATTCATCTTTGCTACAAACAACATGAACATGAATTTATAGGCTGTCCTTCTACATCTCATAGATTTTTTTTCCAATACAATTTTATTATTTTGCTTTACTTGATTATTTTAGTCTTATACAGATATGCTGTTCCAGGTGAAAGACAAAAAAAGCTGACAAAGGATTTACTTCAATGCTGTTGCACCCATCCGGTGCGTATGCACATGATAGGATATGTAGACGTGAACATGTCTATGCTACCATCATGCATCGCCTTTGTCACTACCAATACCGTTATCTTGCTACAATTCAATAATGTGATCTAATACTGACAAACTATGACTTACTTTGATGTTAGTCTTTAGCTTATAAATTAACTTTACTATCTCGTTAATCAATGTAGATTCTGCACCATCTTACTTCTATCTTATATAATAATTTTTATCAGTAGTAAATTATTATTCTCTTAATATGATTATTTAACGATTTATATTAGCTGATATTGGTTGGAAAAGTAATTTTTAGCTATTATCTCATGTCCTTCAAGTACATTTTAATCGTGTGAAATTTTATGAATGTAATTTTGTGTCAATAAATGGATTGTGTTAAATATTGTTTATTTTATAAATGTTAAAATTATACATGAATTTTCTAGATGCATTTTAAGGCATACTACCACTTTAAATATGTGTATATTAAGTACATAGCCCTGAAAAGGGTACAGTATACTACATAAATAATTCATTTTTGAGTTGTATAGACTATTCCTCTTTAAAAAAGCAGAATACATATAATTTCAACCAACTCATAGTAGGTGTACCACAAGCAACAAAATTAGACCCGGTGTTATTCTTATTACTCCCTGGCAATATATATAAGAAATGGCATCGTTATTTTATTGAACGTCAACGAAGACTACAAAAAAGGGAAGATAGCCGAAATATTAAATACATTCTAATCACAAAGAGAAAGGACCGTAAACAATATTTAATAGGAAATAACAGTATAATTTTAACAAATCATAGTTTTCCATGCATAGACTGTAAAATGAAAACGAGTGTAAGATTCAATATTTTGAATCCAACAGCCATCTATAACGTCAATGGTCAGTGTTAGACTTCGTGGTATATAGACTATTTACTACAAGCTTATGTAAAGCATTTGCCAAGAGCAAAGTAAGGTAAAAGTTTTGGTAAGCAGCGATTATAGCCTGTAGATGCTTGCAATACTAGAAATGAGCTCACAGAATCGAACCTTCATAAAAAGATACGTTGGTCAGCGAGCGCAAATAAGCTATCCCGAGAAACTAAAACATAGATGACGAAATGTGACTGTAATAAAATTTTACCTATCACTTCGAGAATATAAGCATTAACGTGAGTGTTGTTTTATTCATTTTCTTTAATGGAATCCAATACCATTATAGAAAATTAATTAAAAGTAAATAGAACAAGCGCACTCGTCTCGAGTAGTATTCATTTAGTTTTAATTTTTCAAACTACATCTAGTAAAAACTATCTACAACACAATCTACGTTAAATTAACGATATTAAATAGATGAATATTTTGTTTTGATAAATATACTATGAATATCTCACTATTAAAGCATTTCATAATCATTCAAAATGTTACCTGCGTCTTTCGAAACTATTGTAGTTTTAAAAAATGCTTTCAGGTATTGATAGGCATCTGGATAATGATTGAGATCACTGTTGTGTTGCTAAATATTGTCTTAAGTGCTGTTTATCACGGATTCATAAAATGTAACGCCTATTTGGTATATTTCTTTTCTGTGACATCTTTTAACATTGTTATAATAACAAAGGCTGTATACTACTCCAGTCAGTTTCAGCATTTGATGACGAATTTTGACGCATTTCACAATTTTTGTGAAGGCACAGTTTACTTAGACAGCCTTTTAAAAGCAAAGAAAACTTTAACTATGATTGTAAGTTTGTACAGTGCTTTTAAAATAGGGATATTTATTTATATTCAAGTTAAACATACTGCTTACTTAGACAGTCTCACAGTTATGCCCGTAATTATATATAATTACAACGTAACTTTGTGCGATTATCGCTTCACATTCGAATGTTTTATTCAGTATGGAATATTGTACGTGATTTCCGAACAACTAAATGTGATAACACGATCAATAAATAACGAGTTGTTGACACTAAGCAGTGAAGTGGAAAAATATGAAGAAGATGTAACTGATGTTACAACGTCAGAAAGCAGACTAACAAAGTTCGACTTATGGATGACGGTGTATAAAAATATCAACTGCAGCTCAAAGCTGTGTAATGAAATCTTTAGCATTCAGGTGATTATAAATTTTCAGATCTATAATATATTTTGATAAATGATGCTTTCGGATTTATTTTATACTTCATTTATTGCTTGCTTAGCCAATTTTTACAAGACCGCAGTGACATTTATGAGCATCATATTTAAAATTGCGACTATCGTTTTGCACAGGATTATATATTAGTCACTAGACATTTTAATATGTAAAGCGATGAGTTAACAATGGAATTTTATGAGTAATATGATGCTAATGATCAAATTATGAATTAATATGGTCTTTCGCTTATGCCGGTTACTCGGAGGGATCCACATTTTGCGCGTGAAAATATTTTTGTATTTGAAGTAATAATTAGGCTGAAATATCGTAATATATAATATTTAAAATCTTAATATATCTTCAACATATACATAAAGCCAATATTTTTATTTCTATTAGAATATATTAAGTATATTATTATTATTTATTGAAATGATCATATAATTATGTTGGGAGAACAATAGTAATTTATGTTGTTTGTTCCAGATGACTATGATGCTGTTTATAATAACGATATACTTTATAATCGCGCTGTATACAATAGTCATAGTAATTACAGTGAGTTATATATTTAAATTCAGTTCAAACAAGTACACTGTCAATTAATATTAATAATTAGCAATTTTATGTGCACATTGTTAAATTTGTCCCTAGTGCGGCAGTCTACACTGACGGACTTATAAACTGTATCAATGTTCAAGACGCCTTTAAAAATAAACATTTTAACCAAGTATTGAAACTTTTTATACAAATTTAAATTGAAACCTATAGTCTGGTTCGTTAACTTTATAACAGCGTAGTATCATATCCTCAAGTGTATGTTTGTATACTAGAAAGGACCATTAAATTTTTTAACAAATCTTAGGTATAAATGTAACAAAAATTGGTTTTAGTTGATTTATTAAAAATTGGGTTTAACAATAAAAATAAAGTTGTAGCTCAGTTTTATTTTCTTTTAATAAGGTGTATTGCCTCCACGTGCCCTTATTACATTTCACATGGATTATAATAATCCATGTGAAGTGCCACCATTACAGATTCTAATCGGTTCTGCATAGATCGGGTTATTAAACGGTCTTGCGGAATATTGTTCCATTCTTGTGAAATCGCTGTTCTTAGTGCTGCCATTGTTGTGAGCACAGGATTTCTCACAAATACAGCTTTTTTTAAACTGTCCTAAACATGCTCAATGGGATTGAGATCCGGGCTGCGTGGTGGACAATTCATGGTACGTATTCAAACTCAACCTCTTCGCAATATTGTCAAACTTGTGCAGCGGCGTGGTGTCGGGCATTATCATGCATTAGAGTATAATTTTCGCCTATTAATCCCATGTAAGATACCACGTGAGCTTCTAAAACCTCTGTTATATAGCGTTGTGCCGTTAAGCCACCTCTTCTACCGTTTTAACGAACCATGTCGATAAACACAAGTTCCGTTCGCCCGACTATCGAAATGCCACCCCACACCATACACGAACCAACCGAAACCATATAGGAACACGCTCCTCAATGCAACTTTGAGCATATCTCTCCCCACGACGACGATAGACTCTTCTGCGACCGTCTGCACCATTTAAACATGTCCTACACTCATCGGTGAATAATATGGAGGCCCATTGCTCTTCAGTCCAATTAAGATGTTCACGCGCAAATCTTAAGGTACGAGCTTGTCTGTTAGCTACAGACAGCTTTGGACCATTTGCTGGTCTAAAAGGGGTGAGTGCCGCTTCCTTAAACCTCCTTCTTATTGTTTGTGCACTCACGTTTACTCCACGCACTTCATTCAGCTTTGTTTAGATGTTTACTGACGTGAGGAACGATTTCGTAGGGAAGTTGAAACAATAAATCAGTCGTCACGACGGGTGATTGCTCGAGTTCTGCCGGTACTGGGTCTCCTTTTGTAAGAACCTGTCTCTACAAACCTTCGGTATACTCTAGAAACCGTAGACTAGTTTAAATTTAAATTTCTAGCAATCGTTCGTTGATCCAAGCCAATGCCACAATTTGTTCGGAAGAAATATCCATATTTACGGTTACGAAACTTTTGTCGAGTTTAAAAGACTAATAATTAATACTATTAGTAACAATAATTTAAATCGCAAATGAAAAAAAAGCAAAAGGAATTAAATTCAAACTTTACCTACTCTAATAACACACGAATTTGAGACTATGCATATATTTTATTTTTTCGGTGTTTTATCTTTTACTGCAGTTCTAGTTTCAAAATTTAGTTTTTTATGATTAATGGACAGTCTCGACATTTTCATTTAGTTAAATCTAAAAATTTTGCATACTTATCAAAAATATTAATTGGAAAGTATTCCTGAACTTTGATGCAGTTTATGAGTCTGTCAGTGTATAAAAATAAAAAATAAAAGAGAACAAACGTCTAAACTTGCAAATTTGTTTAATAAAACTTAAACATAACTTCGAAAGTATGTTGTCACTAAATTTATTTAAGATAAATGTTGTGTGTTATTTTTCTATAGGAGCATCTATCGCTGTCAATGCTATTCATGACCGTGTTCTCGATGATGGTCTTTGGAGCAGTCACGTTCTTGATATCACGAGCTGGACAGCGTGTGCAGAACAGCTCGATTATGCTAAGACGCAAGCTTTGTGAGCTATATTTACATTCGTTTAAAAGTAAGTATATATAAGTTTAGAAAAGATCAACTCTAACATATAACGTATCATTCAATGTCATACTTATAGAAATAAAAAATGATACATATGTTGAACTTTATCAAAACGTACAGATAATATGCAATAACGATTTGGATTCAGGTATGCCACTATAGACACAATTTATAAATACACAGTAACTGTGTCCATATACTAATGAATTAAAGTATACGTTAATGAATTTTAAGCCAGTGGCAATTTATATAATCGACGATTAATACGCAATTTAATCTAGTAGATAGTTTTGTGACTACTTGATACTCCGTCTACAAAAAATAATTTTTGATACTGGGCTATGCTACGATCAATTGTTGATCTTCCAACGCTTATTAGCGACGTTAATTTAATAATTGATCTACATGATTTTAGTATTATTGTATTGTTTTAGTATTTGATATTTGTTGCAGATGAAAAACAATGCAAGCTAACGAAGGATTTACTTCTATGCTGCTGCACTCATCCGGTGCGTATGCACGTTTTGGGCACTCTAAGCGTTAACATGACCCTGCTGCCGTCATGCATCGCTTTTGTCACTACTAACACTGTTATCCTGCTGCAATTCAATAAAATTATCTAATGTTGTGTAAACACAGTTTATTATTAAGTTTTCAAATTTTAGTTTCATGTCATAGATACATATTTTGCACCAGCTCATTTACATACCTTATTATAATAATTGTGAGATTCTCTAATTCTTAGTATCGATTATAGGCTAATGTAAATGGGACAAGATTCTTTCAAAACATTAGCTTTGATCTATAAATTTGATTATTTCATCATACGTATTCTACATAGGTACAAATCATAAAGGATTCATTGTATCTGTAGTACCGACTAAAGATAATGCAAGTCGATAGCTATGACATTATTGTAGGTTTTTTCATAACATTAACTTGTTTTAGTTTCATAACATCAAAATAAAAAATAGAATAGTTTAACCATTGTTGTACCTAATAGCACTTTTTACCAGAAGAATGTAAGTTTGTTCCAATATGGTTTAAGAGAAATATTACGTATTTCTTTACTGAATGTATACAAAATTGTCTATTAATTTAGGGTACGTTTTATGTTATGTTTAAAGATTATAAATGTAATGTTAAATAAATAAAATAGTTCCATGTAACCATATCCCGTATTTGATATTATTTTGCGTAATGAGTAGACCAATCCTACACAAAACAACAAATTTTAATTCAAGAAGGTATGCCACAAGGAATCATATCAGAACTGTGATCAAATTTTCTCAAAATTTACCTCAGTTCTTTAAAAAGTGACACCATAACTTTATTTAAGAACACTAATGACAAGAAGTATTGGGAATAAACTGCTGGATAAGACAAATATGTAGCTAAGAAGATTATGTTGACTATAAGTATTTTACCTGTACTTTCTCCATAGGATAATATGCAATAAATAGAAAACGTTTTACATTTACCGATGTTGAAAAGTAACTGTTATAATGTATTATTTGGCTGCTCTAAAATACTATACGTTAAACCAATGTGGAAGTACAGCATTAAATTTTGAAGTAAACGCAGTCCCCTTTAATATCGTTCAATACATTTTTATAATAGAAGAAATGAAAAATAGTATACATCTTGAATTTGTAGTCATTTTGGAACCAAAACGTGGTAACTTAGGATAATTACTAGTTTCAATAAAAAATAGTAAATTAATTGTACTGTGTATAGTAAAAAAGTTGGAATATAAATAATATTTTCACTTATTCGAGTTTGATCGTAGTAACGCACGAACAATTCATTCACAAACGCATGCACACGTCACCGTCGCCACGCCGCCGGCGCCGTCGCGCACCGCATCGCCACTTAGTCGCGCTACTCTGTTAGTTACTCAATGGGGGACGATATACACAAATATTTATATACCATTCAAGCTCAACACAGGACAGTTCTATGGTATGCTCTATAGACAGACAAGTTATGTCTTTACGTTCCCTGCAAGTTATTGTGTTTGCAACAAGTATTAAAGAACCACCGTGAATGGCTTGTGTTCTTGAAAAGGTGCTATGTACCATATAATTCATATGAATTCATATATATATTCATACGAATAAACTCAAATTACAAACAGTTTCGAGCCGGCGAATTGGTAGTGTACCGACATAACCTAAAAGCAGCGTGGTTAAGTTTTAACAAATCGTCAAGTCGTTAAGAATACCAATTATCATGGCTAGTAGCAATCCTCTGGCACTTATAGAAAAACTAACAGGCCGAGAAAACTACAGTACCTGGCGGTTTGCTGTTAAAATAAACCTCCAACATGATGAGCTTTGGGAATGTATTGAAAATCCCAACAACGAACAAATTGACCAGAAAAAGGACACAAAAGCAAAATCCAAAATTATTTTACTTGTCCACAGTATCAATTTCGTACATATCCAAGAAGCAGAAACTGCAAAAGAAGTGTGGGAAAACCTGTCCCGTGCTTTCGACGACTCAGGGCTTACACGCAGAGTTGGCCTACTACGTGATTTATTTATTTATTTATTTATTAGGAATAACAAACGGTTACACATTATATACTTACAACTAAATCATAACAAATTATGTTTGAACAAATGTGAACCCACACCGTTATCCACAGATTACAAATTTGGATATATGACAATTTTGATCTGACATCTACTACATATTTTTATTATATTTTAAGTGAGAGATTTAAAGTACTTTCTTTTATATATTTTTACATGTTTTCTTCTAGCTCTACAATAGCTTTCCTTAATTTGACTCGAAATTTGTTGGCGGTCATTGCAAACACATCCAACTCTGTAAATAAATCATTATATTTTTTACAAATACGACGTAAAGGTGCTCGACATCCAGCGTTAGTTTTACACGAGGATACAGCAAAAGTTGGAGAAGAACGCACCTCACGCCTCATTATGGTTCTTGGTACAATATAGCTTAACTTATTAATTAAATCAGTGCAGTCATACCTGTTATTACATAAATCAAAAAGAAACATAGTTTCTAAAAATAACCGTCTGGACTTTAGACTCATTATTTTAAATTTAGTAAGCAAGTCGGTATATGATGGGGAACTGTGATAACATCGGTAATGCGTAGATTTCAGGTATTTTCGTTGAACTCTTTCCAAATTTTCCGAATATTTGTTGTAGTAAGGACTCCATATTACTACGGCATATTCTAGTTGAGATCTCACTAAGGTTTCATACAAATAAATATATGTAGTTGCATGTTTAAACTCGCTTAAAGATCGCATTACGAAGCCATACATTTGATATGCCTTTCCAATTATAGCATCAATATGCTGGTTTAGATGCAGTTTACTATCCAATAGTACCCCAAGGTCTCGAACGGTAGACATTCTTGATAAAATGTTTTTATTTATGTTGTAATTTTTAGCTATTAAGTTTTTGTTTTTTGTAAACGTTATAGCAAAGCATTTAGAAATATTTAATTGTAATTTATTCTGAATACAATAATTAGAAAGACGATCCAAATCTTCTTGTAATAGGAAACAGTCAGAGGAATTCTTAATAGTTCTGTATATTTTTAAATCATCTGCATATAATAGAAACTTTGAGTATCTGAAGCACTTTCCTATGTCATTAATAAATAAAATAAACAAAAGGGGACCTAAAATCGAGCCCTGGGGTACGCCGGATGTAACAGTCACAGAAGCTGAGTGGAATCCTTTAATCACAACCTTTTGTGTTCTATTTGTAACGTAGGAGGTAAACCAACGAAGTAAATCACCCCTTATTCCGTTGTAAGCGATTTTGGATAGTAGCAGCTGGTGGTCCACCTTGTCAAATGCTTTTCGAAAGTCTGTATATATAGCATCTACTTGCGTTTGTCGATCCATGCTATTAAACAAATAGTCCGTAAACACTAATAGGTTTGTAGTCGTGGACTTTCTTTTAACAAACCCATGCTGCTGTTCTATGACGATGTTATAGATATGTGTGTGTATAGCATCATGGACTAGCCTTTCGAAAAGCTTCGACAAGGCTGACAATATAGAAATCGGACGATAATTTTCAATTTCCTTCTTAGAATCTGATTTGTGCACTGGAGTAATATTGGCTCTTTTCCATATTTCAGGGAAAACACCTTCAGACATACACTTATTATATATAATATGTAAACCTCTGTAAATGTTATTTGCAGTCATTTTTAGGAAATAAGGAGGTATACAATCAGGCCCGGGTCCCTTAGTAGTATCTAGAGATTTCAAAGACTTTAGGACTTTTTCGGTGCTAAAGGTAATATTGGAGATAAGAGTACTGTTACTGGCAGTTTCTTTAGGTGGTAACCAGTCATTGCAACTAAAACTAGATGTTTCATAAACCGTTTGAAAATAGTTCATAAACATGTTGCATATTTCCTCGGGGGCACTAGATGTAAGGTTATTGTATGTCATTGTAGATGGCATATCTGTATTATTTTTACGGTTCTGAATATAGGTCCACAAATATTTTACATTTTTTCGAACATTTTCCTCGACAGAGTTTATGTGCCGTGTATAATTAATTTTTAATTCTGTGTGAAATCTACGTCGAAGAAAGGAAAACTGCTCGTAATCGGAAATATTTTTATAAACTCTCCATTTTACCCATGCTTTGTTTTTGTTTTTAAATATACGGATGAGAGAGTTTGAGAACCAAATGGGAAATTGTAAGGACCGTGGTTTTGAAATAGGAGTGAATTTTTTTATGGAGCTATATATAATATTATAAAAGGTGTTTACGCAATCTTCAGCAGTTAGTCCAGACAAGAGTTCCTCCCAATCAATTTTAGCTAATTCCTCGTTAATAAGTTCATAGTTGGCTTTATAATAATTATATTTAACAATGTTTGCTCGTATTAGTGCTTGAAATTGAGGATTATAATTAATTATAGAACAAAACGCGGGGTGGTAGTTATCTAGAGGCAACAGCGGATATGTAGGTACATAGGTCGTACAGTCTTTATTACTAATAATAAGGTCCAATATACGATTTTTGCAGTTATAAATATTATTATATTGAGATGCATCAAGTAACGATATAAAGTTATCTATATGTCTACAAATCGATGACGAACCCGAACAAGTGAGAGAGGCAGTTGTGTTATTTATTCTAGGAATCCAGTCTATATCTGGCAAGTTATAATCACCTAGTAAATAAACGTTACTAAAGAGCGATCGGTCAATTAAATATTGTACGGTATCAAAGTAAGAAGTGTATACTTCCTCCGAAGACTTAGGCGGAAAATAGACTGCACCGATTAAATGTTTCTCACGGTTGGAACCTAAAAGCTGTATAAATACATTTTCTGTGTTCGAATCATACAAGGTATTAACCGGTACAGACTCCGACCGTAAACTCTTTAACACGGCTATAAGGACTCCTCCTCCATCCTTCTTGTTAGTGGCCGTTCGATTGCGATCACAACGGTAAACCACATACCTTTCGTCTATAAACTCATTGTCTGATATTTGAGGAGTTAACCACGTCTCAGTAAGCACAATGACATCATAAGAATTTGATAATATATTCATATATAATAAATTAAGTTTCGTCCTAATGCCCCTGCAATTTTGATAGTACACTGTTATGCTATCCATTAACTATAAAAACAACTAAATGTAATTTTAGAATGTGACACACGCTTCGTGGGTAAGAGCCAAGGTCCAGTATGTGTAATAATATTGTGAAATATATTAGATATATACGAGATGACTGTACACGTAATAATAATAAGAACAGTAACAAATATAACCGCACCATATAACCCATGTAATAGAGCTTATAATTATTATTTATTGATTCGGAGTAATTTAAACTAATATACACGAAATAACTGTAAGAAAAAAAAGAAAATAATTGTACTATATTGGCTAAATTACGAGCATAGTATATAGAATTTTTATAACTAATATTAGTTTTTAGAGCGAATGTTGGGTTTGATCTTGTTAATGTCCTGTATCGACCGTATGGCAATCGCCGGCTCACCGTCAGCCTCTCGTGTAAGTATTGTTGCATGTTTGATCCAGACATATTTAAAATTATTTTTTCTGGCGGCTTCTCTAACTTGGCGAAACAACTGTTTCTTTTTTAATGTTAGATGTTCATGCATATAAATCTGCCGCGGTGTGCCAGTAAATCCAAGTTGTTCGGTATTAATACCTCGTGCCAGTCGAAACGCACTTAATAAATTGTCTCTCAGAATACGCGATGTTAGTTTGATTATGATATTTTTCGGCCTGTTAGTTTCCTTATGTGCATGAGGTACTCTATGTATTGTCAGGATATCTTTCTGACACAATGAAAACTTTATTTTGGTGGTAACATTATCCATTATGGAAAATAGGTTTTCATTTCGTTTTTCGGGAATATTGCATAATTCTAAATTACACTCCCGAGCTTGTTGTTCCAAGGAATCGATCTTTGCTTCTAACACGCCCACCACATCATTGATATGGGTATTAATGTTTTCAACACCAAACGAGTTCATTTTATTTTTGAGATCTTCCTGCATATCCATAGTGTATTCAACAGATTTTTGTAGCGTAATCATGTCCTCCGACAGCACCTGCTGCTTGTTATCCAGTTTAGTTACTTGCTTTTCTAATGTAGTGTGATCTGAGCGCAGACTATTTAGTTCAAGTTTTATATCCGTAGCCATTTGGGACACCTCGGCAAGATTAGTCTTGATGTTAGCTATGTTTTCTAACATCTTAGACATTGTGCAGTCGAGATCACTACGAAGAGCATCTATTTTTGTATTTAATTGTAGAGACAGCGTTGTTATAGCTTCTGCGAGCTCTGACTCCGGCTGCTTGCGCTTTCTCTGAGTTACATTATCACCAGTCATAGTAATTTTTGAAATATCAGGCGTAGAAGAACACTTGATTGGTGTTTGTGGCATTATGTAAGTACGTTGCAATATAATAATATAGTAATATAGTAGACCCACTATAGATGTTCGTATAACAAGAGGATGTAATTAGTTTCCAATTGTAGTCACCAATTTCGCGCCCCGCTCCTCACGTTACGGTGGCCGAATGGCGTAACACTGTAGACGCAGCGCCCGGATGGTCGAGGTATCAAATCTCGGTGGGCCGCCCAACGTCTTTTTCCAAGTTTCTAATTTATATTTAGTACTTCCACTCACCGGTGTTCGAGCAGGATGGCGCAATACAAATTTGAAGATGGCGTCGATCATATATGGGCAACTCCTCAAGATAGTAAGAGAGGGTCCGAGTCTCACTTAGAATAAAACAAAAACAAATAACAAATAATTCGGAATTGAATAGAAACAAAACTGTCACAGGTCCGCACTTAACAAAGCTCTTGAGCAGAATGTGATCTCTGTACAACTACACTCTCTAGTTACTACTCTAGTAACTAACTCTAGTTACTAGTTACATAGACGAATACGTGAGCAAGATAATGTCTACAGCGCACAATTTCCGAAATATAGGATTCAAAGTTGATGATGAGTGGCTTGGAACACTTTTACTCTCCGGGCTACCTGAACATTATAAACCAATGATCCTCGCAATAGAAAGCTCAGGGATGAAAATAAGCGCAGACTCTGTTAAATCTAAATTACTCCAAGAAGTAAAATCTGAAAACAGTAACTCTGCTTTTACATCTGCTCATGGTTCTCAAACCAAGAATGTGAAAAAGAAGTTCAACAAAGGTCCTAGATGTTTTCAGTGTAATAAATATGAACACAAGAGTCCAGAATGCAGGTCAAAACTGAAAGAAAAGGTTGCTAAATCAAATAGTTTATATGCTGCCGCATTTGTCACTCCGTTTGACAACAACAGCTCTGCATGGTACATTGATTCTAGGGCAACCATGCACATGACAAGTAGTTTCACCTGCTGACCCTTTCTGATAGAAGAAATATTGCTGACGTCTGTTATATACTTAAAATTGCGTCAAACAACATAAATTGTCCAGACTTATTAAACAAACTCAACCTCCATGCGCCACCCAAGTTATTAAGATCTGCAAAACCCTTGCATGTACCTAGATCTTCTTCTAACTATCGGCAAAACTCTTTCCTTAATCGAGCGAGCAATAGCTTTAACTCCACTGCTAAAGAACTGAATTTGGATTTATTCTGCACTAGTATTCCAGTGGCGAGACGACGAATGAGTGAACAGTTCTTTGTTTAAACTGTTATATTGCTAGCTGAGCTGTGTTGTACTTTGGTTGTATGTAATTATATATGTATACGTGTAATTGCTATTCTTTGGAAACTATGTGTAATTTTTAATGAAATGTTAAACGTGAGGACCTGTAATTGGCTGTCGAATACTTATGCAAATATTTTGTCAAACTAGGATAAGCTGTTGGACCTCCATAAATAAATAAATAAATAAATAAATAAATAAATTTAATATCTGTACATCAAATTACAAAAAATGGTGGTCAAGTTAAATTTGATTCTAAATGCTGTGTTATACTGAACCAATAAAATGTTATTGTAGCAACAGCAACAAAAGTTAACAACATGTACCGGCTTAACATGAATACTAATTATGCATGCATGTCTGATGTTAAACAAGATGATATATTTTTATGGCACCAACGGATATGTCATCTGAACTTTGACACCCTGAAGAAATTGAAAGAATGTTCTGAACGATTAACATTATCTGATAAACAAATGAACAATGTAACTTGTATAACATGTAAAGAGGGCAAGCAAACAAGATTGCCTTTCAAGAGTCAAGGACATTCCTCAAGACTATTGGAACTGGTGCATTCTGACTTGTGTGGCCCCATGGAAACACAGTCATTAGGAGGGGCTAAATACTTATTAACATTTTTGGACGATTATTTCAAAAAGGTATCTGTGTATATTTTGAACAACAAAACAGAGGTATTGACAAAATTTAAAGAGTTCAAAACAGAAGCTGAAAATCAAACTGAATGTGAACTCAAATGTATTTGGACTGACAATGGCCTAGAATATGTCAACAAACCATTCTCTGACTTCCTAATAAGTGCTGGAATAAGACATCAAATGTCAACACCTTATACTCCAGAACAAAATGGAGCTGCAGAGAGGCTAAATAGGACTCTAGTCGAGAGAGCAAAGTGTATGATCCTGAATGCTGGCTTGGCAAAGTTTTTCTGGGCTGAGGCCATAAAAACTGCTGCATATATCATAAACAGATCTCCAACTATCTAGTTGTAGTTTTAAACGATAAGGATCTCCTTATCGTGTAAAACCCCTGAAGAGGTTTGGTCTGGTCATAAACCAAATGTCAGTCATATGAAAATGTTCGGGTGTGAAGCTATGATCCACCTGCCAAAAGAAAAACGCAAAAAATGGGATCCAAAAGCACAGAAGATGATTTTTATTGGCTATTGCGAGAACACAAAATACCAAATTCTAGAACTGTTATAAAGAGCAGGGATGCTGTATTTCTTGAATCCACTGTGAAGAGAAACTATGCCGCTCTGGAATTCTCTGAAACAGAAAATAAAACATTAGATATACATCCCAAAGGTAATGAAGAAAGCTTAATGTCAAATGAGTCCAACGAAGAAAGCAGAATAGAATCCTATAACTCAGATAGCTCATACAACACTGTTAAAAATAACTCAGATTCAGATGAATACTTACCAGATGGTAAGATTGATACTCCCTCTCGAAGCAACATAACATTGAGACCTAGAAATAAATATAAAGAACAAACTTACCTTTGCTATGATGAATGCTCAGTACCTGAGCGAGTCCCTGAAACATACAAAGAAGCTATTCGTTGTGAGAATGCTGAAAAATGGAAAAAGTCTATTGAAGAGGAACTTGAAGCCCATAGAAGAAATGGTACATGGATATTGGTAAACAAACCTGAAAATACAAACATCATTGGCTCTAAATGGGTTTTCAGAGTCAAAGACCAACCAACGGGTCCCCGCTTCAAGTCCAGACTATGTGCAATGGGTTACGGACAAGCGAAAGGTATAGACTATAAAGAAACATTTTCACCCACTGTCAGGTATGATTCAATACGTTTATTATTATCTCTAGCTGCTCAAAATGGTTATGAAATTCTTCAACTTGATGTTAAGACAACTTTTCTGTATGGGGAACTGGAAGAAAACATATATATGTAGCCCCCTGCAGGTCTAATAAATGAACCCAATGAAGTATGTAAATTAATGAAGTCACTGTATGGTCTCAAACAAGCACCACGGTGCTGGAATACTACATTTAATTCTGTACTTCAGAAATTTGGTTTCATAAATAGTAAAGCAGATCAATGTGTCTATGTCGCAAATGTCAAAGGAACTAAGTGTTATCTCTGTATATATGTGGATGACGGGCTTCTATTTTCAAAATCAAAGTCTGTTCTGCAATCTGTAACTAATGATTTGAAAACAATATTTGGTATGACCTGGAAATTTTGTTGGAATGGACATTCAAGTTTCTGACAAATACATCTTTATACATCAATCTAAATATATTAAAGTTATTAAATAAATTTAATATGGAAAATGCCAACCCCAACAGCGTTCCAGTTAATCCTCATTCAAAGCTAGAGAAAAGTGAGCACCAGCCCGACAAGAATTTTCCTTACCGAGAAGCAGTTGGTTCTCTGATGCATGTTGCCGTAGTAAGTCGACCAGACATAATGTTCGCTGTAAGGTTGGTGAGTAGATTTTTGAACTGCTATAATGAATCTCACTGGACAGCTGTCAAGAAAATTCTGAAGTATATCAAAGATACTGTCAATTTTGGTCTATGTTACCTATCAGCATCGAAACCTTCAGAGCTAATTGGCTACAGTAATGCTGATTATGTTAATGACATCACAACCAGAAGGTCAACGACTGGATACATATTCATTAAAAATGGAGCTGCCGTGACATGGTCCAGTCAAAGGCAACACACTGTTGCTCTATCTACAATAGAAGCTGAATTTATGGCAGCCTGTAATGCCACCAAAGAAGCTATTTGGATTAAACAATTGTTATGTGACCTGGGTGAATTAAAGCAACAAACCATAGTAATAAATATAGACAATCAAAGTGCAATAAGTGTTATTAAAAACATAAACTTTCACAAGAGGTGCAAACATATAGACATTAAATATCATTTCATCAAAGAAAAGTATCATGCCAAAGTTATTAATCTAAAATATGTTTCAACAAGCAATCAACTTGCTGACTTTTTAACTAAGGCTTTACCTAGAGATAAATTTCAATATCTGAGAGACGAAATCGGAATGTTATTTATTGATATGTTATGTAATCTTTAATTTAAGTTGATGTGTTTACTATGTTGTTACTGTTGTAATTAATTTAGTACATGGAAGGCTTGAATTTGGCAGGAGTGTTGAACTAATATTTAAATAATTTTCATTTTGTTTTTATTTATTAATTAAGGTTCACCAACAATTGCTTACATTAGATCTTAGGAGTAATACATTTGTTGTAATCTGGTAACAATGTAACAATTACTTAAAGGTAAACACCGCATAATAATATTTAATACAAGATGATTAAGTTGATACATAGGTAGAAAACATGTGTATAGCTAGATATATATATTCTCAAAAATAATTATGTTAGAAATTAATCATATTCCAGTAAACTGCTTAAAGTAGATTTTTGTTTTAGAATTGAGTCAGAATGTAAATCTATAATATCACTGCAGCTGTTTAAAACCTTACAAAACCTTGAATAGGGGGAATTAGCGCCTAGAACTGTCCTTCGTAAGGGAGGACACAGTGGTGTGACTGGACGACGCGGAAGCCTGGCGGGAACGCGAAACCTAAAGAGGGTTATCAACGGCGGGCAGTCAATACTATGGTTTAGAATTTTGTACGCAAACATGGCGTCGTTCAGCTTTCTGCGGTTATCTAGAGATTTCATACCGAAATGTATTAATCTGCTCTTATAGGTGCGTATTTTCTTGGCAATTCCATTGGTGAACGCGAGATGCCAAAGAAAACGCTTTTGGATACGCTCGAGACGCAATGAGTGAACTGCGTAATGAGGCCGCCAAACTACACTGCAGTATTCAAGGATGCTAAGAATCATACAGTTAAAAAGCAATATTTTAGTTAGGTTTTTTCTAAAGACTTTACAATTCCTTAAAACAAAGCCCATCATTTTTGAGGCCTTTTTGATCAATTTGTCTAAATGGGGCTTAAAAGTTAGTTTCCTATCAAACAGAACACTAAGATCATGGATAGTTTCCACTTCGTTGAGTTTAGAATGGTTAAGATAGTACTCGGAATTAATAGGGTTAAGTTTTCGGGTAAATTTAATAAAGTAACATTTATTGCAGTTTAGGTGCATGCCGTTGTTTTTGCACCACTGTGTTAGCCTATTAAGATCACTCTGTAGATGTTTGACATCCTCATTAGATTCAATTTTTCTCACAAACTTTAAGTCGTCAGCATACATAAAGACTTCTGAGAACTGGAAACAATCCGGGACGTCGTTAATGAAAAAATTAAACAAAATTGGGCCTAAATGTCACCCTTGAGGAACACCGGAAGATATGTGCTGCAGTGTTGACTCAAATCCATTCACCACTACATAGAATAGCCTTTCTGATAAATAAGATGTCAACCACTTAAGCAAAGATCCAGCAATGCCATAGGCCTGTAATTTAGAAACCAAGATTTTGTGAGGCACTCCGTCAAAAGCTTTGCTGAAGTCCGAGTATATCACGTCGGCTTGATGTCCCGAGTCTATTGTCTTTGATAAAAATTCTGTGAAAGGCACCAGATTAGTAGAAGTAGATCTACCTCTGACAAAACCATGCTGATAATCACTTAAATAAAGCTGTAAATGATTTTGAATGTATGGGCATATTATCGCTTCGAAGATTTTTGCAAATGATGATAAAATTGAAATAGGTCTGTAATTAGATACAATCTCGATTTTGTTTGATTTGTGTATTGGAACCACTTTTGCCACTTTCCATTTCTTGGGGAATACACGAGTGGATAGTGACTTATTATAAATTAGCGTCAGAGGGTGGACTAACTGAGTAAAACACTTTGCAATAAAAATAGGAGGTACGCCGTCCGGCCCCGCGCCCTTCTTTACATCGACATATTTTAAACGTTTCAATATTAATTTATCGTCTATATAAGGGATATTTAAATACAAACTATTTGTTGCTAATGATTGCAAGCTGTTAGAGATAAAAACGTTACTAGCACTGTGATCGGGACTATAAACAGAGGCAAAGTAAGAGGCAAACAACTCACATATTCTAGTACCATCTGTTGACGCATTTGATCCATCTGTCATACATCTTGGATATGCGCTAGATCCACCTCTTTTGGTTTTAACATGTGTCCAAAACAGTTTAGAATTTTTTCTGAGTTCATCTTCTAGTAAACATATATAACTATTGTAACATTCGGTGGCTAAACGGTCACAATTTTTGCCCATATATTTTAATTCAATTGCATCTAATGGGTTTTTATATTTTTTATAACGCAACCTAAGCTTATTTTTTTCATTCAAAAGTTTAATTAATTTTCGGTTGAACCATGGAGGAAATTTATTGCTTTTTGGTTTATGAAATGGTATAAACTTATATATGACAGTATTGATAATTTCGTAGAAGACTTCCAACATTTCGTTCACATCACTGTGTCGCCCGAATAACGAGTTCCAGTCCAGATCTTGCAAAAATTTACAGATTGATTTGTAATCTCCCTTATAAAAATTAGGTCTTTCATTATCAATATTATAGCGAAGCCTAGCCTCCTGAGCCAAGGTTATAACAATCTCTAAAGGAGGGTGGTGTTTATCAATATTGCTCATAGGATTTAAACATTCGCTTACACTACACGATGGTAAGGTTGATAGAACCAAATCAAGTATACGACCAGTTGAGTTTGTTACAAAATTGAGTTGTTCTAACCTATTGATATAAGTAAAATCCAATAGAGTTTCACTTATACTAGATAGTTTATGGTTACTAGCAGTATCTTTTATTAATTTCCAATCAATATTACTGATATTAAAATCACCAACGATACAAACTTGTGAGTCTATAATTTGTTCAAAGACTGAATTACAACTACCAATATAATATTCCAAAGAGGCATAACGTACCGGCGGCGGCAGGTATATTGCGCAAAAGATCAACTGGCTTACTGGACGTGACCCAGGTATATCTATGACCACCCAAAGGTCTTCGCAACTACTTTCCCAATTATTATTGCGTTTGGAATTAATATTCTTTTTGACAGCAATTAAAACTCCACCCCCGTCCTTACTACACTGCAGATTAGAAGTTTCTCTATCTCGCCTATGTACCACATACCTATCATCGAACAATTCGCTACTTAGTACTGAATTATTGAGCCAGGTTTCTGTTAGAATAATAACATCGTAATTGTTGCAACAAATATTACGATAAAAAACATGCGTTTTCGTTCTTAAACCACGACTATTTTGGTAATAAATTTGTAGAGTATGGAATTCAAAGTTTTAAATATTTCAGAAATACAAGCATAAAAAAAGAAAAGTAACAGTAGTATAACAAAAATAGCAAGACATTATAAAAAAAATTACACTATCTTATTTAAAGTGTCCTGGTTCTTAATTAGTATGTGATCTGACTCTTCTTGACGAAAATTCTGCCGCTTCTCACCCACACATACTTGTACCCCTTCTCCTTTGCTCTGAGTCTGGCGGCCGCGTGAAGATTTTTGTTAGCTGGGGATAAGTGTTCGGCAATGTAAACGGGAGTTTTATTGCCCGCAAGTCCGAAATCAGCACTATTTAATTTATTCTCGCTATGTTTCTTATTGTACTCGATAACTGCTGCTAGAAGCTGGTCTCGTGTCCTTGGCGAGGCGAGCTGAACAACAATTGACCGAGGGCGGGTACCTTTGGAATTAATTTTAGCAATACGTGTGGAATGTAGAATATCGCTATCTTTAATTTCGCATCCGACTACCGAACCTAGTTGTTTAGTGACAGTATACAAGTTTTCTTTTGTATTTTCAGGCAGACACTGAATCTCTAAATTGTTTGACCTTGCGTGCTGGTCTAATTGGTTAATTTTTTGGTTTAGTTCTATTACCGTGCCTTTTAAACTATCATTTTCAATCTGCAAGTCCTTCAATATGCGTTTGGTCTTGCCATGTTCTGACTGAAGTTCTTCGAACTCCTTTGTGTGAAAAGTCAGTGAAATTTGCAGCTCTTCTACATCCCTTTTTATTGGTTCAAGTTCTTTATTAATGGTGTTAACAATAGTATTGTTTAACTGCTGAAGCATTGCAGCAAACTCCGTTTTAATAATGTCCTGTACAATCGAGCGTACATCTTCCGCGGTGACAGCAGTAGGTTGAGGAGGTGAGTTTAGTGCCGGCCTCTTATTACCTCGTGTAGTGGAGACATTTCGTATAGGGGTGCAGTCCTTTTTTACAGCCTTCGATATTAAAATCATACATCCCGGGCACTTCCATTGGCAGTAATCTACAGAGTCAGTAGAGATTTCCGGTATTGACAGGCATAGAAAATGGTATGACTTATTGCACCTTATACAATTAATGAATTGTTCGTGATCATCTATCCCATCATTAGAACAGCATCCCCAAGACAACGAAGATGAGGCCATTCTGCCGAGGGTTCAAATATGACGACAATAATAATCAGTCGGCAGTTCGCTTGCAAAATAACCAATATGTTTATTTATTTAAGCGGTTATAATATAAAAAACAGTTTGTTTCGTCAACCTCGCGCCGTTGAGAATAGTGTTATCAGTGTTCGTTGAGGTCGCGTCCAAAACGTCGTAAGCGCCGTGCAATACGCGTCATTTACGCGTTTTTACTCGGTGCACAGCGTAGACACATAATGACGGTAAATATTTTATTTTAAAGTTTATGATATCATCATATTTTCTATTGACAAACATAGTATAACAGCTCACCCACAGTCCAGTTCGATAATAACCACTGTCAGGCTTCAATATTTCACAAATTCCACCACAAACACTGGTTTCAGACAACAGCAATAATAAATGTTTGAAGAGAAAAAATATCTAGTTGTTACTCGTATACCGCTAGCTGTATTATGATTTTATTTCATCGCCTTTCCATAATTGTTCAATCTTAATATTACGTGTATACTCTATGGAATCTTTTTTTCTAAAATATATTCTCTATGATTCTATGGTACAACCAGTGTTATAATTATTTCAATTCCTTTATTAAATAATAAAGTCATCACCCTTGCTACGAATTTGACCTCGGCTACAACTTTGACCTTAGCTACGACTTTGATATTGACTGCAGCTGCTATGACTTCGACATTGACTACAACTGCTACGACTTTCACATTGACTACAACTGCTTCGACTTTGACGTTGACTACAGCTGCTACGACTATGGCCTTGACTTAAACTGCTATGACTTTGAAATTGACTACAAATGCTACGACTTTTACCGTGACTATAACAGCTACGACTTTAAAATTGAATACAACTGCTACGTCTTTGACCGTGACTACAACAGCTACGACTTTGACCTTGAATACACCTGCTACGACTTTGACCTTTGACAAGAACTGCTAAGACTTTGACATTAACTACAACTGCTACGTATTTGACCTTGACTATGACTGCTACGACTTTGGCCTCGGCTACGACTTTGACCCCGGCTACGACTTTGACCTCAGCTACGGCTTTGACTTCGGCTCTGATTTTGACCTCGGCTACGACTGTGACCTTGACCATGTGACTATGACTGCTACAACTTTGACCTTGACTATGTGAATATGACAGCTACAATATCGACCACGGCTACGACTTTGGCATCGGCTACGACTTTGACCTTGGCTATGTGACTATTACTGCTACGATACCGACCACGGCTACGACTTTGACATCGGCTACGACTTTGACATCGGCTACGACTTTGTCCTCGGCTACGACTTTGACCTTGACTAATTACTGCTACGACTTTAACCTCGGCTACGACTTGGACCACGGCTACGACTTAGACTTTGACTGTCTGCTACGACTTTGACCTTGGACACGACTTTTATACCAGCTACGACTTTGACATTGACTAATCATTGCTACGACATTGAACTCGGCTACGACTTTGACCTTAACTAATTACTGCTAAGACTTCGAACTTGACTTTGACTGCTACGACTTTGACCTTGACTATGACTGCTACGACTTTGACCTTGGACACGACTTTGATACCGGCTACGACTTTGACCTTCACTATGTGACTATGACTGCTACGATATTGACCACGGCTACGACTTTGACATTGGCTACGACTGTTATCGGCTACGACTTTAACCTTGACTATGACTGCTACGACTTTGACCTTGGACACGACTTTGATACCGGCTACGACTTTGACCTTCACTATGTGACTTTGACTGCTACGATATTGACCACGGCTACGACTTTGACATTGGCTACGACTGTTATCGGCTACGACTTTAACCTTGACTATGACTGCTACGACTTTGACCTCGGCTATGACTTAGGCATCTGCGACGACTTTGGCCTTGACTATGTGACAATGACTACTACGACTTTGATCTCGGCTGCGGCTTGACCTCGGTTACAACTTTGATCTTGGCTATGAATTTGACCTCGGCTACGACTTTGACTACGGCTTTGACTTTGGCATCGGCTACGACTTTGAACTTAGCTATGACTTTGACATCGGATACGACTTTGGCCTTGACTATGTGACTATGACTGCTACGACTTTCACCGCGGCTACGACTTTGACCTTGACTATGACTTTGACTTTGACTATGACTGCTATGACTTTGACCTCGGACGTAGCCAAGGTCAAAGTCGTAACCCATGCCAAAGTTGTAGCCGATGTCAATTCGTAGCCGTGGTCAATATCGTAGCAATCATAGTCACATAGCGAAGGTCAAAGTCGTAGCCGGTTTAAAAGTCGTGTCCGAGGGCAAAGTCGTAGCAGTCATAGTCAAGGTCAAAGTCGTAGCCGAGGTGAAAGTCGTAGCTGATGCCAAAGTCGTAGCCGATGTCAAAGTTGTAGCCGATGTCAAAGTAGTAGCCGTGGTCGATATCGTAGCAGTCATAGTCACATAGCCAAGGTCAAAGTTGAAGCCGATGCCAAAGTCGTAAAAGTCAAAATCACATATCAAAGGAGAAATGGTTGCAGCACCTAACAGTTATCATTTGTAAATGAAATATTATTGTACACCTGGCTATTAAAAAGAGTGGCTATGAGTTTCTTGCCCGATCTTCTCATGAGCCCTATACCCGTGCTTTGTTGAACGTGGCAGTAAATGTGAATTCACATAAAAAAATTACGTTTAACTATCACATTCATAAGTGATACCTTGTAACCTAACTTGAATAAATTTATATCGATTTTGATTTTGACATTGACTACAACCGCTACGTATTTGACATTGACTACAACTGCTACGACAATGACCTTGACTACAATAAGTACGATTTTCACATTGACTACAATGCTACGACTCTGACATTGACTACAACTGCTACGACTTTCACATTGACTACAACTGCTACGACATTCACATTGACTAGCACTGCAATTACATTGACATTGACTACAACTGCTACGACTTTCACATTGACTGCAAATGCTACGACTTTGACCTTGACTACAACAAGTACGATTTTCACATTGACTACAATGCTACGACTCTGACATTGACTACAACTGCTACGAATTTCACATTGACTACAACTGCTACGACTTTGATATTGACTACAGCTGCTACGACTTTGACCTTGATTACAACTGCTACGACTTTCACATAGGCTAGCACTGCTATGACTTTGACATTGACTACAGCTGCTACCACTTTGACCTTGACTAGAACTGCTAAGACTTTGACATTGACTACAACTGCTACGTCTTTCACATTGACTACAAATGCTACGACTTTGACCTTAGCTACAACTGCTACGACTTTTACATTGACTACAAATGCTAATACTTTGACCTTGACTACAACTGCTACGACTTTGACTACAGCTGCTACCACTTTGACCTTGACTAGAACTGCTAAAACTTTGACATTGACTACAATTGCTACGACTTTCACATTGACTACAACTGCTACGACATTCACATTGACTAGCACTGCTACGACTTTGACCTTGACTACAACTGCTACGACTTTCAGATTGACTAGCACTGCTACGACTTTGAACTTGACTGCAACTGCTTTGACTGAAATTGACTACAAATGCTATGTCTTTAACCTTGACTTCAACTGTTACAACTTTGACCTCGGCTACGATTTTGACCTTGACTACGTATTTGATATTGACTATGACTTTGACCTTGACTTTGACTGCTACGACTTTGACCTTGACTACAACAGCTACGACTGAAAATGACTATAACTGCTACGACTATGAACTTAACTACAACAGCTACGACTTTCACATTGACTACAACGACTTACACATTGACTAGCACTGCAACGACTTTGACATTGACTACAACTGCTACGACTTTGACCTTGACTACAACTGCTACGACTTTGACTTTGACTACAGCTGCTACCACTTTGACCTTGACTAGAACTGCTAAGACTTTGAAATTGACTACAACTGCTACGTCTTTGACCTTGACTACAATTGCTACGACTTTGACCTCGGCTACGACTTTGACCTCGGCTACGACTTTGACCTTGATTACGACTTTGATATTGACTATTACTGCTAAGACTTTAATCTTGACTACAACAGCTACGACTTTAAAATTGACTACAACTACTACGACTTCGACCTTGACTACAACTGCTACGACTTTCACATTGACTAGCACTGCTACGACTTTGACATTAACTACAACTGCTACGACTTTGACCTTGACTACAACTGCTACGACTTTGACATTGACTACAACTGCTACGACTTTCAGATTGACTAGCACTGCTACGACTTTGACCTCGGCTACAACTTTGACCTTGATTACGACTTTGATATTGATTATTACTGCTAAGACTTTAATCTTGACTACAACAGCTACGACTTTGAAATTGACTACAACTTCTACGACTGACCTTGGCTACGACTTTGACCTTGACTATGACTTTGACCGTGAATATGACTTTGACCTTGACTACAAGAGTTACGACTTTGTAATTGACTACAACTGCTACGACTTCGACCTTGACTACAACTGCTACGACTTTCACATTGACTAGCACTGCTACGACTTTGACATTAACTACAACTGCTACGACTTTGACCTTGACTACAACTGCTACGACTTTCAGATTGACTAGCACTGCTACGACTTTGACATTGACTACAACTGCTACGACTTTCAGTTTGACTAGCACTGCTACGACTTTGAACTTGACTGCAACTGCTTTGACTGAAATTGACTACAAATGCTACGTCTTTACCTTGACTTCAACTGTTACAACTTTGACCTCGGCTACGACTTTGACCTTGACTATGACTTTGACCTTGACTATGACTGCTATGACTTTGTCCTCGGACACGACTTTTATACCGGCTACGACTTTGACCTTCGCTATGTGACTATGATTGCTACGATATTGACCACGGCTACGAATTGACATCAGCTGCAACTTTGGCATTGGTTTCGACTTTGACCTTGGCTACGTAGCCGTGCTCGATATCGTAGCAATCATAGTCACATAGCGAAGGTCAAAGTCGTAGCCGGTATAAAAGTCGTGTCCGAGGGCAAAGTCGTAGCAGTCATAGTCAAGGTCAAAGTCGTAGCCGAGGTGAAAGTCGTGCTGATGCCAAAGTCGTAGCCGATGTCAAAGTTGTAACCGATGTCAAAGTAGTAGCCGTGGTCGATATCGTAGCAGTCATAGTCACATAGCCAAGGTCAAAGTTGAAGCCGATGCCAAACTCGTAAAACTCAAAATCACGTATCAAAGGAGAAATGGTTGCAGCACCTAACAGTTATGATTTGTAAATGAAATATTATTGTACACCTGGCTATTAAAAAGAGTGGCTATGAGTTTCTTGCCCGATCTTCTCATAAGCCCTATACCCGTGCTTTGCTGAACGTGGCAGTAAATGTGAATTCACATAAAAAAAATACGTATAACTGTCACATTCATAAGTGATACCTTGTAACCTAACTTGAATAAATTTATATCGATTTTGATTTTGACATTTTATTTTATTTTATTTTATTCGGAAAACAAACAGTTACTATTACTATTTTACAAATCTTATAAATTATCTATAAACCATTTATATGTTTTCGCATATGATTATCTAAGGCTTGATAGATTTTACTTATATTGCTTCAAAATTAACATTTATATAAAATTTCTAAACAATTAAACAATTACAATGCTGATGTAAGGAAAATGTATTACAATTGAGAAGTCTAAGGCACCGATTGAAACCATTGATTGGAGAGCGTGTAGATATATTTAGATGGACGTGTGTTAAATAAATCAAGCTCGGGGCAGTCAACCAGTGTGTTGATAAGATTTGCTGATCTTACAAAAAATGAGTTGTCTTTATAGTTAGTGGTACCGTGAGGAACATTGAGGAGAATAGGTGTTCTAACCGATCTGGTGGGCACTCTGAGGTGTAACATAGAAAGGAGGTAGGGCGAATCTATTTTAGATTGGGCAATTTTTACCAATAATGTGACATCTGCAACTTTTCTCCTCTCATATAGTGGTAGTAAGTGGTGTCTTTTACACCGTCCCTGATAGTTATTGTCATATTTCAGGCATTTGTATTGAAGAAATCTTGTGAATTTGCGCTGTATATATTCTAATCTATTTTTATAAACATCATACTGTGGATTCCAAATTTGGGAACAGTACTCGAGGATACTACGAACATAAGAACAATAAAGTATTTTAATAATTTTTAAATTTTTAAATTTATAACATGATCTCATAATGAAACCTAAGGTTTTGTTGGCTTTTTTGGCGATGCTATCTACGTGCTTTTCATAAGTGAGTTTTGTGTCATGTATAACACCTAGGTCTCGAATTTCATTTACTCTATTAAGTAACGTGGCTTTAAGAGTATATTTATGATCTAGAATTTTGGGTTTTCGACTAAAAGATATTAAGAAACATTTTGCAGTATTTATAAATAAATTATTCTCACGACAATATTTTTCAAATCTGGCAAGATCTTGTTGTAATAAGAGACAGTCATTAATGGTTTCAATTTTCTTAAAAATTTTCATATCATCTGCATACATTAAAAATTGTGAGTTTATAAAACAAGAACTAATATCATTAATAAATAAATTAAATAATAAAGGGCCAATTAAGGAGCCTTGTGGAATGCCAGAAGGGATGCTATTCCATGTAGATATAGCACCGTTCACTGCGACCGCTTGAGACCTGTTCTCAATATAGGAAGTAAACCATCTAAATAAATTGCCATGTATTCCCGCACGTAATAGCTTCTGAAAAAGTATTTTATGATCGATCCTATCAAATGCCTTACTGTAGTCAGTAAATATAGAGTCTACTTGTCCACCTGAAACCATATTAGTTATAGTAAAATCGATAAATGACAACAAGTTAGTTGTCGTAGATTTATTTTTTACAAAACCGTGTCGTTCGGGTATAATTGTGTTCGATAGTGTATTATAAACCTGACTATAGACCAGCCGCTCGAGTAGTTTTGCAAATATACATAATTTCGATATAGGTCTATAGTTAGTTACATCTCCTCTGTCACCACTTTTATGAACAGGCGTGATTAAGGCCGACTTCCAAATATTGGGTACAATTCCTTCCGATATTGAACGCCGAAATAAAATAGTAAGCGGTCCAGCCAATTGATCAGCACAGCTTACAATCAATCTTGGTGCTATGTGGTCTGGATCAGCACCTTTAGTGAGGTCTATAGATTTGAGTAACTTGCACAACTTAACAGGACATATTTCAATGTCGCATATTGTTTGAGTACAGTTCGAGTTTACATGGTTACTGTTAGAGATATAAGAGTTGTGATGAGTAGACGCGGGTAGGAATTGCGACCGAAAGTACATAGCAAATAGGTTACACATATCACCATTTGAATTCGCCGATCTATCTTCGTATGTCATATTAGAAGGAAGAGTATTACCACCTATTTTATTAAATTTAATGTAACTCCAGAATAGTTTAGGTGATTTAATTATTGAATCTTCTACATTTTTAATATACGCGCGATAGCATTCTTCTTCAACGCGCTTAGCCCTTTTCCGAAGTAAGCTAAATGCGATATAGTCATCCGAGTTGCCATAAGTACGAAATTTTTTATGAAACTTGTGTTTTTCTTTAAGAATTTTTTTAAGACATTTATTATACCAAGGCGGGCAAGACGAGGAATGAATAAGTCTGTGAGGTATGAATTTATCTCTTGAATCGTATAAATAATTGTAAAAACATTCCACAGCCTCCTCAAGTGATTTATTAGTCAAACAATCCGCCCAGGCTATCTCATTTAAGGTTGTCCTAATTTGATCATAGTCTCCACGTTCATAAAAATATTTTAATCTCGGATTACTTTTGAGTGATTTAACATTGGTACAGGTTAGAATTACTTCTAGGGCTTATGATGCACATCTTCGGGCACTAGCGGACTTTCACAGGAGGATACTTCTAACTCGGTATTACAAAACATCAAATCCAAAAGCCTATTATTTTCATTTCGACATAAATTATATTGGTTTAAATTGCATTCGGATATTGTGTCGAAAAAGTAAACCTGGGCTGAACCTAAAATACCTGAAGGCTCTAAGCAATTACCTATATCCGTCCAGTCAACATTACTAATATTAAAATCACCCATAACTACAAATATGTCATTGGGACATGAGTTAACAGCAGTTGCTAATCTATTCGTAAAGTTACTAAGCTGATAATTAAATGAATTGCCATGTTTTTCAGTACATAGATATAGCGTACACAAATGTATTTTACGTGGTGGGCAACGATTGCTCCCGCTGGTAATTGTTACCCAAATATCCTCCGCTGAGGAGCTCCATCCTGGCATGTGTACTGCGGTGAGCCCCCGCCGCACTGCTAAGAGGACACCACCCCCATATTTTTCTAGAGTATTTGAATAATTTCTATCGCGACGCCATACTAAATACCTGTCGTCAAAAAGTTCACTGTTGCTAATACCATCAAGTAACCATGATTCCGTTAATGAAACATCGTCGTACTGGTTCATAAGCAAATTACGTTTAAATATATGTGTTTTAGTTCGCAAACCTCGAGTGTTTTGATAATAGATATTAAAAGAAGCCATCATTAAAGTTAGGTAAAATAAAAATAAAGCAAATTAAAGATCCACAGTATAATGATCTATGTGTAAATGATCATTAAAGCGCGTAAAATAGAAGCTTAATAGTTGCGAAATATAATAACAGCTTGGTAAATAGGCAGAGATGTTATTTGTTTTACAATTATACATTATTATATGGCATGACGCCAACGATACAGCATGAATTGGTAACAATTTCACTATTTTAATCTCTAATTTAATGCAGTGTACTAAATGAATTAACCAATAATTACAAAACCACAAATTATAAATCAAAGGTTGGGTACACCTAAAAACATAATGTGTTAAAAGTGGTGTGATTAAAACACGCAGGTAATAATATAAGCTCAGTTCGCCGCAAGCGCAAGCGAAAGTGACCGATGGGTAGCTACGAAAGCTTGCGCGGTAGGATGATAATAGTATGTAATGCGAACTTACTTGTTTACACTGATAGAGCGCTCCACTATGACTCACACGACAAAGCGATGAACAAAAGACTTTAATGGTGACAACGGTTCTCAAACTATACACAACATTGTAAGCCAATGTTTTGAAACAAAATATGATAGACTGTGTTATGATTATGATGTAATTTTTGCCAAATCCTTTTCGCACTTTATAAAAAACGTAGGCGAAGTATCTGATTTCTTGGCCATAATTTTACAGTGCTTTACCCAGATGTATTGGAAATTATGTTCTTTTGCCAAATTCTTCGCTTTGCTCAGTAATATTTTATTAGACGCTGTCAGATGGTCGTTGACGTAAAAGTTTGCTGTTGAGGAAAAGCCCAAATGAGATACGTTAAGTTGCTTTGACTTGCGAGTAGAGGCTATAAATTCTTCTTTCATGTAGCGGTTATTAAATGCTACCACTATAGATTTGGGGGCATTAGGAATTCTGGTGGGTATTCGAGACAAATAATTTATATTTTGCTTAGTCACGGTCTGGTTAGACAACGAACCAATCTTCTCAACTATATCGTAGAGGTTTTCATTTTTCTTTTCGGGTATACCTCGAATCTCCACATTATTTGACCTGGCCCATTGATCTCTGACCTGCGATTCCTGGGTAAGTCTACCAACTTCGGATCGAAGAGTAGGAACCTCACTCGCTGCTTTCTCGACGTCTATCATCCTTTTCTCAATGTTCTTGACTTTCTCTGTAAAGTTGTTAATAAGGTGATGAGCCATATCCACAGAGTCCCTAAGTGAGTTCAACTCATCCTTTATGACCTTCACGTCCACTACGAGTGCGGGCAAAGATGTAAGCTGGAAAACAATCTTATTAAGTTGATCTTGTATCTTATCCAATTGGCTTGGTTGAGGAGAAGTTGCCACCGGGGTCGGTGATGGGCTAGACTTGCATTTTAAGCAGCGCCAGTTATTTTTCCTGTCCTCAAGCTTTCGATATCCAGCTTCGGTAACTCCAGAACATTGAAAGGCATAATGGCGCTTACAAACACTGCAAACAGGACCCTCCGTATGCTGAGTACCGCAGCTAGCACAGACGAACATTGTGCAAAAAAATTTGAGAACCACTGATATTTTTATAAAAACCGGTCAAACTTGTGATGCCGCGAGGCGACTGACATTGACTACAACCGCTACGTATTTGACATTGACTAGAACTGTTAAGACTTTGACATTGACTACAACTGCTACGTATTTGACCTTGACTACAACAAGTACGATTTTGACATTGACTACAATGCTACGACTTTGACATTGACTACAACTGCTACGAATTTCACATTGACTACAACTGCTACGACTTTGACCTTGATTACAACTGCTACAACTTTCACATAGACTAGCACTGCTACGACTTTGACATTGACTACAACTGCTACGACTTTTCCATTGACTACAACTGCTACTACTTTGACCTTGACTACAACTGGTACGACTTTGAAATTGACGACAACTGCTACGACTTGTAGTCTAGGTCAGCTGATATACAAAGTTTTTTTATATTCCAAAAAAGAGCTGTGCGTGCAATTTATCAATTAGGAACTAGAATGTCGCTCAGAGAAAAATTTAAGAATAAAGGTATTTTAACTATAGCATCACAATATATTTATTTTAATATCATGCATGTCCGTCAAAATATATATTTATACATAAAAATTAGTGACATACATAACATCAATACTAGAAATAAATATAAATTATGTGTTCCATTCTACCGTCTACATAAAGTTCATGGTTCCTTCATGGGTCTTGGTATACGTTTTTATAATAAAATCCCGTGTAATATTCTAGAATTACCAGAGAATAAATTTAAAGTTAAATTAAAACTTGGTTAATTTCTAAAGCATATTATAATATAGATGATTATTTAAATGACAAACATCCATGGCACTGATATTTGCATCAGATCACAGGATATTAAATGACAAATACTAACACTTATGTTTTTTATTCATATGTGTTTTTTGTTTTTTGTAATGTCACGCCTTTTTTAAGCTGGAATTTGCATTGTTGTTACATTCAGTCGTAATTTAACCGAGAAGAATGTGCAATGAAGACAACTCGTGATTATGGACAGTTCCGTTAAGCTTTCTTTTGAGTCATATTCTGAATTCTGCTTTCGTGGAATTCGATAATTTACTTACTACATTTTATTTAAACAGTAAGATTAAACTACGGACTACAATCATGTGTTGTCTTGATTATTTATGTACATATAAGACTTTCACATTGAGTATAACTTTGACATTCATAAGTGTTATCTTGTAACCTAACTTAAATAAATTTATTTTGATTTTGATTTTGACATTGACTACAACTGCTACGAATTTGACATTGACACAACTGCTACGACTTCCACATTGACTACAACTGCTACGACTTTGAAATTGACTACAACTGCTACTACTTTGTCCTTACTACAAATGCAACGACTTTGACCTTGACTACAACTGCTACGACTGTGACATTGACTACAGCTGCTATGACTTTGAACTTGACTGCAACTGCTAAGACTTTGAAATTGACTACAACTGCTATGAACATGACCTTGACTACAACTGCTACGACTTTGAAATTGACTACACTGCTACGACTTTGACCTCGGCTACGAACTTGACCACGGCTACGACTTCGACCTCGGCCACGACTTTGACCTTGACTATGACTGCTACGACTTTGACTACAGCTGCTACCACTTTGACCTTGACTAGAACTGCTAAGACTTTAACATTGACTAGCACTGCTACGACTTTGACATTGACTACAACTGCTACGACTTTGAAATTGACTTCAACTGCTACAACTTTGACCTTGACTACAACTGCTAAGATTTTGACAATGACTACAACTGCTAAGACTGTGACATTGACTACAACTGCTACGACTTTGAACTTGACTGCAACTGCTAAGACTTTGAAATTGACTACACTGCTACGACTTTGACCTCGGCTACGACCTTGAGCACGGCTACAACTTTAACCTCGGCTACGACTTTGACCTTGACTATGACTGCAACAGCTGACTTTGAAATTGACTACAACTGCTATGACTTTGACCTTGACTACAACTGCTAATACTAATCTTGACTACAACAGCTACGACTTTGAAATTGACTACAACTGCTACGCCTTTGACCTCGGCTACGACTTTGACCTTGACTACGACTTTGATCTTGACTATGACTGCTATAACTTTGACCTTGACAACAACAGCTACGACTTTGACCTCGGCTACGACTTTGACCTTGACTACGACTTTGACCTTGACTATGACTTTGACCTTGACTATGACTGTTTGTTTTTGAATTGACATCGGCTACAACTTTGGCATCCGTTACGACTATGACCTTGGCTACGTAGCCGTGCTCGATATCGTAGCAATCATAGTCACATAGCGAAGGTCAAAGTCGTAGCCGGTATAAAAGTCGTGTCCGAGGGCAAAGTCGTAGCAGTCATAGTCAAGGTCAAAGTCGTAGCCGAGGTGAAAATCTTAGCTGATGCCAAAGTCGTAGCCGATGTCAAAGTTGTAGCCGATGTCAAAGTAGTAGCCGTGGTCAATATCGTAGCAGTCATAGTCACATAGCCAAGGTCAAAGTTGAAGCCGATGCCAAAGTCGTAAAAGTCAAAATCACATATCAAAGGAGAAATGGTTGCAGCACCAAACAGTTATGATTTGTAAATGAAATATTATTGTACACCTGGCTTTTAAAAAGAGTGGCTATGAGTTTCTTGCCCGATCTTCTCATGAGCCCTATACCCGTGTTTTGCTGAACGTGGCAGTAAATGTGAATTCACATAAAAAAAATTACGTGTAACTATCACATTCATAAGTGATACCTTGTAACCTAACTAGAATAAATTTATATCGATTTTGATTTTGACATTGACTACAACCGCTACGTATTTGACATTGACTAAAACTGCTACGACTATGACCTTGACAACAACAGCTACGACTTTCACATTGACAACAACGACTTACACATTGACTAGCACTGCAACGACTTTGACATTGACTACAACAGTTACAACTTTGTAATTGACTACAACTGCTACGACTTCGACCTTGACTACGAATGCTACGTCTTTCACATTGAGCAGCACTGCTACGTTTTTGACATTGACTACAATGCTACGACTTTGACCTCGGCTACGACTTTGACCTTGACTATCAATTTGACATTGACTATGACTTTGACCTTGACTGTGACTGCTAAGACTTAAACCTTGACTACAACAGCTACGACTTTCACATTGACTAGCACTGCTATGACTTTGACATTGACTACAACTGCTATGAGTTTGACCTTAACTACAACTGCTACGACTTTGACCTCGGCTACGACCTTGACCATGGCTACGACTTCGACCTCGGCTACGACTTTGACCTTGACTATGACTGCTACGACTTTGACCTTGACTACAACAGCTATGACTTTGAAATTGACTACATCTGCTATGACTTTGACCTTGACTACAACTGCTACGACTTTCACATTGACTAGCACTGCAACGACTTTGACATTGACTACAACCGCTACGTCTTTCACATTGACTACAAATGCTACGACTTTGACTACAGCTGCTACCACTTTGACCTTGACTAGAACTGCTAATACTTTGACCTTGACTACAACTGCTATGACTTTCACATTGACTACAACGACTTACACATTGACTAGCACAGCAACGACTTTGACATTGACTACAACTGCTACGACTTTCACATTGGCTACAACTGCTACGACTGTGACATTGACTACAGCTGCTACGACTTTGAACTTGACTGCAACTGCTAAGACTTTGAAATTGACTGCTACGAACATGACCTTGACTACAACTGTTACGACTTTCACATTGACTAGCACTGCTACGACTTTGACATTGACTATAACTGCTACGACTTTGAAATTGACTTCAATTGCTACGACTTTGACCTTGACTACAACTGCTACGACTTTAACATTGACTACAGCTGCTACGACTTTGAAATTGACTTCAACTGCTACGACTTTGACCTTGACTACAACTGCTACGACTTTGAAATTGACTTTAACTGCTACGACTTTGACCTTTACTACAACTGCTACGATTTTGACATTGACTACAACTGCTACAACTGTGACATTGACTACAGCTGCTACGACTTTGAACTTGACTGCAACTGCTAAGACTTTGAAATTGACTACAACTGCTACGAACATGACCTTGACTACAACTGCTACGAATTTGAAATTGAATACACTGCTACGACTTTGACTTCGGCTACGACCTTGAGCACGGCTACAACTTTAACCTCGGCTACGACTTTGACCTTGACTATGACTGCTACGACTTTGACCATGACTGCAACAGCTGACTTTGAAATTGACTACAACTGCTATGACTTTGACCTTGACTACAACTGCTAATACTAATCTTGACTACAACTGCTACGTCTTTGACCTCGGCTACGACTTTGACCTCGGCTACGACTTTGACCTTGACTACGACTTTGATCTTGACTATGACTACTATAACTTTGACCTTGACAACAACAGCTACGACTTTGACCTCGGCTACGACTTTGACCTTGACTACGACCTTGACCTTGACTATGACTTTGACCTTGACTATGACTGACCTTGACTATGACTGCTACGACTTTGACCTTGACTGCAACAGCTATGACTGACCTTGACTATGACTGCTAAGACTTTAATCTTGACTACAACAGCTACGATTTTGAAATTGACTACAACTGCTACGACTTTGACCTCGACTACGACTTTGACCTTGACTATGACTTTGACCTTGACTATGACTGCTTTGACTTTGACCTCGGACACGACTTTTATACCGGCTACGACTTTGACCTTCGCTATGTGACTATGATTGCTACGATGTTGACCACGGCTACGAATTGACATCGGCTACAACTTTGGCATCCGTTACGACTATGACCTTGGCTACGTAGCCGTGCTCGATATCGTAGCAATCTTAGTCACATAGCGAAGGTCAAAGTCGTAGCCGGTATAAAAGTCGTGCCCGAGGGCAAAGTCGTAGCAGTCATAGTCAAGGTCAAAGTCGTAGCCGAGGTCGAAGGCGTAGCCGTCGTCAAGATCGTAGCCGAGGTCAAAGTCGTAGCAGTGTAGTCAATTTCAAAGTCGTAGCAGTTGTAGTCAAGGTCATGTTCGTAGCAGTTGTAGTCAATTTCAAAGTCTTAGCAGTTGAAGTCAAGTTCAAAGTCGTAGCAGCTGTAGTCAATGTCACAGTCGTAGCAGTTGTAGCCAATGTGAAAGTTGTAGCAGTTGTAGTCAAGGTCAAAGTCGTTGCATTTGTAGTAAGGACAAAGTAATAGCAGTTGTAGTCAATTTCAAAGTCGTAGCAGTTGTAGTCAATGTGAAAGTCGTAGCAGTTGTAGTCAATGTCAAATTCGTAGCAGTTGTATTCAATGTCAAAATCAAAATCATAATAAATTTATTCAAGTTAGGTTACAAGGTAACACTTATGAATGTCAAAGTAACAAGTAATTATTTTTTTGTGAATTCTCATTTACTACCACGTTCAGCAAAGCAAGGGTGTAGGGCTCATGAAAAGAACGGGCAAGAAACTCATAGCCACTCTTTTTAATCGCCAGGTGTACAATAATATTTTGTTAACAAATCATAACTGTAAGGTGCTGCAACCATTTCTCCATGAACTACTACTCAACATACTCAAGCATTTGTTAAAATTTGATGGTAGCCTCTAAAGCAGCAGTATGGTAAATAAGAGTATCCACTTATATGTACATAAATAATCAAGACAACACATGATTGTATGTATGCCAAAATTAAAGCTGATCCGAGCCAGTGGAGACGGTCAACACAGCAGGTAGCGATCCGGGCTACTGCGTGCCTTCAAAGTGGTGGGGGACATTTTGAACATTTATTGTAAATCTACTTTTGTTATTAAATAATTAATACTTGTTATTTTGTTTATCTTTGCTAATCACTGTAAATATTTAAAGAAAAACCAAATCGTTATGAATTCACTACCCGCACCAGCCTATGTTCCAACAACAATATCTCTTAAACCAATTGTCATAGAATCGAGTTTTTGATATCATTATTTAGGTAATCTGACCATCTGTGAGATGTGCATAAAAAGAGGTAGTTTTCAGAGGTGTTTTTTGTAATAACCTTGAAAAACTAAAAATAATGTTAATTTTGACGTAAAGTTGATCTTTTAGCATTTATTTTAATATGATACAGCATATATTAAAATTATTTGAGTTATTTATCTCATTGCTAATACTTGTCCGTTATGGGAAATTATTTTGTTTTACGATAATCGGACATTAAATTCCCAAGTTACATAACTTTTAGTATGGACGCTACGAAAAAGTCAACCAAAATGCAAAAATGGCTGCCATTCAGAGGCCGTTGGGTGTAGGCACCACCTGTAGAATGATTTTAGTGATAAAATAGAGCAAACTATCACTCCCTAAAGTTTGTACAGTCCGAACCCAGACATATTGTATATATTTTTTTAAATGTCTCACCTTGTTTAAGCTGGAATTTGCATTGTTGTTACATTCAGTCGTAATTTAATCAAGAAGAATGTGCAATGAAGACATCTCGTGATTATGGACAGTCCCGTTAAGCTTTCTTTTGAGTCTTATTCTGAATTCTGGTTTCGTGGAATTCGATAATTTACTTACTACATTTTATTTAAACAGTTAGATTAAACTACGGACTACAATCATGTGTTGTTTTGATTATTTATGTACATGTAAGTGGATGCTCCTATTTACCATACTGCTGCTTTAGAGGCTACCATCAAAATTTATCAAATGCTTGAGTATGTTGAGTTTCATGGAGAAATGGTTGCAGCACCTTACAGTTATGATTTGTAAACGAAATATTATTGTACACCTGGCGATTAAAAAGAGTGGCTATGAGTTTCTTGCCCGTTCTAGTCAAAGGTCAAAGTCGTACCAGCTGTAGTCAAGGTCAAAGTCGTAGCAGCTGTAGTCAATGTCAAAGTCGTAGCAGTTGTAGTCAATGTGAAAGTCGTAGCAGTTGTAGTCAATGTCAAATACGTAGCAGTTGTAGTCAATGTCAAAATCAAAATCAAAATAAATGTATTCAAGTTAGGTTACAAGGTAACACTTACGAATGTCAAAGTTACACGTAATTTTTTTTTTATGAATTCACATTTATTGCAACGTTTAGCAAAGCAAGAGTGTAGGGCTATTCCAATACCAATCAACCCCTTGCAACATAATTAATACAACTTCATCATTTTAATGGTATTGAACACATCTTTTTCAGGCGACACACTTTGCAATTTAACAAAGGCTCTACTTCGTTACTGCTGCACTCACCCAGTTAACATCCAACTAATGGGTTCTTTGACCATGAATATAGCTATGCTATCGTCGTGGGTCCTATTCGTCATGTCTAACACCATGATCACGCTGCAGTTCAACAATGTGCTTTAATATAGACTCAATAAGAAACGATAGCGTGAATTCTTTAAGAGTTTCTTAATTTCTACTAATAACAGTAATGTGTCTATGTACTCAGGAGTTTGAATAACTCTGGTTTGGTGTATGTCAGTTTTTGAGAGTTATCAAGCATTTTAATTTGTCTTATGTTCCAAATTAATAACTAATTTTATCAAAATCTTTGTATTTAATCTGTCAATTGTTGGAATACCAGACATTAAAAACCTATTGTGTCTAGCCAATGTGGCGCTGCAACTCCAATAGGTTAAGATACAAATATTCGTTTGTCACCAGAACATCCTTATCATATCTTTGCGTTATGACAATTTGGATATTTAAAATCTAAAGATTTTATATAAGTTTTGTAAATAATTTCGTTCGTTAATCTTTCTGTTAATTAATGCCCATGCTCAGTTTCTTACTTTAATTTCAGTACGACGACTAAAGTCTGTCAATTGCTTAAATTTGCTAGGCAGAAATTTTAATTTTTGTTAAGGCCGTTCTGCTGCCTTAATGGCAATCCAAATGAAAAGCGAAGCAGAGGCACTTTCTAACCACAAGTAAGATGCGAATTGCTGAAATAAATATAAAGAGATATTTAATGCTGATGTTCTAAACAATATTGTAATCCAAAATATTTGCCAATTCTATACCTCAAAGATAGCAATTATTGTTCCGTAATCATAATAAAACTACGTTAAATTTATAGGTATTATAAGAAAGTAATTACCGCGTATATAAATATACCTGACATTTACCAAATTAAATTATTATTATTAAAATTAATGTCATAGGCTAATGGATTAGTGACAAACGAAATACGGGTTTAGGAAGTTTGTATATTATGTCATAAATATATTGATAAGTAAACATGGATTAATGGATTGGAGTTAAAGTAATGAACCCAAGTATCCGATATTATTTTTGGTATGACTTCAATTTCTACGACTCAAAGGCTCAGACGTTTACCCAACAAAATAATTATTACTGCCGCAAAACATCATGAACACAACTATCATATCATCATGAACAGAACTTTACATGTGTGTTTAGAAATTTCTGGTGTTATAGAAAATATTGTCGTATTTTAATAAGCATTTGGTTCAGTTTCGAACTGACTTTACTCCTAACAAGCGTCTTTTTGTTTCGGAAAATATTCGCGTTTAACGGTTATATCATTTATTTCTCTGCTATGATTAGCTTTAATATCACTTTATTTATATCGGCTCTATATCACTCTAAAAAGTTTCAGCACCTCATGAAGAATTTTCACGCGTTTCACGACTTTTTCCATGATCCCCTATTATATTCAGATAAAATGTTGAAGACACAGAGATCTCTGACGACAACAGCGAGCATATTTGTTGCCTTTAAAATCGTTGTGTTTATTTATAACTTTATACAATTCTACGATGAGAGACCCAACTTAAATAATATTTTATCAATATTATACATCTATGACGTATCGATATACGATTTCCGTTTCGTATTCGAATTTTTTGTTGTACGAGGTGTATTTTGTGTGATTTCCGAACAGTTGAATGCTATCATGCAATGTGTTCATAATGAACTATCTACAACAAACAATAAAGATAGGATCAACATAGAAACAGCAGAAGATCGCACGAAGAAGGTAAACTTATGGATGACTGCGTATAAAACTATAAACCATAGTTCAACGTTGTGTAATGAGATCTTCAGTGCTCAGGTATGTTTATTCTGTGTCTCTATAGTTTAGCGTTTTGTAGATAATTGACCAGTCATATAATTGAGATAGGTATGGATATCGAATTCATCAAATTTCAAATACATACCTACTATTGACATAGATAAAACGAATAATTATTTGAAAAGTAAATAATTGAAGTGAAGTTCTTTAGGCGCGTTAAGCACTTTTGGGTGAACAAAAATCATAGAACTCGCGTCATCGTCACCCAACGCTTTCCATGAGCTATATGTGTACTGTGTATATATGTGTACTTTTTGGATGAACAAAAAGCGTGAAACTCGCGTCATCGTCACCGCACGCTAGTTACTTAGTTTTCACTTCTATGGGTAGTCCTCAAAGACAGCGCCGCATGTTTTTTCAATTATTTTGTTTTCTCATTCTAAATTTAAACATAACAGATACAAACCATATCAATAGAATTAAGACACCTTTGTAACAATAAGTACATGTATTCTTAATTTAGATCGGATAGTATAATAATCTTTATTAAAAGCAATATATTATACGCTTACTATGAATTGAAACAGAGTTATAATAACGTAGACCGATGCTATTTTTTAATGAAAGGGATAAAATATAATGACCATCAAAAATACTAATTGCACAGCAAAATATGCTTACTAAAATATATCATAACGAGCACCTACACGCCTCAAATCACTGCATTCCGTCTCGGAAGGGTTAGGTTATGTTAGGTTCCTTCTTAAACTCACCCAAAAATAGGAGCCCCGCTTTGCGGGGCTCCGTCGAATTAGTTTGATCTCTTTAAATATATTTTGCTGTGCAATTAGTATTTTTGGTGGCACAAAGGCAAAAAATTTAAGAACTGTTAAATACTACCCTTAATGAAAGCTCTTTAATATATATGTTACAATATAATTTGTTCCAGTTGACTTTGATGTTGATGATTATTACGTTGTACTTTATATTATTGCTGTATTTTGCAGTCACAGCTGCCACGGTAAGTGCTTTAGCTAAACGGGGTCAGTACCGGTAATCGCTTCCTTTAATTTAATATCATTGTGGTTTCGACTATCATAATGCGAATTGATTACTGTGCTTATAATATTCATTCCATGATTATTCAATCATGTTTTAGTTTCTATAGATTCATGTCTTTATTCTCGATGGGGTATGCATAGTAGATACTTAGATGATGATACTTTTTAGACATCTAATGCTGCTACCGAGATTTCCCTAACTACAATAATACTTTGTCTAACCTAGGCATCATACTTGAGGCCTGATGCATGCAAATAAGCTCATACATATGCCACGAAATTATTTAAACAGCCGTTTTTAAATATGTGCAATTTATATTAATATATTTATCTGATTCAATCGGGTAATTCTTATTTTACTTATATCACATACTAGTATTTTAAAGATCAAAATCTGCGTTTTAATTTCGTCAATCACATCTTTGTTCTAAAGTTTAGGAAGGCATAAAATTATTTTTGAATTTGAAGCTCCTTAAACAAGAAGCACATTTATAAACTAAAAGTTAAAAATAAAGCTTACGTTTTTATTCCCGCAGGTTAATGAAGCCACATCCAGCGTATTATATCTAGCAATATACACGATGTTAACCTTTGTACTCACCATGTTCGCGATATCGCGAGCTGGACAGCACGTGCAGAACAACACGGATACATTGAGACGTAAACTTTGCGAGCTTTATGTGAACTCGCTTGAAAGTGAGTATAAGTCGTAGCAGCAATGAGTACATGGTGCATATATAGAGCTTGCTCGTAGACTACATGACTGCTTGCCATCAGAGGGAGTGCAGTGACTGTCCATTGAAATTACAATGGAGATAGAGGCTACAAAGGCAAAAAAAACACCTACTTAAGAAAATCATCAACTTACTTATTATAATATACTTATTATATAGTAGAGTGAGGTATATATATACACAATATGTCTGGGTTCGGACTGTACAAACTTTAGGGGGTGAGAGTTTGCTCTATTTTATCACTAAAATCATTCTACAGGTGGGGTCTAAACCCAACGGTCTCTGAATGGCAGCCATTTTTATTTTTTGGTTGACTTTTTCGTAGGGTCCATACTAAAAGTTATGTAACTTTAGAATTTAATGTCCGATTATCGTAAAATTTGGGGGGGGTTTGTATTTATGCTTTAATAGTTGCACTGCCTAGCTTGCTTTCTCTGCTTTCTAGCTTCACTGGATTGGCTGCTTGTTTAGTATAGATGCAAACCCACTTTGCTCGACTCTTCAAGACGAGTAAGGTGCCAATGGTCTTAGGGGAGAGCGCAACAGTCGTGTTGATCCCTAAGACAAGTCTGGTGGGGAATCCTTCACGTGGTTGCCCCCTGTTATTGGTCTAGTTCCCTATGAAATAGACGCAACTAAAACCACCAGTCGACCACTGCCTGGGATGGAGAGGTCATGTTCCGGCGGGTCCATCGTCGAACGACAGACGATGGATAGTAATGACCTTCCGCGTGTTTGTGCCGTGCGCGGGGACCCGTACGGAGGGATGAAGGAGTCCTGGGGGTTGAGTGGTGATGTGGCGATGGTAGTGCTGCTGATCTGCAACACATCCCTTTGGTCCGGATTTCCTCTCACACGGGAGGTCGTAGTCTAGCCAGCTGCGATCAATCGGCTGCGGCGTCCGCTCATGCGGCCGCCAGGCGAGTGCCCTTGGGTGAAGAGGTCTCCAGCCGGCAGTGCTCGTCTCCCACCTCAGTGGTTTGGGGTGGAGCGACTAGTGCTGTACATCTCGGGGACAGCTCACTTAGGGGTGCTATACCTAGCTGGTAGCCCTGGTGCCTGAACAAGGCATACCCAACGTTGAGGGCTCCATGGTGGGTGGGGAGCCAGCAGGTGAAAAGTAAGATAGACCAAATGGACTCTGTCACAAAAAAAACCAAAGGCTTGACCGATAAGGGCGAGCAACAAAGGACCTCTGGACCCTTAGGGGGAGAGGTCAGCAATAGTGTAGGAGCTGCACGTGGGAGCACCTACATACCCAAGCTGCAAGCTCGTGATGGCCCCAGTGGCCGTCCGAGCATGAGCCAGGGGAGTGGTGCTCACACAGGCAGCGTTAAGAAATGGAGAGGGGGTAACCCTGGAAAGGGCTACCAATTTAGAGGGCGTGGCAGCCACAGAGGGGGTCTGACATGCAGGGAATACCCGAAGGGGGATCCCAGCGGGACACCCTCTGGGAGTGGGTGTCAGCCCTCCAGGATCGGGGAGGCCAGGAAGGAGCAGACGGGCGAGGCACACCCTAAGGGGGAGCCAAACTTGGCTGCACACTCCACAGACCATACCCGGGGCAGGAAGAGGCGCAGTGGGTGTGCCAACCGCAAGCGGCGTGAGCTGCAGCGGCAGTTGGCGCTGGCACCCGATGCAGTCTCGTCAAAAAGGGTCAGGGAAGTGAGCGACGATGCTGTTGTTCAGGCAGATGGCAATAAACGTGCCAAGACCCAAGGTGACTCCTACAGGGAGACGCTGACGGGGGTTAAAATGGCCGTTGTTGCCGACAACTTTCCTGACGCTCTGCTTAATGCAGAGCTGGTGGAACCCATAAGGGTTGCCATTTGGGACCAGCTGGAGGCCACACCGGATCCTCTGCCGGCCATTAGTGTCGGTGCACTGCTTGGTGGAGCTCTGCACGTGACGTGTGAGGGTGAGAGAGCCGCAGAGTGGCTTCGCGGCCTCAGCGGTAAAACCGTTGGGGACGTGAAGCTCAGAGTGGTCAGCGCCAAGGAGCTTCCAAGGTCAATAAAGATGGCCTGGAAGACCAGGAATACCTGGTGCCTAGATGCCTCCAGGGTGCTGGCCATGCTGCAGCGCCTCAACCCCTCTCTGAGGACCTGCGAGTGGAAGGTGCTGAGCACGCAGGTCGAGGAGACGCACACCAGGCGCATTGTCCTGGTGGACAGCGTGTCGGCTGCGGCCATAAAAGCAGGCGGCTTCTGTCTCCATGCTGGCATGGACAAAAGCACGTTCAAGATCCTTGAGGATCTGAACGTGCAGAAGGTGACAGTGGGTGCCAGCGTGGAGGAGGAGGCCCATGCGGTGACGGCACCACAGGTGGGGGACGGGGAGGAGCCCGTGAACCCAGTGGTGATTGAACCAGGTACGGCTCTCTACACGTCGTCGCCATGCGTGTCTCCGAAGACCGACGACATAATCGGAGATATAGATTGTCTAGATCTGTCGTCGCCGGAGGCTGCGGGGGCGCTGATGGAGGAAGGGAGTGACGGGGGCGGCCAGCAGTGCCTGCCACCGTAGACGCCACCATAGGCAGACCGAATGGCGGGACTAAGGTGCGTACAAATAAACCTTCATCACTGCATCGGGGCGATGGCCGTTCTGGCCCGCCACCTGCGGATGAAGGAATATGATATTGCCCTGATCCAGGAACCTTATGTTAAAGAAGGAAAGATCAGAGGTTTGGGTGGGACAGGAGGTGTAATTTATCATAACTGTTCCACTAATGATATAAGGACATGTGTGTATGTCAGAAATGGCATAAATGCAATGCCCTTATACAATTTTTGTTCTAGGGATCTTACGACAGTTAAGATAGATGTGCGAGGGAGCGGAGGGCGGGATATTGTAATCCTGACCTCTGCATACTTCGACTATACGGACAAGGAAACTGTATCTGGACAGATAAAGGACCTTGTTGAATATGGCAGCCGGGAGAACCTGGACATGATCCTGGGGTGCGATGCCAACGCACACCACACAGTCTGGGGGAGCACGGATGTGAATGTAAGAGGGGAAAAGCTACTGGAGTATGTGGTAAGTACCTCTTTACAAATTCTAAACAAGGGAAACAGGCCAACGTTCGTCAACTGTAGGCGAGCAGAGGTAATTGACATCACGTTAGCCACCAACAGGGCTAGCACTAAGATTGTCGAGTGGCATGTGTCTGATGAGATTACCTTGTCAGATCATAATTACATATGCTTTAAGTATAGGACGCTGGTTCCAGCTCCTATAGCACGTAGAAGGAATCCCAGAAATACGGACTGGAACTCCTTCAGGAGTGACCTCAGTATAGATTTGGAGGATTCTAAGGGTAAGCTTAATTCTATATTAGACATAGAGTTTACAGCAGACAAATTGGTCCAGACTGTAAATACGGCCTGGACAAGTAACTGCCCTGAAAGGGAAGTTAGGCCCAAGAGGGTACCGTGGTGGACGCCAGAGTTGGTCAAGCTGAGGCTTGAAGCCAGAAGAGCGTTTAACAGTGCTAGGACCAGCAGGGACTATAGCGGTTACGCTCGCTGTTTGACCAACTACAACAAAGCTGTGCGGAAAGCCAAACGGAAGGCTTGGAGAGCCCACTGTGAAAACATCAGTACTATTCCTGAAGGAATGAGACTCTCCAAAGCTATCTCGACTGTCAGAGCACACCCATTGACAACCATCAGAGATGGCAATGGGCAGCGAACAGGGTCCGGTAAGGAGACACTAGCAATGATGCTAAACACACACTTTCCGGACTGTAAGATAATAGAAAAGGAGCAGGAGGACCCGATTAGCCTGGTTGAACTAGGCTACCGTACAACCAAAGCAGATTGGGACACTGCAAGGAAGGTAGTGGATGAAGGGAAGGTCGGCTGGGCTCTAAATGGTTTTCAACCGTTCAAGTCACCTGGTCCAGACATGGTTTATCCCATTATCCTACAACAGGGAGCTGCACTCTTGGTTCCGCATTTGTGCAGACTATACAGAGCCTGCATAGCTTTTGGATACATTCCAAAGATATGGAGGCGAGTTAAAGTCATCTACATACCGAAGCCGGGCAAAGAAGACTACGAAAAAGCCAAGGCATACCGACCTATTAGCCTAGAGTCGTTCTTCTTGAAAGCCCTGGAGAAGTTAGTAGATAGACATATCAGGGAGGGAGCATTGAGAAAATTTCCCCTCCACGGGCTACAATGTGCCTACCAGTCGGGAAAATCCACTGAGACGGCACTGCATTTTGTGGTAAATAAGGCAGAACATGCATTAGATAACCGGGAAGTATGCATTGCTGCATTCCTGGATATTGAGGGAGCTTTCGATCGGACCACCTTTGATGCCATTAGTGTGGCATCAGCAAATCACGGCATAGAGCCAACCATTTGCAAGTGGATCGATTGTATGCTCAGAGGAAGAATTATTAGGTCTGAGTTGTTAGGGGATGAAATGACTGCAATGACCACCAAAGGCTGCCCTCAGGGTGGAGTACTCTCACCGCTCTTATGGTGCTTGGTGGTTAATTCACTCTTAGAACAACTCAACAAAGGTCCGTACTTAACGGTCGGATATGCGGATGACTTGGTGATACTTGTCAATGGAAAATTTCCGAGCACAGTATCCAGTCTCATGCAGAGGGCCCTGAGTATGGTAGAAAAATGGTGCAGTAGTAACCATTTATCGATCAACCCAGGGAAAACTACTGTCGTGCCGTTTACTAGGATGAGAGATCCGACTGGCTTGGGAACTCTATCCATGTATGGTACACAGCTACAATGGTCCACGGAGGTGAAATATCTAGGCATGACCTTAGATAACAAGCTAACGTGGAAACCTCATGTAGACAAAGTCATAATGAAGGCCCAGCGGGTCTTCGGTATGATTCGTTCTACTTATGGGAAGACCTGGGGCCTGAAGCCCAAGGTCATCAAGTGGCTATACACGATGATGATAAGACCCATAATCACATATGGAAGCGTTGTCTGGTGGCCAAGAACCAAACTAGCAATATGCAGGAAAGCGCTGTCGAAGGTGCAGCGATTAGCCTGCATGGCTATAACAGGGGCGTTCCCTACTACGCCAATGGCTGCGTTAGAGATCCTGCTGGACCTAACGCCGCTACACATTGTTGTGGAGTTAGAGGCGATGAAGGCGCTACATAGACTATCTATACATGGGCTATGGAGCGTCAACATGCCAGTAACTCGACACACAAAACTGGAGATCTCGAAGGATCTTAAAGAGATTATGAGCATGGGATGTGACAAAATGCAACCAATGCACATATTCAAAAAGAATTTTAAAATAAAGGTCCCCACAAGGGACGAATGGAGACGAGGTCTACGATCCCCTGACAAGGGTTGTCTCATCTGGTACACCGATGGTTCCAAAATGGAAACAGGATCAGGCGCTGGTATTTATGCCAACGACTGCAAGGTGAACCAAAGCATGGGCAAATATGCAACGGTCTTCCAGGCGGAAACCTATGCTATAATTGCCTGTGCGCAGGAGAATATTAACAACAATGTCATTGACAAGATTGTTTATATACTCAGTGACAGTCAAGCTGCTCTTAAGGCTCTGAACTCCTGTAGGGTGGACTCAGCACACTAGTAGCTTTAACACAGTTTAGGACTACCTAAACTGTGTTAAAGCCCTTAACAAACTTGGCAGAAAAAACACAGTCAGGCTGGTGTGGGTTCCGGGGCATGCAGGGGTGCAGGGTAATGAGGAGGCTGATGTATTAGCCAAAAAGGGTTCGGAGCAACAATTTGTGGGCCCCGAGCAATTCGTAGGTCTCTCTGAGAGTACCGTCAAGGCAGCTTTGAATGCACATGGCAATGATAAACACAGGCTGGAGTGGATGGCCCTTAGGGGTCTGGAACACTCCAAGAAATTCATTGCAAACAGAGCCACGGGCTTTACCCGGAAGTTCTGCGGGTACAACAAGGGCCAAATACGCCTACTCACAGGAGCGTTTACTGGTCATTTTGGCACCAATGACTTCCTGTGCAGATTGAGATTGTCAAACAATTCGATCTGCAGAGCCTGTGGTGAACAGGACGAGTCCATATCACACCTACTGTGTGAATGTGACGCGTTGGCCGGACTAAGGATGGGTCTGATGGGATTGGCATATCCGAACCCTGAAGACTTCAGGCTTCTCCCTCTGAGGTGTACGCTGCGACTGATGCAGTACATTCATAGGGAGATAGCTCAAGGATAAACCTCGGGGCCGACACAAAAGATCCCACTGGGTCGAAGTGTCGCCGGTCTACAATGACTGGCCCCCGGATCAAGATAAGATAAGATCGTAAAATAAAAACTTTCCATAACGAAAAATTATTAGCAATGAGATAAATAATTCAAATAATTTTAATAATTGCTGTATCATATTAAAATAAATGCTAAAAGATCGACTTTACGTCAAAATTAACATTGTTTTTTTAGTTTTCAAGGTTATTACAAAAACATCCCTTAAAACTACCTCTTTTTATGCACGTGTCTTACTGATGGTAAGCTTACCTAAATAATGATACCAAAAACTCGATTTTATGACAACTGGTTTAAGAGATATTTTTGCTTGAACGCAGCCCTTCCGTGCGTAAAATATGAATGAGCACCGCATTCCATGGGGAAGGAGGTACAAAAATGGTTTATTGCTTATTATTGAAGTGAGAAAGGGACAAAATACGATGTAAATACATACAAAAGAAGCATTCGTCAGATAAAACTCGAAAAGTTTAATTTTTACTGGTCCGTTTCTTCTGGTTATTGTGACTACACATAATTTTCTCCTGTGCGTATTGTTCTTCAGTTACAAGTGTCGTGACGTTCTAATTATTCGTTATGGGAACTCGTGCTCGTGAACACTCTAGTAGACACATTGCTGATATGCATTTTGTTTACGGATTTTGCAATGGAAACACAAGAGCTGCTGTGCGGGAGTATCAAAGACGATATTCGAATCGACCAATACCGAATCATCAGACATTCAGTGCAATTCACGCTAGATTAGCTGAATATGGAATAAGGAGGCCTCAAGGTGAACGTAACCTATCTGTACCTGTGCATAGTGAAGAAGCGGTGTTGAATTTAATCTTCAGTGATCCAAGACTCAGTATCCGTCGTATTTCAACGCGTTTAGGCATATTACGATGGACAGTCTGGAAGATTTTGAAGAAAGAAGGACTACATCCATATCATTTAAGACGTGTGCAGGATATAAGAGAGCCAGACAATGCTGTACGATCAGTATTCTGCTTGTGGGTAACTCAGAATATGCGACGTACACCAGCGTTTTTAAAACGCATAATGTGGACAGATGAGGCATCATTCACAAGAAGAGGAATTACAAATTTTAGAAATCTACACTTGTGGATGGCTGAAAATCCACATGCTGTTAGACTATCAACATTTCAGCATGAATTTTCTGTAAATGTGTGGGCAGCTATGATCGATTATTAATTGATTGGCCCTATCGAACTCCCAAGAAATTTAAATGGCCAAAGATTTTTAGAGTTTCTGACCAATGAATTTTTTGAAGCGTTATAAGAACTACTATAATTACCATTGTCATATCGGCGACGCATGTGGCTTTAGTTAGATGGAGCTCCTCCACACTTTACCCGAACGGTAAAAGGGCACACTTAGACCAATATCATCCACAATGGATTGGCCGCGGCGGCGGTCCTGTAGCCTGGCCACCGCGTTCACCAGACTTAACGCCACTGGACTTTTATCCCTGGGGTTGGATGAAACAGAAAGTTTATTTTGAGCCAGTCAACACCTGAGAAGAGTTGCTGGAGCGTATTCGCGTTGCTACTGCCGAAATTAAAGCTGATCCGAACCAGTTGAGACGGTCAACACAGTAGGTAGCGATCCGGGCTACTGCGTGCCTTCAAAGTGGTGGGGGACATTTTGAACATTTATTGTAAATCTACTTTTGTTGTTAAATAATTAATATGTATATCTTTGCTAATCACTGTAAATATTTAAAGAAAAACCAAATCGTTATGAATTCACTACCTGCACAAGCCTATGTTCCAACAACAATATCTCTTAAACCAATTGTCATAGAATCGAGTTTTTGATATCATTATTTAGGTAATCTGACCATCTGTGAGACGTGTATAAAAAGAGGTAGTTTTCAGTGGTGTTTTTTGTAATAACCTTGAAAAACTAAAAAAACAATGTTAATTTTGACGTAAAGTTGGTCTTTTAGCAATTATTTTAATATGATACAGCAATTATTAAAATTATTTGAGTTATTTATCTCATTGCTAATACTTTTCCGTTATGGGAAGTGTTTGTTTTACGATAATCGGACATTAAATTCCAAAGTCACATAACTTTTAGTATGGACGCTACGAAAAAGTCAACCAAAATACAAAAATGGCTGCCATTCAGAAAAACTGGACATATTGAAGGTATTTAGTACTCGATTCTGGAAAATAATCTCTAAAAAAATTGATGCTTAAACATTTAACCTAGTTATCCAATAAAAACTTAATGTGCGGACACTCTTGCGCATATACCAAAACCTCCGGCCCCGCCTAGACCCCTTACGCCGCAGTTTTATGATAACAAGTATACTACTACTACATTTGACTACAATAAATAGTTTGAAATATTGGATTCTGCCGTCCTAATAATAGAAGGCAGTTACTGTAATCTATGGTCACTTGCAATCTCGCGCGTAATATAGTCTAGAGAAAAAAAACGGATGATGTGTAGTAATTATAAATGGCATCAGCAGTCAATTATCCACTCAAATCAGCCCAGTTAAAATAATATTAATACAAAATGTTTTCAGACGAGCAACACTGCAAGCAAATTAAAGACCTCCTTCGTTTATGCAGCACGCATCCCGTGCGTGTCCAAATGATGGGTTCTGTGGACATAAACATGTCATTGCAGCTGGCATGCATCGCCGGCATCATGTCGAATACCGTTATCGTCTTGCAGTTCAACAATGTGCTCTGAAAATGACACCCAATGATCTATTGAACCTAAATCTATGTACATTCGTTCATATATTATTTAAGATTTTATTTATTACAATAGAATGCACTAATTTGACCATGTACTTTTAAATAACAGACAATTGATACCATTAAAAATAAATGTTATTACGTGGCAATTTTGTTTAAGTTCATATTTTTAATATTGGTATCCTTTGCGTCTGAATTCTAATGATTGGCAGCGGCATACCAGCGGTCAGACACAATAGATTTTTTAAATTATATCTAGCATTCCAATATTAATAGGAGAATTATTATAATATACTAAAAACAGCAGCCCTGTGTACAAACTATCTCACTGCTGGGCTGTCTGAGAAGGGTTAAGTCATTGTCTAAGGGCCCAGTGCGTGTTGGTAGACTTCACATACTTTCGAGAACATTATGTAGAATTCCTCACGATGTTTTCCTTCACCGTTAAAGCGAGCGATAATTAACCGTTTAATATGCACATAACTTCGAAAAGTCAGTGGTGGAGTTGGGATCGAACTCGTGACAGTCCAACGTTATCTCTCTAGGTTCCTCTTAGTTGTTTAATCTTCTTACTACTCGTTTATGTTAGGTGTTGTCATTTTGAAATAAACATTTGCCTTCTTTTTAATAAATATAATCTTCAGTTCTCATGTATCTGCTATAACTATTGGTAATGGAGCAATCCTATCAGGCAGTTTCCGCTTAAGTGTAGTCTCAAACGATGTACATGAGGCACAATCAAATCAGTTCCGCTAGTACACCGCTCGGTTCACTATTGTTACGAGTCAGCATCCACCCCTATCTGTCCTCCGTTACCTTTTCAATTTATTTTATCGGTTACTCTTTTCAATAATCTTAGGGCTCGGGCCATTGATTCTTTTGCTTACGGCCACGATTCGAGTTCCGCTTTATAAACTTCTGATTACGTCGTTTATATGAGTGTAACTATTTTGATCAAGATTATTTATTTGATGATGGTCTACTGGACACTGTATCGCACTGATGCTTAATAGATTTAAGGCTGTTAAAGCCTTTTATATGTAGGAAGATAATCGCATAATTCAAATCTTTACGGTAATTCTGTGTCGATCGTACCGGACCGGATTGTTGATTGATTGTTATTGAGAAACTTTTTTTGTGTTTCTTATCTACAATGTAACGTTCATGTGCTTCTAACGGTCGAAGAGTTCCGTGTGAAATAAATTTGGTGGTATGTAAAGTTTCATGTCTTCGACAAGCGTTGAGAAGTTCTCCAGAAACAGAAAATGATGTCGGCAACATCAGGTCATATCTATAAACATATTGACGCTAGAGTCAATGACGTCAGCAAAACATACGAAAGTATTTTATGTAGGTATAGTCAGGAGTAATACTATCTTAAAGCAAGATACCACATTCTGTAAGGCCTTAATTATCTATATTAAGTTACTGACAAGAAAACTTATATACATAACATATGTCTATTCAAGAAAGACGTACTGGAAATGTTACACATAAAATGTTATGTATGTTATGTAACATTGCGGAATGCAATAAAATATTGAGTATTGAGTTATTATTTGCTGTGCGAGTTTTTGGATGGTAAGTTTACAGATAGCTAATAGATAAACATAACATAACAACAAATATCGTACAGCATGTAGAATAAAAATATTGTAAAACATGTCTCATAAACGCTATAACGAGTATCTGTAAATGATCATATTTATTGTTTCTGACTACAGCTTTAATGTGTTGAACTTTATGCATGATATATAAAATTTAAATCTAACCATATAAAAAATCATACCTATAGTGCACATAATATTTGCATTTGAAACTGGCTAAATGTGGCAAGGACAGTATGTAATTTAACTAAGAACTTACGTGGGTCACACTGAAAAGCAGGCGATGAAAAATTTATTTAAATTGCGAATTAAGAACTCTTTGGGAAACTATTTGTACTAAAGAGACTAAGAGAAACATACCTGTATACTTTATGCTACGTTACGGTATTATTATATGGGGGAATTCCGTGGAAATGGACAAATTGTTCATAACGCATAAGAAATCCATTAGGGCAATAAAGGTAGTTGAGTTTACAGATAGTTGTAAACCTATATTTAAGCAATTGAAAATTCTTCCACTGCCATGCCTGTATATCTATGAAATTTGTATTTATGTTAAAAATCATCCACATCTATTTAAAAAACTGGGAGATATTGAAAATAGTCGGACACAAAAACAGGCTCAAACAACCTCAAATTAAACTAAAACTATTCAAAACAAACACATATTGCATGGCTATAAAATTATACAACAATCTTCCAGATAGTCTTAAAAACTTACCACTCACACAATTTCGTAGCAAGCTAAACAAAATACTACAGGAAAAATCTATTATAATGTTAATGAATACTTAGAGGACAAAATAATAATTTGATTAAAAAAATAATTTAAAAGGTTTTTTGGTTGTGTTTGGTTTCTGCTCATGCGTTTGCTCTCACGCATGACCTCTCCCAACTAGTGACCCAGCCCACCCAGGTCCCAGATGTTTTAGGTCGGGCGCCTGACCTTTTGCTGGCGAGTCATCCAACTAAGTGCGCTGTATCTATCAGTGCCCCGTTGGGCAATGCAGATCACTGCTTGGTTGGATGTAGAGTGTCAAGTACGCCGCCTTCTACTAGAAAGGCGATCAAGCGACGTATTTGGCACCACTCGTCAGCGGATTGGGACGGTATGCGACTGTTTTGAGGAGAAAGATACCTCAGCGAGTACCGCCGCGATTGCTGACGAGATTATGTTGGCCATGGAATACTATATCCCGGCCTCTAATATCGTCATCAATCGTAGAGGCCACCCTTGGTTCAATCGTGAATGCCAGGACGCTGTCAACCATAGACAAGCTGCGTATCGCGCTTGGATTAGGGGTCGTGCTGCAAACAATCCAAACCTTGCGTCCCTCAAAACAGCTTACAATAAAGCAACCAAGACATGCAAGAGGGCTTACTTAAGAGCAGATGCTCAGTGCATCTCATGGATTGGCCAGCAGCTGGCTGCTCACCCTGCGTGTAGCCGAGCATACTGGAGCCTCGCCAAAACTGTGCAATCAAATTTTTGTTGCCCGTCGCTTTCACATTTGATGTACCCTGATGGAACCTTGGCCAATGACCCCGAAGAGAAAGCCAATTTATTGGCTAACCTTTTCGGGGCTAATTCGCGCATCTGTGACAATAACGTGCAGCCGCCGACAATTCCAAGTTGCGGAGTAACACAACTTCACGCAACCTCGGGATTCTAAACAAGGTGCGGCGTTTCTTTACTCCTGAACAGTGGGATCTGCTGTACAAGGCCCAAGTCCGTAGCAGCATGTAGTACTGGTCACACCTTTGGAATGGTTCCGCTAAGTACCTACTCGATGCCTTAGATAAACTGCAGCGTCATGCCGTACGTATAATCGATAGCCAGGAGGTTACGAAGGACATCGAACCGCTACAACTTCGTAGAAACATTGCGTCCCTTAGCGTATTCTATCGCCTCTATCATGGCGGATGCTCCGAAGAGTTGTTGGACCTGACCCCACCTTCCCCCTTCCTTTTGAGAACCACACGTACCGGTCTTCGTAATCACCGATTGACGGTTAGCACAATCCCGTCTCGCACCAAAAGGTTCAGCAACTCCTTTTTATGCCATACCATACAACTTTGGAACAGTCTTCCGGCTCATATGTACCCTCCATTCTATGACATTGGGTCCTTCAAACATAGTGTGAAGAAGCATCTGGTCAGACCGGCTTGCCACTGACGACGACTAGAAGACATCTATCTTCTCCTCTGTCATTGTCTCTGGACTGTAATTGGGCTTTCCATCAGGTCCGTTACAATCACTTTGCCGTGTCATGAAAAAGAATAAAAAAGAATAAAAAATATAACTGTGTGACATCAAACTAGAAGGACAAATCTAGTATTATTTTTAATATTTATGACTTTTTAATTTTGAACATTATCAATATAATAATATGACTCTAATCTGACTCTATAATAATATATTTTAACTAAATAAATTGCATGTTAGTAATAAGAATCTATATTTGTACACCTGTAATGGCAGAATATGCTGTACAATATATAATTTAAGAACCTGTATATCACCATATTCTTGGAAAGTTATTATTAATATTATTTGTTTCTCTTTCACGGATATTTCCCTAATACGTTAGGAAAATACCCAGACCTTTGGGAGGCTTACACGGGAACATGGGTCCAATATGCAGAGGACCTACGAAAGGTTTAGTTTAAAGTGAGATGGGACACTTACCGAGGCACTAGCCACGGCAGGTGTAGAAGACTATTGCTACATATGGAATCTAATTATTCTGGTCTATGGGGATGGGTGTTTAATGGTTTGGTAAAATGCAAACTATAGTTAAAAACGGCGTCTGCCTGATATACTGTCTCAGTACAGTTGGAATGGCAGACGGTAAGTCACCGATGGGTCCCCTGAATAGTCACCATAGACATACAGGCCTTAAAACCAGCAGCGGGCAATACCGAGTGGATAGGGGTGTCGAGCGGTGCACCGCTCGTGACATCGGAGTCCCGGAGCGGGTTTCCACGCAGTTATGCCCATAAAAATGACACTTTCATCCCCAAGTATATAGCTCTAGCGGCCCCCCTCTGACCGGCCGACCAAGGCAGGCAGAATTGATAGTCCTACGGACGCTCTTGAAATTAATAATAATAATAATAAGCTTTATTTATGAAATGAGATTGTAGCTTACATAGTATTTGTTACAAGGATATTATTTGTATCATATCATAACAATAAATAGTTTATTCCACAATATAATGTAGTCTACAATAAAACTGGGTGGAGTACTGTTATCCTAGAAAGGCTACTGGGTAGCCTGTGTTTAGGAGTTACAGTGCCAATCCCCTATTGGTTATCGATATTTATATTGCGTATTCGTGCGTAAATTAATACAATAATCTTTAAGTAATCGCATTTCTTTATAAAATTTGAACATACATGATGTTTTCTGTGCATGTTTTGTTTGATAATGTGTGTGAGCGTGTGTGCATAGGTGCGTGTGTGTGTGCACGGGTGTGTCTGTGTGTGCACGGGTGTCTCTGTGTGTGTGTTTGTGTGTGTGAGTGTGTGTATGTGTGTGTGTGTGTATGTGTGTGTGTGTGTGTGTGTGTGTGTGTGTGTGTGTGTGTGAGAGTGATGTCATTTAGTTATGAGTGTTTCTGTTTCGTCATAATTTAGTCTAAGCAGGATTTTGGTGACAGTCTTTTTGCATTGAAATTGTGATAATCCGTATATTGGCGACATAGTATTAATCTTGTTGTATATTGAAGGACCGAGATATATTGCAAATTTTTTATTATAGGCGGTGTGTGCAGGCGGCAAAGTACAGATTTTATCTTTTCTACGTTTGGTGATTATTTGATACGGAGTACGACGATGTTGCAGCATAGTTAATTGCAATATGTACATTTGTCTGACATTTAGGACATTCCATGATTTATAGAGCTCGTTGGTTGGGAATAAAATAGGTCGAAAGGTAGCAACTTTAAGTATAGCTCTATGGGCTATCTCTAAGGGTTTTAGAATGGTTGTCGCGGCGCCTCCCCAACTGGATACACAGTAGGTCAAAATTGACTGGCACAGTGCGTAATATACATTTCTAATGATAAATGGACTGGCTACTTGCCGCAGAGTTTTAAATATGTATATCAGCTTTCGAATGTGGCCTGAAAGAAGATTAATATGTCGTCTGAAATTAAGATGTTTGTCCAGGACTATACCAAGATATTTTGTCTCGTTTACAGGAGTTAGAATAGGGCATGAACAAAAAGCTTGCAACTTTGAGGAACAAGAATGGGCTGTGATCGTAATTGGTATTCTAGGTTGACCAAGAGTGTTTAATGAGAAGCATATAAAATTTGTTTTAGTTGCATTTAGTGTTAGAGTGTGAGTGTATAGCCACTTCAAGGCAGTATCAAAGCCACTTTGAGCAGTATTTTCGAGTTGTTCCCATGATTTGGCAGAAAAGGTTATAGCAGTGTCGTCCGCAAAGGATATAATTTTAGCATTAGGGATGTTGAGATTGCAGAGGTCGTTAATGAACACCAGGAATAACGTAGGACCGAGTATACTTCCTTGTGGTACACCGTACTGGATTGGAAGTTCATCACTGCTCTGTTTGTCAATAACGAGGGTTTGTGAGCGGTTTGTGAGATAGCTCTTGAACAACTCGAGTGGATTGCCCCTGATTCCAATGCTTTCCAGCTTCTGTAGAAGGATAGGAATGGGGACGGTATCAAAGGCTTTCGCCAGATCTAAAAATACCGTTAATACCTTTTTATGCGTGTTTAAGTTATCCACTATATAATTAAGTAGTTCATGGACAGCATCGCCTGTTGATAAGTTTTTACGGAAGCCAAATTGTTGAGGGGAAAGTAAGTTGAAGTGTTCTAGGTAGTTGATTAATCTCTTGTTAATTAGGCGTTCGAGTATTTTTGACAAGGCACTTAGGACAGCTATAGGGCGATAGTTGCTTGGAAGGCTTTTATCCCCACTTTTGTAAATAGGATGGATAATGGCTTTTTTGAGTGAAGTAGGAAAGAAAGCTGTTTCAAAATATAAGTTGAAAATGTGACATAGCACGGGTGCAATAATCCTACCATAGCGCTTCAGAAGTATTGTAGAAATGCCATCGCAGCCAGGAGCAGCGTTTAGTCTCAGTGTATTTATAATTGAGTAGATTTCATCAGAATCCGCTTGTTCTAGAACAAAAGAGTTGTTACATTTTGGTGTCTGAAAAGATGTTGTGTCTGGTGTTATGTTGTGACTTGTGTTTGAAATGTTCTCTGCCAACTGCTTACCGATATTTACAAAATACTGATTCACTTGATTACAGGACTGATGGGGTGATGAAGAAATCGATAATAGTTGAGAATGTGAGTGTCTTTGTTTTGTAGTATTTGTTACTTTACGTATGGTGTCCCAAAGCTTTTTGGGGTTGTGACTAACCTTATTTAGCTCATTGGTGTCAAAAAGTCGTTTTGATTTCTTTAAAAGCTTGGTGCAATAATTTCTGTAACGTCTGTAGGTGATGTTGAGTGTGAGGTTATCTGGTGATTGTTTGCATTTCTTATGTAATGAGTCACGGTTTCGTATACATCGCAGAAGTCCAGGTGTAATCCAGGGCTTGATAGTTCTTTTATTTGCAGGAACTTTAATAATAGTTGTACATCTCTCTATGGTGCTTTTAATTAAGTTTATAAAATAAATTAAAATAAATAAATAAAAAAAATTCCACCCTAGCTAACCAGGAACGGCAAGACGGGGTCGAAGCCCTAACCGACGCTCTGAGGCATTTAAGACCGCAGTGTCGCTACTCACATTCAGCTCGCCAGCAGCCGCCCTGCGTTTTGTGCGGTTTACGTTATCCTGGTGATACATTTTTTGTTTATACGTAGGTCACACTAAAAGATTTGCGTAACTTATGAAAAAAACACGTTATAACAAAAATATTATGTTTATTGTTTTTCAAAGTACTCTCCTTTACATTACAAACATTTTTCATTCGATCGAACCATTTTTGAAAACATAAAGATCACAGATCTGAAGACACGCTTTTTACATGCTGTTTGAACGCCATCACTGCCTCTTCGGAGTTGGTAAAAGTGAAACCTCCCATCAAATCTTTGATTGTAGGGAAAATTAAGAAATCACAGGGCTATGTGCAGGGTGGGTGACGAGTTCGACTTTTCAGTAGTTAAAAATGAATTTGTTTTGTTGGCTGTGTGCAAAGAAGCGTTGTCATGATGTAAGAGAAAGCTGCTTCTTTGTCGTTTTTCGAGAACTTTTTCCTACACCCTGGGTAAACAAATGGTAGAGTACCACACGGCAATTCGGCATTAACACTCTTTTGATTCTCAAGTGGAATTATGCAGATGGAACCTGTACCCGAGAAAAAAAAAGCGATCATTTTTTTACCCACGTTTCTCGCCTGCCTCAATTTTGTTGGCCTGTTCTCATTTTCAAACACCCATTCACAAGATTGCTGTTTTTTATCGGATTCAAAACAATAAATCCACGTTTCATTCGACGCGAGCCCGCTTCTGCTCCGCCGTCAGTTCATAAGGGATCCAACGAAAACAAAGTTTCCTAACTTTTAATTCTTCACGTAAAATTTTCTGAATTTGGCTCATACCAATCCCCAATAGTTCTCGAATCGTCTCATAGGTGATCCGTCGGTTTTATTCAATTAGCCGCTTAACAGTAGCCACATTATTTTCGTTGGTGGCAGTTACCGTCCGGCCTTCACGAAATTCGTAATTTAAAGAAATTCGACCTCTCTCAAATTCAGCGAACCATCGCCTCACAGTGCTTAAATGAGGTGTTTTGCCAAAAGCATTTTGAAGACGAGCGGCACAGTCTTGCGGAGAGAGAGCACTTTTAAAATCATAAAAAATCAACGCTCTAAAATGTTTTCGAGTCAATTTCATTTTTTTTGCGTACGGGTCACTTGAATTTGTGATAAAAAATAATTGACAAATGATTACCAGCCAATTCTTTTTTTAAATTTTCATTATGGTTTTAAATGTTTCAAAAAATATAACATTCTAAATTTAAATATTTCCGAGAAGCCAAAAGTGCAAATCTTTCAGTGCGCCCCATGTATCACAAGGTAAAGGTGATATTTAAAAAGCTAAAGTACTATGCCCTCCGAAATCGCTTTAGTCTCATGATGAGATAACGACTGTCCTAGAAAGGTTTATTATTATTATTAAAACTGTAAATGTGCAATAAATTCATGTGTCATTTGTTTTTATAAATTATTGGCAATTTAAAAAGTATCTGTCGTGCGTCGAAATGAATTTAACAAGAGAAAATATTCGCTCAATGATTTATTACAACTTTCGTCCGGTTTTACTCAACGACAATATTACGATAAGTACATCCTTCGGCGACTACTGAAGTCGCCGTAGGAGGATAACGTGAGTGCTGTGCGGCTCGTGATAGAAGCTGATAGAAGGTGATATACCAACAGATTCGGGCAGCTTGAAGCATTGGTATGAATCAAGAAAAAAGTCTTACATGAACATTTAGGCGTCAGAAGGCTTTGTACTAGATGGATACCTCATAATTTGACGAAAGATCAAAAACGCCATCATTAGGATTGGTGCCGCTCAATCCTTGAAAAGTATGATGGAGGTGACTTGAACACTGTATATGACATCGTCACAGATCATGAAAGCTGAATATATTGTTTCAATCCAGAAAACAATGGACAATACCATCGTTGTGGATATACTGCAACATTGCTGACGCAGGACCTTATTTGTTCTTAAAGTTATTGGTTGTGTTTCCTGTTACCTTATGAGCGTGGAACAAATAACATTATTTTTCTTTCTTTCTTTTAATCTGCGTAATGAATGTTTCCATTCGAAGATTTGCCGACAAATGTAATGGGCAGAAATCAAGGGAAAAAATTATTGCCTCATTCTTTGGACGGACAGGTCATTTCGCAACAATCATCCGAGAAAATAAAAGGTCTGTTATTGCAGATTGGTATGTCAGTAATTGTTTACCAGTTGTCTTGGAAAATGTTAGACAGCAGTGCCTAAGAATCAGGATCGTCCTTCACCACGAAAACGTTCCAGCTTATCCCGCCACACTGAATATTGAATATTTGTCTATCGAAGGTGTGGCGTGAGTGAGTCATCCTCCATACAGTCTATAATATTGTCTTCTGTTTACGCGAATGTTATTCATTGAAATTAAACTACTATATACGGATTTTATCGCGTTGTTTATTTATCACTGTATTACATAATTTTGAAAATATTACACTACTACTACTATTGAATTTTACTAATTTATAAGCTAATAAAATTATTTAAACTATTAAAACTATTTATATTTAGGTTTACACTTTCCCCGACGTTTCGGTTGCTTTTCAGCAGCCATGGTCACGGGGAGACTAAGATGGTAGTAGTCTCAATGTTCCAGTGTAGTTATTTCAAAGTACCCGAACATAATTTAGTCATTGGTGTTTCTATTTACGCAGAATGAGCTCAAAGTATCTTGAAGTCTAGCTGTGGTTTGTTTCTTCTTGGGTTTGACTATTTGAAGTACTGGATCCCAAGCTGGTGGTACATTCCAACCATCTTCACTATTGAAATTAGGATGTTTTTTGATTTCAATAGCCTCGCGAAGCATCCTTGGTAGGAATCGGTGTTCTTTAGCGAGAATCTGTGGTTTGTCAAATCTCAGGTAGTGGTTGGTCCCCTGTTGTACATGTTCGCACATAGCAACGTTCAACAAGCTTTTGTGTTTTACATCAGCTATGTGTTCTTTTATGCCTATGCTTCTCTTGGTTTGACCAATGTATGAGAATCCGCAGTCGCAATCTATTTTATAGACCCCTGCATCTTGTAAAAGTAATTGGCACTTGACGGATGGTAAAAATTGACTTATCTTTGTTGGCGGCTTGAAGTATGTGTTGATTGAAGCTCGCTTCAAGATGTAGCCAATCTTGTCAGTGACAGCCCTTACATAAGGCAGTATAGCAGGCTGGCGCTCGACTGTGGCTGGCTTTTCTCGGGATCTGTGACAGCGGCGCGGCTGTTGGAGCTTGTTGTCTTGCAGTGCTTGCTTGACATGTTGAAGCTCGGCGTCTAGGTGTTTCTTGTCACAAATCCCGTGGGCTCTCTGAAACAGAGACATTCCCACGGTAGCTAACTGTTTAGGATGGTGGTGAGATTCACCGTTTAAGTACCTTTTTGTATGGGTCTTTTTCCTATACACAGTGTGGCTCAAAGTATATATATGGACCGAAAAAGCTGAAATAAATGTTTTGAATATAATTGAATAAAAACATAAATTGTCTTCTGTTTACGCGAATGTTATTCATCGAAATTAAACTACTATATACGGATTTTATCGCGTTGTTTATTTATCACTGTATTACAAAATTTTGAAAATATTACACTACTACTACTATTGATTTTATTTTACTAATTTATAAGCTAATAAAATTATTTAAACTATTAAATCTATTTATTTTTGGTTTACACTTTCCCCGACGTTTCGGTTGCTTTTCAGCAGCCATGGTCATGGGGAGACTAAGATGGTAGTTGTCTCAATGTTCCAGTGTAGTTATTTCAAAGTACCTGAACATAATTTAATTAATGGTGTTTCTATTTACGCAGAATGAGCTCAAAGTATCATGAAGTCTAGCTGTGGTTTGTTTCTTCTTGGGCTTGACTATTTGAAGTACTGGATCCCAAGCTGGTGGTACATTCCAACCATCTTCTCTATTGAAATTGGGATGTTTTTTGATTTCAATAGCCTCGCGAAGCATCCTTGGCAGGAATCGGTGTTCTTTAGCGAGAATCTGTGGTTTGTCAAATCTCAGGTAGTGGTTGGTCCCCTGTTGTACATGTTCACACACAGCAGACTTCAACGGGCGTTTGTGTTTTACGTCAGCTATGTGTTCTTTTATGCGGGTGCCTATGCTTCTCTTGGTTTAACCAATGTATGAGAGTCCGCAGTCACAATCTATTTTATAGACCCCTGCATCTTGTAAAGGTAATTGGCACTTGACGGATGGTAAAAATTGACTTATCTTCGTTGGCGGCTTGAAGTATGTGTTGATTGAAGCTCGCTTCAAGATGTAGCCAATCTTGTCAGTGACACCCCTTACATAAGGCAGTATAGCAGGCTGGCGCTCGACTGTGGCTGGCTTTTCTCGGGATCTGTGACAGCGGCGCGGCTGTTGGAGCTTGTTGTCTAGCAGTACTTGCTTGACATGTTGAAGCTCGGCGTCCAGGTGTTTCTTGTCACAGATCCCGTGGGCTCTCTGAAACAAAGACATTCCCACGGTAGCTAACTGTTTAGGATGGTGGTGAGATTCACCGTTCAAGTACCTATTTGTATGGGTCTTTATCCTATACACGGTTATGCAAGCTGGTATTAATTGTTTAACGTCTAGATCTAGTCTTTAAACAATTAATACCAGCTTGCGTAAAACCTCCAAAGCTGTATGTGTTACCAAAAATACGCAAGGAAAACGCTCCTCTACGTCCTATTGTGAGTCAGATCAACACACCAACTTACAGATTGGCTAAGCTCGTAGCGAAGATACTCTCACCACTCAGAGGCAACTCGAGAGCACATGTAAAGGATTCATACCATTTTGTGAGTGAGATTAAACACCTATGTCTCACTAACAATGAAACAATGGTTAGTTTTGATGTACAGTCATTATTTACATGCATACCTGTACATGACTGTATTGAAATAACTAAAAGGAAGCTAATAGAGTACAATATGCCTGAGGAATATGCAGAACTACTTAAGCATTGCTTAACAACTAGCTAATCTGTTGTGGGACAATAAATTCTACATACAAGTCGATGGTGTGGCAATGGGCTCCCCAGTATCGCCTCGTTCGTTTTCGATTCGATCGTTGTTGCCGACATATATATGGAGGACTTCGAGGCTCGAGCTTTACAGACTGCCCCCATCACACTCAGGATTTATAAGAGGTTTGTAGATGATACTTTTACAATATTACCAACAGATAGTGTTAGTGTATTCCTAGAACATCTTAATTTCATTAATAACAACATCCAATTTACTATAGAATTAGAGGCAAATAATTCATTAGTATTCTTAGATGTACTTGTCATCAGGAATCCTGATCATACTTTGATACATACATACATACATACTTCACACAGATCCCGAGAAAAGCCAGCCACAGTCGAGCGCCAGCCTGCTATACTGCCTTATGTAAGGGGTGTCACTGACAAGATTGGCTTCATCTTGAAGCGAGCTTCAATCAACACATACTTCAAGCCGCCAACGAAGATAAGTCAATTTTTACCATCCGTCAAGTGCCAATTACCTTTACAAGATGCAGGGGTCTATAAAATAGATTGTGACTGCGGACTCTCATACATTGGTCAAACCAAGAGAAGCATAGGCATAAAAGAACACATAGCTGATGTAAAACACAAAAGCTTGTTGAAGTCTGCTGTGTGTGAACATGTACAACAGGGGACCAACCACTACCTGAGATTTGACAAACCACAGATTCTCGCTAAAGAACACCGATTCCTGCCAAGGATGCTTCGCGAGGCTATTGAAATCAAAAAACATCCCAATTTCAATAGAGAAGATGGTTGGAATGTACCACCAGCTTGGGATCCAGTACTTCAAATAGTCAAACCCAAGAAGAAACAAACCACAGCTAGACTTCATGATACTTTGAGCTCATTCTGCGTAAATAGAAACACCAATAATTAAATTATGTTCAGGTACTTTGAAATAACTACACTGGAATATCCAGACAACTACCATCTTAGTCTCCCCGTGACCATGGCTGCTGAAAAGCAACCGAAACGTCGGGGAAAGTGTACACCAAAAATAAATAGATTTAATAGTTTAAATAATTTTATTAGCTTATAAATTAGTAAAATAAAATCAATAGTAGTAGTAGTGTAATATTTTCAAAATTTTTTAATACAGAGATAAATAAACAACGCGATAAAATCCGTATATAGTAGTTTAATTTCGATAAAAACATAAAACGAATGTTCTTTTTAATAATCATACTAGACTTTTTAATGCAATAGTTACCTACCTTTGGTCACACTATAGTTATAATGTTAATTTATCACACTTATAAACCCACCTAGAATATTATTAGCACCTATTTATCATTTTAAACATACATTACCTTTCCACATTATTACAGTTATTACATTAGAATTAACAATAATTTCATTTTTATCACGTTATCTGTTACCTATATATTCTTCATATTAATGAAGTACATAAATGTAATCATAAACATAGGCAATCTCATATAGCATCTTCATAACCAAAACTTGTCTTCTCTAATGTCGGCCGGACCGCTCGTACTTACACACTCACACTAAGGCAATCAGGCGAAAGGCCGACATTACGCAATCCTTCACAGTTATATTAAAGTCAAATGTGAATAATAAAAATGAGGCATTCTACCAATATACGTAATGAATCATTACTAAAATATTTTAATCACTCATACATACCTACGCTTCCACCATATATGTACTTTCAAACTTTATTGACGAGTCAATTACATTAACCATAAAAAAAAAATCAAACTGCATACAGAGAATACGTCTATCCCACAAAAAAAAAAGCACCTGTCGTTAAATCAAATTTGTCTTTTGGCAATATTTTACTCAGAAAATTACATCTATTATTAAAATAAAATATTGGAAATTTTGACAGACCTAACCAGAAACGGCTGGCAAGCATTTTTCGCCGGCGGGCGCTATAATATGATTGTGATAGCTTGAAAGTATAAAATTTAAAAACAATACGTACGGAAAACAGTGTCAGCAACAATGATTGCAAATAAAATTATCAAACATTTACCCATTGTATATCATTCATATCATTCTACCATTGTTGATATTTTATTAAATTTAAGGCATTTATATATTTTAACTTTATGTGACATAAGTGTTCATGTCAAAACACATACATAAAGTTGACTACATATTTGAGGTATCTTGTACTGCCTATTCGAGTGATATTGACATTAAAAATGAATATACTCGTATAGATAACTAAACATACAAATTTATTTACTGGCCAAAGAAGAAAAACCATTACGCTGTTTACGTGTTTCGCAAAGAAAATCCAACCACCGCAAATGTAATGCTAATTGTCACCCATATAACACCTAATCCTAATAAAGTTGCTTAACATCCATAGACCAAAGTTCCCAAATGCAACTTCACCGCTACTGTCAACACAACAAAAAGAAAGTTACAATACCTCAAAGCAAAGAAATAGCTTTGTAGTCAATAGCAATATGCACCTGCAGACATTTCCATCGTAACATTCAAATAAATAAAGATATTCAAAATTTCTCATTAGGATATTACAAAATGAGATACTTACCTTATGACAGTGGTGCAAAAGAACTGTAAATAGTAGCCGTCGAGGGCGGCGCGACGATAAAATGAAAATGAGGGGGCGGGGGGCTCGTTAGCGAGCTGCAGCCCGCGATTGTCACCACCTCAATATTTACCACCACCCACCAACAAAATAAACCTTAACTGTCAAACTATAAAGGCGAAATTCTCTTACAATAAAACGCTTTTAAAAATGCCGTTGGAACCAAGAACGCATGAAATTCTGCAATACAAAGGATTTTCAGAAATGTTACAGACGTAATGTCTAATTAGATGATTCGTTCCTTGCTGTTGTGAGTGGATGCGAAATTTAAAAGCCCACGATGGATTGTAAAGATGGAAGATGCTACTTCCCTAAATTAATATTGTTCGGGTTCGTAAAGTCCGATTAAGAACAATGGTCACGTCGCTCGCGTTGCTTTTAGACAATGTTCTTATAAGTACCATTTTCGAAAACAAACTGCTTTTAAGTTTTAATTTGGTAACATTACATTACTGATGTTTGTGAGATTCTTATGTCGTCTCAAATGTTGCCAGGTAATTCTTAACAAGAACATCACTTTAGGAACTGCACGCGGTAGACAGCAGTAATCTCTTAAAAAAATCTAAATACAATTGACATACATTAATATTGATGTAATACCTATATACACACATAAAAAAGATATTTAAGAGCTATTTTTTCTAGTGTCAAAATATAATTAATGAATGCATTATTTATAGCTTTAACATTTAAAAACACTCAATTTTAATATGAAATCTTCTATATTCTTTTCGCTTTTCTTTAAACAAATAGTTTTATCAATCACTGTAAAATTTGTAATTTGAAGAAATGCAAAGATTTAATCATAGTAAATAATTTTATTCATTTTAATTTGCTTTTATTTACAAATTTAATACAAATTGATTCCTCCCCTGGCTTGTACGCGAGCGGAAATCCTCTATGCTGTAGATCAAGTTGTCCAATAGTTCTTGGGGTAACCAGTCCCATTCTTGAATAGCAGCTTCTTTGATCTCTGACAGAGTTTTTGGAAGTGGTTGACGACTCCAAACAATTCATCGTTTTGACGCTGCCTGGCCCACTGCAATTGGCGTCGCTGTCGTTCCGTGTATTCAAAGGTGCACGCCAGGATCTCCTTAATCGTAATCTAAAGTGGTATTAACAATTTCGAATGTTCTGAGTGCTAATATCCAGTCCAGTAGTAGCTCGCACCTCTAATCTCAGTTTGGTAGCGTTAATTATTGGATTACGGGCGGCAAAAAGTATTATGTAGCGCTTTTAAACATCACTAAGGACAGCCGGGCGAGGTCTATCAGCCAGGTTGCCCATACAAACAGTATCCAGTACCTCTGCAGGGTAGTAAAGACGCAGGTTTGATAAACGGAGATTCTGGCTGCGATTTGCCTTGTAGAATATCCTGCTTCACGCAATAACACAATTCTTGCTCGCAAGACTTCAGACAGTCCACCTGGCATTTTTCAAATGAACAATTTTAGAGAAATTGAGTAAAACAGCTTTCGGGCAGAAACAAGAATGAGGGTCATTTTTTTAATTGATCACGTTTTTTATAACAAAACAAAAGAAGATTTTATGATTTATTCATTTAAATGATGTATTCTTAAATAAAGAACACAAAAGTAATGATTTATTTTAAAATATTTTAAGCAATTAAAAAATATTAGACTCTTTTTTCCGTGAACGCGGACTTTTTTTGATGTGTGAATATCTTAACTTTGTGTATGTACACTCAAACTCATAATGCAAATTAGCTAAGGACAGAGGAAGTGCAATAGCTAACTAAATACTGTTATCACGTCTACGTCAACTCAACGTGACGTTTAACTGAAGCCAGGGTGACCTCTCGTACCTTCTATTCAATCATCAATATTCAATTCAATAAAGGGTATTCAAGATCTGGCTAAGGATGGCTTACTGGCGTTGTCTATTTTTAAATGCATCTAAGTTATTTCTAAAAGAATTTCCAGATAACCAATCACTACCCAGCAAAGGTAAAATCTTTTGATTTAGATTTCTTTGGCGATATACTTACTCAATACAGTAAAAGTAACTCCAAACCCAAAAGTTACTCCAAAGTCAGGATATATAAATTTTTTTAACTTGATCAGCTAGCTTACAGTTGATAGGCGGAACAAAGTTAATGACAGAAAGTACTAAGCATAAGAACAGGTCAATAAAAAGAGTTAGCTTTAAAAACAGTCAAAATTAAAAGATGTCACACCATACTTTTTACCTGGAAGATTTCCTGATCCATGGAGGCATTGTTAAAACGCAATTTTCCGACCATACATACGTGTAGACTGCTCAACGTGTTCACTTTGTTAATCCTAACCAAAAGGAGTTATATATACGTAGTCCCTTATTGAGTAACAAGAGACCAAGTTTATACAATTCCTCAATTCGTCAAGCGTTTGTGAAGAGCGTATTAGGCACAGGACACCGAGTCACGCTTTGTGTAGAAGCGGCTCGTAGAGATTTGCGCTTAGCACGGAATCTGCACGACTCCGTGATTATAATATAAGGTTTTAAACTCGAGGCATCCTGAATTCCCTACATAAAAATACGCTTCCAGATATTAGAGACATGCATATTTTTACTGCTGCCAGGCAGATCAAGAAAATATTGGCACGATGACTTCTTGACTTTTCTGCGTACAGGCTGTTCAATGGAGAGGCAGAATTTGTTATTGTTATTTAGCGCAACAACGTTTATTCTTCCTCAATACAGAGGCATGTGGAGGAGGTGATTACCTAGCAATCCAAAATAAATATATTCAAGAAAATATATATTATTTTAAATTAGCTATAGTAACTAAATACGTGATGAACATATATCGAGGACGAATAATTGAATCATGTCACATCTTTTTGAATTCAATAACATTTTAATGTGAATCATTTTATCAGTATTACAATTTCTAATATAACCTGCGCAACAACTAGTTTATCACTCGTGCAAAACATCGCGATACGTTCATGCAATTCAATCTGTCTCTAAAGGGCGCTATCTGTATGCCATCTGATGTGAATGTGCTGAATGAGCAAGCACAAACAGTGAGCCGGATATCTTCAGGTGTCGCGTCACTCACACACCGAACGGATAGTCGTGTCGTCATATCCGTCACCGAGTTACGAATAGTAATTTAGCATCACAGAAAATTTGGAGAAGGACATGTTTATAAATTTGTGTACATGTTATTGTTGGTATTAGTTTATAGAGAAATAACTGTTTATACATTTTCATTCCTGTTTATGTCTTCTACTATATATTTAAGCACACCGCTATAATATATTAGTTTTCTCCACAATTGTTTTGTGTGCAAGTTTTCGCCATAAAAATTTACTTTTATATTAATATCGTTTCGTAATATACGTAATAATTATATGGCCAACATTATTATATTGCATAGACACATAAATTTTAAGCAAATTTATAGTAAAAGCTATACGTATCTAAGATAATCACTTTGCAATCAATTTTGAAGAAAACAAGTTTAAGGGCAAGTGAATAAGTAATTTTGAAATAGATGTTCAACGGCAATATAATTTATTCTTTCTCAATACAATCGATCTGATAATATAGCCAGCTATATTATGTGAGTGTAAGGCACCTCTAACTACTTTCTCGATTATACAGATATGATAGTACGACTATGTATGTAATACTAGTTTCTGCGTACGGTTTCGCTTAACGAAAACAATACTTTTATTCTGGATGAAATGTATATGCGAAATTTTATGATGATTAGTCAAGTAGTTAAAGCGGGATAGCGTAAGAAACAAACAAACTCATATTCGCATTGATAATATTGGTTAGGATTTAAAAAGTATAACCATTAACTTGTTTGGGCTAATCGGACTATTGACCGTGTGTTGCGCGCAAGATTGACTCCAACTCTTTCATATTTCCCATCCTCGTCACACCATCCAAAACAAATATGTACTCTAAAAAATATTGTGCATATCCCATTGTATTCGTAGTTGATGTAGCACACATACACGTCGTTGCGATGAAAGAGCTCTCTAGGGGCAAACGTCGGACCTTTTAATGGTAACTGCTCGGTCGTCGTGTTTCAATGGAAAATAAGAAAGGAGCAACTGCGAGTAGGCAACAATGCTACGATCTTGTCTCGCTCAAAATAATATAGCTAATGTTTAGGGTTAGAAATGCGCCTATTTATGCCTGGAAGATAAGGCGAGCCTTTTTATTTATCACATTTTAGACTGCAAATGGCGTAAAGCATTGTATATAGAATAAAGTGCTAAACTTCTTACTGGAACTAAATATTCAATCCTTACTAATATTATAAATGCAAAGTTGTTTGTTATGCTTTAACGCCTTAACTACTCGACCGATTAACATAAAATTTTGCAAACAAGTTTACGTACAGAAAAGGACGACAAACAAGATAAGGTACCAGGCACGCACACTATAACAGTATGTCGATCTGTAAAAGTATCCGCCACGCATGCACACATATACGGTACAGCTACGCACTCATGACCAAAGCAACAGCCAGCGCACACACAGACGTATGGCCAATGTCTGTTAAAAACATAACTCGTAATCTATCGATCAATATTTAGCACAAACTACGTATAGCGTCCACGGCTGAATGTCTAAATTGTGGTGACAGGCGCCAGCGTATGACCGTTCGAACCTCATACAAAACGTTTCCTCTTTTAATTATTAGACCTCATACGTTATATTTTTTATTTCTTTATTTATTTATTTATGGAGGTCCAACAGCTTATCCTAGTTTGACAAAATATTTGCATATTAGAATTATTAGATTTTTGTTAAAATTCTGCATTTTCACAGCGAGAATCTCGTTTCTTTTTTGAGTCTTTGATTACTCGTTTCTTTGATTACGTTGTATCTTCCACTTTAGGAGGAACGGAGATTATAATCGTTATAATAGAATGTTCAAAAATAAAAAGGAAATAGGTAATAGCAGCCTATTCATGTCCCAATGCTGGACACAGACCTCCACTGACTAATGAGAATGTATTCTACTGCTAAATACTTTTAATAATATAATTATACTTAGTAAGTAAGAGCACCTCTTTCGCCAACAAACTGCGTGTATAGTTTGGTGATTTTGTTAAAATGTTATATGTGTATATAAGTATAATAAATACATAAGTATAAGTAAATAAAAAGTTAAATAATTAATAGGTGCGCCTTCGTTCATTTTCCGCGCCAGTCTCCGACATCTCAAGCCATCAGCTCCTAGGTGGTTCCGTACCATTTGAGTCGGGATACCGTGTGCTGCTGCTGTCACACAGGTGTTAGCGAACGAATCGGCGGCATGAACTGCTAGAATCTCTCGATGCCGAGGCGAGTCATTTGTTTAAGCCACAACTGTTGGACCAGGCTTAAGACAGATTCAGCGTAACGACTAATCCATAGCCGAACAGCTTTCCTCTGTAATGAAAAAAGTATACAAAAGAACATAAACAAACAATCATAATATGAAATAGTAACACGCACTCAATATACAATACTTGAACATTCGATATACCTAATGACATCACTAATTTCCTATACTTCATTAATATATAATTATGTATTTTAAATAACATTATATTATGCTCCAATAATATAACTAGTTTATTAAGGTAAAAACATATTGTTACTTATTGTAAATATAAATTAATATAAACATGTTAATTAGTCACCCATCGATAAATAAACATTAGATTTTCTATTCATTCCGGCTACCAGTGGCAGCTGTGCACGTTTAGAAATTAATACTTATTAAATTTATTATTACTTACCTATATCATCAATAGTCTTGCAATTTCACTGTTCGAAACGTTCTGTAGATGCAACACAACGATTTCAGCTTTGTGAAACACTGATAAGTGACGCTTATTTAAATAACAAACGAAAAAGATCAAGTAAAGATAGTACCAGTAATAGTCTCTAACGCAGAGTAACTCACGATTTAACAACTCAAGCCGTGAAGGAATCTTAAATATATGTGGGTAATTTGCTTTTAAACGGATAAATATGTTATATAAGCCCAAAGACCTCGAAGAGGAAACGTATTTTCTATTAGAAATAAATATCATATTATAAGTGGATAGTTTGCTTATAAAAGGACAACTAAAATATAAGACACTCGCTGTGGAACCGTATGTTTAAAAGAATGAATAATTTTAACAAAAATATCTAATAATTCAAAAAGATCGTATCACTATTGTGTGAGGTTCGAACCCTTTGTTACTGCGTGTTGCCACAGATTCAGCCATTCAGACACGGAAGCTATGCGTAGGTTGTGCTAAATATTGATCTGGTATCACGAATTATGTTTTTAACAGACATTGGCCATACGTGTGTGTGTGCGCTGGCTGTTGCTTTGTTCATGAGTGCGTAGCTGTACCGTATATGTGTGCATGCGTGGCGGATAGTTTTATAGGCCGACATAATGTTATAGTTTGCGTGCCTGGTACCTTTACTTGTTTGTAATCTGTACATACCGTTCATCCAGAAAAAAAGTACTGTTTCCGGTTTCTTAAGCGAAAGCAAAGCCGCGGCCAGAATCTATTTAAAAATAAATATCACCAGTCTGATTCTGAAATCGAACCTGCCGCAAAAGAGGTATTTACGTATAACTTCGAGCTGATCTCATTAGACTAATGACAGAACCATGATTACCTTTCCACTTAAGGAGGAGCCGCCGTAGGCGCGGCATTTCTGATTGAGTTTTGTTCTAAAATACTTAATAACGACATCGATTAACCTACTGACTAATACTGATAATATCATGGGCAGCATGGGTTAAATTTGTTTTTTTATAGAAAATCCATTTTTATACAGTATCATATAATTTATTGATATGATTCGTCGGATAGGGAATCCTTTAACTGTGTCTTAGTGGTGACTTAATCTTAGCCGTAACGTAAAGTGACTAAGTACTGTCTAAGTACTAATATTACGGTACATTTTTGTGTTTTTAATAATAATTATAATTTATTTGCCCACGTCGGATTACAAAATCATGACATTACATATTTAAATACCACAATTAATAGATGAATTCTCTTTTTGTGATAACAGTAATAGGGTATTAATATGTTATTACAGTATTTAGTATAATAATAAGAATAATATCAGCCCTGTATTAAACTGCCCCACTGCTGGGCGCGGGCCTCTTCTCACTGTGAGAAGGGTTAGGCCATAGTCCACCACGCTGGCCTAGTGCGGGTTGGAAGACTTCACATATCTTCGAGAACATTATGGAGAACTCTCAGGCCGTCAAAGTAGAGACCTCAACATCGCCTCGGCTGCTATGAGGACGATGTGGAGGCCACTGCTCTTAGACCACACGACTGCATACCATCAGGTTGAGTGTGGTCATTTCGACGAGCAAAAAAAAAAAAAGTTTAAAAGATTTCCTCACGATGTTTTCCTTCACAATTAAAGTAAGAATATAATGAAGAGTGTTTATGTTTCTTTCATGTAGCAACAAACCTATAAAGCAATGTGCTTTTTTTACCCGACTACGGCTAAGCCAAAAGGAAGGGTAATGATTTCGGCAGTCTGAATATGTATGTTTGTATGTTCCACCGTAGCGCCTTAACTACTGAACCGATTTTAATGAATGAGGTGTCAATAGATTCGTAATAATGGCCCGGGTGACACAGGCTATATTAATTTTAAATACGTTCTTTTTAGACCCCATTTTTTACGTTTTATATTGTGATATTATTGATGGAGTTGATTTATTGTGCCAGTAAATGACTAATATTTTTATCCCGGTACAATGCGCCCGTGGTATAGTTATCTTGCTTTACAACGACGGGAGAGAAGCCGAGGATAAAAGCTGGGAATATTTTTACCCTCAGGAATACAAAGACATAATGCATACAATCTAGAAGAGTAGATGATAGCAACACCTGATCTATATTCTTGTTATTCCAAATCCCAATCTTCAAAGTAAACTACAATGTAGGTACATTTTGGAATTTGAGCAAGATGGCTTAAGATTATGATACTGATTTTTACTTAGATTGGATTTTTTGTCCGTAATGTCATTACCTACAGACTATCATTACATAAAATTGTTTTTAGAACTTATATAGTTCTTAATTATAATTATAAATGCATTTTGATTGCAAATGCTGATGTGATGTGATTATAAATGCATTTATAATCTCATCACATCAGCAACAAACCAACTGGTTTGTTCTATCTTTTACACAGCAACACAATAATTGATCGATGTGATGTATCCGCAATAATTCATATGCTGTATAATACGTGGTCTACTGTGCGACAGATGGAGTGTAGTGGACAAATCCGCGAGTCAAAGTTAGTTATTTAATATTTTCAATTGCATAATGAAATCGTTTGAATACCAAACACGTTACATAAGTTTGAACTAATACAAGTTTGTACAAGTTTACAAAGGGTAGCCAATTGAACAAACAATGCTGACCGTCTCTTACTTAATAATACTCGGAAATAGTTTCAATAGAAGGGTTGATTACGAAACACAATTTCGTAAAACAAGGATATACCTACAAGGTGTTACATAAAATAAATGGTGATAATATAAATACAAGAATAATTCTTAGTTTGTTACCCGGGCTAGGGAGTTTGTTAGATAAAATGGGAAGAAGAGAAAGGACGTAGAATACCTAAAGTCGCTAGCAGGTAACAATAAGTATTAGGGCAAATAGGTTCTATCAATTGTCTATTTCACATTGCCTCATCATTAGATGTATAATAAATCCAAAAGTCATATCAAAATAAAAGCAATATACTTACGTTGTTTTCATGTAGTCAGTATGTTTAGTCAAATTCAGATTTGATACCATAATGGACTGAACTCATATTTACATTTACCTGTCATAATATATATATAAAATATATTTTTTCTGTAGTTTCCGCGGCAGCACAGTCTTACTTCAAAACAAAATGATAGCTCACGTTACTTTTTTTACATATTTAAATATTTAAAATGTTCTGCTGCATTAAACTTTGATATAAATTATTTATATGGAAAACTATTATTTTTTCGTATAATTAATTGTGGTCCGAGGCCTTACGAAACATTTTAGAGCTTCTACGATGACCAACATTAATCGTGCCTTCATCAAATCAAACTACGAATATTCTATTGGTATTCGAATTAAATTATCAACTAACCTTTGCTCGCGGCTTCGCTCGCGTAAAAGTAGGTTAGGTTATGTTATTAAAAGTAGTTTTTTTAAAATAAAATATAGCCTATGTTACTCGGTGGTAATATAGCTTTCTAATGGTGAAAGAATTTTTAAAATCAGTTGAGTAGTTTTGAGTTAAATCCTTACAAACAAAAATCTAATCTTTTGTCTTTATTAGTAAAGAAGTATCTCCATATACTGCATTGCACGCATTTCTGCATGAAAGATTCTTCTCACCTGCGACTGTTCTGGAGTTTCTGCTACTAATAGCTGCCTGCCGCTAGAATAAAACAAAAAATCATTATCTTTCCTCTTTATAATATCAGTATAGTTAACAATGGATTGTAAATATTCCAATGCAGGATCATACAATTTAAGATATTTTGATGTCTTTTGTACAATAGCTACGAAAAAGAAATTAAATAAAAGACATCGTCGTCATATATAGCTTTATTTTATTTTAGTAAAGAGCATATCCACTTTATGAAAATTTTCAACAAATTCTTTCTCATCTCAAGAACTTATTACACGTCAAACGCCCACTTACTCACGCGTAATTGACACAAAAAGACCAATAGTGTGCGAGCAGACGCCGTTTTTACCGCCCGTTTGAACCCGTCAGTTCAAATTAGGTTATCTGGCGATGCCCCGTGTGAACGAGTTATGCAAATCGAGTTATCTGTTTCCCAACGTCCAGTTAATTCAGTTCTTTCTCGCCGATCCCGGAGTGCCGGTGCAGCGGCGAAATTGTGCTGTTTTGCATTTTGATGAAATATTTTGTCCAGTCGCAGCGCAAATAATGTTGCCTTCCACTGAGATTGTTTCTCTTCTTTCCAGTGCATAAATATGGTAAGCAAGTTATTTTTTGCAGCGTATTTTTAAACTATTTGTGTCTCGTCCTTTACCGTCTATTCATGTAAATGGACTTCATCAGTCGTGCTCGCCATTCGAAAAACCTATCTTCCTAAACGTTTAAGCGTTCTACGGAACATTTACCGATTAAAATGAATGTAAGTGGTAGAAAATTGATCTCAACGGATAGCCATTAGGAAAAGGAATGTGCAGCAAAGGCTAAGAGAATAAAAGTAATCAATTTGTTAATGTTATTATATAAAATATAATAATGATTTAGAACGAAGATAAACGCACCTGTCCAATGAGATGTCAAAATAAAAATCATGTCAAGTGATTCGATTGGCAGTGGCTAACTGAGGCAGCTAATCATGACAATTGACATGCATTTGACTGTATGTTTAAATGAGTCGCAGCGGCGCGAGGGTGGTTAGACATAAGTTACATACAATACACAAGTTATTTATAATAACTGGTTTTCCAATGATTGACAGGTTAACATAACTTTGTGTTAACCTCCCATTCAAAAGCCGAGTCTTAAATTTAAGTACAATTAATTAACTCAATGTTGAACATTAGTCGAAAAATAGCTAGTTAAGTTTGTAAGTGGGTTCAGCGTGGCACGTCGCATGTCGCACACCGCACAGCGCTCACCGCTCACGACCATAAAACGGACCTCGTAAAGGCTCGCGGCTGGCGCGGCCATTACGTCCACAGATGTTATCACAACATAAAATGCCAAAATTAAAACCTATAAAATATCGAGGCCCAGCATGATTTATATCATGCGCGTCCGTATAACGCCGACAAATTTCTACTTTCGTTATTGGAAGTCGTAAAAGGGATTTTTCGATTTTATCTCCCAAAGTAATCCTGATGACAAGTGGTTTTATGGATTTCAGGGAAATTAAACACGTCGCGCTCGTAAAGTCATTATAAAAATTGATGCCTTTGCAAAATAAATGTCGTTTCAGCGATCGAAAACGAATTAGACTAATTGTATGCGACAGGTATGAAGAATGAACCATGATGTTGATTAATTGAGAAATAATTTTGAAAACATTTTAAACTGATTAAAAGCATATCAATACATACATCAAGCGCATTACCCTAATGATATTACTCTTAGTAAGCTTTTAAGAGCTTTTATATAGTAATATTATATAATATTTGCCGCATCGACTCTATAAATACACTGGTTGATCAATATATGTCGGCTGTTAGCACTCTTGGATAAGTTGCCAGCATTTTTAACGTAGATTGTACGCATAACGCCACTGCCACTGCGCCGAGTGTTGTTGGGTTCGAATCCCACACGGAACAAAACTTTGTGTGATCCACAAATGGTTGTGCCGAGTCTGGGTGATCGTTGAACCTTACTACTGTAACACTGAAATACAGAAATCTAAGTAATACTATACAATCAGAAACGTGTAAGTTAACATTTGCACATTGGCCCACGCCGTCATTGTAAGCCAAATATTAACAAAAATATACAAACGCTGGGCTGTTTTTGCAATTTGTAATGACTTTACGTTAAGAAATAAGATTCATATGGTGCTAAAGTATTCAAAAATAGACATCTTTTACTGAACCATTATATAACCCTTATATATATGTATATCCAGTAAAAGATGTTCAAACCGCATAGCGCGCGCAGCAACAACCCTTAAAATATTTTTAAGCGATTCAATTTCTAAGAGAACATGATTAATACGAAATCATTAATAATTCGAAAGGCCAAAAAGGTGACATTGCTCGTTCCATAGCCGGTGGTAAGTTCTCCATTACACAAATAAGCGGTTTGTGACGAAACTGCTAATTTCAGTAAGTGAAACTTAAGCCCCCAAGCTTAGCTTTGCCGAGGTTCGCTTACCGCGGTTACTACGGTATAAAAAATCTCTTTTATTTACTTTTTATTTCAGTATTAAATGCTACTTTTAGCTTTTACTTTTTGTTTACTGGAGTTGCCGTAGTTTGCAAAACTTACAAACCCAGTGTTATTAAATAAAAAAGTTCGAAATAATTTCCTGAGTTTGTCGTGCTTGTAGCAGACTTTATTAATTAAACTAAGTGATTTAAGTTTATGAGTTTGGCTTAAAAGTTCATTAATTAAGTAGTAGTAGTTTAATGCCAAAGACATAGAAATTTTAATCTAAAGATGACGGGTAAAGCTTAATTAATGGAGTTAACAAGAATTTTGATACTGGGTATCTAATATAGATAACTGCTTTGCTGGCAGCGGTAGTGAATGTTACTGATATGCATGAGGATTCGGGTTGCTTCCCGGATCTGACAATGTGATCTCGTGGGTTTTCTTTTAAGAAATTCTTGGTAGCAGCATTGAGAGACTTGTGTCCAGTAGTTAACAATAGGCTGACCTTTTATTTCGTGGGCTATAAAAGCCATAGCTGGCAAACAGTGTGTAACAAATCTCTGCTGGGGCAGGCAGTAGTTTGTTACATTTTTTTGTTTGTTCGGGGATATAGCCATAAATAAGTCTATGTATGTACAAACAAATTGTAGCAACCATAAAAACGAAATATATTGCTAATTACATAGCAACATATCACCGTGTTTAAAATTCTACACTCGAATTTTGTGCGTGGTGATAAATGTGATATATATATTTACTATGGGACTAATGGTGGTTCTAAGAAGCTATATTTTAGTTCCCTTATTTTATATGAAATTTAAGTTAAATTTTATACCTTGTAAGAAATATCATTAATAAGCTCTCATGTTTGCATTAAACAAGCACGCTCATTAAACAGCAAGATATCAAGGCATTGGCGCTATTGTATACAACACTTTTTTTTGGGCTACGCTATGGCGACGCGGTGCAAACTGTCCGCGAGAATCCGTAAAATAACGCTTAAAGCCTTTTCACTTATGCAAAATACCACAAAGTTGTTCTAGCCTGAGTATTAATAACATAAAATTGTGTTTATTTCTACTGACCTCGTACTCAAATTTCATGATTCGTTTATCTAAAAAACTACTATTAATATATCAACATTAGCTACGCTTACATTTACATTTATATAATTTATCACATGATTAATTTTCTTAGATTTGAGAGTAGATTTTAAAAATCAATTAGATATTCCAAAATCTCATTACGTAAATTAAACCCAAAGCAATGACGTTACCAAGACCCAACAGTGTAATTGAAGCCTTATATTGTCCGTTTATCTCTTGCATACATCAGACTATTACCCGTATGTAAAACAACCTTACGCTGTAAATCTTATACAGGCTATGAATTTTCAGACCTGATAGTACAAGTTGTATTAAAATAACCTATTACAAAGAAAAATAACGAAAATTTACACATCAATTTGAATAAAAATGAGAAGTTTAGCATACTGTTATTAGTGAGTCTATTAAAAATTCATAGTTTTACTCACAGCCGTGGCAAAGAGATCCAACAAAATAATATTTTGTAAAACTCTGTACCGCTCAAAGAAAGGTTTCATATAAATTTTGTTAACAAACATTAATGGTAATTACTTTGCGAATCTACATTTTTAACCCTCGACGTGAAAAATGTGTACTTAATCAGCTTTAAAGCAAGGCGGATACTTTGCAGATCAAATTTGAATGCAGGGCTCACAAATTGTGCAGATATTCTGTTAGTTTAATATTCAAAACTAACATTTAAATATGTTCAATTCGTTTGTGATAGCATTCATATAAGATGGCCTATTAGATTATTAAAAATATAATAATAATATAACGGTTGTTAATATTCATTCTAATGATGTTATCTAATATATAAATGAATTTACAATTTGATGAAAACTTACGCTAAGCTGATGTTTAATAATATACACAAAAGAGAACTCGATTAAAGGTGATATCTGCAATTACCGGAGCTAGCGGTTTTCGTATCTTGCACGCTACTTCAGCTCATGATCGCGCACTGCGTCGTGTTTCGATGATAATTTATCATCTAGTAGTCCATATATTTGATTGCCACTTCAGAATCACAATAGTTTTACATTTGCCAATGCCATGACATCACTTCTAAAAGTCGGTAACGGAATGACCATTGCTTGATTTGTCCTACTTTTGAAGAGCGCTTACATATTCGAAACTTGTTTTATGGTTTTTCTTTTTAACAGAATTAAATACCAGTTTACCTTAGATCAGCATTTAAAATGACGCGTTTCTTAATTTAACTACGAAGCAATATTACTTAGAATTTTAATTATAAATAACTCTTGAATAACAAATTAAGTGTTTGTGGTTTCATATAACTTGGATAGGAATCTGTGAGAAACATAACCGCAGTAATTATAAGGGATATTTATATTTACAGTACAAACTACAACACTGAGTAGAGGGTGCCAATTCCGTTAGACACATTAAATTAATTTTAGTCACGTTACTAACTGTGTCTGCGTGATCTAGTTCCGTATACTCTATTGTGACTATCTAGAAAGCAGTCGACTTGTTATTAAGTTTCCCCATAAGAGAGTTACATTCTAGACTCTGTGCACATCCAGTCCAAAGTAACGAGATTTTTACTTTTCGAGCGTATACTTCAGCGTATAGCTTCATTTTGACTGAAAACATGTAACATATCTGTATTTAATTTTTCGTAAGTAAAATAAGAACAAGTATCCAATTATCTGATTAATCAACTTTTGCGCTTTAGATATATACTTAATTAGCAAAATACGTTTAACTTAATAACTAATGTTTCATTAATCACAAATTAGATAGGTTATTAAATCGGATGAACAGATTCTATGTTTTCTTCTAGTTATTAGACTGAGATGCAGGCGTTTCAAAATAAATGTCTAACAACAGAATCGACCTCACATTTACTGTGACCTTTACCTTAAATTGTAAATTAGTAGAAACTAGGAAAAGTTCGTGTAGGTAAATATTAACGCAAATATGAAAACTTTTTTGACATATCGGTGTGTTTTCCCAACGGGGGTAAGCTTATATTATCAGTACCCTGGGGTATACTAGCGGAAGAATAATATATGATGCTGGGTTAGTTGTGTCAATATTATGTGTTGTTTGGCCACAGATTTAGATCTTCTATATTATTCATAGCTATAGTTAACTATACTTTCTTGTTTGCGATGGCACAATACTTTGTATCCGCCGCTATTAAAGTTAAACTTTATAGGTATCCGATAGTGGATAGCATAAAAATGGCTATTCCTTTTGATGGTATATGTTCTTGTTTGTTTTCCCATTGTACAACTTATCTTATGTATTTACTAGCTTTAGCCCGCGGTTTCACTCGGGTACAGTACTTTTTTCTGGATGACAAGTAATTTAAGGCTATTTGTGTACCCGTGAGTTGTCAGGAGTACACAAAAAGCCGTACATTACTTTGAGTATATGATGTAATCTCATTATGATAGGTCTAGTAGTTAAGATTGCGCCGAGCGCAAGACGCGGTTGGACTGAATGACAGAGCCCAATATTCAAATCGGCGCGCGGCTGCCATAGTAAAATTGTATGGAGGATTTCAAGTGCTTTTTTGATAAATATATATCTTTATTATCAACCAATAACTTAAATATTCGAGATGGACAATTTGTAATATAACTATTTATGTTTCGTTTAAGCTGTAAAATAGAATAGGTTTTTACTGTTATAATCTAGAAATCACGTAACCCGAGCTTACGTTTTTGCATATTTCGTGCAAATTTACGTAATTTTGTAGGCGAAAATATTAACAATTTTAAGTTTTTTACACGGATTAATTGTAAACACATTCATTTTTATGGTAAATGTATATTTTATATTTGCAATAAACAAAAAGTGTTGATTTTATCAACTTAACTGTGACCGCCTGTTTTAGCACATTTGGCTCGGCGCAGTCTTAAGGCGTGAAAGCGTAATAAACAAATGAGAGTCATTCGCAATTATAATATTAGTTAGGACGTAATTATATACATGCTTTGGCAATCAACTATTTTCAAAAGGATTACGTTACTGTTATTAATTAAAAATGTACAATTTCTGATAAAACTTTATATGATGTTACAACTCAAGAAAAAGCACAGGTGTACTGTTGGTGATATCCTTATTCACAATAAGTATATAAAAATCTCGCCAACAAAAATACAGAATGTATAATATATAAATAAACATATGGCACACAGAGTCACGAGAAAAGTTAGCCTTTTATAACGCTTTCTCTCATTAAAGATGCACTAGAAATTTGTGAATTCGCATACAGCAGGCAAACGGACAGCGGTAGGCAGTACTCGGGACGAGGTGTCGGCCGTCTCCTGCATAATACATGCTCATGAAACAGCTGCACTGAACGTTTTCATAAATGCCGAAATGTTCTTTGACAGCTCGACGCGGCAACATCGAGTTAATCTTCAATTAACTTGCTGAGCTCACTAATGAAAACGATCATAAGCTCTTTAATTATAATAAATAGTAATATCAGCTCTGTAATATAAACTATCCTACCGTTAGGCTCGGGCTACTTCTCACTATGAGAAAGGTTAGGCCATAGTCCACCACGCTGACCCAGAGTGGGTTGGCTACACACGTCTTTGATAACATTATTTAGACTCACAGATATGTAGGTTTCCTCACGACTTTTCCCTTTCCGTTAAAGCGAGCGAATATTAAATATTAAATAAAAACATAGTTTCGAAAAATAAGAGGTGCATGCCTTTGGATCGAATTCGAAAACTCTGCGTGCCAGTTCAATAGTTTCCAACTAGGCTATAATACTTGTTTATGAAACGGCTGCACTGAATGTTTTCATAAATGTCGAAATGTTCAACAGCTTGACGCAGCAACATCGAGTTTATCTTCAATTAACTTACGAAGCTCACTAATGAAAACTATCATAACTTCTTTAATTACAAGTTTCTAATAATGTTAAAGCAAATTGGATTTCTACAGAGGGCAGCAATTATAGGTCTGTGGCGACAAGCTTAGCATATAGTTTCGTTATTGCAAATGGCTTTATTTCAATGCTGCAAGATATTATTGTTGAATGTCATAGAAGCATCGACCTAGGCGCCTATAACAAAAACGATCATTTTTATGTTACCTAATCGTTAGCCGAAATAGCTAGATTCAACTCTTTATATCGTATTAAAACAAATAGTAAAATACTAAAATCGCCTTTAAAAGATCCTATTGTGAAATGCAGTTGTCTACTATGCTCACAAAATTGAATGTTTAAATCGCTTAAATATCGATGAGATGGATGTAAAAACCCAGGATTCAACCTCTGCCTCTTCATGTTACCTTTTTTTTTGTTTTATCAACTTTTTGTAATGTCCCACTGCTGGGCAAAAGCCTCTCGATTGGACTTCCAAATCACTCTGTTGGTGGATATCCCCAGACCTTATGACCCCTATATCTCGGGGGTCTTTTGACCCACAGAGCCCATATTCAAACTCGACCGAGGGATGACACTAAGGTGTCTGTACACCCAGTTACAAGTCCAGTGGTTCCGCTATACCTGTCACTAACAGACAGACACACAGACCCACATAGTGTTTTCATTAACCTCTTCGAAGAAGACTAAGAGGTTAGTAAATTACCACTTGTTAACAACATTGCATAATCAATACGATCTCTTTTTCGACTTAAATATAATTATTGCCCCGCGCGGTTTCACCGGCGTCTATAATAGCAATCCAATTCCGTAGCTCGTAACGCAATGTTATAGAGCCTTTGTTACTTTTGCTCTGGCGAAAGTAGCTTTATAACCATAATTATATTTTTAAATTTGTCTCACAGTTTTTTAACTTATTCCTATCAAACAAACATGCTTAAATACAAGTTTGTTCTTTATACAATATTATTAGTATAGGTGACATTTTCACATACTAAATTCCTCATATATAAAACTAGCCGACTTCATATCAGATAAGAGAATTTTCCCGTTTTTGCAACATTTTTCATTGCTGCTCCGCTGCTGTTAGTCGTAGCGTGATATTATATAGCCTTCCTCGATAAATGGGCTATCCAACACTAAAAGAATTGTTCAATTCCAACCAGTAGTTCCTGGGATTAGCGCGTTCAACTAAACAAACAAACAAACTCTTCAGCTTTATAATATTTAGTATAGATTAAGCTCCACAATATTAATAGTTGAATAATTCCAATAAGTTTAGTTATCAGAGCTCAGGAGTTTCGTATCCTGAGTTAGTTGTTCATCCCTGACAGGTAAACCAAGCTATTCAATATTAAGTAAGTTAGTTCAACATCAAGCATCAACTGCAACTGGCATCTGCATATGTGGAGAAAAACTGAACGTAACTGGAACACAAACAAATGGGAATACTGTGTTAGGTTTTATGATTAATTTGGGTTCACTTCCATTTCACGCTCGCGTGTCGTGCACTACCTCTTGAATATTACAAATGGGAGGCAAGCGACTATAAATACCTGAAAATTTAGGTGCAATGTGTAAATGGATGTACACCGTCTCTCGCCTATATATCCGAAAGTGTAGACATTAGTGTATTACACCCACATTTTGTCCAAATATGGTCCTACGTAATAGGGGCGAGACTGAATAGTCTCAGTACTCATTAGTCTCTTACGTGCTGAGCTGTGCCTAGAAGACGTCAATACGTGTTGACGTATTGGGTACAGTTCCAGACAGCGTTGATGAATTTCTTGTCCAAAAAACCCAATAACACGTAGCAAACAGCATCTAGTCCTTTTATAAAAAAAAAAGACTACTAAGACGTAGAAAGAAAACATATTTATTTGGACAACTTTTACGATGTACATAATAATTTAATATTATTAATTATTAGCAGATACTAAGGTCCTTAAAACACAACAATACAAAGAACATCAAAAATAATAATTGTTATTATAATTAATATTTTCAAGCAGCGGCCGATTAGATAGCCTCTAGGCAAGCTTATATTTTATCGTCGACCACTTCGTCCCTTAACATAAGCTGAAATTGTGGTAATTTACATATTCCTACGCGATTTTAAGGTATTAATTACTACCTTAAAAAGTCTGCTACTCGCCGGTCCATAAACCATATCTGTGCCATAAAGCCTGTGATTCATTGCTAAATAAAAGAAGGATAAAGCAACGTATATAATACCGCACTTATAGAATAAATTGCCTACAAAATACTAGTATTTTGCAATCCTAATCTCAATACATATATTTTTTGTAAAGTCAACTTTAGTTATTAATATTGTTTCGCGGAGGACTTTACAAGTAATCAAATAACGGACACAAAGAACACCTACTCCACTAACAACAATTTGTGTAACTCAGAATTTTTGTCCCGTATTTAAATGGAGCCCACAGCACTCAACGCAAAGGCAGTGGCGAAGCGACCCAGCAACTATGCCATCCGTGCTATCATTCTAGTAATTATTCTAATTACAATTGAGTACTTTGCAGAAGTTTAAATAACGATCACTGATTGAAAAGAAGCTCAGCGTGTGCTTACGAAATAGACGAGCATATCATCTGTGGTGAAGAGTCGTTAGATGCAGGCGACATACCTATCGATGTGCAAGTCTGGCAGAGGCCTATATGGACGTCAAATGGACTATCTCTAAATATTATCTTAGGAGCCAATGAGAACTCCATTCCCGTAACCACCAACTAGGCTAGCACCATTTAAAACGTACTATCCACTCGGATTAGAATAAGGTATTCTTCAAAACGTTTGATAAACCAACACATCTATTATACTGCTCTTTGTAGCTGTTTTATTCCATACATGAGTTTATTTACTGTAACAATAAATCGCAACAGTAATCGGATCAAAAATGCTTTGAGATTCACAATGACGGTATGACATCACTTTGTATAAAATATCGTTTAAAATAAAAGCATTAATTTCATTGAAATTTTGTAATACCTCTCAAATATGTTGAATAATAAAATGTCCGCTTTATTTCACTATTCAATTTCGGTAAATTTCACCATCTGTCCAACGGGTGATTTCGCTTTTTGCCAGCTCAAATAATGTTGTCGACATAACTTTGCACTAGCAACTAGCAATTTATGTTACGTACAAAATAATACATTTTAATTAGAGGTAATGCCTCATTTAACCAATTTTTGAGATATAGTTGATAAATCGTAAATCTAAAGTCAATCGATTAACTTCGCATATGCAATGATGACGTACTGTGAAGATATATTCCGAAATCTTTGCTTTTAAAGTATTAAGTGCAGTATTTATTAATATAGACTGCTTAATAATGTATGTAGCGATACTGCTGACGCTTTAGTTTTATATAGTCAGGCGCAAGTATACAGTAGCGTCGTCGCCCCGCAACCACTAAGTTAGATCGTAGCTCAATATGTATTATCTATAACAGGTACTTACTAGTAAATTTATATCCATACAGTAGGTACACTAGAAGAAGTTATTTCATTTGAACATTCACAAAAACATTTCTAGTTATCCCTATATTGGTGACCCCGACGTGATGAAGATGCAGCCTTTGGAGAAAACGTGGCAGTGAAGCACGCGCACGTGACTTGCTGACGATGGGATCTGCATATGTGGCACGTGGCAGCCAAACACGCGCGGAGGTTTGACGAAGCAAGAATTGGGAGACAACTCGCCTTGTTTGCGAATAGCAATAAGGCTTGGGCTACAACGACTCGTTTGAGCCGGTAACAGTGACAAATGGAACATTTGCCAACTGGAGCGACCACCTGAGGTACCAAACCATGACTGCATTGTTTAGCGGACTTAAAGAAGCGACCAAAGCAGAGTATCGCAGAGTGAGGAGGAGCGATATGGGATTGCCGGGATTTAACGTGAGGCGATCTAAACTTAAGTGTGAGGTCAGATTCCAAGAATAGGACGACTGCAGCGACGGATGACGATAGATGACACGGAACACGGCGGTGTCACTAGATGGCACAGTGCACGCATCGTACTCACGTATCCCACCTGGGGGCGATGCAAGATACCGCATGGGTGTTGGATGGCACAACCTGCCAGTCTTCACATGGACCATAGCCCAAACGTTGTGTATTAGTGTAAGTCGCAGGCAGTATGTGATAATCGTAAAGTAATCAAACGTATGCATCTTCGTACGAATAGCTTCCTATGACAAATACATAAATATTTTCGATGTCGTGCTAAATACTGTAGAACTGATGCTATACCATTATATACAGGGATTATTTTTACGTGATCTTTAGTCAATACAAATGATTTCCAGTAAATAAAATAGTAATAAACCTTATAAACATTCAAGGAAGTATTTTGAATACACAGGTACCGCAATAATTTATGTAGTCACCTCCCCATTATAACCTGCCGTATTTAATGGTTAACATTTAAAACAACCCACTAGAAAAAATAAAATAAATGATTCACATATTTGTAACTTAGACTCAGTAATTTTCTATAAGTTTGATGTTTGTAAGAAAACGATAACATATAGATAGAAAAATAACCTAATAATACACAGTGAAATGATTTATTAAATTTAAATTTTAGCACTGTTTGAACTGTAAACAATGAGTTCAGTAAACAGTTAGAAGCACCAATATGGTTTTATAAGAAGATAAGTCTAGGAAAGTTGTGGCAAATTGAATGAAATGTTATACCGTGAAATAACAATACTGAGGTTAGAAACTGGCGTTTCATAAGAATACTGTTAAGCTTTATTATATAAATAGAAACTTCAGAAAATAGTTAAAACTAGCGACCCGCCCTGACTTCGCACGAGTGGTACAAAAGCTTAACAAATTATACACCTAAACCTTCCTCATGAATCACTCTATCTATTGTTGAAAACCGCATGAACATGCGTTTAGCAGTTTTTGAGTTTATTGACTTTGTTATATAATATTGTATTGTTGAGTACTGCTCATCAGTATGGGCTCCAATATACAGGGTGTCCAAGAACCTAGCGTCCAACTGGATTCCCACGATGCCCCAAGTTCTAACAGTACTCAGAAAAATATTTTAAAAAATCCACCCCATGTACTTACAGAATTATACTGATTTCAAAAAAAAAGGGGAAATGAGCACCCTGTGACATACTTTTGAATGCTGTGACTGCTAATGCTGATAATTTCGATATTTCTTGGAGGTTTTGTAATCTAGGGTATTGCTGTGTCTAAATAGAATGTAAAAATAAAGTACTTATTGTACCATTTTAAAATAAAATATTATTTTAACTAAAGGTGATATGGAAAACTATTGAATTTCGCAACTTTGACCGACTGTAGTGTAAAAAAAATGTACCAAAATAGTATGGCAAGTGACGTCAAATTTTGACGCGTTTATTCCTCTTTTTAAAAAGGTATAATACTTACACATTAATTTGAAAAAAAAAATTTTGATAATATTTTTACTCAACAACCCAATTTTTACGAAGTGCCTACCTACTAACGGTAACTGTCGGACCCTTTCTTATCTTAGAAACTGTTATGTTACTACTATTATTTACTTCGGTTCCAAGAGTGAGCAAGAAGGAAATACACACAGGTAGATGGGTTCCCAGTAGAATAAAAGCAAAGAATGTTAGTTTAAAGATATTTTATTACAATAAATGTTCAAAATGTTGACCACCCGCGGCAATACAAGCTCTCACTCTCCTTAAAAAGGACCGCTTTATGTTTCGCGAGTAACTTTTTTGACGTATCACCTGCACTGCTTGTGTTATCTTCTCACGAAGGTCAGCGATGTCATTAATGGGCTTCGCATAAACGAGCTCCTTCATAGTTCCCCAGAAAAAAAAATCCAGCGGATTTAAGTCAGGTGAGCGGGCTGGCCACGGGATTGTTCCTGATCGCCCAATCCACCTGTTCGGGTATTGCTCGTCCAAAAACTCTCTAACGGATACGCGAAAATGTGCTGGACAGCCGTCGTGTTGGAACCACATATCTGGTGGGGTCTCTTCTAGTAAGTTTGGCAAATCATTTTGAAGAAAATTTAAATATGATTCGCCAGTCAAATTCTCGGGCATCTCAAATGGACCAATAATATTCCCACAGAGAATACCGGTCCACATGTTCACTTTGAACCGGTACTGGGATCTATCTTCTCGCATCAAGTGCGGATTTTCCACATGCCACTCGTGCAAGTTGTGTAGGTTCATGTAGCCATCCTTCTTAAATGTAGATTCATCTGACCACAAAATTTTGTCGATAAAGTTTTCGTCTTCTCGATGTTTTTGCAGGATTGTTTCACAAAACGCGACTCGGCTCGGATAGTCTCGAGGTAAAAGACTTTGCACTCGCTGTACGTGGTACGGATGATATTCTTCTTTTTGGAGAATACTGTGTGCTGTGCTCTTCGGTATCCCCGTATCAGCTTCTATTCCTCGCACAGAGATGCTTGGATTTGCCGACACCGCCTCTAAAACTTCATCGCGTATGAAGTCATTTACGGGTCGTCCTTCACCAGCTACTTGATTGGGGAACCGCCCGTCACATAGTGATCTGTGCACATTAATGAAAACTCGATGGTCGGGATATCGCGTAGCCCTCGGATACCTTTCTCTGTAAAGTCTCGCTGCAGCTCGTCCATTACCTCTACATTCTCCATAAATGTAGTGCATATTTGCGTATTCTTGCGGAGTGTAGGTCGCCATGGTAGCACACACAAAACACAAACTGTCCAAACACAGGCAAAGGTCGTCGTAAAGAGTTCGTTTCAAAGTCCAGAGCACAAAGAGTAATCGAGTCCAATAAACAAAGCTTTAAATCGTAGTACGTGATCAATGGTAACAATAAGAGAGAGGTGCGTAGTAACGGCAGGAGGCAGTGACGCGTACTGACCGTACTGTTATCCTAAATAGCACGATCCCAGATAGCGTCACTATCTATCTCACTCGCACCTCTAACCTTTTTCTCCCTCACTCTTACCTGAATAATGGGGTACCATAAAGAAGAACCAGCAAATCGCAAAGATAGTTTCTGTCTTGCTCCCTCCTGTTGTAATAACGAATCACTATGGTGAGATGCATGCACATACCGTCCCTTACGGTCTAACCTGTTTTTTGAGAGGCCTGTTGTTATTTTTATGAGCATACAACAGTAATTCTTTAGAGGTTAGATTCAATTCGTCGTAAATTTTTCTTTCTAAGAATTCTGTAAGACATCGTAAAAATTGGGTTGTTGAGTAAAAATATTATCAAAATTTTTTTTTTTCAAATTAATGTGTAAGTATTATACCTTTTTAAAAAGAGGAATAAACGCGTCAAAATTTGACGTCACTTGCCATACTATTTTGGTACATTTTTTTTACACTACAGTCGGTCAAAGTTGCGAAATTCAATAGTTTTCCATATCACCTTTAGTTAAAATAATATTTTATTTTAAAATGGTACAATAAGTACTTTATTTTTACATTCTATTTAGACACAGCAATACCCTAGATTACAAAACCTCCAAGAAATATCGAAATTATCAGCATTAGCAGTCACAGCATTCAAAAGTATGTCACAGGGTGCTCATTTCCCCTTTTTTTTTGAAATCAGTATAATTCTGTAAGTACATGGGGTGGATTTTTTAAAATATTTTTCTGAGTACTGTTAGAACTTGGGGCATCGTGGGAATCCAGTTGGACGCCAGGTTCTTGGACACCCTGTATAATACACACATAGACCGAATTGAGGCAGTACAGAAACGATTCGTTAGAGCATTATGCACGAAATACGGTCTCAGGCGTAAAATACCTATTTACGTAAACCGACTTCAAAAGTTTCAGTTGTTGAGTCTAGAAAAAAGGAGATGGGTGAGCGATCTGTGCATTTTATATAAAATTATAAACGGCTCTATTGATAGTACTCTGATAAATCAAATTCATTTTAAAATACCAACACGATCCGTGCGCATTCCACAGTTGTTTAGCATACCTAGGAGAAATAATAATGTATCTCAAAACAGTCCACTTATTAGATTATGTAAACAATATAATCATGTTTGTTCTAAATTAGACATTTCTCATGATAGTTTTTATATCTTCAGAAAGGCCTTATGTACAGAAATGTTGTCTTCCAATCAACTCTAAAACTTTAGCCCTTGTATTAAATTTAAAACTCAGTATCTTAAACTTAGTTCATTGTTTAATTGTATTTATTGTTTCTGGTATTTGTTCCTTTTATTAAATAACGAAGCTTGTTAGTTACTACTGAATGCTGTGTACAGTTGTAATTGAACACCAGATTTATGACTTGTATTTGGTCACATTTCTTTTATGTAATTATTGATCTGATGTTTGTATCTGTACCTAATAAATAAAATAAAATAAAATAAAATATGTAGTGATACAGCTTACAATATATTAATTCAATAATTAGCGGCAGAAAATAAGGTTAAACTCAACCAGTTACCTACTCCGATTACATTCAATTTGTGGTTTGGAATTTTGATATTAATTAGATAACCTCATCATTAAGAGATGTGTGTAAATATTATTGGAATATATTATCGTTGGCGATATCGAGTTGGCATTTGTGTCATGGATTACTTTCAGCTATCTGAATTTAATAAGCTTTATTAAATATTTATGTGTTATTATATTGACTGCAAGGCTGGCGTTGTGCTTTTTAAGTGGTCACCTCGCCATCGCCACTGCGTGAAGTGTATCAGGTTCTACATCGACACGGGACATAGATTTATATTCAACAAATTGTTGTTCCGTGAATGAGTGTTCTTGAGTCCGTTGTTTGAATTTTATGAACGATGGTAATGTGCGTTGTTTAATAGAGAAAAGATCATTTCCAATTCCAAAAACGCTATGTAGTCATAATAATAATAATTAATTATAAGTTATATATACAGATAAAATAAACAAAACGAGGCCGTAGATCCTATCTTAATATAATCATCAATTCTGTCCAAAATAACAAAGCATCGTCACCTCCACCAGTAATAGCCTTTTAAAGCTAAAATCCTATTTGAACACGACGTCGACCATCGAGGTAAAAGTAAATTACTAAGTGTTGTGAACTGAAGCGAAACTTGCCTTTTCGAAGTGGACACCTCGAGAACCCACTTAGATACTATCTTCTCTCGCCAGACGACACTGCGAGTTAATTACCGCACCGACGCAGAAACTGTAATTGTAAATACTCTCTTTATTAATAGAATATGGGCTAGCTTTGGGAATACACAAAAATATTTGTCGTCTTAATTTCGATTGCTTTTGATATCAGTTAAGCTATGACAGAATAATTTCGTATAGTGTTTTAATGGTCATTTCGCCCCTGTCTGTCATAATTCATCTGCTTCAGAAATAGGGGTTCTGTGTCTGACTGTTGCTTGTATTCATTTTTAATTATTTCTAATTGCCTCACGATGAAGAAATTAGGTTATCTTAGTGTCGTATAAGCGGTATAAGATATAATAACCGATCAAAGTCTGAACATTCTTTGGTATCGATTAGGATACACGATCCAGCCCAGGGCTGGATCGTGTATCCTAATCGATAATACGCATTTTTTTTGTAAAAACTGTACAGACAGTTTTAAAAAAAAATGCGTTTACCATGAGTTTGGATATGTAATTTCTTTCAGTTCGCAGTTAGCAATTAAGAAGACAGCTATTCGTATCTTCACGTTTAAGCATTGCTATTATAGCTTGCATGAATCGTTATGATATCGTTTCGCACGAATTTGTTTGCACATATCGTGCGAACAGACACTTCAAAAAATTTTCTTTTTCTTGTCGTTTCGCACGCTTTGAATATATTTCCGTGCGAATCGTCCCTGTCCGAAAACGCAGATAAGAAACGACTACTAAGCCGAATTGAATTGTGTCAGCCGGAAGAAATTCAATAGAATAAACAAAGTCTGCAATAAATAAGAGTGACCTCTGGTATCACGTAAAGCATATTTTCGTTATTGTTTTCAGTGAACTAAAAATAAAATGATGTACGAAGTGACACTCATCATTCAACGCGGCGGCATGGCAGTAGCCAGGCGACCCCATAACCGTTACTTCAGAGGAATCCATAATACGCTCACAACGTTGTCTTCAATACATTCTAAAACAGCGTGTATTCTTGTATATAGCATTTTCAAGTGTACTCCAGTGGTCTTGGCTAACGGCTCCACACTAAATTGTCCATTAACACTAATATACAATAGATTACCGTAGAACGCAGGATTAGGTTCATACGTGAGAATTTAGTGTACAATATAACGCAAGCTGCAGTTCTCACTTTACAACTAGCCGTTTATTATTGTCTACGAGCACTTATTTTATTGTAAAAGTTTTGTCTATATTCTTTATGTGAAGTTGTACTAGCCATTTAAAAAGCTCATCGGTTTTCTACGCTCTGTTATTATATGTTATCATCACTACATAAAAGAAAACAAAGTCCCCCGCCGCGTCTATCTGTCTTTCTGTTCGCGATAAACTCAAGAACTACTGAACGGATTTTCATGCGAGTTTTCACGAGTGATTCATGAGGAAGGTGTTGGTAGGTGTATAATTTGTTAAGGTTTTGTACTACACGTGTGAAGCCGGAGCGAGTCGCTAGTATAAAATAAAGAAAAGATTTGTACACTTTCTTTAACTTGTAAATGGAAGATCGAGCCGTTGCTTATTATTTAATGATGGAACAACTGAGCTGGCTTGTGAAAGTACCACCCTCTTCGGGGAAACCGACGCGGCGACGTGAGAGCCAAATACCCAAGTTACTGCGTTCCAACCGGCGAGTAAGAGAAATGTCTGCGCCGTGGCGTAGCGGTAGTGAAAGCTGTGTATAAAGTCTCAGTTTCGAATCCCAGGTCCGGCCAACAATAAGTTTGCGCGTTTTGCTGCCATGAAATGTAAATAGCAGCCAGCAGGAAGTTGACGATGTGAGGCCCCGTGCCTCGAAAAGCACACAAATCAATTGACGGTTGACGTCGGTCAGTGACTAACTGATTAACTTCTATAAATAATTTTCTTATATATTTATATAGTTTACCCTAGAAAATAGATGCTTACCAAAACTACCAGTAATGTTATCTGTAGTTTATCAACTTGTTAATGCCAAACCAATATTGTCACAAGAATCTGAAAGAGGAATGCGCCAGTATCTGTAACACAATTAATACTAGCACAGACACTGACGTTCACTATATCTCTAAAAATACATAGCGTTGTACATAATGATACTTTTACATGTGATTGAGATGAATAAACTGTATTTGGCTTTTGATAATAAATTATTATTTATTAACTCAATTAGCTGGTATTATAAACACACAGATAGTTCGACGAAATAGCTCGCATATGTATCCTGCATTAGCTACGCATTTGCATCTTATAAAAACACTTTTAAACACGCACGTTCATACAAACGAAATAGCTAACAATGCTTCTTTTCAATCATTTAAATATCGAACACAAAGTACACACAAACCAAAATGAACTATCTAAACATTTTCTTTTGTATACACAAAGCTGTACATGCCTCTGTCACAGTGAGCCGCTGACAACTTAAGAATATCGTACGAAACAACCTGTTGATTTACTTACATCTTCGGCGAAAAGGCACGGTGCCAATACACCTTGTTTGTTCCCGAGTAAAATACAAGTAATCCCTTAATAAGATGTAACCACCGAGCTATTAATCCCGGAGGTGTTAGCGAAGCTATACTAATGATAATAAATTTAATATAGCAAATTACTGTCGAAATTTATCGAGTACCAACAGATTAGTTTACATAAAATGTACATTTTTGTTTAGAGTTCGATTTAATGTTCTAGACGGTGTGTGGTACATCCTGTTTACCTTAAATGGCCAGTTGATAGGTGGTCTAATTCGTCTCATACCGAGGCGATACTCGTGCTCAATGGTAGTACTCCTGCCATACATACACAGTCTCACGTAGCTATCTCCGAAGAGTTTAATAGGTGTATTACATTTACATTTCGCCATCTATGCTTAGAGCCCACATAATAGGGAAGGGGAACAATTCTAGACACCGTGCTTCCATTGAAAATTCTTTGCCCGACCCGGGAATCAAACACACAGCAATCACATTCAGTAGCAAAGCACGACATGTCAACATTTTATTAAAAACAATCTCGGTTGTATTGAAACTTGTAGAGCATTGTTACTCTTTATATTTTTACTATAATAACACTGTAAGTTAAATACGTAAACCTTGACACATAACTAAAAGTAAAATCTGGAGTAACTATAAAACTAATTTAATTTATCCATGAAAGAAAAATATTAGAAATGTATCTAAATCATAAAAAGATTAAAAGGTATGAGAAGCCTGTAAAAGGATTAATAATATTCTTATATACCACATTTTTCATGTCCAATATCTAGGCTATACAGCTGTATATAAAAAAAAATAGATATTAAAACTCGTTCTTCCATAAAGTGAGGCAAATATAGCAACAATATCGTCAACGTGACAACGTAATGTCCCTCTCCACACGCCACGACTTAATTAACTGCCCTCAGGATCTTGTACGCTTATGTATAAGTGGGCTTAACGCGGCTAAAGTAATCCTGACATGACGCTTATAACTTTTTGAAAGATGGCGAGTTTGTATTATGTATAATAACAGATAGATTAATGGCAAATAACGCTAGCATAAATTATTATATATTAATGAAACCCCTTACAGTTTTATATGGAGTTTGTAAAGCAGTTAACTAAATATATCATTATGATCTAATAAGAATATGAATATAATCTATATTATAAAAAGCAAATGTTATTTTTTTGTTTGTTTGTAAGGATTTAACTCAAAAACGAATCAACTGATTTTAAAGATTTTTTATCATTAGCCATATTATCGCCGCGTAAGCTATACTTTATTTTAAAAAAAGTCTTATATACTTACTGAAGTTCGTATAATACTGAAGTTCCCGTCATATTATGTTCAAAATAGGGTTCTAATATAGACGATTTTATATTATTACTAGCTTTTGCCCGCGATCTTGTTTTAGATCAATAACTTTTTCCTGGATGAAAAGTACCTTACGTCCTTTTCTGTACCCCCTGACAACATGTATGCGAAATTTTATGATGGTCGGTCGAGTAGTTAAGACGTGAAACAAAGAAACTTACATTCGCATTTATAATATTAGTATGGATGGTGTTTACTATAGCAAAGAGAATAAGAGATGTACGAAAACAGAAAACAGCGACAATAGTTTTGTGTTTACAAAACTTGACTTTATATTAACATAAATCTATTGGGTATTTAAGTCCACCTCTTCTCCTTAGTGGAAACTGGGCTCAATAAACGTCAAATGTGAACTAAAATGTAATTTAAGTTCCCAATTGACGTTTAATTAATTGAAGAGAATATCATTTGCATTAAATTGATACGTTGTATGTAAGCGCTTCTTTCATGACCATTTTTGACATTTATGACGCGATTGAAACTCTACTTTTTAATTATATACTTTTTCATTGACTACACTAGAATTAACCCGTTGAGCATCTGATTAAAAAAGTGAAAAGACGGCCTTGGCGGTTATGAACACCTGGTGTTCACACAACACACGTGAGATTAATTCCTGTGCCATAGAAGACTTTACAAATCTATAACTATCCCTTGTTTTATTATTTGTTATTGTAACTACTACTAACTAATGTGATGAAACATCAAGCTTTAAGTTTAACTTTGAGCGCATCACACAGTGAGTGCAAGTCTTATCTGCAAGAGTGACACTAAATATGATGAATAATAAGAGTAAGAAAGCTATACGTCCACATTTACCTTCTACTTCATTGGAATATCTGCCAAACAATGAATAACATTTGCTCGTTTCTTGACAAATAATAGAGTAACTAAAATTGAGTATGAAATATAAAACGTTTTTTAACACCCAAATAATATTTTAAAACTTTTCTCAAGCTGATGTTTATTTATAACCTCAAGAACATTGACCTCAAAACCAAATTCGTCCTACGATTGTACAATAATACATTTATATTTGCTTACCAATCGTATTACTAAACTACTAAAATATTGCCCAGACAGAAAACAGTCAGATGGAAATATAATAATGTTGTACACCATTTATCTGAAGCCATTTCCTAAAACAGACAAAGAAAAATTACGTCGACTACAAACGGGTAAACCACAAGGAGTTACAAAAAGTAAATCCTAGGGGTAGCGCGTGCTTCATTCAAGTTGAGCTTATTTCTACCTTCATTTGACTCACTTAATGCTACACAGATATTGACTACCAGGAATTGTAGACACTACTTGCTTGCAAATTTTCGTTCTATTTCATTGGGTACAATTTAATATTTAACGAAGGAGACGGTTTTCTGCGTTGACTAAAGAATATACTAGACTACAAAGGTTCTGTTTTAAAAAAATATATATCTAATATGTTGCCAGACACATTAGATGGTTATTCAGTTAATATCAAAATTCGTAACAACAAATTTTGTAGTATTGTCCCTAATACGATAACAATTTATTTTAGTATTTGATATAAAATTATGATTATATTACGCTAGCTTGTAACCAAGGGATTGCTACATTTGTCTATCTGGGATAATGAATCATACAAAAATAAAAGTTACAGTCTTTGAATTATTAGTGTAGGTTTTATATAATATTGCTTTCTGTTTACGCGAATGTTGTTCATTGAAATTAAACTACTATATACGGAGTTTATCGCGTTGTTTATTTATCACTGTATTACAAAATTTTGAAAATATTACACTACTACTACTATTGAGTTTATTTTACTAATTTATAAGCTAATAAAATTATTTAAACTATTAAATCTATTTATTTTTGGTTTACACTTTCTCCGACGTTTCGGTTGCTTTTCAGCAGCCATGGTCACGGGGAGACTAAGATGGTAGTTGTCTCAATGTTCCAGGGTAGTTATTTCAAAGTACCCGAACATAATTTAATCATTGGTGTTTCTATTTACGCAGAATGAGCTCAAAGTGTCATGAAGTCTAGCTGTGGTTTGTTTCTTCTTGGGTTTGACTATTTGAAGTACTGGATCCCAAGCTGGTGGTACATTCCAACCATCTTCTCTATTGAATTTGGGATGTTTTTTGATTTCAATAGCCTCGCGAAGCATCCTTGGTAGGAATCGGTGTTCTTTAGCGAGAATCTGTGGTTTGTCAAATGTTTGTTGTCAAATGGGTGAATGTCAATGGTTCAAATGCATGGTTTGTTGTACATGTTCACACACAGCAGACTTCAACGAGCGTTTGCGTTTTACGTATACGATACTTTGAGCTCATTCTGCGTAAATATAAACACCAATGATTAAATTATGTTCGGGTACTTTGAAATAACTACACTGGAACATTGAGACAACTACCATCTTAGTCTCCCCGTGACCATGGCTGCTGAAAAGCAACCGAAACGTCGGGGAAAGTGTAAACCAAAAATAAATAGATTTAATAGTTTAAATAATTTTATTAGCTTATAAATTAGTAAAATAAAATCAATAGTAGTAGTAGTGTAATATTTTCAAAATTTTGTAATACCGTGCTAAATAAACATCGCGATAAAATCCGTATAAAGTTGTTTAATTTCAATGTAGGTTTTATCAAAACAACTTTCAAAACATAACTGGTACATTGCAAGTGGCAACTTGTTATTGTAGAACGTTTTCATGTAAAAGTATGTATGAAGCTTAGTTGATATCCAGTAGGATATAAATATTTATATTTGTTAATCATCCAAAATACAAGTTTACCCGTATATACCATTATATGGACTATTTGTGGACTCTGGCAGCGTATATTCCGATTAATGTCTCCAAATAAATTCAAAAGGTATAATTTCATTAATTGTGCTCCCAATACCTCTCCAGTACTTACAGATCTCTTACAAACATTGAAGTAGATCCATTCCTCAAATCTTTATTGACAATTTGACACCCTTTTCAATAAACGAAAATTACAAAGGCATCGGCAATTTTTGCTAGGAACGAGCCAAATTCAACGAAGTTCAAAAACTCTTAAGCCACCGCAATATTACATTGGCATCTTGGCCAGATTATTTCAATCTGCCCCTAATTTAATTTCATCCTGAATGAATTTTGCTGGAAATGGGGCAACATAAATATAACCATGAAGCTCGAAGCTCCTTATGATTAAATTGATAACTATCAAGGTCCGACGTTTGATAGTCCTTTCTTTCGAAGCTATCCAAAGTTCGTATAAGGAAAGTAATAACGTACAGGGCTCGACTTCTCGGCCATAACTATAACAATAACTTAGGTCCCTCGTTTCTTTCATACTTTTTAAAAAGGACGAATATGTGCAATGTTCTCCTGGCCGATAAGAATAAAGATCGATTGCCAGGAGGTGCTCGTATGAACGTTAATTTAATTTGAACGAAGAATGAAGCATCGTAGAAGCGTTGATATAATGCTCAACTAAATAATGCGGACATCAACCCGCACCCCTTTTACTGCCGGGCGGACGCCCAGTTGTCCCCTTACCTCCCAGATTAATCTTCCACATGCCTCAATGTCATCTGATGTTGCAAATGACGCAAAAAGCAATGATAAACATGTGAAAAATAAGGATTTCTTTGCATAGTATGAAAAATAGCGGTAGTAATTACGTATGCCTCATTTATTTATATAATCCCATAAACATAGATCGTATTATTCGGATGACAGATATTGTGGGGCTTAAACCATCATTTCAATTGTTTCAATAATTGTCATAATAGGATTATTGGTCTGTTTTTCAATTACCGCTTATACAAATAATATAACCGTTAATTTATATTAACGCGCGAGATGCAAAAATCATAACATAAACTGGTACCTATTGTTATTTGCCGCATCATGGACGGAAACACGCATTATTATTAAAGGGGTGACAATGTAATGTGTATTTACAAGTCTATGCCAATAAAACAGATTGCTATAGGGTTTTCAAACGACTGCTTCCTTCCTTCCTAATGTTTCAGGCCGCCGGTGTGCCGCTGTGACTTTGTGGTTTACACGTTGTTTGACCAAATTACGAAATTATCAGGCTTATATAATTAAAAATATATAATTATGTTTTCTTTTATTTTAGATGTTACGCACTTACATAAAACAGGAATGACAAAACTCAGCACACAATAGGAAGCTTGACAAAAAAGCATACAAGACAACAAAGCAAGACATTATGGTTTAAACACAAAAAGGTCAACTTTCAGCCCTTTTATACACAAAGCGGTACCTTTTTTTGTCTCCACAAATGTTCCCCTTCCGGCGAAAGATTCACTATTTCACTCAGTAAAGAAAAGTCTCGAACAATCAGTGACGGTATATGCTCCACTAATCAAAAGAAGCTCAGGTAAAACTACCGATTAAATACTCGCTCTATTGGTGCTCAATTGTCCTGATTTAACGTAAATTCTTTTTAAATTGTTGACATTGATATCACTGCACAGATGGCGCAGTGGTTTAAGTGGCCGCCTCGCCACAGCCACTGCGCCGAGTGTTGTGGGTTCGAATCCGACAAGGGACAAAACTTTGTGTGATCTACAAATGGTTGTTCTGAGTCCGGGTTTTCTTTGTGTCCGTTATTTAAATGTTTGTAAAGTCTCCCGTGACACGGGATTTACTTCCGGTGCGAGAGTTGTATTTAAAAAAAAAACAAATATATTCGAAGAAGAGAGAAAATTAAAAATTAGGTATATTCTGCACAACATATTTTCATTGAACATATGTATTATGAGAATACACGTTAAATATTGATAAAACATTATATAATATATTATGGTGAGTTAAGAAAAGTCACTGTACCGATAAAGCCCTATTGTTCGGTTGAGTGACTTTCTTGACTTCCTTGCTCCTTGAGTGCAAGTCACTGAAAACAACTTTGCCGGCAGACAGCCACGTGCCACTTATTTTCAATAATGATCACATATGTCTCGAAATAGATCAACCGTCCTAATAAAAACCATTATAAACCGGCATACTCTTTCTACTACACTCCTCTGATTTTCTACATACAATACCAATATCCTAACTTAGTAATTATTATAAATGCGCATGTGAGTTTGTTTGTTAAGTTTTCATGACATAACTACTCGACCGATCATCATAAAATCATCTATTATTTAAATTTAATAATACACGTTGTCAAGGCAACAGAAAAGGACATACAGGATCTTTCATCCACAAAAAGTACTGTTACTACCCTAACCTAATATACATTTACGCAAGCAAAGCGTGGGCAAGATCTAGTAAAAGATAATATACAGAAACATACGGGGATATTAACACTGGTTGGCAACACAAAGTTCTGGAAAAGACGTTTTATAATATACATTTGTTACATAAACGATATACCAAAGAACATATTCCTCGCGAGTCATAAAAGTTAGTTACAACCGTGAGAGAATGTAGCTATTTATTTCGTTCCGGGAATTAAACCAGCTCGATTTACCTCGCCTCTACATTCGCAACGATTTGAATCAACGCCAGACCAATATTCAGCGGAGCGACAAATCAGCACTTCGATATTGCCTCCATTTGGGCACCCACCTCAATATATGAAAATCTGATTTTTCATTGCGCCAACCAAACGGTACACGCCGGTCTTCTCCTCGCGGAAATATTTAATATTTACAAAACTCCGTAGCCTTTGCGTCGTAAAATTCGCAAAGCAAACTCAATTAAACGAACAATTCTAACTTCTTAATAGGCCATTTTATCAACTTATCGGCTGTGTGAAACGTCGCTTTAATGTCATATATTTAAAATAAGCTGAACGCACACAATATTTTAATTATTGCGTTGTATTTTTTCGCTTAGCACCGTTATTTATAAGAATTCAAATACAGATGGGCTAATATTTAAACTGTTATGAATATCGTTAAGAAAAGCTTATTAATCTATTTTCAAATTCAACGCTAATATTAAGCTTATTTTTTGTCGCTGTTAACCTATTGAATCGCAGCGGCACACCGGTGCACATAGGAGTATTTAACCCAAAAAGTCGATCAAAAGTCGAATATTACAAAGTATCAATATGAAAGTAGTTTTCGCTACCTGGCAAACCGGAAGGGTCGGGGGGACAATATATCGCTCGACTCTCTTTTGTTCTCGCTGACATTCCGTTCACAATCAGTCGTCTTTCTAACGCAAGCTTGATCGTACGAACTTAATACGCAGTAAAAGTGAGTCAACTAAATTGTTAAAAATAAGTGTTAAAATTAGATTAATCCGGTTAAATCAAATTATAGTTATGGACGGTGTAGAACAAGGTATGTAAAATTTAAATTCCTTTTTTTTTTTGTAATACATACTTTTAATAATTACTTACACCATTTTTTCTTGGGTACATTAAAATGATGAGTCGATTTCAGCCTTTTTCAATATTTCAAAATCTTTTTGTTGTGTTTCCGGACTTTTCCTGAGTCAAATTCTTTTATCATCTTGTTGTTAGATATACATATCAGAAATTTAAAAAGAAAATAGCTGCCACCACGTGCCAAAATGTTAACATTTTGAAAATTAAGTGCATGTGGTATTTACCAAAACAAACTTTATTTTGCGGTCACTTAAGTTAATTTCAGATTTCTCTTGTTGTAGGGCCTTCCGGTGTTAAGATCGTGACGCGAGAATATGTTTTTCGAAAAGCGAGGGAATATACTGTACCAGATTTCGGAGAAAAGTTGAATTTATTGGAGTTTGAAATAATTAATGACTCTTCATTCCCTACTGATCAAAAATCAAAGTTTATTCATACATTTTCTCGTCTCAAGTCTGAAATGAAGTCTAAGTGGCAGACAACAAAACGAACAGAAAGTGTGTTTTTGAAAAAATACCATGATTGGTTACAAGGTACTCTTGAAATACCGAAAAAAATAATTAATACCGAAATATCCCACGTGGGTCGGCCAAGCAAAGATTTCGTGGAACTAACAGACTGCAGTAAGCGTCGAAAAACATCACATCTACGTGGCAAAGATGAAGCAGAAACACTAATTTATGCAGGTCAAATGGCGCTTCGTGAAAAAGGAAACGTGGATGGTGCATATGTGATAAAAGATATTATGGCATCCCCAACACGTGGTCGTAAATATCGTGAAGCGTTCAGAAAGAGTGCTACACCTGAAGCAAAAATTAAGCAACTATCGCCAAGTCAGGCTTTGTCTATGTTTGTGGAAGCTGCATTGACAAGAAAGCAGTACGAAATAATTAGAGAAAGTTCTAAAAAACTATACCCGTGCTACTCGATTTTACAAAAAGCAAAACAAGATTGCTATCCAAATGTCGAGACATACAGGGTCACTGAAACGTGTGCAGAAATTAAATTACAAGCATTACTAGACCACACTGTTCAGCGTTTTATATTATATCTTGAAGAAATATTACAAACTTTACCAGAGGAAGAATTGGTGAACCTAGAGTTCACATATAAATGGGGATGTGATGGCTCGCAGCAGGCCCAATACAAACAAAAATTTGCTAACAGCACTGAATCTGACGCAAATATTTTTCAATCATCACTTGTGCCATTACAGTTGATAAGTAAGGGTACTAAAAAAATTATTTGGAACAATCCATCACCGTCTTCTCCGCGTTACTGTCGACCAATGCGGATCAGATTTATACAAGAGAGCAAAGATGTAACAAATGATGAAATTAATTACCACAAAGACCAAATTAAACGGTTGACGGGCACGAAGATAGCTTTCGGGTCTTATGAAATAACAGTTACTCATAACTTGTTACTCACCATGGTAGATGGCAAAGTGTGCAACTCAGCAACAAACACAACCTCTACAATGAGATGCTATATTTGCAAAGCCACATCAAAAGATTTTAATAAACTCGAAAAGTTTAACGAGACCACATCAACAGAGCTACAAAATTTGGAGTTTGGCTTGTCTATCCTACATGCTCGCATCAGATTTTTTGAAACATTACTTCACCTTTCTTACAAACTTCCTATAAAGAAATGGCAAGTGAGAACTCAGGCCGAAAAAGATATAATAAAAGATAGAAAAGCAAAAATCCAAGAAGCATTCAAAAATGAACTCGGATTAATAGTGGATGTGCCTAAAGCCAATTTCGGGAACACTAATGACGGGAACACTAGTAGAAGATTTTTTAACAATATAGAAATATCGGCAAATATCACTGGTATTGACAAAACTTTAATAGAAAGGTTAGCAGTTATTTTAGAAGTGATATCAAGTGGATATAAAATTAATATTGAAAAATTTGACACCTATAGCCAAGACACAGCCAAGATGTATGTAGAATTATATTCATGGTATCCTATGACACCTACACTTCACAAAATCTTAATTCATGGGTCTACAGTTATTAGACACGCCATACTACCAATAGGGGCCTTATCAGAAGAAGCTGCAGAAGCTCGTAATAAACATTTTCGGAAATTCAGGGAACAATATGCAAGAAAATTCAGTAGAACTGACTGTAATATGGATGTTTTAAATAGATTATTATTAACTTCGGACCCATATTTGACAAGTATTAGACCAAAAGTGTCTAAAAAATCAAAACCTTTTAAAATGGAAACTATAGAAATGTTAATGTCCTACGAAGTTAATATCGATGAAGGAGATGAAGAAGATAGCGTACATGATTCAGATTAAGAGTTATAACCGATTTTATTAGTTTAATAATTAATTAGTTTATAAGTTTTTACGTGTAAATTGTTTTGTGTGTATTGTTGTTGTTGACATATTGTAATAAATAGTGACAAACCATTTCTTTTTACATTTATTTCAAATTCCTGCTTCAAAAAATAGCTCAAAGTATTTTTTAAACATTTTTGATTACATTTTAATAACAATAAATAAATTTTAGCCAATAAATAATTTTGATCGACTTTTTGGGTTAAATACTCCTATGTGCGGTGGCCAGATACAATATATTTAATATCTGGTATTCTAAGATATTCGTATTCCCCACGTCCTTGAAATCTTTCTAAGCGAAATATAACGTATTAAAATGTCTTTTTCAGATCTTAAACTATAAATTATACAAGTAATTAAAACTATATTAAGATGATTAAGTACCCAGAAGTGAAATACGGAGCATCTAAATATTTAATATGTTAATAATTGCTCAAGCGCTGTTCATATTAGTAACGAGCAAACAGGGTTTACAATACCTGTTAGTTTAGTATTAATAATGTTAGGTCTTCGACATACAGTAAATAAACTTAAGACCCGTCTTGAAATTAATTATTCAGATAATTGGAAGTACGACTAGTTGAAACAGACACATAATAATTAGTATTGATTATTTGATTTGCGTTTCTATGTATTCCTCTTCCTCTATTGTTTTGAATGAAATCAGTGCTACCTTACTACTTCAGGATAAGAAAATATGTACATACATACAATTATATTCCAACGCCTATGTCCCAAAGGGATAGGCAGCCGTGTAGATACACACATTCCGCAAGCTTTGTTTTATCCCAAAATTGAAAACGGGTCTATTGCCGCCTACTCTACTCAATTTTAGATAATTTCACGGCAAAAAATAACAGTTTACCCAACCACGGAATTGAACCCGAAACCCATGAACAGTAGTCAGTAATTTACTACCACTCGGCTTTTCTCTGTATGGTGATAGAGGTGGTCAGGTGGCTGCTTAGAACCAGTCGAAATGTCGGGCATAGTGTAAATATAAATAAATCAAATATATTCACAAAAAAGTGCAATATTAGATTTAAAATAACAATATTTTCCAATAGCAATTTATTTTTCATATGGTATCTCAATGTACTGTACTGGAATACATAGCATTTTTAAATAAAGCTACTTTTATTACTATTTGACGTTGAGTTTATAAGCCGTTATTTTCGGATGAGCCAAATTAGTTACGCTTGTTGCATGTCAAAGCAAGATGCAATTTATGGCACAATTTACGAATTCCGAATTGGTTCTAGATCACCATTATTTGTGAGCTAGCTGTCCGCCTTTGTCATGTCTCTGTGATCACTCTGTGAGGTGTGCCTATGTTGTTAATATCAGAGGTACATTTGCGTCACACGAGCTTCACACAATAGATACGAAAGACTGACAATAAATAGAAATATTGTACGTGTAACTTTGATAGATAGATTTTTGTTTTTTGGATTGGATATATTGAGTCTGACAATACTGCAATAATATTGACTTATGTTTACGCGAATCGTTTTATTACACACAGTTAATTTTTAACATACATTTGCTTCTTTTTCTTCTTGGTTAAAATAAAATGAAAAGCTCCCGTACTAGGAATAAATACCGTGTCCTAGAGAACTTTAAAAATATTCTAACAACGGACACAAAGAACATCCAGACTCGGTCAACAATTATTTGTGCATCACAAAAATGTTTGTCCCGTGTTGGGATCGAACCCATACTTGGCGCAGTGGCAACACTACTTAGAGTACACCATAAGCTATATTCTGCTTTAATACTATAATGGTATACATATGTACACCCCAATTAAATTCGTATAAAGTAGTTTAATTTCAAAATACTATACTACAAGGTAAATACACGAAAATCACGTTTACCTGCATGGTGTTACTCAAACCGTACTTACGTACTTCCTTTGTATGAGTGGAGCTTTTTTAAGTAACTAAATTTCATCTGGACAAGCCGTGGGAAAAGTGCCAAACAATAAATATTTTTCAACCGATACTTGGCTGTCGCATATAATCATAACTGTTTTGATTCGATTCCATTGACTTTCGCCATTTCAAAGGTTCGAATATCGAAATTGTCGTAAGCGGCTTAAAGTGGCTTCCAATCTAGAATTGAGTGCTTTCATTGCGCATGTGTGCAATATTCACATCACGTGTATGTGTGTGTGTGTGCGTTCTGGTTAACTGCGATGCATACGTCACAACCATGTTTTAAAAATAAAAGTAAGTATATACGTATGTTCTGATAAAGTATTTGTCCTAATTTTGGGCAAATATTATTCAGGTCATACCAGATTAACTGCTTTTTTGGAGAAAGGGTTAAATAACTAAGACTCTTACCATCAATTGTTATATTTAATTCCGTTAACTAATAACAAGTTCTTCAACTAAATTAAGACAATAACTAAGTAATTAACTAAACCTAAATTTGAGTAAATAGAATTTCAGATCTGTCGTTGATAATTTTCCTCGCTTCGGGGAAAAATGGCAAAATGTTGATCCATGAGTCCAAACTAAGAGTCAGGATAGTCACCTGTAAAAATAAATTGAATTTATAATCAACTAGAACTGATACATATCATCCACAGTATTCTGTGAAGAATAACTAATTTAATAAATTAATATAACTATAATCAGATACAATAAAAATCATTGTGTATGGGCGCCGGCGGACTTAGAAATTAAAATATGGCTAAAAACATTTTTTTACAATTTTCCATATCGTAATCTTTACATTAAATAAATAATCATAAATCTAACCGGTAATATATTTTATAACAGGATAACTATTGATATATATTATTATATATTTTATAACTATAGATTTAATAGAACACTTTTGCCATATCAACTAGACTTCAAAAAAGGAATCTGGGATTTATTTAAGAAGTACCGTACATTAGTGGTTGCTACAGCAATACCCTGTAGCCGTATGCACCTCCAACTCAAATAGTTTGACATAGCTAATGACTACATTAAAACCAACAGTTACCTTAGTCTCGGCTCTGTACGAGAAGCTGTGCGTGATGCCTCGATGCATGCCTTGCAGTATGCCAAATACGTCTCCAGACCCGAGAGTCTCGTGTGTGATCTCGGTGAAGTCAGCTCGTACTGACACCACTGATATAGTGCCGCTTGCTACCCAGTACATGCGAGCTTCACTGTCACCAGCTACTACAATATAATTCCCTGGAAAATAATATAAGGAATTATCTCTTTATGACAATTTCAATGCACACCGGGGAGATTAATTTATGAGTTTGAGAATAGTTTACCTTTATATATCTACTAGTGTAAGAGAATCTTCGAAAGCCATATTATTTCATATAACAGAAAAGTCTGTCCACCCGCGCGGGGCCAGCATGGTGGACTATGGTATAACCGTTCTTGCAGTAGGCATAGACCCCTGGCTAGCAGTGACACAGTTTGTATATAAGGTCAATTATATACATTGCGGTGTTTTCTAGTCTACATAGCCATTAATGATCAAACCAAGAGGCGAAAGATTTACTTTATATAAAGAATAATTTGTGAAAACTAAACGTCTTTACAAATTACCTATTTATATGTATATTTTAAATTAACAATATGCTATTATACTACATAAAATCATTTCTTGTACCATAACGATTTTAAAACAAATATGTATAACACAGCAAACAGAACCAAAATTAAAATTTGCTGATATGTTAGTGGTTCGATCATTCTTATATATTGCTACTTAAACCGATAGCTGTTGCTCTACTTACATAATTGTCAAACTCACAAATACTATAGAGAAGCAAGGTCCAATACAAATATATCAATAGTAGCAGCAATCAGATACATTGCTTTCTTGATTACAGATAAACTATATAATCACTCACTAATAGAATACCTAATAATTACCATATCCCTGCTAATTTGGTTTGTATTTAGCTTACGACTAAGACGTTATTTGGCTATAGTGTCCAAGTTTTCGTATAGATTCATTGATTATCCTCACTATAATAAAGCTTAGAAGAAACAAGGGTCCCGACCCTTATGAATGGTTTAGGATGCATACAGAGAATTTTCGATAAAACCTATGCCCGTTTTGATTTCCGAACGTAAAAGTTTGTCAAAGTGAGTTTGAATACGTTATGCATATCGTAAAAGGCTTTAAAAATACCAATGGCATTTCCTTAATGTTTTGCATTGAATATTTGTGATCAATCTATAAAATACTATCCTTTTCTAATAATAAATAACATCAGGTTTTGGTACATATTTGATTTGTTCAAAGGGTCTACAAAAGCCCAATGTTACTTAAAACTATTTAGATCTATTCTGACGATCGCGTATATTATACATGTATGACATTAAGACAACTCTTTTTTCTTACGTTATCCTAACTTATATCATAAATACGAATGTGAGTTTGTTTGTTTGTTCCACTTTAACACCTTTAATACTCGACTGATCATCATGAAATTTCGCATACATGTTATCAGAGGCACAGGGTACCATTCATCATTAAAACGTACTATTCTCGAGGCGTAGAGAAATGGCATAACCTGCATTTATGCGAGCGAAGCCGCGTGCAAAATCTAGTAAAGTAGATAAAATCGCCTAACAGTACATGAAACATGTTCTAGGCTACCGCCTAGAATATGTTTAATACAAAATTCGAGAATTAAAGGGATTTTAAAATGAGCAAATAAACGCAGTTGCAATTTCCATTTTCGTAGAAGTCTTTTAACGAAGGAAGGAACAAATTGCTTAGCACGAGTACGAGGAATTTCCATTTTGTTAAGATAAATCCTGTCTTGGCTCCAGTGGTAAATTGTTACTATTTTGTCTAGCTCAAAAGAAACATGATATAACACTAAGCCACTGTCTTAATGAAAGGACATACAATATATCACAATCATGGGTCGGCAGTTATATTTTCGTCCCATGAAATAGGGAGTAATTTTTTGACTATTACAGGCCCCAGATAAAACCCCAGTCCACTTAGTAATAAAAACCAAAATCTCGTAACCAATGGAAAAAACAATAGGGTCTTGCATAGATCTGCATTTCGGCATATTAGTATTTAATCGACAGACACATTTACGTTTTATTTTGAAATCGTTAAAAAATTTATTCATACCATCCTCCAAAACTCTCATGCTGAAAGTTTTAACTTGACAGCTTGGCTTTAAAGTTTAGGTATAAAAACCTTACTTAATTTATTTGCCAGCTTGATTTACCTTAACCCTATGATTATGAAACTTACCGGGAAAGAAAATAGTATAGTCAAGAGCGACGGTGAGCTGCCGTAGAAAGGGTTCTCCAGTTTCGGCGAATATGTAGCAGTTTCTCAAATGATGGCCGAACATTGCCGACATTAGATCACAGCGACGCACGTATGGCGTTTGTGAAAGCAGTACTGGTAACTGAGGAAAAACTTAGGTCATTAAGGTAGCGTAGGTAGGTTAGGGTCACGCTTGTATATTAATTAACCCATAAGGTTTGGTAAGTAAAGGTAAAAACAATATATAAATAAAGTAACCAATTCAAATTAAATAATTGTTTTGTGAAGTGCCTTCTGCATCATTATAATGATATTTAAGCATTTTCAATTTACTTACAACATTCTAAGGTCAACGGAAAATATTCTATGGTGTTCAAGCAGAATGGGAATTTTGCATAATGTTCTAAATATTCTTATATGGTTAAGGAATTTATAACAAACACAAGACGGTCGGGCACGCCACGATTGTGGCAGTAAGTCCCGTGTTTGAGGAATGGCTGGAGAGGCGGCATGGCGCCCTCACCTTCCGGCTGACACAGGTAATGACTGGCCATGGTTGTTTTGGCCAGTTCCTGTGTCGCATAGGCCGGCAAGAGACGCTCGGTTGTCACCACTGCGGCGACTGCCACGACGTTGTTGTGGACACGGCGCTGCACACTTTGGCGGATTGCCCCGCCTGGGCATCGCAGCGCCGTGAGTTGATCGCGGCAGTTGGATCGGTTGCCCTCTCGCTCCCGGCCGTAGTCCAGTCTATGGTCCGGAGTGAGAGGTCGTGGAGCGCCGTCACCTCCTTCTGTGAGGAAGTGATTTCCATCAAGGGGGCGGTGGAGCGGGAGAGGGAACGCTTAAACACTCTCCCCAACCGCAGAGCCGGGCGCCGGAGGGCGCTAGACGACCTCCAGCCACCCTGAGGATTGACCTGGGGGTGGTGGGCTTCGTGGCCCTGCCCGCCACCCGATCAGCACCAGGTCCGAGAGGCGGCGTGCGTGTTCCCACGCGCGCCTCTGTATCGTGTGTCCGTCCCGCCCTCAGGGGGAGAGTAAAATTAGTGGTTGTAAATTTGTGTAGTGGCCTGCCGTTTCATGTAGCGGGCCGAAATCTCGGCGGGGTCGCGATTGCATGTGAAAGCGATTCGCGTGGCCCCGCCGATTGCGGTTATGTCGAGGAACACCGTGGTAGGTTTAGTCGGTATTACCGGGATGCCACCTACCATCTTTCCCCGGTGAGTCCGACATAACCTCTCCGTCGCCCCGCGGAGAGGTATGCGTCAAAGCATTCCCACATGTAAAAAAAGAAAAAAAAAACGCAAGACGGTCTATGTGAATATTAATTTCAGTTTCATATTAACACCTTTATCATACCCAACAAAAGTTCCGTGTTTACTTTTAAAGGTACAATAAGAAACTATAAAATCCTGTTTTGCATGCGAGGTTATCGTTGGTTGTGTTTATTGTAACATTCGCTAATGACGGTACAAATATAAATGCCAATATGTGGGCAAATAAAAAGTGGCATACTCAATGATCGAGAGAACTTAATTATACACTATAGATATGTTTCGACTATTATATGTATATTAAATGGCGCGCAAAATTAAATGCGATCTCGCTCCATGTAACTAATAAAACTGCACTATGTTTTCATATTTCACTGATGTGTATCTATGTTTTAAGAAATACTTTGTTGCTTTCTAAGCACCCTGTTTTAGCCGAATTATTTGAAAGCTGCTACAATTAGGTTGGATTTAGTTCTTACTTTTAAATATATAGAATATTATTAGGGGATGTTGTAACATCACCTAATAATATTTGATGATACATAGGTATTTATTAAATAGTTTGGACAAATTGCCAAGTTTCATTAGAAAAAAAAATGTGATTACCAGTCAAGCGGAGTTAAAAAAATAATTACTAAGTAAATATATAGAGGTATTTATTTCAAATAGCCAATTATATTATGATATTGTTATTTCATAAGTACCATCTATTTTGGCTTCCGATCCGCTAAGAGGAATCCGGCCCAAGACACTTGAGATGCTCAGATGATGAATGATATTTAATTACAGAGAGCTTCGTATACCATTGTTATATATTGTAGTGTGCGTGCGACGCGTGCACCTGCGTGTGTGACGCGCGTGCGAGACATCGTTAGAAAAATAAATCTAATAAATCAGTATGCAACTGACTCGCGGTTTGACTGCATGTGCGTTTCCCCCGCTCCACATAAATACGGAAAGGTACAATAAGAAACTATAAAATCCTGTTTTGCATGCGAGGTTACCGTTGGTTGTGTTTATTGTAACATTCGCTAATGACGGTACAAATATAAATGCCAATATGTGGGCAAATAAAAAGTGGCATACTCAATGATCGAGAGAACTTAATTATACACTATAGATATGTTTCGACTATTATATGTATATTAAATGGCGCGCAAAATTAAATGCGATCTCGCTCCATGTAACTAATAAAACTGCACTATGTTTTCATATTTCACTGATGTGTATCTATGTTTTAAGAAATACTTTGTTGCTTTCTAAGCACCCTGTTTTAGCCGAATTATTTGAAAGCTGCTACAATTAGGTTGGATTTAGTTCTTACTTTTAAATATATAGAATATTATTAGGGGATGTTGTAACATCACCTAATAATATTTGATGATACATAGGTATTTATTAAATAGTTTGGACAAATTGCCATAGTTTCATTAGAAAAAAAAATGTGATTACCAGTCAAGCGGAGTTAAAAAAATAATTACTAAGTAAATATATAGAGGTATTTATTTCAAATAGCCAATTATATTATGATATTGTTATTTCATAAGTACCATCTATTTTGGCTTCCGATCCGCTAAGAGGAATCCGGCCCAAGACACTTGAGATGCTCAGATGATGAATGATATTTAATTACAGAGAGCTTCGTATACCATGACACCGTAACCTCATATTATCACTAATATACGCTGTCAGTTTTGCCTGCTTTATGTAAGATACTCAATAATTATATGTATGCTATGCAGAAGGTTATATTCTGTTTTAAAAAAGAAACTTCCCGCACTGGGAAAAATTCCTGTGTCGCAGGGGACTTTATGAACATTTGAACAACGGACACGAAGAACACCGAGACTTGGAGCAACCATTTGTAGATCACACAAATTTTTGTCCCGGGATTCGAATCCTTATAGTTGGCGCAGTGCCGAGGTGAGGTGACCACCTAAACCTCTACGCCATCCGTGCAGTCAATATATTCCTTTTTGAGTTCGAAAAAACTCTTATACAACAGCTTTGTACGTCCGTCTGTCTGTTATACAACTTTCAACTCAAGAACCGTAAGAGCTAGAGACGTCAACGCCATTTGACTCAGCATTGTCGATATACCCCCGAAATGACTTTGACCTCTTACCTCAAGTTCACGTGGTATCACGTAAGCTTTGCATATTACTTGAACCATTTTTTCGAACTCTAAGATTTACGGCAGAAAGAAAATCCAGAATTTTATTAATTTTGTTAATTTTGTTAATAGCCACCACTTAAGTTATAATGAAAAACAATCAATGAAATACGGTTTTTTGGTGCTCCATTATAAATTATAGATTTGGCGTAGAGAAAGAATTCTATATAATTACATATACCATGAACAAATTAAATTATTTTGATCACTAAACTAATAAGTACTACGAAATAATGCTTATGTATTCCTTAGGCTAACTTTACAAATTGGTCTTACTTCGCCGAGAACTGCCAAGATAAATGAATTACAATATACCTGTCGTCCTCGCTCAGTCACCCAAAGTTGTTTTATGTACTTCCAAAACTTCTTCAATTGGTAATCTATAACAATTAGCAGTTAGACAACTTAGGTACCTATTATTAAAAGAAACTGGAGACAAATAAAGCTGAAGCTTCTAAGTTTAATCTTGTACTCCTTACATTAATTATTAATTACCCTAAAACTTCGAAGGTCTGTTGTGAAGGTTTATTCAAATAGATAAACTTTATCGTGTTTTTAAAAGAAGCTGTAGGTATAATCCGGTTGAAATCTATCAATTCTTTGTGACAATGATGGTATGTTGACGTAATTCTAAAATACCTCGGTTTTGATGCAATGGCGGTACCAATATAAGCACAAAAATTCGTTTCGCCTTCCTAAAATATGTTGTTTGAAGGTTGCACTTTTATATATAATGTACTTTAGTAAACTAATCCTCATAAGATCCAATATAGAACATAAGGAGAAACCAAAATGAAGTTCGCTACTCTTACTGTTACCAAAACATTGTCTCACCGTATTATATAAAACGAAAACAGCAGATCGTTCAACAAGCGGTTTGTTCCTTATTAAACGCAAGTCCACATTGTCAGTCTACGTTAAACCTATATTTTAAAGATTGCGATCTTTAAAATATTACAGAACAACATGTTACAGATTATTACATAACCCCTAAAAGGGTACCAAACCGCTCTTCTGTATCCTTCCGAGAAAACAGGCCTATTGTTTGTATCCACACGAAAGCAAGTAGCTTGGGACTGCTCAGTAGATGGCAATAGGTCAGTGCCATCTACTGAGCACTCCTAAACTTGAGAAATTCTAAACCGGAAAACACAATGCCACGTTGCCGTTAATCGGGCCCGAGACACACACGTATCGAGTTGAATTATACCAATTATTATTATTATTTAAATCTATTCTTTAATCAATATGTTATGTATAGATTATTACATGTTAATCAAAAACCTAGTAAAAGTACTCATTATATTTATTTTGTGGATTTTTTGCGTTTTATTTTTGTGACCTTTAACCACCGTCCAAGACAAATTCATTAGAACTATATAATCACTCAATAAATGACTTATAAATCTCTACGCTATAAATTAATTTAACTTACGAGACAATCCTTGATTCTTCAACATGTCAATGAGCTCCCTGGTCACTTTCTCATAAGCAGTCAAGGCATATTTAGTAGCATACGCCAATTGTATCGACGTGGCTAGTACTATGGCAGCGAGCATTTTGCCGCACACTAGAATGATACCTAGTATAGCCATAGGCAGAATACTGTCTATAACAAACTCGTCCGTCCCTGTAGTGGTAAGCTGAGCTACCACCACGTAGAATGACGTCACGTAATTCCATCGACGGTGAGGCGAATCTCTGTGGAAAATATGAAAATATAGTTATTCTTGATTTACAAGGGCAAATTACGCACCACTGTCTTTTCCTTAAAGAAAAAGTGGCACTACAGTTTTATCATTGAAGAAAAACTTTTGTTTTTGAAGTTTTAATTGAGCAAATGAACGTGCATCTTGCGTGATGGTCAACGTAATGTAGAATATTATTCTAATACTGTTAATTATGCTCATCACTAGTAAGTGTTTAGACTAGACGCTAGCAACACCAGGCATTTATACTACAAATTTGACTATTAGACATTAACTATTCTAGCTTTGGATGGTTCTAAGACAAAGAACTCACATACCTTGTAATGAAATAATACGATTTATTATTATACTTTTAGCATATATAAAATCTTTGATGATATCGAGAAACAAGTGATCGGATGAAGGAAAACATAATGAAGAAATGTACATTCCTAAGATCTGTATTTTGATCTGAGCAGCATAGTGGACTATGGCCTAACGCCTCGCTTTCTGTAAAGGGTTATGCCCAACAGTAAATCAGTTTGAAAAATAATTACGTAACTAGATTGTAGTTTAACCTAATAATAATAGGTTCTACAACAATTAATTAACTATTCTGTTTATTTACTTCAGGACTTAACGCAACCATGAATATTATTTAGCTTTAAGTGAAAGGTATACAATATGCATGATCGTATTAATACGATACATATTACATAAATACCTAACTAGGGTTAGCCCACGGTTTCAATCGCATTAATGTAGATTTTGACAATACATTTCTGTCCCTCAGAAAGAGTACTTTTCACAGGGATGAAACCCTATGTCCTTTTTTGTATCGTCAAGAGCTTAAGATGTGAAAGCGTAACAATCAAGCTCGCATTCGCAACATGCAACGCGAAAGTTTAACAGTTACGTTTAAGAACTCCGCTTGAAAATATAATGATGAAAGAAAGTGTATATATGAGAAATGCTATCATTTGGGAATGAATTAAGTAATGAATGAACTCTTTATTAGACACACATATAGTATAAACATTAACATTAAAAACAGCAGAGCGTGCCTAATAGGCTTCAGCCCAGCCTATGCTGCGGATGACCGCAGCGCTGATTTTCAACTGAGGCCTACGACTCATGAAGTGACGGAGTTATAATGAAATTAAAAAAATAAATTTGCAATATAAACAAATAAATAAAAAGGAGAATAGTGTTGATAAAAGATAATATAAATATACACAATTTTTTTAGTAATAGGTACATAATCAATATTAATTATGACCAGGGGCATTTAGTAAATTATAATAAATTCCATAACCAAAAAATAAAATATAAAAATATTTGAACTTAAAGAGACTAGAAAAAATCCAGTAATGAACATTACTGGATTTTTGCTTGCCTAAAATATTAACTTAAACTTAAATTTAAAATTATCAACACTAGTCAAATTTCGTACTGGTCGGGAAGGTTATTGGTGGGAAACGAAGACAATTGAGTTTTTAGACGCCTTTGAAGGTTTATTTTATTAACTACCCGCCCTGACTTCGCACGGGTAATACAAAACCATAACAAATTATACACCTAAACAATCCTCATAGATCACTCTGTCTATGAGTGAAAACCGCATGAAAATCCGATCAGTAGTTTTTGAGTTTATCGCGAGCAGACAGACAGACGCGACGGGGGACTTTGTTTCATAATATATAGTGATAACTCACGTATTAATGAGGTGTATCTTGAGCGTGCGTATGTAGCTGACGGGTGAAGTGCCGATCATCGCAAGGAGCCATATGCTGGCAAACGTGTGGATCATAAGTACCACTGCTATGACTGTCATCGCTGCCTGAGACAAGAAGATTTATTTTATATTATAAACCGATGGCGTGGTGGTTGTGGATGCGACTGCAATGAGTGAAGGTCGTGCTGGTTGGGCAAATTGATTTTGGACTTTTCTGTTAAGGTATTCTCATTGCGGGGTTTGAAACTGTCCAGAGGTAGCAATGGACCTTTACGTTAGACCTTAAAACATAGTTGGCCAAAATTGAGTGTTTTATACCTCTGCCTACCCTGTCGGCGTCAGACTATGTACATATGTACGTATGTTTAAATGTCAGGTAGAGCAGTGCGACATCCTCGCACTTTTTCACCTGATTTTAAAACTTTAGCATTTAGTGGGTAAGTCTCTTTACGTAAGGTATATGTGTGCCACTCTTTACCGGCACACATATACCTTACAGAAGATCGCATCTATTATTTTCGTGCTGTGAGAACATAGTATGTTTGGTAGAGAAAGAAAACCTTTGCCGTTACGGGTTAGCAATGTGAAGAAATCCTATAAAAATACCTAAATATACTTGTTTCCAGTATCTACTACAACGATTATATCATATTTACCTGTAAACTTGTAAGGTTATTAGTAAGTTCTTTTGATGTATTGCGATAGAACTCAAATAAATACTTGAGTCTGAATAACTTGATGGCTCGCAAGTAATGCATAATTCTTACGCCATTTCTGAAATTAAAGCACACAACATTATTAAAATCCTATTCTGTGGGCTTTACATGTAAAAGCAACAGGGACTATCAGAGCCGTTTATATAAGAAATTTTCTCGGCGTATACATTTTTTATTCGTCTGGAAGCTTCTCGGCGCACACACAAACAATTTTGCCTAAGATCCATTTAGACTTAATACAAATATGCGTATCGTGAAAAATTTATAAGAAAGAGAATTGTTTAAAAAAATATAACCATGTAATTACTTATCATGTTTAACATAATATAAATATAATAATAATTTATTTAAGAATTAAATTGTAGTTATACACACAGTCTTATAAATGCTATACACGATGACAGTATTTATTAACTATACATAATATGACTATATAATATTATGTTAAACATACTACGACTGGTATAAAAAAGGCATAGAATAGGCCTTGTTGGAGACCGTTGAATTGCCTCGCAGACGTCTCGAGTTCGATCCCAAGGCTGATACAGACTTTTTGAAGTTATGTGCGGATTGAATAGTTAATAATCGCTCGCTTTAACGATAAAGGAAAACATTGTGAGAAAACCTGCATGACTGAGAGTTCTTCATAATGGTCTCGAAGATATGTGCTGTCTGCCACCCGCGCTGGTCCAGCGTGGTGGACTATGGCCTAATCTATCTCACATTAAAAAGAGGCCCGTGCCTAGCAGTTTGACAGTTAATTACAGGGCTGATCTATACTAATATTATAAAGCTGAAGAGTTTGTGTGTTTGTTTGCTTGAACGCGCTAATGGAACTGCGGTTCGAATCGAAAAATTATTTTATTGTTAGATAGCCCATTTATCGAGGAAGGCTATATAACATCACGCTGCGGCCAATAGGAGCGGAGCAGCAATGGAAAATGTTGCAAGAACGGAAAAATTCTCTTATGTGGAGCAGACGTAGTTGCGCGAATCAGCTAGTATTATATAAATGAAAAAAAAAACACTAACTTATTGTTAGTGCTTACTAAATCGATTAATCTTCAAAATAATATTAGTTGCAATTAATCCAGTAAATATGCATGACAATTGAGTTTTCCGCTGTTGACTATTTATACTAATATTATAAAGAGGAAAATCTTGACATTTTGTTTGTTTGTTTGTAAGAATTTGACTCAAAAACTACTGAACCGATTTGAAAAATTATTTCACCCTTAGAAAGCTGTATTATCACTGAGTAACATATTTTCATTTAAAAGAAAGTACTTTTATTAACATAATTTACCTACTTTTATGCGAGCGAAGCCGTGGGCATAAGCTAGTATTTTATTTAAGTTTAAGGTGACAACATAACTATGTCTACAGTTAAAACAAAATAAGTATCAAAGCCAGTTTTCGGCACTCGCTTAAGCCTCCTATTGCTGTTATTCTGAGAAACATTCCCTCGAACGCGCAACCAGTAAATGTCAAGTGCCGAATTCCCAATTCGGACAAAACTTTATTGAGTTTGTAACAGTAACATTTTCAGTAATTGGCTGATGTCTAGAGCTCCAAACATTGAAAAACTTCTGCGTAATCTTTGCCTAATTCTTCTGGGAAATGCTCTTGTAGGAACAACGTGGAACACATACCAAAGCATTAATTTTGTTATATATTATGAAGACTTTCGCCATAAAATGTTTCTTCAAAACACTATCCCTGAAGGCGTAAAACTGGAGTTCGCCTTAAAACCGAATTCGATGCAGACGTATTCGCGGATAAAAGCTAATCAAATACGAGGGTGCGTTTTTAAGTTCGCGGAATGGAATAGAAGGGGATGAAATAATATTACAAAATTATTTTTCCTTTTCAATATATTCACCTGAAACCCTAATACATTTCTCAGATCTATGAATTAACTTATGAATACCTTCATAAAAAAATGTTTTGTCTTTCTCTGAAAAATACGCCGAAACTGCATCCTTCACTTCTTCATCGGTTGAAAATTTCTTTCCTCGAAGCTCTTTTTTCAGATTTGGAAAGAGATAATAGTCGCTGGGAGCCAAGTCTGGGCTATAAGGTGGGTGATCAATGATATCGAAGCCCACCTTGTGCAAAGCAGCCAACGCAACTCGACTCTTGTGAACAGGAGCATTGTCGTGCAAGAGCAGGACACCTTTGGTCAATTTTCCTCTTCTTTTTTCTCTGATTGCCTCTTTTAACTGCTCTAAAATTGAAGCGTAGTGTTCTCCGGTTATGGAAACACCTTTTTCTTTGTAATCAACCAACAAAATTCCTTCTGTGTCCCAAAAAACTGTCGCCATGAGCTTTCACGCCGATTGCGACACCTTGAATTTCTTAGGCGGTGGTGTACCCTTTTTATGCCACTGCATGGAATCTTGTTTAGACTCAGGTTCATAGTGATGAACCCAAGTTTCACCCCCAGTAACAATTCGCTCCAAAAAACCATCCTTGTCTTCATTACACTGGCTCAAAAACGCACGCGAACACTCGACGCGCTTCTGTTTTTGAGGCGGTGTGAGCATTCTAGGCACCCATCTTGCACTGACTTTTGTCATGCCGAGATGATCATGGAGAACCTTGAAAATGGTCGTTTCAGATACTCCAAACATCTCTGCGATTTGTTTTTTCTTCAAACGTGCATCCTCCAATATTAATTTTTCGATTTTTTCGATAAGATCTGGAGTGGTGACCTCAACAGACCGCCCAGGCCGGGAATCGTCTTCAATTGATTCCCTGCCTTGCTTAAAGAGGTTGTGCCACTTGTATACCATGGTTTTTCCTGGACAAGAGTCCCCGTATACAGATGACATCTCTTCCAAAATGGTTTGAACATTTTTTCCTTGCTTGGTAAGGAACTTTATAACGGCGCGGAACTCGATTTTCTCCATACTTCACAATTTCTTCCAGATTGAGTTGCTTGAGGGACGATAGTTCAAAGACTAATGACCTCATTATGATAATACTCGGTATATATACTAATTATTAGTTGCTAAACACGTTAGTGACTAAACAAGCACCCCCACCACCTTCCATACCCTCCATTCCGCGAACTTAAAAACGCACCCTCGTACATATGCCTTAGCGAGAACAGGTACTTCTATTCTTGCTGCTTTTAACAAGCTTACAAACGACATCTAGGTATAGAGATGTTCTTTTCCACCAACTGGCGACTTTATGTCATCGAAGCAAACATGAACTAACTACTTACGGTATAATGAAGCCCAAGAACTCGAGTGGAAAGTTAACGAATATGTCACTCCAAATCCAAAGTTTATGCTTGAAGTATCGTCGCCTACACTTGGGCCCATCTATTACCAGCTCACCATGTTTGCTGACGTAACCCTGTACGTAATAAGCAAACCATTAATTTATAGTGCCCAACATTGCTTATCTAAATTCATTTTGTAATAAATATATGTTAAAATTGTGGATTGATGCTAAATACTATGTTTGGCACAGGCATGTTAAAATATTATTGATAAATAATAACAATCGGTCAAACAGTTTAAAGGTATTGTTGTATTTTTTCTTTCGAGTAGATGTACTATTAAAAATTCTTTATATTTTATGCAATTTTGCAACATCACTGAAACTAATATCAAGCAAAATGTACTATCTTTCTTCTGCCATACGGGGCTTAGAGCGAAAAATCCTGGCGCTCGGTTCTCCTCGCACAAATTTCTAAGTATGCTAGCAGGATGAAGCAATTATTCGCGTGAGGAATTAGGCTGCAGAACGACCATGAGGTCGTAACCAAACTAACATTGAAAGGAGCATGGAACCAGAAATTATGAGTATATTTAGCAAAAATGTATTGTGTAATATATAACCTCCAATCTAGTTATAATAACGTAATTACTATAACAATAAACAAATTTCTTGGAAATTCGTCTAGCGCATTTTTTCGTATATAGATAGCCACAAAAATATTCCATAATATAATTAAATTTCAATAAAACACTTAATGAATAAAATGTCATCAAAGAAAACTTACTTTCCTAGAATTCACTTTGTAAAAGTATTTTTAGTAAAAGTTAGAACTTTAAATGGTTATTATAGAAGTCTTATAAGTACAACACAACTATTCAAAGTTGTTCTTAGTCCAAAAATATAATTAAGCAATTTATTTAGAATTATTATCGTTATTTTAAATAAGCTGGCTTTACTCTAATCCATATAATATGCTGCGTCACTACTCATTACGCACCGATTTGTGATCTATTTACATGAACTCTAAGTTACAGCATGTTATCAAAGCTTGTCAATATTTACTTTTTGATACAAGAATTTTATATTCGTAGGCAATGGAAACATAATTTAATTTACTAATATTATAAAGACGAAAGATTTGTATGTTTGTATGTAACTGATAAACTCAATAACTAAAATAACGAGTTTAAAAATTCTTTCACCATTACTAATCAACTTTATCCGGAAGCAACATAGAATATATAACATTACGCTACGAGCCACGGGAGCGAAGCAGTAATCATAAACCTGGGTGAAACGGCAGTGTACAGGTAGTAGTTTGTATAGGAATGAACTACGACTTCATCCGCTTAAGTGTATGGTTACCAATAAATACCAATAAAAAATCTTATTTAATATGTATTATATTATTTCAATGGTAAAAACATTGTTACACCTTGACATTTCAAGATTATATAATTACCTGATGCATAGCCAAATATATCTTTATGTAAAAAAATATATCGAAGGCTGCATGTGTCCATAACAATACGTAGCAATCATTGAGGGTCACTAAATCGTACAGGCCTATCACGTATTGAATGGTCACCATACAACATGTTGCGTAGCCGTAACTCTGAAAACAACATATTATTATTACACACACATACCTACACACAAAACCTATTAAGCCTTAGACTGCCGGGCTGTGAGAACTGTGTGCCAATATAGCATGTAGTTATTTGAACCCACACAAGCTGAAATACAAATACAAAGTCAATCGACATTGGCTATTAGGTGAACGGTATAGATTACTTAGAACGGTATATTGAATGTAGGTTCTACTAACAAAGAATACAAACGTTATTTAAAACCTGCATTATTTAATAAAAATATTTAATTATGAAGAAATAGCCTAGTAGGAGACTTTTAGACTGCCACAAAAAGGTCCGATTTCCATCATAAGGCACCTATGACTCTTCGAAATGATTTTCCTAATAAATAGTTAATTGTCACTCGCTTTCTAACGTTGAAAGAAAACATCGTGAGGAAGCCTGCATGTCCCAGAGCTTGCTATAATGTTCCCAAAGATATGTGAAGTCTACCAACCCGCACTGGGCCAGCGTAGTGGACTGTGGCCCAACCCTTCTAATAATGAGACCCAGCAGTGCAACAGTTTTTATACAGGGCTGATATTATTATATTTATATAAGGAAAATTATAAATTAATTAAAATTCAGTACTAACACTGAACACGTTTATTATTATTAGTTAATGAATGACTGCCGAGAAGAAACAGAGGGTTGCCTACAGAGATAGCTTTGATTTTACACTTGAATAATTTCTTTTGAATGAATAAACATAATAAAATAAGATAATGATAAAAACATAATTGCTCAATAGCTTGAATGGATTTTTATAAATAACAGTTGTTTACGTTCATTGAACTGTCGATTTGCTTATAAAGATAGATTCACTTCCAAAATATATCTCGTGCCTTAATTGAGCATTAAATTTATTTTTCTTCTTTCAATATGATTACTGCCTATATGTTCTATATAATATAGGTAATAGTCGCTTAGAAAGTGTATTCATTATTTAGCAAACTTAAAGTTGTACATCTCAAACCTGCACTAATAGCTTTTTTACTGCGTTTTGCCCGATAAATAAGATTTGCAGATTCTCATACACCTGCCTCTTTCATGTCCATTTTTGCATTTAATTGTTTTGTTTTTTTAAACAGACAGCTCTGGCTATGGAAATAATTCCTGTATAATAAAGTATTCAAACAACGGACACAAAGAACACCCAGATTAGGAAAAACTATTTGTGGATTACACAATTTTTTGTCCCGTGTGGGATTCGAACACATCCACATGCGACCACTTAATCCACAACGCCATCCGTGCAGTCAAAATTGTCATAGGGTCGGCAACACAAGTGCAAGCGGTATATTATATATGTGTTTATTAACCACTTATCTTTATATATATAAATCTTCTGTGCGTGTGTTTGTAATTAAACTCCTCCTAAACGGCTGGACCGATATTGATGAATTTTTTTGTGTGTGTTCAAGTGTATTTGTGAATGGTTTAGATTAGCTGTTCTTTTTTCGTTTGTACAGGATAACGTCTTTCGGGTCCTCTAGTGATGTATAAAAATATCTAAGACGGTACTAGTAAAAATAATATCATTAAACGCGCAATATTGAAGGTAACTTATAAAGAGTATTAATCCTACATTTCTAATGAGTCACGCCCGTTTAGAAATAATATATTCTATTATCATATTTTATTATAATCCGTTTTCCTAGAAACATTAATCTGGAGCAGCGCAAATTATTTGATATTATTTAATAATAATGGTTGGTTTCGTCGAAACGAGCGTTGTACATCGCACGTAGATCTGTAATTGAATGTTCTGAGAATCAGTATTACATTTCAATAGTTGCTGAGAAACAATAACTAGCATCTACATTAATAGAACTACTGCACTGCAATATGCTCCGTAGAACAGATTTAACCATAGACCTGTAGCCAATATGTATTAGATATATCGATGTATATTAAACTGTACTTGGATATGTTCTGCCAAGCTATGAAAAAGTTTTGTGATAATATCAACCCTTCGAGGGTGAAATGTAGAAACAAAAAGCTTAACTTTCCTGTTTATATCTTTTGTATTTTTTATTTTGGTGAATATAGTTTTTCTGCTCTTTATGTTCTATAATTATGAAAAAATGTATTTTACAGCATCTGTTAAAGTTTAGTTTAAGTATTATATACACCATTTTTCCATTTTATGATGCGGTGTTGTCTGGATAGTAAACCCATTTTCTTTTATCAATATCATCAGCTATCGAGCTGCATCGACTTGTTTTTATAATGATGATACAATGAAATTAAACTACTATATACGGATTTTATCGCGTTGTTTATTAATCACTGTATTACATAATTTTAAAACGTTACACTACTATTACTATTGAATTTTACTAATATAAAAGCTAATAAAATTATTTAAACTATTAAAACTATTTATATTTAGGTTTTATTATTAAACAAAAGACAATATTATGATGATACAACCATATTCTAACCATATTTTAACCATATTTTGGTATTGATACAACCATACTCGGTCGGCCTCGATGGCGTAGTGGTTAGTGTAACCGACTGCTATGCCTAAGGTTGCGGGTTCGATTCCCGTACAAGTCAAACATTTGTGTGCATGAACATGGATGTTTGTCTTGATCTGGGGGTTTCTAAGTATAATAAGTATGTGTTTACAAAAAAAAAATGTATATATGTATGTTTATCCTATGTCTAGTACCCATAGTACAAGCTCTGCTTAGTTTGGGCTAGATGGTGTTGTGTGTATGTGGCAGAATATTTATTATTATACTCAGTTTATCGCAACTGAGTATGGTTGTATCAATACCAAATTTTGGCAATATGGCTTTTACAATATTTCATCCTCGATGGGTCGATATTAGCTATGTTCTTCCTCGCATAGTCTAAACAATCAACTTTGAGCCTGTGTCATGACCTGTACCTTCCGTCAGAGGCGATGTTGATCAATACCAGTGTAAGTCAGTGGACTTACCTTATATCAGTGGATATTGTTTGGCCTTGCAGAGTTTTAGGATCGCGAGAGTCATCTTAACAAAGACATACGTTTAAGCAAACGCGTTTACCCGCTTGGCTTAGTGGTAAACAAAACGCATAGTCACATTTCTAATATAAGGACAACTTATAATATAAATGATGATAATATAGATAGTAGTAGAGAAACACAGTACAGTTTACCAAGTCACTAGTTACACGTTTAATAGCCAAGCATTTACCATGATCTTACACATTCATGATGGTTTTATTTTAGCTATTAAGTACAGTTTCATAAAGAGCAAGTACCAACATAAATTCATATTACATAGATATGCTAAACAAGTAAGCACTTCATATAAGTTGGCACACCTGTGTTAGTATACATGGAATACGTATCTTAGCGAAATGGCATGAAAAAATACACGCATGATATTCCTACCTTTCTGTAAGTATAGTCTAAATTATTCATCATATTCTTGCGTAGTAATTTGCATATTTTGTTTATACTTTTATTTTATTTATACAGAAATACGTGTAGGGGTAAATAAGTCTTCTTCTTGTGCCCGATGAAATATATTCATATTACACGTGGATAAACATTTGCTGGTACTATAAATATTAAACAGAAATTGATACAAATTTGTAAGAGAAAATATATAGTTTAAAAACCAAATCTGTTTCCCAGATTGTTGAAATTTATTTATAAATATTCTTACTTTTATTCATTACTGATTGATTACCGAAGAAAACTCACTACATTTTTTCATTTATATTCCTGAAAGGATAGGCTGAGGTAAATATATTACACACTATTATGATACACACTATATATTACATACTATTTCGACAACTATGTTTTTATCACACGCATTAAGAGGCGAATCTATAGTCGATTACCGACCACATTTCTAAACGTCGTACTAATACTTAGAATATCATAACAGAAAATATACATTCGGGACCTAACGATGGCATATAACCATCACTGGAACCTTATACCAAGGCAGCTTTACAATAACTATACTAAATTACCCGTAAGTGATAATAACGAATACTAACAAACATTAAGTTACTAATCCGCCACACACACATCTGGACTATAATTACGCACACCTAACACGACTCTATCTATCATTACAAATGAACAACTAAACAGGTTTATTGGGAGCTCAACGATATCGGCTTACCTGAAACATGAGTGTGCCGGGCCGGAGGAGATTAGAGGCATCCGAGTAACTGTGGTACGTGCTAACACTCGCTGTGGACTTCGCTTGGCTCACGTTCGATGACGATTGGCTCATCGACAGGTGACCTGTGAACCAATAAAAGGTACTATAACAACACCGCAATGTTTATAACAAAGCCTTAAATGAGAGTCTTGTCCATATGCAACATAAATAAAGGTTGCTTAAAAATACTCCACTATAACACTAATAAAATAAAGAGCAAAAGATTTCTTTGTATGTTTGCAAGAGATAAACTCAGAAACTACTTAACCGATTTTATTAATTCTACCATCATTAGAAAGCTACTGTATCCATATCAGCACGGTAGCTGAGCAGTAACCATAAACCATTCAAATATTCAAATAATTTATTTGTGAAACATAGGTGTATACAACAGGTCTTACATATAAAATAGGGCGCTATGTTTTGTCTTAAGACATACAAATATTATAAAATGCAGAATGGAATTGCTAAAAATTTTTACATGAATAAAGGTTATTATAAAAAAAAAAAAAATTATAATATTCATAAAACATAACAATAATAATAATAATAAGATTAAAATAAATTACAGATCTGATGTCAAAATTTTAAATGCAACATAATTAAAATTATAACTCTTTATCGTTTAGAAACTCGTCAACTGAATAATAACATTTGTCAAGAAGAATTGTCTCTAGTGATTTTTTTAATTTTGACAATGGCATTATTTTTATGAAATTAGGAATTTTATTATATATTCTAGGAGCGATTCCGAAAAAGCTTTTGTACATCAGGGCAGTCTTACATTTTGTGTAACATAATTGATTTTTGTACTGAGCACGTAATTGAGTTTTCTTGACTGCTGATAGCTTAATAAATAAATGCGGGTTTCTTTTTACAAAAAGTGCAGTTTCTAATATATATAGTGCCGGAAAAGTAAACAGTTTTAATGATTTGAAGTAAGGCCTACAACTGTCTGTGATTTGTAGACCGCACATTGACCTAATGCAACGCTTTTGCATCCTGAATACCGTCTCTCTATCAGTTGATTGCCCCCAAAAAATAATACCATATCTAAGAATTGAACCTACTAAGCCATGATATGCTGTAAGCAAGGTTTCAATATTTACTCTTTTGGAAAGTTGGAAAAGTACATATGCGGATTTACTTATGCGCTTACATATATCTTCTACATGGAGTTTCCAAGTGAGTTTATTATCAATAGTTATTCCCAGAAACTTACTACTAGCGACCTCTTCTATCAAACAGTTTTTATATGTAACAGAAATTGTTGGGTTTGTACGACGTTGATGGAAATGCATTATTTTAGTCTTGCTTAAATTTATTCTTAAATTATTCTTATCAAGCCACTTTATAATTGCACCTACAGCGCTATTGATTTCATTTTGGTACTCATAAGGATTAGTACACTCAATAATTGCTGTGCTGTCATCAGCAAAGAGTACCATTTTGTGCGTTATCGCTTTTGGGAGATCGTTAATGTATATTAGGAACAATAACGGTCCCAATACACTGCCTTGAGGCACACCATAATTTACATGTCTAGATTCAGATGTATATACTGATTCTATCTTACTAATTGGGCATATTCTAGAGATTTCTGTATACTGTGATCTATCACTAAGGTATGATTGTAAGAGTTTAAGGATATTTCCTCTTATACCATAGCCGTACAATTTTTGAAGTAGGATTTTATGATCAACAAAATCAAAAGCTTTTGTCATGTCAGTGTATATAGCACATATTGGATTTCTTTTATCTATGGAAGTCAAAATATTAGATATTAGCTCAAAAAATGCCATATTCACTGAAATGTTTTTTCGAAACCCTTTCTGTTCAATGCAGAATAGTTTATATTTTTCAAAGTAATTATACACAGCATTATATATTACTTTCTCTATTATTTTTGAAAGTATCGGAATTTTCGCAATTGGTCTGTAATTTTTTACATCTGTTTTGTCATTCCGTTTGAAAAGGGGTTTTATAACAACTTTTTTTAGTTCATTAGGAAATATTCCCTCGGTAATGCAGTTATTAATAATGTGCGCTAGTGGCGGTGCAATTATTTCCTTGACGTATTTAATGGCTTTTGTAGATACGCCGTCGTAGCCGACAGTGTTAGTGTTTTTTAAGTCATTAATTATATTTATTATGTCAATGTATGTCACTGGTAGCATAAATAATGAATGAGATGTCAAATTTTCAAAATTATTAGTATTGGCAATGTCTGAATGTATATTGTTTTCAATTGAGTCAATAAAGTAGTTGTTAAATTCATTGGCTATGTCAATCGGATGCGTAAAAGTCAAATTATCCCTTTTTAATAATGATACTGATTCTTGGGGAAAGTTGAATTTAGTTTTGTTAATTATTTGCCAGGCAGCTTTAGATTTGTTTTGGGAAGTCTTCACAAAATGATTATTTTGGGCTTTCTGGGTTAATCTTATTATTTTTCTATATTGTGCTGAATATTTTTTAAAAGCCAGTTTATTTTTTAAATTAGGATTATGTCTGTACTCCCAAAGTAGAAGTCTTTGTTTTTTACTGCATATTTTAATTCCATTAGAGATCCATTTAGTCGATTTGCTAGTTTTAATAGCTATGCATTTTTTTGGAAAGCATAATGTATAAAAGAGTAAAAAATCATCCATAAAATTTCGAAAAGATTCATTTGCATCATTGGTATCATAAACTTGCTTAAACACTAAACTTTTCAAGTATGATTTAAATTTAATTAAGTTTTCCTTCGAAATGTCCAGCTTGCTTGTTTTCCAAAATTTAATTTTACAAGTTCTGTTAATAGGTACTTTCAATATTTGTGAAGTGTGATCAGAAAGAATTAAATCTATTATTTCAGCTCTGCAGCCTGCGCGATAGTTATGTGCAAAGTTATCGATGCATGTGTTGCTACTCAGTCTAGTAGGGGCATTCAAGGCTAATTTTAAATTATATTGTTGAAGAAAATATTCAAGATCTAATGTAATTTTATTTCTTTTAAGGACGTCAATGTTAATATCTCCACATATAACAATATTTTTGTTTGATTGAGAGCAAATTTTTTTCAATATATTATCTAACCTTTCGTAAAATATTGTATAATTGTTTTTAGGTATTCTATACACGCATACAATAATAATGTGATATGAAACAAGTTCTATAGCACTGCATTCAAAAACGTTTGGCACAGATTGTTTTGCTACGTCTGATATTTCCCTATACTGTAAGCCTTTTCTCACAAGAATACAGGTGCCTCCTCGTTTGGCATTTCTTGAGAAGCAAGCTGCTAGACAGAAATTGGGTATTTGCAAGAAATCTTCATATCCTCTTTCTATAAAATGTTCTGTTATACAGATTACATCTATAGGGTTTCCTGTATTATAGAGTTCTTCTAATTTAACAATGACAATATCCAATTTGTTGAGTAGCCCTGCTATGTTTTGATGAATAATATTTAGAGAATTATAGAAAAAACTGAGAATTGTTCTGTTCCTTTGTGTCTATCCAGGCTTGTTGTTTTTTATGGAAACTATCAACCTCTAGGTGAACAGCATTCAGTAAGCTTATGCTGTCAATGAGATCTTGCAAATCAGATAAAATAATTTTATGACCTTTGTTATTCAAACCGCAGTTGACTATAAATCTTTATACTTATATCTGTTTATAACTGATGACATTGCACGGGTACGATTTGATATTTACTACTATTAATAAAATGTATGACCTTCAATACACGAAATATATTCCATGTAATTATCGTAATGATAACGAAAGTCGCTTCAAGCGAAATTCATCTATTAGTTTAGAACACTGAAAATTTTGTTTTATGCTATACAACATGGTGCAAACAACAACAACAAAGGGAATATACTTCGACTGCAATCAACTTTTCTCATCACATTATGTTAAGGTTAATAAATATTGCATCCTGCCAAGAGATTTCCTCCTATTTCTCTCTAGCATACAAATCCTGTTACAAATTAAGTTTAATGTAGTCTATTTGATGTATTGTTTATCTAGCCTGATCGTTTATTCAGGTTCTCTGACTAAGTTAATGGAATTGTATACAATGTATACATATATGAGGTTGATAGATGATTAAGTTATGTACATAAGTATCTGACTGCTTCCTTATGTTATTCTTTCTACAGAAAATTAGTCGTAATCACATAAACAGACACGTTGCGTGCAGACAGTGGTCCGTAGCAGTTATTAGGTGAATGTAAGAAGCAAACAAAGTACACATTATAGAAATGGAAAAATCTGCTATCAATCACCAGTAGATAGCCAACGGTCTCTAACGCTGTACGTGTTATGATCTCATAGGAGGTGGACATAAAACACGCTCTCTTATAGCGCGCTCACAAGGAGCTGCTAAACAAAACAGCCATACGATACTTCGATAAAGTCTTTAGTCTCAGTACTTTGAGGAAAACCGAGCCATTCATACACTAAAAACCCCTTGGCTCGGATGGGAACATTTTCAATAAGTTATAGTATCTTTAGACTCGGTTGCCTTTAGTAGTATATTGACTTTGCCCAACGGTTTCACCCGCTTCCCATCTAACGGTCATCATGTTAGATATCCTATAGACTTGAGTTAGTATTAATCTTTGGTCCCTTTGTCGGCCTCGATGGCGTAGTGGTTAGTGTAACCGACTGCCACGCCTGAGGTCGTAGGTTCGATTCCCGTACAAGTCAAACATTTGTGTGCATGAACATGGATGTTTGTCTTGGTCTGGGTGTTTCTATGTATAATATATATGTATTCTAAAAACAGTATACATATATGTATGTTTATCCATTGTCTAGTACCCATAGTACAAGCTCTGCTTAGTTTGGACTAGATGGTTCTGTATATATGTGATAGAATTTTATTATTATTATTATGTTTCTTTTATCACAGGTACTTTCTAACATATTATATTAGAAAATACCTGGCCCTTTGGGAGGCTTACACGGAGACATGGGTCCAACGTGAGGAGGCCCTTCGAGAGTTTTGATCAAAGGTGTGATGGAACACCTACAGCGGCACTAGCCGCAGCACGCGTAGGACTATTGCTACGTATGGCTTCTAATATATGGGCTATAGGTATGAGTGTTTTGTGGACCGGTATATTGCTAACTATGCATGATAAACGGCGTCTGACCTGAATACTCTAATAGCATCAATGCAATGGGCAGACGGTGACACGCCAACTCACTAGATGGGCCCCCTGATAAGCCACTATAGGCATACAAGCCAGCAGCAGAGGGCAACACCGGTGCGAGTGGCTAGGGGTGTCGAGCGATGCGGCGCCGGTTTCACCATCACGGGTCTCGTGACAACGGAGACCCGGAGCGGGTTTCCCCGTAATTATGCCCTTGAAAATGACACTTCCACCCCCAAGCATATAGCTCTAGCGGCCCCCCTCTGACCGGCCGACCAAGGCGAGCCAGAGTTGAGAGTCCTACGGGCGCTCTTGAAGTTCCACCCCAGCCAACCAGTAACGGCAAGCCGGGGACGAGGCCCTAACCAACTCTCTGAGGCATTCAGGACCGCAGTGTCGCCACTCACATTCAGCCCGCCACAAGCTGCCCTGCGGTTTGTGCCGTTTAATTTAACCTGGTGATACATTTTTTGTTTATATCACAAGGCGAAGGTGATAGTTTTAAAGCTAGTGTACTGTGCCCTCCGATATCGCGTTAGTCTCATGATGAGATAACGACTGTTCCAGAAGGGTTATTATTATTATTATTATACATATTGCCCATTTCTAATTAAACAGGTACTTATAACTTACTTTAATATTTATTTGTAAACAATTTTTTTTGTAAATGTCCTGATTGTAGAATCTCACCACTATTTATAGTTCCAAAGATAAGCGCACTCAAACAAAACGATATCCTTTAGAACAAACAATTTTCTATTTTATAGTAAACATACTAGTATCTTAAATAAAAAAATAAAAAAAATATTTTCTTAAAAATTATAATATGTGTTGAATACAAACATTTTTTGTGACACGATAACCCAGGTAGGAGAACCTCGGGCACGCCACGATCGTGGTGGTAAGTCACGTGTTTGAGGAGTGGCTGGAGAGGCGGCATGACGCACTCACCTTCCGGCTGACACAGGTATTGACTGGCCACGGTTGTTTTGGCCAGTTCCTGTGTCGTTTACGCCTGCAAGAGACGCCCGGTTGTCACCACTGCGGCGACTGCCGCGACGTTGTTGAGGACACGGCGCTGCACACTTTGGCGGTTTGCCACGCCTAAGCATCGCAGCGCCGTGAGTTGATCGCGGCAGTCGGATCAGTTGCCCCCTCGCTCCCGGCCGTAGTTCAGTCTATGGTTTGGAGTGAGAGGTCGTGGAACGCCGTTGCCTCCTTCTGTGAGGAAGTGATTTCCATCAAGGAGGCGGCGCAGCGGGAGAGGGCGCGTTTAAACCCTCTCCCCAACCGCAGAGCCGGGCGCCGGAGGGCGCGGGACGACCTCCAGCAACCCTGAAGTTTGACTTCGTAAGCCACCGGGCTTCGTAGGCCTGCCCGCCATCCGTTCAGCACCAGGTCCGAGAAGCGGCGTGCGTGTTCCCACGCGCGCCTCTGTGTCGAGTCCGTCTCTCCTCTAGCAGGGAAACAGTAGGGAATATACTTGAGTGAGTGCCTTTGGGTAGTTCTCTTTGTGTAGTGGCCTACCGTTTCATACCGTGGGCCGTACCCTCGGCGGGGTCGCGACTGCATGCGAAAGCGATTCGCGCGGCCCCGTCGATAATGGTTTTTCGAGGAGCACCGCGGTAGGTTTAGTCGGTATTCCGGGAGGTACATTATTCTTATTCCATCTTTCTTTTACCCCGGTGAGTCCGACATAATCCCTCCGCCCGCTCCCGCGGAGGGAAATGCGTCAAAGCAATCCGCCAATTAAAAAAAAAAAAGGTAGGGCAACCTAAGTAATCAACATAGTATATTGCAGTTCAACATCGACACAAGCTTGTGTCATTATTATCCAAAGGCAAAAGACTATTAGGACCCATAGCAACTAAGAACCGGAAAGAACTAGATTACATTATGTACTTTGTGACTCAAGTAAACATTTCCGATAAAAAGTCTTACGATTATATAAATGGAAACTGCCGCTTACCAGATGAATTAGCTTTACTTGAACCACTGAAGGCTGTTAGGCCTGATTCCATAGATATCATATCAGCTGATGAGTTATCTGTCGAAAAAATAATCACCATATATACATATATATTAGATCTACAGAGTTATATAGGAAAGTTGTGTCAACGAAATATGTAAAAAGTTATCATTACTAATCAATATTAAGTAATTATATTTGTACTTTTCAAAAACAAAAAGAAATCTAATTACTGAATATGCTCAAAACTAGAAGCTTTTTTAAAAATAAAAAGTTTTGGATTAGGTTTCCAATGTAATTTTTGTAAACCATGTATGTGATTTATTACTAATATAGCGCAAAATAAAATGATTACACCAAACCGGGCAACGTGAAAAAAATCACAAGCTCCCACGCAATCTTTCGAACTTTCTTTGAAATTAACCTGATAAAAAGTTAAATGAAAATCATCTACGCACGGTAATACTCCCACATGATTACCTCATCGCCGCCGCGTCGTTGAAACTTCAACATCTAACCACATTTTAAAGAAGGTAAATCTTGCTATATTATATTTAAGACAGAGCGAATTTTGTGAATTTTGACCGTTTTTAGTGCCTAAAATAAATAAAATATACAAAAGAGGAAAACGTAGCAACGTAGACATATAGCAGTGGTAAATATAGATTACATCCAAAAATATTGTTGCTTTAATTTCGTTATTCGGAGAGAAAACCGAGGAATACGTATGGACGTATAATTTATGGACTAAACGGTGCCCACGTTTCCCCTTAATCAACAATTTAAAGCCACACACTTTACCTGACGAAGTGTCATCATTCATTTCCATGGTAATGGGCAGTATATAATCACGGGACATTTCGAATGCTTTAGTCAATGGCTCTTGAATCTTTGGGTAATACTTGACCAGGTTAAAGAATGTCACGCTCGGTATCACTAGTAAATCTAGACTGCGACTTGCGCATATGGTCACTTCGGAACATGATATCGGTTGCTGGAAACGTTAACAAAATGTACCACTTTATACTTCGACAAGGATTTTGTAGGGTACTTAAGATTTACAACCAGTTTATGTGTTATCCTTGACTCGCTTTTGTGTAGAGTTTGTTCATCCTGTTAATATGATTGCGGGATTTGTTGATATGTCATTGTATATTGAGTTAGTTTAAGTATGTATTTGAATGTTAGAAACTGTATCGTGACTCGATAAATTGTCTCAAAATCCTTACTAATAATTATAAATGCTAATGTGATAATGTAATTTGTTACGCTTTCACGCCTTAACTATTCACGTCGTGAGAAAAGGACATAGGCTACCTTTCATCCAGAAAAAGTACCCTACGGTATCGAAACGATTTGAGCCACATGCACCTATCTATAACGACCAATGTAGTCCTCAACATATAGCTTTATCCGTCGCTATAAGTTGATAAAGATGAAGTTAAAAATAGCCTTAGGATCGAACTCGAGATCTTTGCATGGCAGTCCCAGTAGGCTATCGCTAGAATATCTATTATACCAAAAAATATACACTACGAGACCTTATATACGGCGCAGTAGTGTAATAAAGCAGGTGACAGCAGACTGCAAAAAGGCATACCCATTTCAAAACTGAAATGTTATAAGCCGGTAATTGATGCCATCTAACGGAAATCGATACAAGAACTGTTAAGTAGTTTATTTATATCGTAAAAGATGGCGGTGCACGACTACATAATAAAAAGAAGTAGATTTCTTAATAACTCAATTTTGATCAATTTACTTTAAACAAATTTTTAATCTCTATTTGCAATAGTTTAAAGAACACATTTCAGGGTAAAATAAGAAGTAACGAATTACAAATGAATTTATGAATTTATTCTGATTAGTTAATTTAGAGATACTTTCGATGACTCGGTATTCTGTTCATACGCAAACATTATTCTGTCCCTGTGTTCGAGTGTCTTTTCGGTTGAGATTATAATTTCTTATAAATTTCACCTATTTGCTAAAATGAGTAGACGTTACATTATTTATAAAAGAACGCCATCTTGTTCATTCATATTCATTCTAATTCGAGTGTTTACCGGATTTTGAACCTTAAGGTATGCATGCACTATTACTGCACTATTACAGGTTACTGTACCATGTATTTAAGAAAACAAAAGTGGCTTTATAACAGCTAAAGAAGCCAAAACAATTGTCTATCTGTATGTTTGTACGCGTATCACTCAAAAACTACTGAACAAACAGAATGCGGTTTTCTAAATTAAATTGCTTGATGTCTAACTTAAAATCTGGTGCACGTTTCATCTTGCTAGAAGCCGAATATTAATAAAGAGATTTTTTGAAATCGTATTATTATCGATTCTAACTATATGCATGTTTTATGTATATATATGTTTAATTTATCCGTTCATGCAAAGAAATAAAATATAGTCAGGTACATCCAAATTTCATGCCTACTAAGTTGCAGGCAAAACCTAGTACTAAATTAAATTACCTAATAATATCTAAATAATTAATATATTCTCGATATAATACTATTATAAATTATTCTAAATTAAAATTAATAGATTTTCCGGATGATTTTCGGTATTGTGCGCATAAAATGTGTTCTAATGCTAATCACATGGAAGTGTTAGATACAATGTATCGCAGTTTGGTACGCATTTTAAAGGAAGGTGCCGAACGTACTTATTTATGTAAACAGATGCGTCATAATAGCAAGAGATACATACCTGGTTGGAACAAATATGTTCGTGACGCTCACAGAGAGGCTCGACTGTGTTATCAAACATGGTTGTTTTATGGTAAACCTGCTAGTGGTTATGTTTACAATAAAATGTGTCAATCTAGGAAAGCCTTTAAGACCAATCTGAAATATTGTCAAGATAACCAACAGCAGATAAAAATGGATATTTTAGCCAAACATCACACTAATAAGAAATTTGGATCATTTTGGAAATCAACAAATAATTTGAATCCGAAGTTGAGTCCCCCTGTGAGCGTGGCGGGCGTACACGAGGCGACGGATATAGCCAATGCATTTCGGCGTCATTTCCAGATTGAGTCACCTCTTACTAGACCTGTGCAGGTGTTTGATGCTGAAGGCAACTCTGGGGACATTACTATTATTTTTACGGCACAAGAAATATCAGCCATCATAAAGAAAATGGAGAGGGGTAAATCCCCAGGTCATGATGGCCTCAGCATCGAGCACCTGAGGTATGCGGGGGGACACTTGCCTCGTGTGCTGGCTTTATTTTTTAACCTGTGCGTTAGCCACGGTTACTTACCTGATGACGTAATGTATACAATGGTAGTGCCGATTGTGAAAAATAAAACGGGGGATGTATCTGACATATCCAACTACAGGCCCATTTCTCTGGCCACTGTCGTAGCAAAAGTGTTGGACAGTCTGCTTGATAAGCAATTGGCTAAACACCTCGAACTACATGATGCCCAGTTCGGTTTTAAGCCTGGGCTGTCAACTGAGAGTGCAATCTTGTGCCTCAAGCAGACTGTGCAATACTACACAGACAGGAAGACTCCTATTTTTGCTTGTTTTCTGGATCTGTCACGTGCATTTGATCTTGTATGTTACGATGTTTTGTGGCGTAAACTCGAATGTGAAACTACCTTACCAGCTGAAATAGTGTCGATATTTAAGTACTGGTATAGTAGTCAAAGCAATAGCGTGAAGTGGAATGGTTCGCACCAGTGTCGGATGTCATATTGACGGTGTGTGTATTAACAATATTAGTTATGCTGACGATATGGTGTTGCTGAGCCCATCGATCGGTGCTCTGAGGCAACTGATCGCTATATGCGAATGCTATGCGGTGAATCATGGGCTCAAATATAACGTCACAAAGAGCGAACTAATGGTTTTTAAAGCAGGCAGTGTGACATATTCGTGTATTCCAACTGTCGCTCTTTGTGGAGAACCACTGCGAAGGGTGGACAAGTTTAAGTATCTGGGCCACTGGGTCACTGAAGATCTTAAAGATAATTGTGACATTGAAAGGGAACGTAGGTCGCTGGCTGTCCGTTGTAACATGCTGGCTCGCAGGTTTGCACGTTGTACGAAGCCAGTAAAAGTAACGCTTTTCAAAGCTTACTGTCAGTCCTTCTACACGTGCAGCCTGTGGGTCAGCTTTACTCAGCGGACATACAGCGACCTACGCGTTCAATACAATAATGCACTGAGAGTGCTGCTGCGGCTGCCGTGGCGCAGTAGTGCGTCAGGGATGTTTGCAGATAATAATATTGATGGTTTTGCCGCCATTATTAGAAATAGATGTGCATCCCTGATGACTCGTGTTCGCGGCGGCACCAACAGTATTCTCAGTGTATTCGCAGATCGGTGGGATTCCCCGATGGTGCGGAGGTGGATGCAGCTCCATGCTGAATTGTAATTGTTCATTTTCATCTGTGTCTGTACCCTACTAACACTAGAACTTAAGTCAAATTGTTACTAACCCTATGGACTCCGGTCTGAAATAAAATCTTTCTATTCTATTCTATTCTATTATTCAGAATTGTATGCTTTTGATTTCGATCTAATACCTCTGACATTGCAGTTGAGCGGTCCCAATAGGCTATTATCAAAGCAACGTCGACATTCGATAATTAAGCCGAACACAGTCCGCAAATTATGCACTGTTGCGAATATAGTTCAACAGCGGTTTGCACTCAACCGATTATTGCAACATTACCGTGAAACTCGTTAAATTATATATAACACAATATCACGCCTTCATATATTCAAGAGGTTAAGCAGAACTACCCTCATTTAGCTGGTGTGTAACTTACACAGTGGCACCTAATTTAGACTTTCTAATCTAAGATCTATCAAACTATCAAAGATGCTTTTGGTAAAATTATACTTTAGAAATATTGAATAATAATGATGGGCTCTAGAGATAATAATGTAAGATGGAATTTTATATCCAAATGGATAAATATTTCTTAATAATCTTTTTTATTAAAAAGATCATTCACTAGGTATACTTCCTGAGTCGCGGAGGAATTTACAAACATTCAAACAATGGACACAAAGAACACCCAGACTCGGAACAACCATTTGTGGATCACACAAAGTCAAAACACTCGGAGCAGTGGCAGTGGCGACACGATCACTAAAACTACTACAACATCCTAGCTGTCAAATTAAAAAAGGATTTACTAAGAATTAGTCGAAAACATTTCGATTACACTATAACTTTAGTGTGTAAACAATAGTAGCACGTGCCTTGCTTCTCTACATATGTATACACCACGATTAAACTAATGCTCGTAAATCTGCTCATAATGTTCCCAAAGGAATACTTACCCCAGTAAAGTTTCCAAACATGCCACCAGGTCCCATGCAAGTTATCATTTCATTATACGATGTCAAAACATCTACCTAGAAAGTAATTAATTATCGATTTATTAAACAGAACACGTATGCGTTGAAACGTTTTACAAATTAACGTTGCACAAAATTAAGTTTTAGGAGCAATCGATCTTATAATTATAGTATTATTAACTCGATCGTAAGAACTAAGTTCATATCACTTTAATATTGTTCATAAAATTGTTTGATTTGAATGCATTTCTACTATACTGAACTATGAAGTTTATGCCAATTTCAATCTCATGAAATTAAAATGTGCAAGCAGTCGAAAGATTGGTGGTTAATTTTGGGTTTCAATTACTCTCATTGTTACATTCATTTAGGTACTGTTTACCATTTGTATAACAATTGTTGTCTTTTTTATTAATCTCTTACTTTACATGCAGTCCAATGAGGCTCGGCGCAATATATCATCTTCTTCCAAATATTTTTATCAGTAGTGATCTTATCATTAACATCTTTTTCTTTCATTACGTTTCTTACACACTCCATACATATTTATTTGATCTTCTTCTACTTTAAAATTAAACTACTATATACGGATTTTATCGCGTTTTTTATTTATCACTGTTTACAAAATTTTGAAAATATTACACTACTACTACTATTGATTTTATTTTACTAATTTATAAGCTAATAAAATTATTTAAACTATTAAATCTATTTATTTTTGGTTTACACTTTCCCCGACGATTCGGTTGCTTTTCTCCCCGTGACCATAGCTGCTGAAAAGCAACCGAAACGTCGGGGAAAGTGTAAACCAAAAATAAATAGATTTAATAGTTTCAATAATTTTATTAGCTTATAAAATCAATAGTAGTAGTAGTGTAATATTTTCAAAATTTTGTAATACAGTGATAAATAAACAACGCGATAAAATCCATATATAGTATGTAGTTTAATTTCAATGAATAACATTCGCGTAAACAGAAGACAATATTATGCTTCTTCTACTTTTCTTTCATATACATAACTTTTTACACATGTGTAAAAAAAGAAATAGCATGTGCTCTTATAATATCCCCGTACCTTTACAAACTTTTTTACTATTGCCCCCTTAAGAAACTTAAAAAGATTTTAAATAAATAACGAATGAGTGAACAGTTCTTTGTTTAGACTGCTATATTACTAGCTGAGCTGTATTGTACTCTTGCTCTTACTTGTGGCTATAATGTTATTCTATACGTGTAATTACTATTCTTTTAGAAACTGTTTATAATTTTTAATGTAATGTTAAGCGTGAGAAATATAATTGGCTATCTGATACTTATTGAAATAAATTGTCAAACTAGAATAAGCTGCTGGACCTCCATAAATAAATAAATAACTATAAATAATAACTATAACTATACAAACTTAACATAATTTAAAACTAGACCAGTCGTGTACTAAGTGATTATAAAACAATTTTCTCTCAGGGTTTGTTCAACATGGTTTTATCTGTATTAGTAGATGTAACAAACTACGGATTAAAACTTAATCATCGGATGGAAAACAGCTTTTATTGAAGGGAATCTAAAGCACTAAAATTCTCTGTATATATCGATACGTAAAATTTAAAATTGAGAGAGTCTGGTGCTTACATGGTGATACCAGTATTGTTGTTAAGTAAATTTCAAATAAAAATGACATAAAATCAAAAAGTACCTATATATCTCTCAACTCTCAAGATGCAGAACTCAATAAAATATCCTACATTTAGAACTAAATTTATATGTATATAAGCTATCCCATCGAGATTTGAACACACAAGTTTTCATGTTTATAATAAAAAGCGAATGAGATACACAGACGGAAATAATCGAAATAAACCTTTCTTATTCTTCCAGTTCAGTGAGCCGGCATCATGCCCGGGAACACATAAAATACCCGATCACTTACCTCGAATGATATTTGACTTGAAAGATTGACTGTGGACATAGACTGTCGTGTGTGTAATAAAAAATACCTATGAATATAAATAAGACATGTATAACTTACGGTATACAATGTTTAAGACGTGAAGCAAACTAACATTTTAGTTATGTTTACAAAATAAGCTTACGAATATGAATGGCGATTTGATTTTAGTGGTTATATTAATGCTGTAAATTCTTATTTATGTTTTATAAAAAAGACAATTATTAAGGATTTTACGATCATACAAACAACAGAGGTAAAGAACACCCAGACCCGAAACAAGGATTTGTGGATCGCACAAATATTTGACCCAATACTAGTGGCGATTCGACTACTTAAATCCCTACGCCATCCGTGCAAACACTGTTCTCTGTTAGGCATAAGTAAATAAAATTCAATTATTTAGCTTTGAGAGATACCAACACTATATTTGCAACCCAGTTTAAACAAATGAACAAATAACTATATTATTCTGTAGAATCGAAATATAGACAATACTAACCTTACCGCGATAAATAATAAATATGTAGGACTGCACATCCCTGCACTGTATGACAGTATCACCCTTGAGGAAGTACATCTCGTGCAGGTGTTGCGTGATGACCCTGATGAAAGACCTTTCCACCTTGCCGAACAACGGCACTTCGCGTAGTGCTCGCTCGTACATAAACACTAACGTATCTTCCATTAGAGCTGAGTTCAAGCGCCGACATATTTTCTACGAAGCACATAAAACTATCTAAATAACTCATGAATGCGTAATACATGACTACATTTTGGTTTGGAGCCTCCTATCTCATTTCGAAGCATTACTAAAATATCATCATCGAAATAGGATGTAAATGGGTACGAGTATACGTGTATATTTTATGTCTCATTCGATATTTCACCACCGAATAAATATGTTACTGCGATTCAGTTTATTTCGTGTAGCATCTTCAAAAATTTTCACACAAATTTACAGTCGTATAATAATATTATACTGCGTCAGTTTCGGATGCTTGTTATCGCACCGTATAATGGAAATATTAATGAAATGATTTATCGTCGGCGCCATAGTTGGAAGATGTACGAACTACATTACTGTAATTTGGTAACAAAATGATGAAGCGACGCTGTGACCCCGCAGTTGTCAGCTAAAGCCCACCTGCGGCCACAAAATTACAAACTGATTGACAACGCTACGATACTGCAAAGAAAATGTTGCTTAAAATATCGCCAGAATTTGGCAAAGCTCTGCCAACATTTTTTAATTAGGTACATCTACGTTGGTGTTTCCATTTTAGACCGTAATACCTCAAAAAAGCTGTAAAGGAGATCTTTGTTTACATTTTGTTTGTAATGATCAAATAATGAGACAGGCATTTGACGACCTTTTGTCTCATAAAAATTTGAATATTTCTAAACGCTATGACTAGTGTTTAAAATTTAAAATGAATTGAAATTCACACATATTATAAGACGCTAAGTTGTATGAGTGAGATGATGGTTATAAGATCGCGCCCCATATAGGCAAATTTGCGTACTGACTTAACGTTTTAAACGGCAAATAGTTGTCAAAATGAAAATTGTTCCAAATGGAGAGCCAATTTAGTCTGTGTACTATCACAAAATTCACGTCGAATGTGAACATAAATTGCATTTTAGTTCAAAATTGGCATTTATTAGATTAGTTCGGGACTCTATTTTGAACATATTTTATTACGAGAATTGGCCATCATATAAACACAACACAGCGTTAAAGCCTCATAATATTTGATTACCGCTAAACATTTAAGTTACTAAATTAAAACCGGCTTAAGGTTTTTATGGTACAAAGCGCTAGACTCAGTGATAAACTGAAATCCACTTTCATAATAAATATTAAACCGCGAAATAAACAAATGCACACCAGACAAAAAAATATTTTACCACAGCGGCCGTCAGCGTTTTGGCAGAATTAATGCGTGTACTTTTTCATAAAAACTGCACATAGTAATATTTCACCACTACGTGACCAGTGAATAATAATAGATGTTTTCTCTTATATTATTATACAAAAAGCCTTTGATGTGCAGAATGAATATTGAGTTAATTATTCCAACAAACCTGTGGATTACTGCCGTTGGTTCTTTTCCACACATATTCGAAGTACCTCATCGTTTTCGCGGTGAGCATAGGGTCCACATTTTCCTGATACAGAAAGTTTGCCAGGTCCCTTGTTTTTTCCTATATAACAAACGAGGGTTGAGCTCGTTAAAACTAATATAATTAATACGAAGGGACTATGAAGTCGTAATATTTTTAATGACCAAACTTCAGCCGTAACACGCAGTACCAGAACTAACCATTTCAGCCGTTAATTAGATTTCGTTCATTTCACTTCGTTATATTTCACTATTTTTGCGAGTCCTCTTCGCGTGTTGTCTACAAAATACTGGGCCGGCCTAATATCCGCTTTCTTTATAAATAAGATTACTTCTCTGTAATATAAAAACTTCCATATTCTATTGTAGCGTATTGACTTCCTTTGACATTGGCTTATTAACTTTTTAGATATGTGATCGGCCTTCAAGACAATTGAAATATCACTTACGATACAATACTTTTGTAAGACAGGAAACAATATAAAATGAATATTGTATCCTAGGAAGTTTATTTTCCCTTTGATGTTCAATTTCTATAAGGTTATTACGATTATTTTCTATATGCTCTTACTTTTTAGTATTTTATATAACGAGAAATGTGGAAATGGTTAGAAAATTTCTGTGGCATTAAATGTATAAATGCGATTACTTTCTATTCCTTACAAAGAGGAGGTACAATAACAACCAACCGTTAATGTCCCAGTGGGCGAGAACCTTTTGCTAAAGTTGCCCACAAAACGAGATAACCGCGGCAATTACAGGCTATAAGCCCGCATTTAATATTTTTGAACTGTGCCAATTTTATAATAATAATCATAACGATGATGTTTAATAATTGTAATGTCCAAAATAAAAAGAACAAAGAATAGTTGCTTTCTCTTTTATTTTGCCCTATCTACTCTAATTTTATAGACATATATATATATGGAAATTATTTTCGTTTTTATTAAAAACGAATATCGGATGACAATGTATATCAATATTATTTTATTTTCATATGACAATAAACTGCTAGGTGGCGGAAGCTTTCACCGATTACCGCGGTAAAGCCTTTACAGCATAAAACGTTAGAACAATAATTAATAGTCGTAATTTTAATATGCACAGCGTATATACATGAAACACAAAGGCATAGTCATATTTTAGAGTTGTATAGATGATATATAGATATATGATGATAAATAGCACCGTGAACTAATAAAATATTTTATGGTCTTCATAAATGTTTGTACCTAATTGTTTCTCATGGAGTTGTCCACATTCCAATGCTTTTATGAAAACGTCAATGTTTCGGGTGAAGTTAAGGAAGGCTGACCTAATACCATATGGAATGAATAGCCAGGAAGAGAGAAAGTCTTCCATACTAATACTAAACACAGTATATTATTTAGTATATTGAGATTTAATTTTAATTATTTTCCATGCAAACAAATTTAAGTTTATTATGTTTGCATGTCAATATCAGTAGTTTATCTACACAATTTGGGTTAATGCGGACATATAATTAGCACTCTTTTGAGACTTTACCTACAATTAATTCCAATCAGATCATCTACCTAGGGTTCCCAACTCTCCCGGCATGCCCGGTAGACTCCGGTAATAACGGTTAACGTCCCGAGCTCCCGGGATGCCATCACTTTTCCTATTTTCTCTAAAACTAAAATGATTTTCAGAATTAACAAAATTGTTTGCCTTCTCTCAGCGTTGTAGTTGTCGCTCGTGTGATATGTTAAACGCAGTTGGAGCGCCTCTGCCGGTTTAAACATATTCGTCTCGTTCGTCGTTCGTTTCGTCAGTGAATGTTTTCTTTAAAATCTCCATCCGCTGCCCCTGATGTGTTAAAATCTTCCCGGGTTGGCTCTTTCGAGTGTTGGCAAGCCTACATCTACCTGAAGAGAATTTCACTTTTCCAACATTTATCTAAACGCACCTTATCTTATCTTATCTTACCTTATCTTATTAAACGCACCTTAATAAGCAAATGCCTAAGCGCGAAAACTTAAAAGATTTATATTCTTTTCCCACTTAATTTTGAGCGTTTTACTATACAACTTTAAAATATGACCAGATCTCATTATTACACGCTGTATATGTAACACTCGTTACGAAGAACACACTCGTTTCTCCGCAACACAGGAATAATTCCTAGTGTGGGGGTTTTCTTATTTAAAAAACAGATTAGTAGAAATAGAATATTTGGTGTATAATAAAGACTTATAAATTCATCGAATATATACAGTCGACAAAAGATTTATATTTTCCGAACGATTGGCAATTTTTGTAATATGAGCGTTCAGTAAATTTGTTTCTGTGGCGTTCAGCGATATTTGTAATCTTATTTTGGTTAGACCATTATGTGATCGGATCCAATCAGCGACTTATGATTCTGTTTACGATTTATGGAACGTTCTTTTATGGACTTTTGCCGCTTGCATACAATATTTGTGTTATGTATAATTTGTAACGTTGCTGTCGTTACCACACTTCTAACATTAACGCTGAAACTATACAGTAACTTTAGAATAGGAAACATCAGTTATACCTATTCTAAATTCAAATCTAGCACCTAAGTGTCATACACCTAATGCTTCTACGATGGGTCCCTTCTTTTCTTGCCTTCTCTTACCCCCTTCAACCGGTTCCTTCCATATAGGGTAGCGTCCTTATCGCCAGGCCTACCTGATGACACAAAGACCTGTGTGGCTTGGTTCTGTTTCTTTATCTTTTGTATTCTTTGATATTAAGTAAATACATACTATGTCTTTATACGGCTATTACCGCTTACTATTAGGTGAGCTACTGGCCTATCTGCCATCGATAGCAATATATGGAAACTTAGAGGCAATAAAATAATTACATACATCATGTTCCAACAGAGCACTAGCTGAGGCCGATCTTGTAGAAGCGATGTAGCCAAACATAAAAGCGAAATACAGAAAGCCGGTGATCTGAAGACACATCACCACCCACATGTCCACCTTGGCCCACATGCCTATGGGATTGCAGCCCAAACCTGGATTAAATAAAATATTATAAAACATGTAACAGAAAAATGTAGCTAGATATCAAAATCGCGTCCACTACCCATAATCGTAAAAAAGCCCTTATAATATGACTAATAGGTATACATATGTGTAAATGCTTATTTCATTCTGTAGATATACATATACACATATACATAGAAGGCAAAAAGCTTTCATATACATATGTGTCATATTGAGGTAACAAATTTTTATATTCTTTCTTTACTATTCTGTTATCGAATTGAAACAATACAAAACCACACAAAGAATATTTTTTAAATTAATATTTATTATGGATTTCTGAATCTGAAACCACCGAAACTATGGGATTTTTCTTCTGGTGTTTATTTTTTCAAGATTTACATAAAAACAATTTTTACGGGTTTTGATACGAGCTTCACAGCTTCACAGCTTGGTAGCTTGGGATTCAACTGTAGAGTTTAATTTTATTCCATTTTGTAGAATCAAATATTTTAAGTTTAATGCGATCCACGTAAATTCTGTTGACGGCAAACTGTAGTCTACGTGGGTGAAATCGCGAGCATAACTTAGTGCATTATAATTAAACTAAATTCTTCTTTTCCCATCTATCCATAATTCAAGTGATATGCATTTGTCTGCGTAACAATTTCCAAATTGATTGATTAATAACCAAATTCTTCACTTCTTCTTGCTTAATATTTTTATAATTTATAACTAATGTGTATTAAATAATATACATTAGTAATAAATTAAATAAACCGAAATAAAAATAAATCTGTGTATTAATCCAGGCTATGGTCTATCTATGTGTCAATTAGCATCCAAATTTATTGAACGTTTGTCGCTTGATTGAGTACCTAACACCAAAACCTCTACACATCTTCACAAATCTCAATCTAAAAACATTTAATATTATAAATTTTATAGAAATATACAGAATACTGATATGACAATAGGGTTTAGTCCCTATTGACATTTTAGTATTCGAACACATTAAATGTATCCAACTAATGTGACGTCATACAGTTCATCGGCGTGCCATTCTGCGCGACACAACCGGCCATATATCGTGATCCGGTAGTATAAATTATGATAAGTACGTACCCACAAATATCTCGTATACCCAGTAGAACGTGTAAGCGTACTCGGTGTATGCATCTGTGGAAAGTACACAGTAAACAAAGCGTGACCGTACATTTGTTATGAACAAATAATTTATACTTCTCGGTAAATAACGTATCTGGTCTCATTATGTCATATTGGAATATAAAAGTTATATTGAAGTGACGTAGCTAGCTAAGGTCTTGTTGTGGAAGAGAGGACATACTGCTAACCTTGTGTAAATCTGGAACCCAGCTAAAAAAGTACCTAGATGCTCATGTTATCACCTTGTATTGCCTTTCTACAGTGAGAAAGGTTGCCTGTTCCAAAGCTCCTTAAGATTGAGTTATTATGTTCCCTTGCAAAATGATTGCTTTCTTATAGGTTTGACTACGCAGGCATGATATTCATAGGTGTTTTCTCAGATAACCATGTTTTGTTCTTAAAGTGAATAAAGTGGCCAAGCTTCTAGAGCAGATGGTGTGTTATTAGCAGAGGAGTTAGGGTGATCTTTGCCAGCTCATCTGCGTTGGCAGCACAGTGACTCCTTTTTAGAAAGGTTGGCAACTGCCGAGCCATATGTTCTACCGGTGTTACAAGCTCTACGATAATCTTAGCTGAACTGCATGCTTGATATCCACTTTCGTAGAGTGATATAATATATACTAAAAGGGCAGATGAGCTACATGCGCGCCAAGAACAAAAATTAAACTTTTTTAGCTTTAAATCACTTCGCGTAAAGCATTTCTCCAAGAACTTACATGTCAATTAAATATATTAAGACTATATATTGCTGTGCTATTTTATATAAGTAAATAATTATATATTAATTAAGTCAAGCACATGTTTTGCCATCTTTTTGGAACTTATATTTGTACCATCATTAGCGAAAGTTACAATGAACACACATAATGGTAACGTCACTTTCAAAACAGAGTTTTATACTTCCTCATCGTACTACAAAACGTCAACACGGAAACTTGTTATAATTTAATATGGATGTAAGACATCTATAGTATACAATATCATTGCTTTGTCCCGCGCCATCTTATGGCAGCTTATGAGACAAGATAATAAAATATCATTTATTAGCGGGGCTCGGATTGCCTTTATTGTAAGCTACGGTCCTACTTCAGTTAAGTAATTGTAAAAAGTAAAATCGTATAACGTATTATGTCTCACGTACTGATAGATAATAATATGTTGATTAAAATACGCATGCATCTGGAATACAGGCATTTAATATAAGTACTCGATATTTTATGTATATACATGTTTTTTTTTATTAATGTTATTCTCTTGCACTATGCATAATGAAACTACATAATATATTAATAACATCCAGAATTGGAACAACTGTTAAAAACTCAACTAATAGTTAAGCTAATTAAAACGTTCTAGACGTAAATTTATATAAAAAAATATATTTAACCCATTCGCTGTCCCGTGATAGACACAATAGAAAATCGATTGTTTTGTGTCATATGTGATTAATCGGATAGAGAACCTGTTAATACTGTTTGAAAATCACAAAACTATGTGTCCCGTGTGGATATCAAACCTACAACATTAAGTGAGGCATAATGGGGAGGTAATAAAACCATTGCGCTATTAATGTGGTCAAATATTTTAAAACACCATAAGAAAAGTACGTACGTCATAACTTGTGATACGATGAAATTCGTATATAATTTCCTTAGTAGGGGAGAGTAACCTATATTAAACCGGCTCTTAAATTGTACCACTTCTATATTTCTACCAAATTGACGCTATTTTTTACACTGGCACCAGAAAAAGAGACGAATGTTGCCCCACTAACACTGTTATTTTGTATCGATGTCTAACAGGTATTACGGTTGACAGAGAAAAAAATGTTTTGTATCAATGTTAATTTTCTTTATGTTGTCTAAGGAGATTGTTCATTGTAATAACAAGTTATAATTTTGTAAAATATTGCATAAGAAAGCATATTTTATATTGTTTTAAATACCGGAAAATAAACATGAGTCTGTAGAGGTTATGTTTTTATTTTTTATGACAATTTGTAAATCTACCATGATCCGTATATTGGATCACTCCTAAGTTCCTAAATTGCACCTGACAACTAATCCTGACATATGTGATAATTGCTTGATTTAATATCATAATTATTATTAGCGGTCGCCAAGTGCTCGAAATTCGCCCATAATTTTTAAGCACCAAGAAAACTATGTACGTCATAAATTGTGATACGACGAATTTCGTATATTATTTCCTTAGTATCATAATATGTTACAAAAATATGTCAACTTCTCTGTGGCGCTGTGGTAGCCAAAGCGATACCCGAATTAAAACCGTTATTGGGTTTTCTGTAAAGAAAATACCAAGAGCAGCACGGAGTCTGAAACAGTTTCAGACTCCGTGCTGCTCTTGGTATTTTCGTTTATTGGTTTGACGACAATAGACCTACCCACTATTACGTAGTACACACGGCTACACATCAAGTTAGACACTCTATATATGCATAACTACGCTACAACAAAATAGAGAATTGTTGGAAAGGGACAGTGCATAGTGGTGTCGATATAATGGTCAGGATAGAGCGTAACAAAAATATAACGCATTCTCTCGCACGACTCGCAGCGTTCAACTTCTAATAATTCAAAGTCCAAACAGTCTAGGTTGATGTGTCGCTGTGTGTACATAAAACTATACTTGCCTTGTTGTGATTGTAATACAACTCTGCCAATCTCTACAGGGATATAAACATGATTATTTATTAATCTCTGAGTTTTTACACCCATCTCGTTATTTGTTTATTTATTACATCGATTAATCACAAATATAGACCATAAATTTAAAATGTAGCAGTCTCGCGTTTTGCTCATTATTTACGCATTCTGTTCTGCTTATTAGAATGCATGAGGTATTGCCTCATATATTATAATAATAATACCTGCCATTCATCCGCAAAAATATCAACTTCTGTGTTAAAGTCCAAGAGAGCGTTCTGCGTTAAGCTGCTTTAATGACTAGGATATACAGACGTGAGATTTTTTTAGTTGCTTTCCAATCATTCCTGTGTCGCGGAAACATTCAAACAACGGACGCAAAGAACAATCAGACTCGGAACAACCATTTGTGGATCATACATACTTTTGTCACGTGTGTATTCAAACCCACAACACTCGGCGCAGTGGCAAGGGGACCATTTAAACCACTGCGGTCGTTAAAGCGTGCGACCGTACGGCACGCTGGAACCACCAGTAATCGATGCTTTCTACCACGACAATAGGTGTTAGGCGCAAACAATCTGCAACATTTGTCGACTACTATATTTGATGTCTTCAAATACTGCACTATTTAGGGTTAACATACTGAAAATTGATATTAATATGAATACCTAACCGCATATGGATGCCTAACCGCATATGAATACCGCGGTTTTAGTAGAATACTTCACTACCTATTCCGACCACAACCAATAACAGCGGTGGCCTGTATTCAGCATTGACAAATTAATGAGCTTATGTCGATGATTAAAGTGTCTATATAATGCTTTAATAATATTTTTGGTATGTTAACGCGGGATGTATTTATACTATTTCAAACAAATAGTCAAGTTAGGTGAAAAAGATAAGGCATTATTTGTTTCAAGTTTAAAGGATTTTTAAATAGCACTGCACTTTCGCGTGTAAATTCATTCATTTCTGAAAGGTTTTGTTGCACAGACATTTATCAAAAATTTCAGTCAATCTCTCGACCACATGACTCATTCACATCCATTACTTGCATCTGTCACTCACATCATTCTTTAACATCCTTTACTTCACTAAATGAAGAATATCATTATATAGAACTCTCAGCCACCATAGATAACATGACGTAGAAAAACAAATATGCTATCAGTGTGTATCACACGAATTTCTCTTCTTCGCTCCTTATTAATTTATTTGCGCTGAGAGCAGCTCAAACAGCCTATGACAAATGGCGCAGTGGATTAACCTTTTGAGCGTCAACCTATGCCGAACGCGATGTGTCCTCCAGCGCCAAGCTATAAATCTATTTTTTTAAATAAGCAAAGCTTTACATTTTTATTTCAATATACATAAGGCCTTTATGTATATTGAAATAAAAATGTAAAACTAGAGTTGTAGGCAATAGTAAAATTTCGCACAAAAAAACTATTTTAGTAATGTATTTCTCAAATAAATTTTACGATTAGACATTGTCTTCTAATAAAGACGTGGCACGGAGGGCACGGATAAGTTTGTCTTCTATACAAAACCGTGGCGTTCAAAAGGTTAAGTAGTCCTAGTGCACTGAGTATATCGGGCCCCAGAACCACACGGAATAAAAAAAATCACCCACATGTAGTTTCAATGTTTTTAGTACCTAGCAAAATAGTAAAGCAATGGTCCTTAAAAATAATAACCGTAGATAAAACAAATCATTGGAAGTTATAAAGCTGAGAGACTTACTTTATTCATTACTGCTACTTAGAAAATAGTTGCCAATATTTGTCCTATATAGTTTCGTGCTTAAGTTTGACAAAATTCGATTATTGTTAGTAATATACTGATATTAGTTTGCGGCCTATCTGTACTTCGAAGTTAGATCATAACATTTCGTCGTGTAGTGGAAACTACAAATTGATATACATTAATAGGTAAAATTTGGTAGCTAGCTAAATCTTAGTGTATAATATACATATCTATATCAATATTATATAGAGGAAATATTTGACTATCGTTTGTTTTTAAGAATTAAACGTAAAACTGCTTAACCTATTTAAAAATTCTTTCACCATTAGTAAGCTATATTATCACCGAGTAACGTAGGCAATATTTTATCTAAAAAAAAGCACTGTTACTAACATAACCTAACCTACACCTAACTTTTACGCAAGCGAAGCTGCGGGAAAAAGCTAGTTAGTTATACATATATTGAGATAATTACGCCATACCCCAAAAACATTTTCTTGTGTCTTAACCGTAGCCCGTTGTAAAATAACTGGTGGTAGCCCAATGGATAAGGCATTAAATATGTAATCACTGATTCGAATCTTACCGATTGCAGTATCAACGTAAATACACTCTTAAGACAAGCTTTCTAGCTTCACTGGCGAGGTTAAAGTTTAAGTGCCCAGGAATTTTAAAAAAGTTGATTCCATATCACTTAACTCATTTTAGATCCATAACACGCAAATAACGTTACAATAATTGTACTGTATGACAATAACAACCAGAATCAGTAACTACGATCCACGGATCTCATCAATTTATATCCATGCTATCCATGCAATAGTGAAAAACGCATTGCATTTGGCGATAAAGCGATTAGACGATGAGAAATGCCATCACTTCCCCAATACACCAAAGGTGCATTCAAAACAAAGTAATATCACACAAAAATACTAAACGCCAAGAAATTGCTTAAGTGCATCTCCGTGTTTGTGTATACAGAAGCGCAATATATTTATAAAATAAGTAAGAGATAGGGAACCATTACCTGGATAGAAAATATTTAAAATGCTGCTATGTAAGCAATAAAGTTGGAAACATTTTGTAAAAACTCCGTTGATAAACGTCGTATGTAAAGCGAGCAAATGCTAAAGATACGATGCCCGGTATTCTGATAGAAGTAATTACGTTTAATTAATTGTATCAGGGTGGCCGGTATGTGGGTGGTATCAATTATACTGGACACTAATAACAGTCAAATTGATTTAACCGTAAGAATTTCTAATCATATAAAAATCTTTCTTTGTATAGAGCATAAGTATAAGTAGATAAGCACGTCATTAAATCGTTATAATGAAAAAAATACAACCATCGTGTAGGTCTTAAAAATGTGACCGTCGCAACTATTTTGTACCAGATGTTAATTATGGTCACCAATGGTGGTGTAACATCAGCTATAATTCATTTAGCATTTGGTTTCTTACTTGCCATAACTCTTCGTTGCTATTTAATTTAAGCAACAGCTCCCGTACTATTTGTCTTCTCCTTATGCGTGAAGTTTTACATAACAAAAGAAGTTGTAAAGAAGTTGAAGTGTCTGATTATAATGTCAAAATAACAGCTTTTTACTAAATGCATATGAAAGTACATATATACGGTACTTAAATTTTAAAAAATGAAATTTGTACATTTTCTTTATCTGTTTGTTTGTTTCGGCTAAGCTCTGAAACGGCTGGATAGATTTTGACGGGATTTTTACTGGCAGATAGCTCTAATTTAAGTTACTCCTTGTAACTTAGTTTATTTTATTAAAAAAATTAGGGTACCGAGCAACTAAAATTAAAACTTTTTGTTAAATTCCACGCGAACATAGCCGCGGATAACAGCTAGTTTGGAAATAAGCATTGAAAAATAAAGCAAAGATACACTTAAAATTTAAAACAAAAGGAGACCCACCGGCATCGGAAACAGCAGGTCTACGCTGCCGGCGACTGCAGTGACAGATACCTTCTTACAACGATTACTATGCTTAGATGCCTGTCTTCTGCATGGAACCCTTTATCAGAGGCTTAGACCTTAATTTAGACCTCTCATGGATCACCATCAGGTTGAGACTCTTTGCTTTTAGTCCATTGAACGTAACGAATATCATAATGATATAATTATGATATTTAAAATTTCAATAGGCCATGTACACGTCGACCAATATTGGGGGAACATGTTTCTCGTATCAAGAATACTTTTATAAAAATGTTAGGTTAGACACATAAGCGGTTCCCTTGGGGACTTGCACAGGGACATGGGTCCAACGTTAAACAACCCTTCGGGAGGTTATATTATAATGAATAATTAAGGTGACTTACATCTGATCTTAGGTATATTGCTGTTTATTATCATCACACTGGAGCAGTTCACGAGTATAAACGTCGAATGTTCTGGAAAGTATGTTTCACAAGCGTTGCCGAAGATGAACGCTGTTGCTAGATTCACTATAGTGACGGCTATAGGCAGAAACTTTATCAGTACTATGACCGGGTTGACATGCAGTATGTCACCCTCCCAGTAAGAAAAAGCACTCGTTATTCGCGTTATCTAAACAAAACAGGGTCAGGTCAATATTTTATTTTGTATGACTACTACTTAGCTGGTATTTTTTGAATACCTTATTCAATGTTGTAGAAACAAAAGCAGTTTAGATAGGACGGGTGATCGCATCATTGTTTTTTCAAGGTGTGTTTCGGCCGTAATGGCTATTTGCGCAAGTAATGACCTGAAATTATGGCTTACGCTTTTGGTGTATACTGTTTTATAAATACATGTATGTCTTAAAAGTAACTGCCTATAAATAAATATTACCTCCGTGGACCAGTGGTATAAGTTAACGATTATCTATGTACCCGATCGTGAGATCTAGGTTTAATTGCCGAATCGGGAATTTTCCTCGGAATATCGTGCGGGAATTTTCAGTCAAAAAATGTGCCTGGTTGATAATAATATGCTGGCCGCCTGTTACGTTACACCTATACATATATTATAACTGGTGAAATGTTGAAGTACACTTATGCCTTTTCTGCCAGGGCTATATACGAATAAGTATATATTTCTTTGCATATATAAAAAAATAAAGATAAACTTACACAAAGCATTCGGTTGATTCTATAAACATCCAGATTTGTATTATCATTTACAATTCGAATCTGAAAATAATACACTTATTAAGGAAACTGCCCACTACACCGTCTCATATCATGATCGTGCTAGGAACGTATCAGACACGAAAAGCAACACGATACGCCCTACTATTGGAACTGCTGATCGGTCGGTCTACTGAGTATAGTCTTATACATTTACTTTAAAAAAAAAATTTTTTGCCTTGCATTGTACTTGAATCCCCATGTTATATACATATGAAGTAGCATATAAGTATACAGCCTGAAAGTAAGCGGCTACACTATCCGATACACGTTCGAACACCAGAGGTATCGCTTAAGTGCTATTAAATCTGATATGGTTTGATACACGCCTATGGGCAAGAGACATTATTCCTTAGCTGTCAGCACAAGGTGTTTTCTAAAACCTAAAGATCTTATAATTGCGCACGCAATATAAAAGCAATCTTTAGTAGGGTGGAAATAAATTGACCTTCTTCAAGATTAAATAGAAATTTAAGCAATGCCCGCCTAATTATGTATGTTTTGTCTACTTTTAAAAGAACAAGGTTATTTATTACTCAATACGACGATGTTGCATATTGCATTGCTCTTATTTAAAACCCCATTAAGTTTAAAGATATAGGCTGCTCCAACTCATCATGATGGGTAAGATAGAAGGAAAGAGACGCGCTGGCCGAAGGAAACAATCGTGGCTGCGGAACATCCGGGAGTGGACCGGTATTACCTCCGTCAAACAACTGTTCCATATGGCTACTGATAAGCTAGAATTCAAGAGGTTGACGGCCAACCTTCAAGATTGAAGAGGCACATTAAGAAGAAGAAGAACCATTAAGTTTCCTTTTTCAATAACGAGGTACTGGTAATTAACGTGAAACTTGTGAATGAGTCCACAAATCAAATCAAACCAATTTAATGTCGTTTACCACAGTTATTAAGTACTTAATTAACTTTCTGATCAACATAAAAATAGCAAACTTGGGTTTGGCCTAACATAATAATATAATTAGACCATAACGCAAACTGAAACATTATAAAAATATTGTTTTGATAACTCGTAAATAACTCCTAGTAAATGGAGGTAGACAGAACACATGCCAAGAGATAGTAGAACAAAATGGACATCATTAATGCCGCAATGGCAACCACGCGATGGCAAAAGAAAAAAAGGTAGACCGGCAAAAGATGGATAGATGATATCAAGAAAGTCAGTAACGGTATTTAGATGAGTAAAACTAGAGACAGAAAAGAATGGAAGCAGCTGGAAAAGGCCTGTGTGTCACAAGACACGCTGATCACTAAACCGGGTAACCAGATATGTTGGTTGATAAGCAACCCTTTTTGTATTATTGTTTATATTGTTTAGTTATCAGCAATAAAAGCTTAATAATCTAGTACCTATATAGGCAATGGAGCCAATCGTGGCTCGAGCTTACATAAAAGTAAAAAAAATATCAGCCCACGAATACTATGCAACATTCCAGAGTTAAAAAGCTGGCGATGTTTTATTCCCTTACCCGGGAAAGGACACATTTACACCTGTTACTCAGGTGCCTGATCTTAATGCTATAGCTTTGACATGCCGTCCTGTAGCCCATAAAAGTCATCATCATCACTCTCATATTTAACTAGAGAGTGCAATGGTATTTGCGTACATTTGTACACAGTAATTCCTATATCCTACGCTTTAAGCACTCTACTAAAATTTACCGCTATGACTGCAATGCTATTTGAAGGACATTATAACTAGTAAGAAAAGATAATGCTACACCTTATAAGAACTTAAAGGAATTACTTACCAAAAGTTCAAAGGGAAATACACTAATAATATCCCAAAGAAAGGCGCGTTTTAAGTATCGTGACACTGTGAGTAAGGGATGTGTCACCAGTAGGGACTTCTCGTTGTAATAAGCGACGTACGCCATCACGAGTAAGTCTACGTGAGATAGCGAGTCTACCCAGTGGAAATAACCGCCACCGTGTCTTTGTTGCTTCGTCTGGAACAAAAAATATTTAATGTATTATAAGTGCACAGATGGCGTAGTGGTGTAAGTGGTTGCCACGCCACTGACGCTGCTGCTCGTTTTGTAGGTTCGATGCCACCACGAGACTCCTAGCCTGCGAGCTCGTTGTGACCGTTGTTGGAATGTTTGTAAAGACTGCTGCGACACGGGGAAATGTCTATCTTAGCTTTATTAGCTTTAGCCACGACATAAAGAAATTAATATTGTAACTAACTACATTTATTAATCTAAATGTAACATTCTAGTTATAATGAGGTATCTATATATTACAACTTAACATTTTAATAGTAGGTATTTGAAACAATGTATTTAAAACGATAATTATCATGAGATTTGATGACCACCACCAGCTCTAAAATCATTGTCATTGCAACATGTGCGAGTATATATATGTAAATCAGCACGTTACGCAATGTATAGCATTATCTCCTTCTAATAAGTACAAAGACAATACTTTAAGAGATGTTTGTGAGATCCCTATACTACAGGGTAACCCTTGCTCACTAAACTCTTTAATACCAGCTACTTAGAGGGATTATCTCCTCGATCTCGTGCGTTTCATGGTATAAGTTTACGCTTATGACTCGATTTTCAATTCTGTTAAGGGTTATCGATGTTTTCTGAATAAAATTCTTAATTGCTTTAGGAAAGACTCCTGTATCGCGATAGACTTTACTAAAATTCATCCAACGGACACCCCGACTCGGAATAATTAATTGTGGATCACACAAATTTTTGGCCCATCGAACCTATACAGATTACAGATTCAGGCGGTTGAGAAGAAGATGGATAAGTTGGAAGTGGATCGCAATTATAACCAGGCTAAAATACTTCAATTAGAGGAAAAGATAGAAATACTAGAACGCAACAATAAGAAAACTAGCATAGAGATAAGAAAAGTGCCCAAGTAAAACACAATAAAACTAATAAATATCTTTTTCATGCTATCTCAAATATATTGCAACTAATTGCAGCTGATTCTTCATTGGATAACATAAAAGATATCTACAGACTGCCTTCCAAAATAGAAAATGATCTCACCGGGAGGAGGACAAATTTCTCAGAGGTATCAAGTCATACAACTTAGAACACAGAGACAGCCCGCTTGGTTCCAGACGCTTAGGTTACACTTACTTTAGTCAAGGACTCAAGGACAAATTTCTCAGAGGTGTCAAGTCATACAACTTAGAACACAGAGACAGCCCACTTGTTTCCAGACGCTTAGGTTACACTTAGTTTAGTCAAGGACTCAAGGACAAATTTCTCAGAGGTGTCAAGTCATACAACTTAGAACACAGAGACAGCCCGCTTGGTTCCAGACACTTAGGTTACACTTAGTTTAGTCATGGACTCAGGGACAAATTTCTCAGAGGTGTCAAGTCATACAACTTAGAACACAGAGACAGCCCGCTTGGTTACGAACACTTAGATTACGAAGGTCCATCTTCGATAATTTTTATCTCTGAGTATCTGACATCTAAAACCAAGAGATTGCTGTATCTTGCCCAAGAACTTGCTCAAAATGAAGACTAGCATTACTGCTTGGTGTCCAATGGTAAAGATTTTCTCCGTAAGAAGCAAGGTGATAAAGCTATCTTCATTGAAAATTAAAGTATTGTTACACCCAGTGCTATCTCTCGGCATTGTGCGGAGGACTCGGCAGTTCCGTCTAATAATTTATTACAGCGCCATCTATTTACGTCTGACGGAACTACTTCGTCGATACGAGAAGAGTAGAGAGAACGCTGGCATATTCTCGAATCTTTGTACTGTTACGTACCGTGTATAATGTTTCTAGAAAACTCCGGAAACGCTTTAACCGAGTATAAAAGGGGAACGCTAGCGCTCACCGAGTCAGTTTACAATCGTAAGCGGTCAAGTATTCATCGAAGCGAACGGAAGCGAAAATACTACGGAGTTTGAAGCAGTTACAGTAGAAAAGTGTAGTATAGTGTTTGTTGTGTTTTAAATTTAATTGTGTGCTAGAATAAAACATTTTGGTCGGTAACATTGTTTTACATTCTTATCCCTCGAACCCAGCGCGTAACAGTATTTTATTGTCACTTAAGCAGACTATCTAGGGTCACTCGTTCGGTATGGATCAGTCTTTCTGTATTTTTCTCTATTTTAAACTTTTCTGTCTTTTTTTTCACAAATGTGGACACAAATTAAGAAAATATGCAATTTTTCGAATCCGAAGGTACAAAAGTCTCACCTTTTGACTAATAGCAACAATCCTAGACTTACTCTCAACAAATTAAATCATTATTTCACTACTATTGTTCAACAACTAGCATCCAAAACTCTTAACTATCTTACTCATTACTGAAAAAGAACTGGCTAAGACATGTAAACTTCTGAATAAGTCATATAATAGACCGCACTAATTTACTCTGACGGATAAAATCAAAATTTCTGGGATAATCACTAACCTTAAAACAACTTCAGCTTCAGGTTGTGATAACATAAACAACACTTTTATAAAAAAATGCATTAATAGTGTTGCAGAGGCTATTATATTTTTGTGTAACTGAAGCCTATCAACTAACACCGTTCCTGATTGTCTGAAGATTGCAAATGTTTGCCCTAGACATAAAAGTGGCGATACTTTAGATCCTGCCAACTAGCGACCAAATTTTCTGTTGACAACTCTCTCTCAGGAGTAAGTTGAAGTAAGTTGTTAATAAAAGACTTCTAGCCTACCTGGAACAAAATAATTTCTTATCAAAAACTCAGTATGGTTTTCGAGCTGCAAGATCCACTGAGGATATAGTTTCGGAACTTATTGTCCATATAACTGAAAAGCTAGACAATTTGCAAAACAAGCTTGTATTGGTATTTTCTTGGATATGGCCAAGGCCTTTGATGCCGTCTCACGGAAAATTTTGTTGGAATAAATAGCTCTTCTTGGTATACGTGGATCTGCACTAGATTGGTTTAGATCGTATCTCGACGAGCGAAAACAAAGGCTAGTCATGGATGACCACTGCAGTGACGTCAATACTGTGCATTTTGGTGTGCCCCAAAGAAGTGTCCTTTTATCATCGATATTGATTAATTATGCTCACTTAACTTACCACAAGCAAAATTTTACACACACGCTGATGACACTGCGATTGTCTTCTATGGCAACACTTGGTGGGAGCTACAATGTCTTGCCACGAATGGCTTACAGACTGTTGTACATTGGCTAAGTAATAAGCTCCTTATCCTCAATGTGGCCAAAACCAAAGCTGTTTATTTTAGTGTATCTAAGCAAACAAGTCCTACAGAACCAAATGTTTCAAAATTTCACTCTTGTTCTGATCCTTCTAGTTGCAATTGTCCAACAGATCAACATACAGATGATATTAAATACCTAGGTGTTCACTTAGATTACAGACTAACGTGGTCTAAACATGTAGACGTACTCTGTGGTAGAGTAAAAAAACTATTACATATATTTCGACATTTATCAAAGATAGCAACTGATGAACTAATAAAAATAGCATACTTCTCCTTGTGTCAATCGGTATTTGGGTATTGTATTGTTACCTGGGATGCGGCTGCTAAAACTAATTTGCTTAAAGTAGAAAGGGCACAACGTGCAATACTTAAAAAATCCCACGGGCGGGGTGGCCGTATAAATATCCCACCGACAACCTTTATCGAGAAGCCAAAGTACTTACTGTAAGGTAATTGTTCATTAGCGCAATTGCGCTAATGAACAATTACCTTAAATAGGAAAGGGCAGTTGCCCTACGCTTTCATAAAATTAGTATAAATAATCTTGCGCCCTCACGTAGTAAAAGAATACTAAAATGGAACAAAACAAAGTGTAAAAATCAGAAAGTAATTTCGTTTCATGAGACCCTATGTTTATCAAAATATAAATACGATGGTAGATATAGCTTTCCTGACCAAAATTTATATAATACATACTGACAGCGGCACTAGCCGCAGCAGGCGTAAAACTATTTCTAGGTATGGATTCTATTATATAGGCTATGGGTATGGGTGTTTGGTGTACCGGTATATTGGTAACTATGGATGAAAAACGGCGTCTGCCCTGAATACTCTAATAGCATCAATGCAACGCGGAGACAGTGACTCGCCAACTCACTAGATGGGCCCCCTGAATAGCCACCATAGGCATACAAGCTAGCAGCAGAGGGCAACACCGGTGAAAGTGGCTAGGGGTGTTAAGCGGTGCGGCGCCGGTTTCGTCATCACGGGTCTCGTGACAACGGAGACCCGGAGCGGGTTTCCCCGTAGTTGTGCCCTTGAAAATGAAACTTCCACCCCCAATCATATAGCTCTAACGGCCTCCCTCTGACCGGCCGACCAAGGCAAACCAGAGTTGAGAGTCCTACGCGCGCTCTTGAAGTTCCACCCCAGCCAACCAGTAACGGCAAGCCGTGGACGATACCCTAATCGACTCTCTGAGGCATTCAGGACCGCAGCGTCACTACTCACATTCAGCTCGCCACAAGCTGCCCTGCGGTTTGTGCGCTTTTATTTAACCTGGTGATACATTTTTTGTTTATATCACAAGGCGAAGGTAGTAGTTTAAAAGCTAATGTACTGTGCCCTCTGATATAGTGTTAGTCTTATGATGAGATAACGACTGTCCCACAGGGGTTTATTATTATTATAACACTCGGTGCAGTGACAGTGGTGAGGGTCCTTTTAAACATTACGCCATCCGTGCAGTCAATTTAATGCGTAAAACAAAATTGTATACGTGTTACTGTTCCCTTTTATCCTAATTTTATTAGGATTACCTAATCGTAATTTGCAACTAACAATCCATGACTAGAATAATAATTGTTAATTTAGATTGTTAGCCGTAAGCCGTAATCCAGATTCACCTTGTAGCGACGCCTCAAAGACAATGAATTATTCATTTAAAACCACACTTAACTGTCGAAGTCTCTCTGGTAGATTATTGGCGAATATAAAATATATTCCTGCTTTGCTTAGCTTCACAATTGTTACTACATACATTCATAGCTTCACGCCTGTTTACCAGAGGGGTAAGTAGAGACTACGGATTTCCATTTGCTACGATCCTGACACACTTCTCTGGCTTCATTCACTTTCATTACATTCCTCATACACGCTCGCCGTTTTAAGGTGCTCTTAACCTGGCCTTTGTCCAGAACGTCAACAATTGTTACTATGAACCCAAAAAGTAGACTAGACCATTTTCTCGTTTTTAAGGAAGACAAACTCGTGGTCGCCCTTTGGTCTAAAATTCTCTCAATCACTTTCAAAATTCCTTTCCCATATAAATTTTCAGGCCTCGATGGCGTAGTGGTTAATGTAACCAACTGCCACGCCGGAGGTCACGGGTTCGATTCCCGCACAAGTCAAACATTTGTGTGCAAGAATATAGATGTTTGTCTTGGTCTGGATGTTTCTATGTATAATATGTATGTATTTACAAAAAAGAAGTATATATGTATGTTTATCCATTGTCTAGTACCCATAGTACAAGCTCTGCTTAGTTTGGGCTAGATGGTGTTGTGTGTATGTAGTAGAATATTATATTATTATTATTAACTATGCCTAAAATATAACCATGTTTGAAAATAGGTATAAACTTTTCTCTTCAAGTATTAATGTATAAATTCCTTTATTGCAGAGGACCTTACAGACAGCCATGGACACAAAATATCCAAATACGTGACAACTATTTGTTGATCATAATTCATTTTCCCTGTATGTGGAATGACTTAACACTCGATGCAGCGTAGAGACAGGGTGACCGCGCGGGCACCTGCCTAAATTCAGTCATTTCAACCATTTTTATAGCATAATAATATCAGCTCTGTATTAAATTGTCCTACTGCTGGGCACGGGCCTAATCTAAATGTGAGAAGGGTTAGGCCATAACCCACCACCGCTGGCCTAGTGTAGATAGGCAGACTTCATTTATTTTCGAGAAGATTATGAAGAACTCTCGGACATGCAGTTTTCCTCACCATGTTTTCCTTCACCGTTAAAGTGAGCGATAATTATCTATTTAATTCGCACATAACTTCGAAAATTCAGAGATGCGTGCCTTGGGATTGAACTTGAGACCTCTGCGTGGCAATCTTACGGCCTCCCACTAGACTATCGCTGCTTTTTATACTAACTTTATTTATATAGATACCCATTTTCACATTTACACTTAACCTATTGCGTCGCAATGGCACACCAGCGGCTAGATACAGTAGGATTTCTATTATGTCTGGTATCCAAACTAGTAAACAGGTGAATACATACCATCACTACACATACCAAACATTAACAAACGAAATGTTAAACATTACCAAACCATATTTTTCATAAACAACAATATCCACTACGAGTTGATTGAATAAAACTATGAATATGATTCATAAATTCAAATTATACGTAAAAGCTAGTCAAATTTGTTACCAAAATAAAACTAAAGTGCGAATATGATGGAATAGTTAATGGATATATTTTCATTTACAGTATGGGCTGGTCGTTAGTGCTATTTACATACTCTAGTATTTCAACACCATTTTTATAACTTAAACTATTACGTGGTGGAAATAAAACACTACGACTATTTATGCGACCACTATACCGTACAATAACACAGCAAATACATTAACTCACGGCAATGTCGTACGGTACAATGATCATGTAAAACACGGCGACTGAGAGCCGTAGAGCACACCAGAACTTGAGGAACATGCCGTGGGGAGTGATGCATCCCGGCAGGAAAACGTACCTAAGGTGTCTGAAATACAAACGAGATATCATTCACAGAAATACCCACTAGAATAATATTTTAAACCAAATGTTGTAGCTTTTAAAGTAATGTGTTTTCCAGAAATATGGTAAAGCAGCTTTCATGATGGATGTTAAGATATTTGTGAATAAATTAGGCGATTTACAACGGATATTAAAGGCGAGCAAAATTAATCTTCCTATTGAAAATTACATATTTGGTAAAGGGGTATGTTATATTTATATCTGTTTGTATCCTTTGAGTATTTTGGAGGTTCAAATTTGTATTAGTAGTAAGATAATCAGATGACAAGGACCTTAGAGGAAGTTCTAGGTTAATTGTTATAATTCCGATAATCTGAAAAGGTTGATTATATCTGGATCATATCATCATTGACTGTCACTGTCAACATCGAACTACGTATTTTTATTCAAATATAAAATTAAATAATATAAATGTAATAATAAATAAATCATATTATATGAACAGTAATATAACGAATATTGATTGTATATGGCAAAAACCACAACGAAAATTAATTGAAAGCGGAAATAGATACATATACTGTGTTAAGGATTCCAGCATCCCAACTAAACAAGTCATTATATTGGTTTGCCCTTGTCTTTGGTGGAGTCTTGACGGGACGCGACGCCGGCACCAAGGAGACGTGGCGACGCCCCAGTCACCATGCAGAAAAAATATAAATTTGACAAGACAATTTTAGTTTTGTTCACTTTTTCATATTGTAAATATTTTATAGTGTAAGTTAAGTGTAATCATATTCATTGAAATTAAACTACTATATACGGATTTTATCGCGTTATTTATTTATCACTGTATACAGTGTATACTGTAATACAGTGATAAATAAATAACGCGATAAAATCCGTATATAGTAGTTTAATTTCAATGAATAACATTCGCGTAAACAGAAGACAATATTATGTAATCATATTTTTAATGTTACAAGGTTCGAGCGCTACAAGTGATGTGGAAGTAAGTGGCAGTCAATCTTCTACATCCCTAACTAACCTCGTACGTTGCCCCTCTTGTTCCCAATTTCCTTTTGGCAATACCTAGGACATTTAAAAAATTGTACTCCGGTTTTGAAACGAGTTCCCCGCGGCGCTAGACCCTCGCTGGCCCAAAGTTTGGCTCACTGCATTGGTCTTGTCGTCCGGGAGAACTCAACAACAGCTTGGGAACAACTACTCACCTTCCCGTATAAAATACTCCATGTACAAGAAGACCGGACGTCACAAAAATCTTTAACAGCCAAAATTATTTTTTTTATACGGTGCAAATTTATGTGCCCTTCGGAAAAAGGATGGTGGTATTCGGCCTATTGCCGTAGGGTGTACTTACAGGCGTATGGCAGCCAAATTATGCTGTAAATATTACAGCACAAGCCTAGCGGTAAAATTCCAGCTCCTTCAACTTGGCTTTGGGTCTAAAGGCGGCTGTGAGGCTGCCATACACGCCTTGTCAACATACCTTGGCTGTGGCGGCGGTGACGTTATCTTGAAGGTTGACTTAAAGAATGCCTTTAACTCAGTGAATATGGACACTTTGTTGACACAAGTAAAATTAGAAACCCCCAAAATTTATAAGTTCATTTGGCAATGTTACAGGTATCCATCAAAATTAATCTACAAGGAAAACCTTTTGGAATCAGCCGTTGGTTATCAACAAGGTGACCCTCTTGGGCCAGTAATTTTTAGTTTAGCTATTCACCCCATTATTAAGCAGCAAAATTCAAAATTTAATATCTGGTACCTAGACGATGGCACCCTAGGAGGAGATGTAGATACAGTATTACAAGACTTGGCATATTTAAAAAATAAATTTCAGTCAATAGGTTTGGAACTTAGTCCAAGCAAATGTGAAATTTTTGTCGGCAATAACATCAATAAACTATCGGTATTATCTAAATTCAATTCTTTGGCACCTAATATTAAACTTTTAGATAAAACATCTCTTCGCCTCCTTGGGTCCCCAATTTTAGATGAAGGTTTTGATAATTTTATAGAAAAGAAAATCCAAAATTCTTGTGAGACGTCAGATAGGTTATTCAAAATTAATATACAGTCGGCTTTTACAATTATTCGATACTGTCTTTTCGTCCCTAAATTTACGCATGCTCTTTGGTCTTCACACTTTTGGAAACATTTGACACTTTTAGCAAAAATTTATAAAATTATACAAAACACTCTTATTAAACTTTTAAATGTGGCCATTAACGACCGGGCGTGGCTACAAGCGAGCTTGACAGTTCGCTTGGGCGGCCTCGGCATTCGAAAAATTACTGATGTAAGTTTACCAGCGTTCCTATCTTCGGTCCATAGCACGGAGGAATTGACCAGTAAAATCTTGGCACCTACACTGGTTAATTCTGAAGTGCTGTGCATGACCGACGCCGTGAACGCTTGGAGACTTGCTTGCCCAAGCACTGATTTACCCGAAAACCGCCTCTCTCAGAGACAGTGGGATGGGTCGTTATGCAGCATAGTTCGAGAAAATCTCATAAATACATCGTCCTGTGCTGCTGAACGTGCTCGCTTGCTGGCTGTGGGAGAGTGGGAGTCGGGCCTTTGGCTTCAGGCGCTCCCGTCGTCCAACATAGGTACTATGATGGACGATACGACCTTCCGCATTGCTTCTTGTTTGCGCTTAGGTTCTCCTTGTGTTTCTCCGCATCGGTGTCTTTGTGGAGAAGCCGTCGACAGTCTTGGTCACCATGGCCTATCATGCAGCAGGAGTGCTGGTCGTATATCACGACACGCCAACCTGAATAACATACTCCGTCGAGCTCTTGTCACCGCTGGCGTCCCGGCTCAGCTTGAACCTCACGGCTTGGTACGCGACGATGGCAAGATACCAGATGGTATGTCATTACTGCCATGGAAAATGGGTAGGCCTTTGGTGTGGGACACAACTTGTGTCGACACCCTTGCGCCATCACATCTTTCTAGCACAGTGGGTTGCGCTGGTGCTGCTGCTGCATCAGCGGAGACGCTCAAACGGCGTAAATATCAAAACCTTATTGGTGAGTACATATTTGAGCCGTTTGGTGTCGAAACGCTGGGGCCATGGGGTCCAAGTGCTAGGTCTGTTTATAGAGACCTAGCTAAGCGGCTCATCGACGCTTCGCGTGACCAGAGGGCTGGTATTTTCTTTGCACAAAGAATAAGTATTGCCATTCAACGTGGCAATGCTGCCAGTCTTCTGGGCACGTTGCCAATTGACGACAATGCGGAGGAATATTATGATGCTTTTTGATTTTGCTGTTTTATTTTTGTCTTTAGTTTATATTTTCTCGTAAATAATTTGTGTATACATTATGTTTACTATGTCATTGTTTAATAGTTTAAATAAATATCTGGATCATTGTTTTCTAGAACTTTCAAAAAGTATTTTGTTCAATAAAGATATTTGGTTATATAATATATTTGCGACAATTCTAGGATTTATTCGGCTCTACTTAAACCCGTGATAACTCAACAGGAATTGGCCTCTTCCCTGCAATTTATCGCAGTTAAATAACAGTGCTTAGTAAATAACTAGCTTGTATTCCTAGCAATGAGTAGGGTTTCTAAAGCTCTATAAGTTTGAGCTGTTCTGTGAGAAACGCTATTAATAGCGGTATTTATCTGATGTACTAGCAAGAAGCCAATACTTCGGCAGCTTCATGCAAGCTTTTGCCGTCCTAGAAGCATGAAAATTTTCTTTTTTGAAAAATGTTACTAGCTTGAATTTGGGTTTCAAATTACTAGTATTCTTGTTAACCTCCAGCTAAGCTAGAATGCTTGTGTTAGGAGTGGGTTCACGTCAGTAGTGCAATGGGTGGGATTCGAACCCACGACCCCTCGATCGCAAGTCCAATACCTTATCCATTGGGATACCGCCGCTTCAAACTGTTGGTTATCTTGGCACAAAAATTTGCCGAGCATACGTTTAAAATTATAAGTGTCACGAAAATTTCTCAAATCAAATTATCATAAAACATTGATAAAGTAACATACTATCTCTAACAATATATATGACATGTAACATGAATGTCATGATAATGGATCTTATAATAAATACAACGTTGCCAACTAAATCAACATAAAGATCAAAAAAAATTATATTATCAGCCTCAACCATTAAATAAATATCTTCTATTACGCGCTGTATAGGAACAAACTATGATTAATCCGTGAAGTTTTAATAAGTACATTGTACACGAAAATACGTTTTGTTCGTCCAATAAATAAGGTTAATTAATCTCATAAAACGTTAGAACAAAGAGCAGTTACCTGAGCAGGCCCAACTTGTCGAAAGTCTTCAGGTAGTGCAACCTCTGTTCGCGGGTTGTTAGTATTACGAAACTTTCCTTTATCTCTTGCTACAAACAAATCAGTCGTTAGAACAAATACGTAGCTACTAAAGTTGGAGTATTAATTTGATCTTGGCTGTTTACCGCCAATCTGTTTGTTTTGACGTCCAATCGACCGCTCAGGGGTTTCGCTTCTTCGTAAGCCGCAGCTTGGGCTTTGAGTTCTGGATTTTCTAGAACCTGAGCACATACAGATAACGTTAAGTGAATTTAAGGAATAGCCATCCTTATTTAGTCAGAATAATTTCATAAATCGGTTTTTTTTTTTTGGCGTGTTGCCTACATTTTTGGCGAACGGGTATTTAGGAAAAATCAGTCAGTTATTTGGACTATAGTAAATAAAAATATGTGAATATAGCAATGACATAAACACAAAAAATACATAGACAGCACCTTCCAAACTAGAAATAGTGCCCTCTCATGTCAGCCGGACCACTCGTACATACACACTCACACTACCGCAATCGGCTGACAATACGCGATACGACGGCGTCACATTGAGATCAAAATTGTGTTTCGTAAAAAAATTAATATGTGGCATTTTGCCGTAGTCATTGATTGTTTTTAAAACGAATACACGTAATGTAACTTAATATTGTCTTATGTTTACGCGAATGTTATACATTGAAATTAAACACTTTATACGGATTTTGTCGCGTTGTTTATATTACTTTAAAACACCTTTATGACATAATTTTGAAAACTCTAACACTGCTGTTATTGACCTGTACTATGCAATTTAATTTAATTAAAACTATTTATATTTAATTTTACACTTTGCCACGACGTTTCGGTTGCTTTACAGCAGCCATGTTCACGGGGAGACAAAAACCGTATAAAGTGTTTAACGGGCTTGTGTTGGTGCTGAAAAGCAACCGAAACGTCGGGGAAAGTGTAAACTTAAATATAAATAGTTTTAATAATTTAATTAGGTTAACAATTTGTAAAGTTTAATAGTAGTAGTATGTAGTGTAACAGTTTCTAAATTGTCAAATTCTAAAATGTCAAATAAACAACGCGATAAAATCCGTATATATAGTAGTTTAATTTCAATACAAGCTTACCCTATATATCGTAGTCAAATAAATACTAGTAGTATTAAGCTTTGAATTTTATTTATATTACAATTATACTACCTTTGAAAGTGTAACACTATTTTTATTTTATAAAATAGAAACCGTTCGCGCTGCCCTTTTAAACTAACACGTATACTGCAGAACTCTTAGTTTTGCAGTAATGATGTAGTTCTGGTGAAGATAAGATTTTCTACTATATACAAACTAAGTGATGTTAATGTTAAAGTCAATGCTAATAAAAACTAAATTCTTCCAACTACTACAACACATTAATTACACAGTATAGCTCACAAATAAGTTCTAAAATTGTATCAAACCATTATAATCTTTCGCTGATTAATTTTGATTACATTCCTAATTATACATACTTTCAATTGCGTACTTGTACGTAAAAGTAGGTCGTCCTGACTTTGTACGGCTTCGCTTTTCCGTGAAATTAAATTTCCTAATATTGGAATGCGCACCGTTTACCGAAAATATACATTTAAGTACAAGTAAAAAGATGGCAAAGGAAATTCATTGGACGTCCTTTCAAAGTAATCGATGAGGAAAATCAAGTTGAAGTAAGTTAACAGAATTTACACTGAAATTGTGTTTGGTGAATGTAATTTGTTTCTATTTTTATCGTGATTTTAACTTTTCGACTTAACGAATACTTAAATCACGCGTATGATATTTTATTTGTATCGTTAATTAAAGTTTATTTATAAGTATCTATGGTAAAATAATTAAATATAAGTAGGTATTTCGAGATCAAATGTAGGTTTAGAACATTATATATATATATATATATATATATATATATATATATATATATATATATATATATATATATCTTCTTTATATATATAATTCTTCTGTACGTGTGTTGACAGTGAACTTCTCCTAAACGGCTGGACCGATTTGTATGTGTTCAAGTGGATTCGAGGATGGCTTAGATTTGTTTTTTTTTTTATGTACTGGGCAACGTTTGTCAGCACAGCTAGTATATATATAGGTCACTGAATTTTACACACACTACAACATTAATTAGTGGATTTTTTACAGATATAAAAGGAGAAACTTACTCAGGTAAACCGGTAAACAGAACAGGAAAACAGAAAAAAAGTATATTTAAAACATATATAGGTAATATACAAGTCATGTCATGTCTTAAGTATAATTTTTATGTGGCACCACATAGAATTTTTACGGAATAAACCGACTTTTATAATTCTATGAAAGATTGGTAGTACGATAAGATCTTTTTTCTTTTTTTGTTTACATTCCAGCATTTAAGTAACTATTCTAGACATATTATGTGGTATGTCGAATACAGCTTTGCTCTGCTGTGTGGTCGTTTCGGCCTAGTTTGTCAGGCATGCGGTCTGCCACATAACCACAAATCCCACGCCATACTTTGTGCTCACACCACTAGTATGAGAGTTTAAGTATCGTTTCTAAAACTGTCGCCCGAGAACCCAGTCAACGTACATCGCCTGAACCGATATTATGTACGTAAAGTTAAAAAGATTCATGCAATAGACTCGGAATATTTGCTGGATGGTGTAGTTTTGGCTAGGGTTAATGAATTAAAAGATCTGGGAGTAACCGTAGATTCTAAACTAAAATTTACCTCTCATGTGGATAACATTGTAAAAAAGCAGCTCAAATATTGGGCTTTCTTAAACGGAATTTACAGGGATTTCAACATAAGCAGACACGAATTATTCTTTACAATAGCCTTGTACGCAGTAGACTGGAATTTATATCTGTAGCATGGAACCCGAGACACTTAGCATATATTTCCTCCGGTATATATCATAGGGTGCCATGCAACATGCGATTGTCTTTCTTTGGCTTGACCTCTCTCAAAAATCGTCGTATTTTGAAAGACTTACTGTTTCTCCATAAAATCCTAAACCATAAGATCACATGCCCTGACTTCTTATCTTCTATTAACTTAAACGTACCCTGTCGCTACCCTAGACAGGCCATCACAAAAACCTTCATCCCACCCACTGCTCGTACTAAGCTTGGTCTCCATTATCCCCTGGCTAGAATGTGCACAACCTACAATTGTTTTAACGCGAAGTTTAACTTAGATATATTTAACACGTCAGAAAATAAATTTAGAAATGATTTGCTGAAACTGCTCGATTGTTGACTACTGTTACTATTGCTCACTTTTATTACTCTTACTTTTAATAAAATTTCTCTTTCATATTTTTATCTAGTTTAAGTTTACTCTTAATGTTGCCTATATAACGTGAATGCTGTGTATACTTTTAATAGGCAAACTTATATACCCACGATTTTATCCACAGTGCTTATAATTGTAACATTTGTATGTATTGCTGTAAGTGTACCTTATAATAAATAAATAAATAAAAAATAAATAAAGTACGTACTTAATTATCGCCAATCACCAAATAATCTGGATGTCTGCATTTCCAGATGTGTGACAGTGCATACCATTCACGCACGTGACCTAATCACTCTCATGCTGAATATAATACAGTTCCTGGAAATAACTTAGTAGCTACAAATCTTTATATATATGAATCTTCTGTGCGTGTGTTTAAGTGGATTCAAGAATGGTTTAGATTTGTTTTCTTTTTTGTGTACAGGGCAACGTCTGTCGGGTCCGCTAGTAGTTATATATAAATCATCATCAATCAACATATATAAAAATACCTATCTCATTCTCTCATTAACGCCCAGGATTTAGAAAGCCTAGGATCTAGAAAGTTATTAATTTCGTACCTACAGAAGTTTCGTTTACGATGTTAATAAATGATACATGAACATTCCCACTGGGTGAGCATAAATTAAATTTTGACTTGAGAGTTGCTTTATTATAATATTGTGTAATATATTTTATTATTCATAGGAACTTCAAATTTGCCTTAGAAGTAGATAAATAAAGATACAATTTACAAGAAATTTCGAAACTCCCTCAGGGTAGAAATTATCCGAAAATCAAAATCCTTTAAAATTCGATCCATTTTGAAATTATTTAACGTCTTGTGCCGCATCGGCACACCGGTGACCAAACAAAATTGATTTTTAATTATGTCTGGTATTTTTAAGATCTGACAGATATAATAACCGTATATGTAAACGGAGTAGGCGATAGATAATCTTATAAAAGCTTCAAATAACAACAACACAGACATTCTCACGTAGCGTCATTCATACCTTGTATTATGCTAGTGAATTGAAGCAAAGATATTAAATTCATGAATCACCCTTGTAATGGGGTGACTAATGTCCGGGAACGTTCCCCAGCACTGCACCAACGCGCTGTACTCCACATGCAGTAATACGCAGTTTGTCGACGTCACCACCGTGTATACCTGGTCACATTACAAACGTTTTGCAGTGCTGAACTTAATGAGTGCGGGTTTTGTTGTATAGAACTGCAGGCAAGCTAGCATATATTCAGATTTAATGTTTGGAGGGCATTCAGTACCATTATCTAACCACAAACTTAGAATACATTGAATAACGCAAGTTCATATATATTATCATAGTTCTATAAATAGAGGCTTTGTCATTTATTCCCAGTAAAGCCTTTGACATTTTTACTAACGTTGCAATTGACATTCACATACGGTATAAATAAATGAAAGTGGTGAACGCAATTTTTTATATACATAGCTTATTCATCGCTGTAAAAAATTGCGATGTGAACTCGGTGACTATATTACATTTCACTAGAACGAATTTTACTTTTCACAATTAATGTATTTCGAATTTTAATATTTTAGATATCGCTCTAGCTTATCAATACGTAATCATCAATGTTATAAATAAATAAAATATGAATTGGGCAATGTACTTATTGTACATGTATCTCTTATCTATATATTTAATTATGAGTTGTTGTGTGTAGATGTATAGACATACATAGAAATCAAGAGAACAGAATGCCTTGGCAAAACAAATGTTACTTGTCATTCTGGTTTTGTACATGCACAGATCAAATTCACAACACTCGGTGGAATGTTTCCGACATAACTTCTACATCATACGTGCAGTTGACAAATGTTGTATTACCGTAAACGAGTAATCACATAAAATATTACCTTTGGTAAACCAAAGAGCATTTCCAGAACACCAAAGTGACTTCCAGCGCCAATACTCATCTGCTTTTTACCATAATGATTCAGCACGTTGCAATGACCCTGCAATCAAAATCTTTATTATTATCTGTTAATTGATATAGGTAATTCCGGTGTTACATATGATTGTATGACGTAGCAAGTGATCTTTTGTCCTACTTTATTTTTCTATTCGTCCAATACTTTACTTTACATTTCGAGCGCCTTAGTTAAATATTTGAAGTTCCGGCACGCTTGGTGAAATTACTACGTTTTCCCCAATAAATGAGATTTCGGGAACATACCATACCTAATTTTTCATTCATTTCCTTTCATCGAACTTTAAATAAGCAAGAGTTAGATAATTATCATTTTTATTGTAAGCGATTACGGTAATCGTACTCAATATCAGGCTAGCCTGTCTCCGGTTATAGAACGTGAGCCTAATACCGTTTACCAAACACAGTTATCGTGCTACTAGCGACGAATTCTTATCGAAAAATCTCAATGATACTTTGCCCGACCTGGTAATCGAATCTGAGTCCTTAGATCAGCAGTCGCCACCGAGGCGGGAATTTGTTGCATAAAAAGCCCTCATTCATATCGTCACCACAAAATTGGAAAAGGCAACTATTGCAAGATAGAACTTAAGATTACACAATAAATTGCTGACCTTTGGAATCAAACCCTTAATATCAGCAATGGCTAATTTCACTCACACTACAAACTACGAGGCAGCTTCAAATATATTATTTTAATGAATAATATTTAATTACTATTACATGTAAGCTGTCAGCCTAACAATAACTCAGCGTAATAAGATGGTTGACGCACAATTTTTGTATTCTTTAAAAGATATAGTTATGTTAAAGTAACTAACGACACCCAAAATCTAAAATAAAAAGCATTTTTGACATCTACTTAATAAAACATAAGATGCAAGCATTTCAAATCTGGTAGAAGAGGTAATTATCAAATGACAAAAAGGACACGATACACGATACAAACTGTGACGTAACCGCTATTTAATCACAGCTAGCGAGGGAGATAGTGAGGCACCCCCACTGCTACCTTACTTTTTTATATATAAAATTTTAAATATTAATTACGAACATTATCAAAAATAAAGGCTGTAAAATAGGGAAGTATTTTGCTTTTACTGATTTTATTTTTGATAATTTTTGCTCAAGAATATTTATATTGATTGCTATTTGCTCTTATATGTAAGATAATGTACAAAATCAAACATGGTCAACTACCCTATTATAAAAGTATTGTTTCTGGATGCCGCCATCCATAATTCAAGCGACGAATTGATTATCAAATAGTTTCAAAGTTTTATTTTATTTGCTTGACATTTGATTCTAAAGCCAACCACAGATATTATGCCTTTACTAACTACACCATTAGTTTCTTCCTCAACTTTCTGCCATTACGATACCCGTTTACAGAAGAGCCCTATTGTCTGGCACTAGACTACGGACTGCGTATTGTTGAGATCAAATAATCGCTAACCCAAGCCTTGTTCGAAGTTTCTAGAACTTAAAGATGTTTAGGTATAAGTGGCCTCAGTTCAACTCTTATTAACGAGTTGGATTTGACGGACTTTATTTTGCATTTATGAAACCAGAGTATTTACGCAATAAATTTATAAACGTCGTTGATTCCGTGATATATTGGCGTTTATGGTTGACCGACAGGTTCCGGTTTCGATACTCTGATTTTTCAAAGTATTATAGAGTTTCTTTGTTAGAAAATTCTGAGCAGCAACACGTAGTAACCTCAGTAGACGCCTATAGACTGACCTTCTATTATAAATAATAATAATAATAATTGAGAAGATTTTATATTATTATTTTTTATTTTGATATTATTACCTCCTATTATGCAAGACTTAAAACATAGCTGGCAAAATGTAGGCGGAATATATATCTAATCGTCTATACATACACACATAAATATGTATGTACATATATTAAGAATATAAAATAATGAGTTAATAACTCCTCAAAAAAACCATCGAAATTAAAATTATAATATTCACGGATTATATATAAAAATCCATTAAAGCTTAAAGCTGAAAAAATCATAACCCAAAAGCAATAAATTGGCAATAAATGCAATAAATGTTTTTTATTACAAAGTGTAGGTATAGGTGTACCAATGTTCTAAATTGCATTTTCGGTTTTAACTGTGTGTCTTTCTCGGAATTAAAGCACTCTAATTGTGTTCATGACCTTATAAAATATCATTTCAATATCCATTTTAAGGTATTTTCACGAGGTGTCTTGTTAACTGATATAAAAAGCTCAACTGCATCTTCAGAATATATGGGTTAATTAAAAAGGGTAAATAAAAAGTTAAAATACAAACATTTAAACAACGGACACTAAAAAATCCCATAAAACAATTTTTGTCCCGTTTAGGGTTTGAGCACTTAACGCAATGTGACTCATTCTACCACACACTAACACGATCCTTAATGTCAATATAATACATAGAGGGATAAAATATTTTTGCAAATTTCTACCAACAACACTTTATAGGAGCATCTAAAAATGACTTCACAGTGAGGGATTGGGAATAAATTTTGAGATATCCTTACCTTTATTGTGCATATACTAAACCTTTCTGCTAATTTTCACTTTGCTATATCCTGTGGTTTGAGTTTGCGTTAATACGACATTCAATTAGTCACCCGACTCCTCTTTTTATTAAGAAGATGTCTATTCACTCGTGACTTGAAAACACCCAGATTGTACTCATCGGGCAACACAGACTTAGGTAGTGAGTTCCACTCCTTTGCAGTACGCATTATAAAAGTGGAAGCAAAGCGCTTCATGCGTAAATGTGGTATATCCACCATGTACCTGTGCCGCTGGTCTGTTTGTCGGATCGTCCGATGGTAAAAAGGGGAAGGAGAAATCAAATTATGCAGTTCCTCTGCACACTCTCCGAAATGTATCCGATAGAAAACCGAAAGACTGGCAACCTTACGACGATGCTCTAAGCTTTGGAGTCGTGTATTGATCAGTTGGTCATCGCCGATAAGTCTCCTGGCCGTACGCTAAATTGACTCCAAAGCCTCCACCTGATATTTTGCGGATCCATCCCATAGGTGAGAACAGTACTCCATGCAGGATCGAACCTGTGATTAATACAAATTAAGCAAGGGCTCAGGCATGAAATACTATCTCACCTTACTGAGGATGCTCAGCTTTTTGGCAGCTAGTTGGGCTTTTGTCTCAATATAGGAGCCAAAGTTAAGAGTTGAAGTTAATGACACACCCAGAAGCTCAAGATGATCAGTTATCGGCTCGGATACATCTCGGAAAGTTGGAGCCCGTTGGAATGGGCTCTTTTTTGCGAAGAACAGACACGCCTGGATCTTAGAGGCATTGAACTTAACCATGTTGGCATTACCCCAATTGGAGGCTGCCTTCAAGGATAAGTTCATACGCTCAATCATAGCTTCCCTGAGCAACTGTATTTATGCTACACTGGCCCTGGCGCAGGAGACATAACTCTCTACAAGCGTGTTGTCGTCTGCATACCCAAACGTACCGGGTTTGAGCAGATCATTAATATGCAGCAAGAAGAGAGTTGCGGAGAGTACTGATCCCTGTGGGACCCCGGCTTTAATTGCCTTTTTTCGGATGAGTAGCCATCAATGACTACTCGAATCGAGCGGCCCCTCAGGAAGTCTGCTATCCAAACGCAGAGGCCAGTGGGTAAGCCAAAGGACGGAAGCTTGCTGATGAGGCTATAATGCCAGACCACGTCGAAGGTCTTTGAGATATCAAGCGAAACAGCCAATGCTTCACCGTGTTTCTCGATGGCCTAGCTCCATAAATGCGTTGCATACAATCGAAGGTCTCCAGTGGACGGCTCTAGGCGAAACCCATATTGCCGGTCACTGAGTAGACTATTTAATTCTAGGTATGACAGGAGTCTGTTGTTTATATATACGTTCCATACTCTTACAGAGTATGAAGATAACTGAAATGGGCATGTAGATCGCAGGATCGGCTCGACTGCCTTTTTTGGCACGGGCTGCACATTAGCAAGCTTCCAAGAGTTCGGCATCATATTATAATCTAACGACTAGCTTCGTATAGTTTAATAGGATAGACAACTAACGTCACTACGTGTTGTTCTTTCTACACTGGGAGTCCTTCAGAACAATTACCATAAATATTACACTACATAATAAAAAAGGTGACATACTCTTTTCAAAATGTACATATCTCGTCCAATATCAGCCGCATGTTGCACGACCTCGTTATCTGGCAGCACTATCTTCCGCGTATTACAAGCGACTGTCTGCAGAAAATCGCGATTGCACACCTACACAATAAATGAAAATGTTATTGTCCTACATTTGTCTTCTGGTGCATCGCTCGTATGGAACTTGATTAAAAACGTGCTATTGTTCATTTCAGCTGCAGAATTTAGTTCTTGGATTATAATTTTTATTAAGGTGATAGGAAGGGAAGACGTGTCACCTAGACATATTGTACGCCTCAAGCCAGAACATGTTATATGAATACCACAAATATTTGTTCCATGCGAGATGCATCCCAGTTGACAAAATAATTAGTAATTATTATATTAGCCTACAACACACAAGTTTAAACTCCTTTTCTTGTTAATCCATGATTATTATTACGAAAAGGTTTAGGACATAGAACTATTATGCAACAACAATATTGAAATGGTTTATTTTGTTATTGACGTAGAATAACGACGCGATACCTAGTTTAAATCCTTTATGACCAGTTGACACTAAAAGCAACATGTCCTCATTAGAGGAAAGGCCTAAATGTTCGCAATTTAAAAAATACTGTGTTCACAAAGCAAAATGCTCTACAATGTTCATCACCAGAACACAATGTCTATAATTTAAAAGATTATTGTAGCACACTGTACGTACTAATCTATGGTTGATAGAATCAGAAATAATTAATCGAATTGCGTTTGACACCATTCTGTCATATTTACATAGTTAAAATAATCAAATCATTACTTTAAATTCGTATTAAAATTGGTGGCCTAGGAAGTCAAATTATGCTGGTTATCCAAGCGTATTTGAAATGACTATAATTACCTGAAATAAGGGACAGAACATCAATGACTCGACCATTTCTATTGAGCGTACTTCTTGCTGTATGTTCGTCGACATGTCATTGAATAATTCTTCTGTAGATACCGCATTGTTATAATACCTAATAAATGAATATCGAATAGTAAAATCATCAGTTTAATGTTATGAGTTGTAGAACGTTACATTTGTTCTTATTGCGTCCAGCGGATGACAAGCTAGCAGCGCACGTGATGGTAGGTGGACTTGGACAATTACTGCGTTATTATATAGCCAATTCGCTGGCTCTCCGTGAAAGTATTATTCTGTTTAAACATCGCTTAAAGAACAACTCATAGAGCAGTATATATTGCAATAATTACTCACAGAGCCACCACGTACGTCGGAAAATAAACATAAAAAACAACGGATACATTTGCAAGTGGAATGATATTTATATATCAATATCATAACCGATTGGTTGAAAACGTTATATTGCGCAAAAGTTAAAAGCAAAATTGAATTACTTGCTAATTAGGTTTTCCCATAAGTGTAATTTTATTATAAGAAGGTTTTTTTAACAGTCATTTACATTTGGCGTTGGCAGTTTTATCTTCGTAAGAAATTAAGCCAATTTATTTTAAAGTTATAATCTCATTTTAAACCAAGATATCTAAATGTATAAACACTTTCGTCTTACCATTGGACGCAGAAGAACTTTTTCACGCGGTCTTTGATTTTCCCGCTAACGTGATTTACGGAAAGGAAATATGATAACTCCCTTATGGATTCCTACAAATTATAAATAATTCTATAGTTGTATTTCTATCAGAACTAGTAAATAACTCTATCTGTTTGTAACGTTTTAACTTATAAGCCGTATTTACTATAGCGATATCTTAAGAACCGAAGAAAGCTATAGGTTAGTATTTTAAAGAAATACGAGTGGAGTCATATACAACAACTAGTTATCCATGTTTATGGTTAGAATAATTCTCATGAAACCATATCTGCTACTTAAAAGTTGAACGGATGAGAGTTAGACAAATAATAAAATATACAAACTTGATAAACCGTCCGGAATGAATTCAGGTCAAGACTATTTGTTACAAGAAATTGTCTCAGTTGAATAGTTAAACAATAAGACAATCTGGGTCACTTCGGAATTTAAATAAATCAATTCCTTTCCTATCAGTCATGTTCACTGATTCAGAAGATTTGCTAAATCCTTGTTTTGCAATACTCTACTAGAAAATTCTACCGATCTTGTACGCTTACGAAGGAATATATAAATAATAATTAGAATAACAAAGGAGTTCTATTAAATTCTCAAAAGAACTTTTCAGTACGTAATTACCTCCTTAGAAACAATATCAAGCTTTTTAATCACGTTCTAAACATGAATTAACAAGTGGGAACAATCGGTATTTATATAAAGGTAAACATCTAAAGGTATTTGAATTAAAAATGTTTACGTACCTTAAACTTTATCTTCCTTTGTGTGGATAGTAAGTAATTGCTGCAGATCTTGGCTGAGTAGAGACAGCTTAGGTACGCGCCAAGCACGAATAAAAAAATTACCTGCAACGTGCAATTACCTCATCTATCATCAGTGCAGCGCAGTTTGCGAACGCTGCTGTGTGGTTAATGCTTAAGGATAAAACATTTTATCTATTCCGGTATTTTTCAAGCAATAGCCATAATATATATTTAATTTTAACTGTTTTCTTGACGGTTAGTTCAAGATAGTTCTAAATGTAATTTATAATTCGATCAAGTCATTTAGCAGCAGCAACTGTAAGCAACCATTAGTGTTTTACCGTGATCGTAAAACACATGTTTCCGCCACAGATTGTTCATTGCCTGTCTTAGGCCTTATTGTATACAGGGCAAACACATCTTACATATTACACTTAAGCAAGATTGTAGTAATATTCTAATATAATGTCCGACGAAATAGACACGATTCATATTTTGTTTCAACTCCTAGTTACTAATATAAAAATTACAATCATACATTGCTGAATTACATAAAATTTTCTTTAACGCCTTATGGCCTGTTCAGATTAGCATCGACACAAATATCATTGGTCATATGTAAATATTTTTTGCTAAAACTACGTAAATGTTGGGTCGCAAGTTTTTGATGCGTATAGTAAAAGGACTAGGTACTAAATATAATTATATTCCATTTACGATAAACTTTTACCTTAGTCTATAGAGTGTATTATTTACCTTATCCTATAAAGTATATTAATATATTGCAGATATAGCTCAAATAAATTGATTACATTAAAATCCCCCAAAACATGACATATATCTAAAACTTTGCCATTATTAACGGGTCACAAGGAGTAAACGCTTTTAAAGCTATTACTTAACATTAGAAATGAGAACAATTTCGTCAATTGTGCAATGAATGAGATTCAAATATGTACGTTCTCAAATACGAATCTAATCAAGTCGGATCCCAGTTTGGACAAAAGTCATATAAAGAAATAAAGGTGTACTGGTTGGCTGTCGGGTCATCAAAGAAAACTACTAATTGCATCTTGTTCGATAAGCTCGACAGGCGCACGATGTCTGAGCTCTCATTCGTTGCGTCTTGGAATGCGTCGTGTAGAAGCGAAACACGTGCCGAAACTTATTATTTGTTTTCAAAGTGAAATACTGCAAGTGGGGTAACACACGGAGTCAACGTCTATTGTGAATAAGCAAAGGATGGGTGAAGCATCACCAATATACGTATGTATTTCTAGTCCTTATTTGTGACTTGTGACATCTTATTCTCAACTACGAGTATTACTTTATAACACATCTCGATTAAGTTATTTTATTTAAGCTTTGGTACTGTCTTGCAGTAAAAGTGTATGTTACTGTTGTGCACGACGTTTCGATTTCAATCCAATCCGAAACGACGTGTTATATTAATAATTAAGCTTAACGCTGTTTGAAATTGATTCATATATCGTATCGGTTCGCTTTTCCTTATAATAATAAATAACATTAGTCTCTCCCCGCATAAAATATACATATCGATGTATAAAAAGGTGTCAACGCATTGTCATGGGTCGTATGTGAGCTGCCTATCGCGACATCCTCTGGGCGCACATTCAGAATTTATAATTAAATGTACGAACTTGCCTGCCGTGTTTTAACTTTGAATGACGCAAGAATGATTTCACATATAAATTATTATTATAGCTTAAACAGAAGGTAAAGAATTTACAAAACGTTAAAAGGGTAGGTCATTTTAGTAAGCGTATGTATATCTAACATAAGAGACAGACAAGACTTACGTTTAAAGACACTTAAGTCTTTTCCGTTATAGTTATATCTTCATTTTCTTTTTATCGGTTCGGGGTTACACGTCCCCGGTTGAGTTACATTAACATTTTACTAGAAATGTTTTAGAACCTACTTTATAGGGTTCGAGTGAATTACCAACTACTAAGCACATAAAAGATTTAGAAATATGGTGAATATTGTACTGTTTCTGAGAACTTCTTATCAGAAAATCCCGATAGTGAATCCAAGACCTTACTACCAATCGTAAATGTAAGTTAAATCTTATAACAGAGAAGTGATAAAACAGTCGTCAGAACAATTGACTTGTTAGTTCAATCCTTATCCTAACTAATATTATAAACGTGAATGTGAGTTTATTTGTTTGTTATGGTTTCAAGCCTTAATTACTCAACAAATCATCTTGAAATTTAGTATACACGATGTCAGAGGTACAGAAAAGAACGTAGGATACCTTTAGCCCAGGTAAAATACTATTTCCGAGGGATTGAAATCTACATAACCTTACCTTAACATAGCATTTACGCGAGCGATGCTGCGGACAAATTCTAGTGTAAATATAAATATCTGCTGCTGATTCCCATACCGTGATAATATGTACTATATATTTTTATATGTTAATTCAGGACGCGGTCTATCTGGGTGCTTTCATACTAATCCGATCAACGGTTTACGCGAAACTGATAAACAAAATAAAGAAACATCCGAAAATCTTAACAAACTTTTACACTTCAAATATTTAGTAGGATTAAATGTCTATAAGAAGCAAATCTTATAGACGTATTTATTTTAACAACTAGGTACAACTCTCAAACTCAACTGTTATATTGTTCCATAGTCAGACGTACTTACGCTACTAGTCTCAAAAGTATCCTATACAATAATATTTCTCATGCTGAGACATATTCAGTATTCAGCAACGGAACAAATTATAAATACTCGCATAGAATAGAGCTGAAATTTAGTTTCAAGGTTGTGACCTTAACGGACATCGAAACACATCACCTAACATAGTTGGTTGGTCATTTATTTTACCCATACATGCAGACCCAAACCAAAAAATCTGTGTAAGCAGCTACCGTTTATCAGCGAGCTTGAATAAATTTAAACTGTGAGGATGTTTTTGGAGTATAAATCCGAACGTTACACGTTAAAGTAAATTTGACGTGCGCACCCGTAAATCATAAGCGTAAAATGTCACAAATGTACGTCAAGCACACTTTTTACAGGACGAAACCGCAGCAAAAACATAGTCGTACAATAAATAAGAACCAACACCCCATAAAACTTATTGTGCATTGTACAAAATTTCGTAGGAAAAATATATGGTTATGGTGCGAGAGGTAATGGGAAACATACGTGGGATAAAATATGAAGTGTTTTTGTATGAACCCCGAAATTTTACCTTTTTACGATACATTACTAGACGTAAACAAAGTTTGGAATGTTTGGATGACATGTAACATTTTCATTCCATTATTTTAAACAACAATATTGTAAAGTAAGTTGCATAAGCAACCAGTCAAATAAGATCTGATATTTATAATAATGTATTCATGGCCAAATATAAGGCTCAAGGTTCATAACGGACATGTGTGGTTGGTGGTGGTGGTGGACATCCTATCAAAATACATTCTCTCTCTGTATCCCACAAAATTTTGTTGGGTTGTTTGGGTTTTAACTCATTCGAGACGAGGCGGTCGTATGATCAGATGGTTGGAATATGCAGAATTTAAAAGGGGATGATTGAGGCACGGAATCGTCATAACAGACGCTGCAGATTGTTTGTGCGGTTCCAGCGTAACGTACCGTCGCACGCTTTAACTCACCCATACCCTGTCACTTAATCAGCTTAACGCTCTCTTGGACTTTAACCCAGAAGTGGATATTTTGCAGATGAATGGAAGGTAATTATTATTAGTCTGTATGAGATATTGTAAGCAGAATGGGTGAAAACTAATTGTTAATTTATATTATATTATTGTAATTAAATAGTGTAAACGGTGCTAGTTGTTCTATTAATTGTAAAATAAATCAAATCAAATAAAGTAAATTTTAGTTAGAAAATTGTTTTAAACGTATTTATTAGATCTCAATAATCTCGTCCTCCATCATGGGGAATCTCCAACATATTTAAATAGCAAACCGTGGATGTATTATACATGTATGCCTTTCTCATTGGGTATATAGTATATACACAAATGCATTACTGATTAGTCTCTACAAAACACCAAATGGGAGCATCATCACTAATAATATTTCTATAGCCTCGATGGCGTAGTGGTTAGTGTAACCGACTGCCACGCCTGAGGTCGCGGGTTCGATTCCCGCACAAGACAAATATTTGTGTGCATGAACATGGATGTTTGTCTTGGTCTGGGTGTTTCTGTATAATATGTATGTATTTACAAAAAAAAAAGTATATATGTATGTTTATCCATTGTCTAGTACCCATAGTACAAGCTCTGCTTAGTTTGGGCTAGATAGTGTTGTGTGTATGTGGTAGAATATTATTATTATATTATTATTAATATTCAGGCTAATCTGACCAATACCAAACAGCAGCAATCTGAATGTTAGGTGTGCATACTGGATACTACAAACATGGTACCCGGATATTTCAGACTTGATTAAATATTGAGTTTGCCAACTAAACTTTAACAGTATCGTCGCAGTTATTTTAACTATACCTACCCATCTCTCACTGAAATTGTGTATATACCTGAATTATTTACGAGGCACTTCTTAAAGTTTAAATAGACGATCGAACATGATGCGGCGGAACCACGAACACGGTCCGTTGTCAGACAGTATTCGATCCTGGGGCGCACGGTGCGCCGAACATTATTATTATTATTAATACCGGTCTGTACCGGTATTAATAATCGAACTTGGTGCGGTACCAAAAACATATGACGGCCCATGGTGCGGTGTGGTGCTGGGTATGAAGAGCACACCGTACCGTGCGTTGATTTGGCCGCACCATGTTCGACCATCTATTTGCAGTTTTACAATCTTATGATCGTCACCGAAGCTACGGTTAACATGACTAGCTGCTGCATCCAAATAATATTTATTTATTTGGCTCACAAAGTAAGATACAAACAAAGAGAAACAGGTAAAATCGGGCTTTATACTCTAGACTCAACTATGTGTGCACAAAATAATCCAAGCAAGAGAAGTAGGTGAACTAGTAGGTACCTTCTTACACATCGCAACATTACAGTTAATGTTATATAGAAAAATATGGCCTACAGAAAAACAGGAGAAGTATAACAACCAATCATTATATACAATATATCACTTTTCACTTTCTTATACTGGCATATCTATGCATTAGTATTAAAAGCATGTGAAAAGCCGGCATACGCTTGCGTGCAAATGACGTGTCTATAAACATGTATAAATTAAACATATATACATAATATAACGCCTATACGCTTACTCACATATATAAAGGGATAGACAGAAGTGTATTACATCCACATTTGGCCAGCTTTGGTTTTAGGAAACATGTAATACGAGTCGAGCATATTGCTACCTATGTGGCTCTGTACCAGACTCAGCTACTGCTACCGAGAATATCTTGACATCGTGTTCAGCATTTGCACATACTACCGCTGCGCTTCCAATACAGACAAAGCACATAACATTTTTATGTAATTTTGGTACAATCAGAAGGTATCCATTATGTTCAGTATTCTTTTACATCTACGCTAACCTAATCCAGTAAACTATGCTGCTGTAGCGAATGACTTCCCCTTGTAACAATGACAGGTTACCGTGAAAGCTTTAATTAAAGAAAACTTATCACTTTATAACTTGCGGTAGCTTGATTAACTTGATTAACTGTGCTTGCAGATTCATTCACCTGAATACATACACATACATGTGTGTTAAAGAACGGAAAGTAATCTATGAGTGCATGCGTATGTGTACCAGTGTGCTTATGAATATGTGATTACGCATATATGTATGTTGTGGATATGGAATATGTAGTTTCAAGTGAGTGTAAGTCTTATATCTATGGATTACAATCCATAGATATATATATAGAACTATAAAACGAAAAAAAATATTACACTTTTTATTTTAGAATATTCTTTTAAAAAGTCGGTTACTTTCTTAATTTTTTTTTGTTCTAGTGCACCAGCAAATCTATTTAACTGTCTCACTTGTTCCATGGATCTTCTTAGTGGAACTAGGGAAACAAAACTTTTTTCCGATTCTCACTTATCCATAGAACTGGTGAGAGTTAATTTTCCTCAGTAGTTTCATAGAAGACTCTAATGGACTTGCAAAAAAGGTTAGTCCTAGTAAAAAGTAGTCCTACCAAAAACGAATAATTATTTTTGTAAATTATATAAAATATAAACTTTAATGTAAATGAAACTAATGAGAATGATCCGTTTGAACAAGGTAATAAATGTCATTCCTATGTTTTTTATTAAGTTTTGTCAGACAAATTGTTAAACTTACAACTAATATATCTCCTTCGCCAGGTGCTATGTCTGAGGTTCCAGTACCAGTGAACACTGCGGTGCCGAAGCCAAACGCAGTCTTAATAGGGCTCTCGTGCTTCGCGTCATTCGTCATGTATACCTTCGTCTCCCAAAATATTAGTTGCGACATCCAAGAGTTCTGTAAAAGATGGTTTAAATACAAGATATATGAAGATAAACTATGTCTCCAATAATACAAAGCAAGGAATAAGCTAGTGATGTCGTAGGTTTGGTCCTGGGTCCAACAAAGTTGGGTGAAGATATTCTTAAAACCAACGCGATGTCCGGAAATGTGCCCGGTCAACAGCAATAGGCTTCTTTTATTAGGTCCTATATAGGCGGGACACACTAATTTTCATTGACAATTATCATCGCTTGCTCCGTGCCTCGGAGAGAACGTTAAGCCGTGCGTCAGTTCCGGCTGCCATAAACATCTATGGCAGTCGTTACTGGGAAGTCAGTGCCCTATAATATCCTGACATTGGTCTAGCCTTAGAGTATCGTTAGCCTTCGGGTTGCGGAGGTCAGGTGGCAGCCGCTCCGTGAAAAACTGACATCCTGTCAAATCCGGTTAGACCAGAAAAGCAGACCCTAAGTGACTTGGTAATAATAAAGGCTAGGGAGAAGATAGGCGGGACACCTTAACCTAAACATACAATGTGAGTGCAATAGACCTCTGTCAACTCCTTAGTGGATAGGCAGGCGTAAAGCTATAGAGTATATAATGCACTTCTAATAAAACAGAGACTTATCTGAGTATTTAAGACTAAACACATTTAAACTCTGTTGCAATTACTTAACACAAATATAATATTACTAGATGTGCCCGCGGTCTCATCCGCGTTTATATTTACCGCGCCGCCTCCGTGGGTGGTAGCGTGATATTATATAGCCTTCCTCGATAAATAGGGTATCCAACAGTAAAATAATTTTTCAATTCGTACCAGTAGTTCCTGAGATTAGCGCGTTCAAACAAACAAACTCTTCAGCTTTATCATATTAGTATAGATTGATAATGTATAGTCACATTGTCGGCCTCAATGGCGTAGTGTTTAGTGTAACCGACTCCCACGCCTGAGGTCGCGGGTTCAATTCCCGCACAAGTCAAACATTTGTGTGCATGAACATGGTTTGTGTTGGTCTTGGTGTTTTTATGTATAATATGTAGGTATTTACAAAAAAAAAGTATTTATGTATGCTTATCCATTGTCTAGTACCCATAGTACAAGCTCTGCTCAGTTTGGCCTAGATGGTGTTGTGTGTATGTGGTAGAATATATTATATTATTATATTATATTATATACATATTTAGAGTTCAAATTACCTTACTTTCAAATTTCAATTTAAGTCACTGTTTTATTAAGAGTGCGTTATAGTAAACAAGCATTTTCTAACATGAGTTGCTAACTAACGTTGAGGGTAATAGAACATCAATATTAATCTAGCACCATTCAGATTATAATCTTCATTAGCCTACACATTAATTATATTAGTCAATAATGCAAATTACCTCATAACACAACTTCATTGGACAAGCAAACAGGTATAGAAAGCATCCAGACCAGTAACAAAATATAGAGAACATAATGTAGTATTTCATTAGATTCAGGAACTGCAAATAATATAAGTCTATAATAAGATTATAAAGAGAAAAATTCAATTTTTATGTTTGTATTCTTGTTAAAACTTTTTTAGACTTTCGCGATTCGTAGACATAATTAATATGATAACAGACAACAGATCTTAATCACAATACTTTTTCAACAATTTATCGCACAACGTTTCGACCGACTTGCATCGATCGTGGTCACGGGTTGACTGGTGTGAGCTCCTTTGTAAAGTGCAAGTTTCGGCAACTACCCTCACTTGGTGATTTTATATTTTAGTTTTGTAGTTTTGTTTGTAATTAATTAACAATGAGACCGATTTTAGAAATAATTTCACTATTAGATGCCATGTGAGACAGTTAGTTTATTATAATAATGTAGCTTAAAAGAAAATATAATCGGTAGCAAAAAACTTAAAGGAAAGATGTTTTTTAAAAAGTCTGCTCCACAAATGTATAATAATACTTACTGAATAAAACAGTCAGAAGGAAAAGACCTAGGCAAACATTCTTTGACTACATCAGAGGTGATCTGGAGAAAGGCTAGGTTAAGAATACCCTTAAATAACGCGTGTGAATGAGAAACATCATATGAGTAAATTTGACAAGGGACAGATTTAGCAGGATCAAAGACAACTAATGTCTTTGCGAAATTGTAGCATGCGAAAATCCGTTATCTCTATATTTGAACCTATCTAGAAAACAGACATAAGTCTATGCATATTTGTATAATAATAGCATAATAGTTCGTTTGTTTATAGTTCAAATACATCACAACCATGATGTTTATTTTTTACAATATTTACTTATGCTAAATAAGCGACTCCAGAGAAACTACAAAAGTAGTATGTAAATTTCTAGAATAATTTAACAGTTGCTGCTTTAATATTGTTACATCCAATACATGCTATCTCTCGGCATTGTGTGAAAGATTCGGCAGTTCCGTCTAATAATTTGTTAAAGCGCCATCTATTCAATACTTACGGAACTACGTATATTCTTTGGTACGAGTAGAGTAGAGTGAACGCTGGCACATTCTCGAATCTTTGTATTGTTTACATGCCGGGTATGATGTTTCTAGAAAACTCGGGCAACGCTTTAACCGCGTATAAAAGGGGAAGGCCAGCGCTCACCGAGTCAGTTTAGAATCGTAAGCGATCAAGTATTCATCGAAGCGAACGAAAGCGAATATACTACGGCGTTTGGAGCAGTTACAGTGGAAAAGTGTAATATAGTGTTTGTTGTGTTTTAAATTTAATTGTTTGCTAGAATAAAACGTTTTAGTCAGTAATATTGTTTTACATTCTTATCCCTCGAACCCAGCACGTAACAATATTTTTAATCAGATAAAGAACAGTACTGAGCTGTGACGTCACAAGTTAGTGACGTTATTGTAGTTTAGAGTAATGCAAATGCAAAGCATTTAAAAAGAGATTTTTAAATAAATTATGTTGTTTTCTATGTTACTTAATATCTTTTGTATTTTCAGTTATATTATATTATGTACACTTTAAATAAATACAAATAACACCCAGCGTCCCAGCCTTTGAGCAGCTATTTGTGAATCACACTGTGATGTCTTGTATGAGTATTAAAGGTTCGTATCCACTAGGCAACAATTGACGCATAACACGTGACGCTCAACAAGATCATCAACGTCGCACAACAACGCGCCACGTTGCTAGCTGACGCGCAACATGACACGCGGCTTGTTGTTTGTTTCCGTGCAAGTGCAGTTGAGCATCAAATGTTGACAAGTGGAGACGTGTAAAAGCCGCTGAAATCAACACTAGTTCCTCTGGCGACATGTTGTCGACGACTGATGCGAGCGAAATCATATGTAGACAGACAACGTTGCTAAACAAAAGTTCTGCGCTGACTTTCAACACGTTGAGCAACATGTTGTGCAACATGTCGTGCGCCAAATGTTGCCTAGTGAATACGAGGCTTTAGCCCATAACATTTGTTGCGGCATAATAACGAGATGGCCATTAGTGCCGGTAATATTGACACAAACTTATAAGGAACGAGAAGAAACGGCAAAAGCAAAAGCTACTGGACCAATTTTAATCATCCGATTAGATTAGGCGATCACTTAAACCAAGTTTAAGTGTTAGGTTTAAGTGTTCGCCTCGCTACTGCCATTGCGCCGAGTGTTGTGGGTTTCAAATCCCACACGGGACAATACTAACTGTGATCCACGAATGGTTGTTCCAAGTCTGGGTGTGCTTTGTATCCATCGTTTATATCTTCACCTAATGGATCGCTAGTTTATCCAAAGCAGCATAGGCTATACCACATTATGCTACGAGCTACGGGAGCGGAATAGTAATCATGAATGTCGGTGAAACTGTGATGGATGGCTGGTCTTCTAAAGATACAATTTCTATGTATAATATGTATGTATTTACAAAAAAAAGGTATATATGTATGTTTATCCATTGTCTAGTACCCATAGTACAAGCTCTGCTTAGTTTGGGCTAGATGGTGTTATGTGTATGTGGTAGAATATTATATTATATTATAATTATCAATTCAAAAATCAAAGACAATTAAGTATACTTAACCTAAATGTATAACTTTATTGTTACACATTCTAGTATATTATAATATTTTATTATTTATATTTGTTATTTATATTATGTATCTACGTTAGTTGAAGGACTTAATTGGCATGTACTACTTCTGTTAATAATAATCGTCAAGGTTTAAGCACATCACTTCAATAACACTTAAGATAATTAATAGCTAACATGCATTGATTATGCTTTGCTCTGAGAAGAGTAATCGAACATTCACATGTATGTAAAATAAGTATACATAACACTATCAAATGGTGCACGAATGGCGTAGTGGTCCCCTTTCCAGTGCCACTACACACAGGACATAAATGTTAGATTCACAAATAGATGTTTTGAGTCGGCGTGTTCTTTGTGTAGATTATTTACATGCTTTATAGTCCTGTGGCGACTTCGCACAAATGAAGAAGTTCCGCCTACATCTAACAGATGGCGCAAACGGAAAATGACGTCATACAATCCTGAATCGCACAAGTAACATTTACATAGCGAGTAATCAACCGTCGGGCCGCGGCCCAACAGGTACGATCAACCAGCCTGGTCGGAGGAGCCTGCCTTTGTGATGGAGGGACATCACACGTTCCTCTACAGTCCTCTACGATACAAGGCCTCAACGTAGTACGTGCGTTTTTTAATAAAACAGCACGTTCCTATACAACTGATATGATATTTTACAATATTTGTAATTGGAATTTCTATAAGTAGGAAGCAAAATTAAAACTAAAAACGAGACAACTAAATATAAAGACGTCATTCTAATCGCATGTTGTGAGTATGTACCACATAGCATGTAATATGACTACTAAGAGCCGCGCTTTTACTTGAAATAAGAGTAATAATCATATTATCGATACTGTAAATTTGAAATAACGTAAGGGACAAAATTAAGGTTTTCAGGAGAGCAAAAATAAGATATTCTTCTTACAAATCTTACTATAATTTTTTAACTATATGTTTTATGTAAAAAGTGTCTAGGACAAAATTTCTTAGATTTCTTCATTCTTGGAAGCCAAAATAGCAAAAATACAATAAAGCCTATAGTTTTAAAGATAGCATGTCCCTTACGGTAAATAATAATGAATACGGTTGATATACGTTAAGAAAATTTTCGATGTAAATGAACAGCATTGATGTATGGGATATTAAAGGAAATAAACATTTACAGTTTTCAAAGTAAAGGTCTCTTAATGGTGTACTCTATATTGCTAATGCTGTTAACAAATTCAAAAATTACATTTTATACAGTATTTGTGACCTACTATGCCTATGTCATAGGTCAAAACTATTTACTGACATAAAAGGATAAAAATAAACTAATAAAATAGATCAAATCTTTTATTTGTACTCACTAATCCTTTTTTATAAACGCAATTTACTGTCATGAATATTATGTAAGTACAACATAATAAAATTATTTTTTAATTCACAATAAATAATAGCTATTTTGGCTTACTAAAATTAGACTTATTGTCCAAAGAAAATTAAAATTCTCATTAAAAAAACAATATCAGTACATCAGTCTTCTTATGTGAATAATAATCATTAAACAAAAAAAAACATATTAACTTCTTCTTTAATAGAAAGCCTACAGTTAAATTGAAAAACTCTCAAAAATTAGTTATTGTCTTTATCAGTGTCATCATCGTCGGTGTCTTTGAGCCTATCGTTAGTTATACTCTTATAAGGAAGATTCAAATATTCATTGTGGAACCTATTTGGAATTATACCATTGTCACATAATTTTTTGAAATCATTAAACTTTGGAACTAAAATTTACAGTCTTTCCTTATACAGAAATGGTAAGCTGTCTATGCAACTGGGCACAGCTAGATTGCTGGTACTTTCTAATTCGGGTTGAATCTTTGCAACGGCCTTGCCCTTTCCTTTACCCTTCACTGCCTATCTTCCAGTTTGCATTTCTTTGCAAAGTTTTATTTTGTGAGTTGTGCCATCCTCTAACATCGTATATTTTACTTCCATTATCTTAAAGTTCGATTTTTGAAATGTACATACTATAATTTTCTTGAAATGCAGCTGTTTGTTTTTGAGAGTAGCAGGAGTAAAGACTGATTCAGCAAAATTATCAAAGTCAAAGAAATCCTGATGTTCTAACACATTCACTCGATAAGCATGAGGTCTTTTTCTAGCTGATTCCATAAACGATGGCCACAGGGAAGGTCCTCATACGATCAGTTTCTTCTTCTGCTTCGGTACTACATTTTCTTGACTATTGTTATTATTTGTTTTCATAGCTTTCTTTTTCCTCCTTTTTGATTTGTTTTTATCATTATCAACTGAATTGTCTGAAACTTCTTCTTTTTCTGACCAAAGGTCTGAGCTTCCTGAAGAAAAATCATTTTATCCTTCGTCAAATTTGAAATCCATGCATGATTTTGTAAATTTTGTTGTCTCGCGACGTTTTTCTGTGGTCTAACATCTTCATTTCCTAAAATATCATCTTCCTGAATCAAATGAGAATAAGATGCAACTGGTTCAAAAATATGCATGTTGGCTGGTAATATAATAAACCATTATTATTATTATTATTATTATATAAGCGCCCCTGCTTCTGAAGTAACATTAAGATCTTTTTCATTCACATTGCACTGAAATGATACTGCAGAATATTGTGTATTGTTGAAATGATTGATACTATAAATGGATTATGATTCTCAAGCGATATCAGTGTCAACGCTTTATCAGGAGCCGCGTCTGTATCCTGTTGATTTACATCGCTTGAAATTATTGGATTTGAAAAAGTATCGTTAGTGATGTTAGGTTCCTTTTCAATAATGGTATTAGCATCTGATTTGTATGAATAGAGTATTTTAGCGACACAAGTGGGACTATTTGATACATAGCTTTTTCCATCAGAAGAAAAAGATCCAAAACTGCTATGAATTTCTTTAAAAAATGAATGTGATCGAGATATAGAAAGAGTTGACGTATTTATAATTTCTTATCCCATATTATTTTCTATACTCATCACATTACTACTATCCGGGATAACGACGTTTGCTTTCGTTGGTTGAGTCTCCATTTCTGTATCACTATTCTCTATTATACTTTCCAATGAATTTATTGTACGATTTTCATGGTTTGCAGAAGAATTACACTTGTTAAAAAATAATTAAATGACTGAATATCATCGTCTAAAAACCTAATTTTAAACATAAAGGACAGCGGTGAAATGAATTAGGGATAAGATTTTAACGTAAGGGACCTTAATATTGAGTTGCAAATGACAAAAGTAATTGCAGCAAAAAATAGCACATTTTATCGTTATGAAATTAATTATGTTAAATATTATTATTTTATAGCTACATATTTACATTTCATAAAACAATTTTAGTCATACAAAAATAAAATAATCTTTTTTATAACAGAAAAAAATAACGTAAGGGACGTAGGTAACGTAACCCAGAATTACCACTACCAAAAAAAATACAATTTATTTGTTTTTGTGGCTACGACTGTCGAAGATCTACAACTAGAACCGATGACTTATTCGTGTTTTCCGAGGCACGGACGGGTCTTGGAATGAAATGGATGGTCACCTACCCACGGATCAAACGTGGCAAGCGTCTTTTAACCTTGATCAATCATAAAAAATGCTTTTCACACTAATTCATCCCGCGTTAACTACTTAATAAGTTGTAATTTTTACATAAACCTACATAATACGATACACGACAATACATTTTGATTAGGATTCGAATTATTCTATCTAAATAGGTCCATTTTTAAATTACTGAACTCAATTCATGACTAAACAATCATTTACCAAAAGTACTAAGAAATAATTACCTGTTTATGTGATTCCTAAAGTTCATCAATTTTTGCCTGCGGGCTAGAAGTGAACATAACTTTTCACCACTCATGTTTGGAATCCAGATAAAACTTTCACTACCTTTTTGCAGTTAGATCAATGAAAACGATAATTTATAACTTACAAATTAAGATCTGTAGTATCACAAACCATGTTATTGTTATTTTTAGACGTACGTAAACAATGTCATCGCCGCACGTGGCGCAAGATTTCCGGCGAAATGCGAATTAAGTGTCACGACTGCGCAAGCAAAATCACACACAAAATCCGTATTACTATCTAGCTCAGTCAAGTTGCACCGTTACGCGTGTGTGACAGGGACGCATATAATTCGTTTCGATAAGTTTTGAGGAATAGTACGGATCACGCAGTCCAGTGTGGTGTAAAGGATAGGTCAATTTATTTTCGATGCTGACAAATTAACGTAAGGGTCAATATGATTATGATAATTTGAGGCACAATTTAATGTAAGGGACATGGTATTTATATCTTCTCACGGAACACTAATGTATAAGACAATGCTTAAAACATCTCAAATTATGCAATAACTTATGTGACCGGTTGTAAATTTTTAAAAATGTAAATACCAAGTACTGTGAGTAAAGAGCCTTACATTAGATTTTATAAAAATATTAATATAAAATGTCATATACAGCCAGTTTCTAGAAAGAAAATGGTCTAGGCCTAAGGAAAATATGTAATGTAAGAGACATTTTTTTTGAGATATCGAAATTTTAAATATACCAAACGATAGAGCAAGAAATTCCGAATCCAACGATATATGTAACTCATTTTCGACAAAATGTCCCTTACGTTATTTCATATTTCCAGTATCGTTATAATATGATTTCGATTGACGGATAGCGCCGAGCGCAGACATATATTTCTTACTAGCTGATCCGCGTAACTTCGTCTGCTTAACATAAGAGAATTTTCCCCGTTTTTGCCAATTCTTCATGAATGCTCGGCACCCATTGGTCATAGCGTGATATTATATAGCCTATAGTATTTCTCGATAAGTGGGCTATCCGACATTAAAATAATTATTTTTCAATTCGAACCAGTAGTTCCTGAGATTAGCGCGTTTTACCAAACAAACAAACAAACTCTTCAGCTTTATAATATTAGTATGGATTGTTCTGATAATATTAATGTTATCTTTGTATCGCCTGTGTAGTTGTCACTGACACAATGCAATATGCAGGACATCTCTGGTAGGAAGCCTACGACCCCTGTGCTCTGTACAGACGTATCATATTACTGCGCAACGAAAACAGCGTTTAGAACAATAACGTCAATTCAAATTATTAGCATAATTTTATCACGTTGAGATGATCAACGTATGACAGCAATAATCACAATGTAATTATTATCATCACTACGAAGAATACTGTTACAGCAGGAAAAAAAACAAAACTACTGATTAGACCTAAAGACACTAAAACTATAGACATAAAAATTTTAATATAATTATAGAAAATATATTGTAATACAAAATTGTAATAAAGATACATACTTAATTTGTAGATAATAAATTTATTTGGATACTATCAAAAATTAACACAATTCTGTAAAACTAATTAAAACCTAAAATATAATAAAACAGAAATAAAAAAGAAAAAGAGAACTAAAACCCTCTAAAATCAGTAACCTCCTAAGTTACCTATGTATTTATTAAACGTTATAAATTATCATTTCTTTTCAGTCTGTTAATAAGGTTTTACTAAACATATAAGATTGGCTGTAGTTGTAATTACAGCAGGTTAATACGTCATCTCTTCATTATCAGTATTCTAATAGGTTGTCATCAAAGCGTAAGCCTAGTAATCTACTACAAAGGACATTCCCTAATACACACCGTAGTCAAAGGCATAATATTATCCTGAACATACAATCCATTCGCGTCTGCATAATCTACCTACAGTTGGCTGCAAAATAGTCAAGCTGGAAACATAGTCCTTTGAACTATTTTTGATTGCTGTTCTTTGTATGCTTACAATGAATGGTCATACAGTTTTGCAGTCAACTGCACTTTTGTAGCAAACACAGAAGTGGTTATAATCATGTTGTACTATATTCCATTTAGTTAGGTATTTAACTAAAGGTAAACAATCTTGATGTGTATTTTTTATTTTTTATCTAAAAACTCAGTTTAAAATAAAATAAAGATCAATGTAAATACAACAATAACGATTACTAAATCAATTGAACCGTTAGTTTAAGCAGTAGTTTATTTGTTTAATATTTGTTTGTGTAAAAAGGCTTACTATAACAATACTTATACTCCATAAGTATTGATAAAGTATCTGACTAGCTGACCCACGCAACTTCGTCTGCTTCACATAAGAGAATTTGCCCCGTTTTTTGCAACATTTTTGGTTTATGCTCTGCTCCTATTGGTAGTAGCGTGATGTTATATAGCTTATAGCCTTCCTCGATAAATGGGCTATCCAACACTGACAGAATTTTTAAATTCAGACCTGTAGTTCCTGAGATTAACGCGTTCAACCAAACAAACGAAAGCTTTAAATTATTAGTATAATCTATACTAATAATATAAATACTATCTAGTCCACGAGATGTCAAAATATATATCTTTCTATTTTAAGTAATTCTTATTGATAAATAAATATACCTATATATGACTATAATATATAAGTACCTATTTATTCAAATAATGAATACTGTATATACCTACAACTATTCAAAAAAGGCTTTATAGCTCCTAGTTCTCAAACAAGGTGACCCAGTAACGAAATTATAGTAGAGAATTGTTCGTCATTCTCATTTAAGTGATCTTGTGAAAGTTCGTACATGAAAAAGCCTTCTCTCAGAATTAGTGAAGTTAGACCATTATGCACGCTGGCCAAGTACCGATTGTGAGACTTCGCATAGGTACACTTAAGATTATTTTGTATATATTTGTAGAATTCATGTAAATTTGTATGTAAGCGTAAGCGTAGTTTGAAGAGTTTATTGTTAGTTACACTAAATTTATATAGATCTGAGAATAATCATCTTAAAACCGGTGATATTTTTACCAGCTCAATATTTTATGTGAATATTTCTGTATAAATTCTGTTTCATTGCCTTCTAGGGCATATGGCCTTACTTGGTGGTAAGTGGTATCTGCCTCCCATAGATTTAAGGAATGTCAGGAGTCTGCACAGCTAAGCTGCGTCTTACCATATAAGTGCTCTCTTTAAGCCTGCCTGCAAGCCTGAAGAAGGACAAGTTATAGTGTTCGGGCATCACCGCAGCAGATTATTTATTCCATAAATACATTTTGGTTGGTTTGCTGTTTATACCACATACGGCCCGCCCAATAGTAAGCGGTTACCGTAGACTATGGATGCTTGCAATACTAGAAGTATCATAAGTGCGTTACCAAAGAGGTGGCTCTTCAAAGACTTATTTACCACCACCTTTTGGAGAATCCTATGCTGTAGTCTCCCGGGAAAACTTTAAGCGGGAACCTAATTCCATAAACGAAACGTTAGTGGGAGGATTATTTAGGCTCCAATATCTGAGGATAAACCCCTGCCGATGACGAGTGGTGCGATGGTAAAAAGCACAAAATTTGCTATGGTATCGAGTGTTGGTTTAAGACTGCTTTCAATCCTTACTTACCTTAATTGGGCTGTGGAAATTAGTCGCCCACTTGTCAAGGTAATCCCAAATATGCCATACTTGTAACGTAGGGAACAGCTTGGCTATTTGACCGCAAACTGTCTCGCCCAAAGGATCCAAAGTATTGGTGAATATATACACTGGAAAGACCGCTATTATATCCAGGTAGAATCCAATCGTTGCCATTTTCACTTCTGCTATCTCCTTGACGGTTTCTTTTCTTACGTTCTACAAAAGTATTGAATTTTTATATATGACTATAATTTCTGTACCGTCATGATTTTTTTTATATAATGGAAAATGGAACAAATAATTGCATTTCAACCTTATAATAGACATGATAAAACCAAAAATATTATGCGTGGATATGTGAGATTTGTAAGAATAATAGATCACCAAAAGGAAACGAAATGAGCGACATTTTGCCAGCTATGGTTTAAGGCCATAAGTTATAGAGCGCAAGCCTATTACCATTTATTGGACACAGTTCCAAACTCGGTGCTGTTAATTTCTTGATAGACAGAAAACTAACAATACGTTGCCTGACCTGGCAATGAAACATAAGACCCCATGCACAGCAGGAACATTCACTACAGCTACACCACCGACTCCACCCACATAAATACTAAAAAACATCAAAAATATATTAAAGAAACTAATCAATTAATCTCGTAGATCTCACTGTTCTCATGCAATTAAGTACAAAATAGGTTATTACGTTATTCAAATTAATATCATCTACAGAAAGCCCGTACAATCGATTTGAATTAACCATGTACACGCAAAGCTTTGTATGGTTTGATCCAATCAAGCGAGCCTCTTTGTGAGATCCAATAACAACAATAGCATTAGAACGATTTATTTCATACCGCTTGTAACTATGCTGAGTGAGCATTCACTTAGACAGTACCTAGTATTGTAACTAATATATTAAGAGAAAAGGACCACCCAATTCCAAAAGAAGATATGTATTCGTAAACCCGTTGTACTAACTGGCAAGAACATCTGTGACAGTGGATATAGGTATATAGGACCTTCAAGGCTTCAAATATTCTAGACTTAAAATATTGTTATCAATTTGGGCGCGGTGGTGTCTTCTTGGATATCTGATATTCAGTTGTATCTAGTTAGACTAATATGCTTAGAAAAAAAGTGTACGAAGAAAATAAATAGCGAAAGCGTTCTAAATGTTATTTTCTCTTATTAAAATTATTGGGTTACCTATCTATGTTCTATTATGTATGTTATTTTATATGTAACTGCAAATAGGGTTAAAACAATAAATGAAACCTTTTTGTGAAAACAGCATCTTAATTTGTTGGAAATATGGAGGTGGAGCGTGGTTATTTTAGTATTTCTCCCGCATGCATATAAATAGCGGTCACGTCACATAATAGAATCGAACTTTTTTCTATTTCACCATCATATGACAATAACCTTTTGTACCAGATTTATAATACCACTAGCTTTTGCCCACAGCTTCGTTCGCATAAAAGTAGGTGAGGTCAAGTTATGTATAGTAATTTTTTTAATATAGCCTATTTTACTTGGTGATAATACAGCTTTCTAATGGATAAATAATATTTTGAATCAATTGATTAGTTTTTGAGTTAAATCTTTACAAACAAGAAATCAAATCTTTCCTCTTTATAATATTAGTATACATAATATGAATAAGTACTTATAAAAGTTGTACGTAAGTACTTATTACTCCCGATCTTATGTAATTTTGAGTGTATTTAATTATTTTATATTTATTCAATTTTGTGTGACGTAATGGGTTTATTAAAATATTATACAATTGAATAAATTATGGTATTGTGTTCTCGTGTATTTGGCACGCCTAAGCTAGAGGATTAACGGTAGACTAGTTGATTATTCCTATCAAATTAAAAACTATACCACTAATGTTACTTTATGAATTAGTTAGTGACTTTTTCTATCTACAATAATTATTTGTTACCTACATGTGAGAGAAATATTAACAGAGGATACCTTGTGGCACATAGCAAGGCTAGTGCAAACGTAGGTGGGACTAAACCGAAAAATAAACGGCTTTCGTACAATAATCTATTAGGGAACCAAACTTACATAAAAACGGAACGACATCTAGACACATGACTCTCCCGTTTAATATAAGTTGAGGTCCCAAATAAATTACTGTACGTGTAAAACATATTTACTTTCCGTTTTTCAATCGATCAATAAGTTGACTAGCTTGGTAACGTAGCAGTAGAAAATGCAGGTGCATAAGGTCTTGGATGTTTTGGGTCGAGCCAGTAAGAAGTTATTGGGGTTTTGACAAGAAATTCTTAAAAGAGCAAGACAGTTGGCGGTGATGCACTACCCTGGACCTTGCAAACAGCTGAAGCCGAAGGTCGATTTCGCAAAACTACCAATAATATTAAGTGCATAGTTTCATTCTTTGAACTTACCTTTTCTACTATGGCAGTAGTAAGTTGTAAATATATATTCAACAGTAACCCAGTAAACACAATAGTTGTAAAAACCTTTTCGATATCGTCGTCATCCTGCTGGTACTGTATCGCAGTATACGGTGACATAATACATACGTACAGCACCATTATAAAGTGCGCTATATCGAACATACGTGTCTGCAATATAAGTATATTTTCCTTTAGAGATTCGAATGTATCATTGTTAATTTTATTTGTATATTTTCGATTGGGTCACAAAATGAAATAATTGGAAATTGCGAAGCACTATGGCAGTTAACTGCACGAGAGTTTCATGCATATATATGACGCAATGAATTATTTATTTATTAAAAACGTATATTTCAGAGGCAATTATTTTATCGTCAGTAAATTATACAACGGGTCTTGTATTTTTGTAATATCTTGCTTTGCCGCCCAGTTAAAAGTAGTTTTCAACTTGAATGACAGAGAAACTTGTACATGAAGATGTATGTATTTGCACCCCTATCAGCAAGATACTAATAGAAGATATTCAAAATAATAAGGTATGCAGCAATAGAGAGTAATTGATAGTGAAACGTATCTGAAAATCGACTGCTATATATTACTAGTTGCTTTTTACTTATTTTTTATATGAAAGCTTATTAATAATTATGAAAGCCACTTCACAACAAAGAATACAAGAAACTGGAAGACGCAATCAGCGACATAACTAGCTAATCTTTAAACATAATATTTCTATAACTTATATTCAGAAAAACTTACTCATCTGTAGTTAAGAATTGTTTTAAACTACACTACCGTTTAACTAATATAGCCAAAACTTAGAATATTAATTATTTTGTGTGATAATACTATTAGAAATCTCGTAAATATTTATCGAGTTTTGTTGCTGTCACACAAAGCAACAATAGTCAATAAACAATTCTTCAACGTGCTTGTAAGAAGTTGGTTATTTAAAAGATAATATTGTATTTATATAGCCAAAAGTCTAACCTCTATATTAAACATACTAAGAAGCGATCATTAAAACAATTCCTTTCTCAATTCTCCATATTAAGCGTATTAGGGAGAATTTTATTGTTCTCAAAACTTAAATTGTGAAACATTTATTTTTGTATAACGATAATAAGAACACGTCCAAATAAAATATATCCTAACCTTGTTTCTCCGCATCGGTGTCTTTATGGAGAAGCCGTCGACAGTCTTGGTCACCATGGCCTGTCATGCAGCAAGATCACTCGTCGTATATCCCGACACGCCAACCTGAATAACATACTCCGTCTGGCTCTTGTCACCGCTGGCGTTCCGGCTCAGCTTGAACCTCACGGTTTGGTACGCGACGATGGCAAGAGACCAGATGGTATGTCATTACTGCCATGGAAAATGGGTAGGTCTTTGGTGTGGGACGCAACTTGTGTTGACACCCTTGCGCCATCACTTTTTTCTAGCACAGCGGGTTGTGCTGGTGCTGCTGCTGCATCAGCGGAGACGCTCAAACGGCGTAAATATCAAAACCTTATCGGTGAGTACATATTTGAGCCGTTTGATGTCGAAACGCTGGGGCCATGGGGTCCAAGTGCCAGGTCTGTTTATAGAGACCTTGCTAAGCGGCTCATCGACGCTTCGCGTGACCAGAGAGCTGATATTTTCTTTGCACAAAGAATAAGTATTGCCATTCAACGTGGCAATGCTGCCAGTCTTCTGGGCACGTTGTCAATTGACGACGATGCGGAGTAATATTATGACGCTTTTTAATTTTGAAGTTTTATTTTTATCTTTATTTTATATTTCTTGTAAATAATTTGTGTATATATTTTGGTGTTCCTAACCGTTATTAATTATGAACAAAAGCATATTTATACAAAACTCAGTCGCAATCCGTATGTGATATTCTACTAAACATAACAAGCAAAGTTTGAAACTACAATGTACATACGAAGTCGGTGTCAGGCAATAGAATCCATGGAAAGTTCGATCTGAGGCATATGCGGGGCGCTTCGATCGTTGTCACGTTACTAGACATTCGATACAACTCCAAATACTCAGTTGTGAACTTCGGCTGGCGTTCGTTATTCTCATCTAGAGATGTAACAGAATAACTAAATTAACATATACGTTACTCCATTACTCAAACAGGAATTATGTAATTTATCTACTGATACTGTCTTACTTTTGTGCGAATACACACACACGTTAAAATTAAACTACTTTATACTCATTATACCGCGATTTATTTTAAAGCTTAAATAACTTTTTTATTTAAATCTTTGAAATATAGTAGTTCAGCACTATTTTCTCAATATGTTTATTCGCTATTAGGTATATGGGACGTAAAATCATGAGGATATAATAAATATTCTACCATATCTTAGGGATATATTGTTATGAGTCTTTATATAAATGTATTTCGAAATATGCTAATGTATATTAATGTGGATTATTCTCGCCAAGTCTTTCTTTATCGGTAAAGGGGTTGGTAGAGATGTAACACACACACTCCGCCAGCTATGGTTTAAATCTCATTTAATAGCGGGACACAATTGCCTTCTTCTACCAGAGACAACTGCTACTAAAAGCTTTAAAATTCCAGTCAAGTCCAAATTATAAACCTTCAATAAAACATTAAAGCCATGCCACGCATGGCAGCTTTAACCATTATAATTTTAAAATGGAGCTAAATATATCTGGTAACTGAAAGTAGTATATCGTAATATACTCGTTAACACTCGGTACGCGCTGTTACAAATACGAATCTGAAACTGCTGGTAACGACTGCCATTAGATATCGGCAAGTGAGATCAACGATCGAATTGCGAAAATAGTACATTTTCCTTTCTTTGTAGCATTGCTTTTACAGAACCGATTAAAGAAATACCTGGCGTATTTCTTATTAGTCAAAGGGTCCACAATTTAACATAATTAACTTTAACTTTAAAACCTACTAACTTTCCATACACAAACATATTCTACGAAAAATATGTAAGTGTCCGTAACTAAAACGATGCCTTTTTAATATACATTAGTACCGGGCCTTAGAGATTTTACGAGAGTGACAGTGACATATTTAACTATTTATGATTTATCAAATAGATACATCGGTATTAATTATGCTATAGTACAATATCAGTGATATGTCTTGTCGATATGTAGATATCGATTACGTTAAGGGCAGTGCTGCATCTTTGGTATTAATGCTACGAGTAATTTGTATCACAGACGACTTTTATACAAGATGCGGGTAACACGCGCAGTTTGAAGAGAGATACGAGCTATATGAATCGTATAAACGACTATCGCAAATCACCTGTGGACGTTACCTGCATGATTAAATCGCGCATGCAGCCCGCGAGATTTGCCTGCACATATAGCTCTCTTCATGTACTTACGTCATGTAAAAAAGTACTATAGTTTATTATTAGTTTATAACTTCTATTTATATTTAAAAAAGATTGTACATTTAATCATTGTACTGAGCATTTTGTTATTTATATAGAAGCCTCTTAAACATGATTTTACGCAAGAAAAAGCAAAACCATTACGCCACTTTTGCCGATAATGTAATACAGCCCTTGCTCTCGTATAAGCCGTATAATTTTAAAAGAGCAATCTCATCTATGATTGCCTTGATACATAAACGTTTTATCAGCCTTCATCATTTCTCTGAAGATAATGTGTAATAAAAACAACGTACTGAAATGCTTCATGAAAATTCATATAAGAATAATAATTTTATACTATGGAGCCGATATTGCTCGAATTTCATTTTCAAAAATAATTTCAAATCATTCAAAATGTATTAATTACTAGACATTGCACGCGGTTTCGGTAGCGTAAGTCTTAGTTTAGTAGCAATACTTTTTTTCTGGATTAAATATACCCATGTCCTCTTCTGTTGCCTTGACAACGTGTATGCGAAATTTCATGATAATCGCTTGAGTAGTTAAAGCTTAAGTTTTTTTTAACAAACTTAAATTCGCATTTATAATATTAGTTAGGATTTATTTTACTTGAGCATCTAGCCAATACAGTTCAGAAAAATCCAGTAAGTTTTAAATAGAGCATTATTAAATCGTGTCTGAAACTAATGACAAGTAGGTACAAACAGTTATTCCACAGCTGTGCACGGAACTATTGAAATAATCCACGGTAGAATTCAAAACTATGAAAGTAAATAGAAATCGTATTACCTCTATAGTACATGTGAGAGTCGTCCACAAAAGTTGGGTTCTCTTCCTCGACGCCCGCCAAATTGTCTTTGAGCACTTTCATGGGGCGGTAACGCGTACGAATTAGCCTCGAGTCCCCTTTATCGTATTTCTCTATTGCCTCCTAGGGAGACAATTTTATTTAACTTATGTTTAAGGAAGTAAAATTGTCCTTAGTTGTTACTACTTATCTACTACCTTTTAAAGAATTGAGGCTAGTTTGTTTCAGGAATTGTTTCTTTAAAACTATGTTGAAAGTCGACCTCGTGAAAGCTTTTACTGAAGAATAAAAAATCTCCCACAAAATATCTTGTAGGGTTCGAACCTGTAACTCGCTATGCTTGGTGCTTGCAGATTGTTCCGAATAAAGGGACCGAAAGATTTTCATAATACATATGTACCTGTACAAGGTCTCATTTTGTTGAACAACATAATAGTGTGTTACAAACCCGCATACCCTCATTCATATTGAAACAAAATAAAATAATATTCGTTAATGAATCCTTACTTGTCTGACTCTTGAATTGACAAGCCTTCCCTGTATTTTCTTCCGAATGAGTTCATGCATATTCGGATGTTCGGCAATCACCCGCATGAAATCTGTTCGACGCAGTACCTGTTTAATGTGAATAATTTTTGAGAAGAGTTATTAATAGATAAAAGATAAAATATCTAAGGATGATAATATTGTGGATTTTATAAATGGTGAATCCCAAAAAACATATAAAATATCGTAACTTTTGCCATAATAAAACTATAGCTTAACTGATATTTGTATTTAATATTAGGTGGATTATGTTAATACCTCAAATAGATTTACTTATAAAACTATCCATTAATAAGAAATCTCGAGGTACATCCAGCTTTGTCATGGATTGTCGGTGTGAAAATACGTTTAAAAGTATGGGTTTGATGTCGTGGTGATATGTTAGCATTTTTTATCTAGTACTTATTTTTATAATAAAACTCACAACAAAAAAAATATATTTTATTCTTGCTTTATTTATTTTGATCTAGTTTACGTGGATGAAGTCTCAGGCAAAAGCTAGTCTGAAAATTAATCTACAACGGTTGCATCATAATATTTCTATGACTCAAAACAGATGATTTCTGCTCACCTGCAGTTCGACATACGTAGCTGCTTTTACTGTGACTTTAGAAGGAATTGAGTAGAACAAGCTCAGCTCTCCAAGCACCTGAAAAGTACATTCATCAATTATCTTCTGGCGTAAAGGGTCCCACACCCTCACAGTCTCTCGCGTCAGGGTAATCTTCATTTAAAGATAATTATTGCGCATACAACTGTTTGCTTTATTGACTGTATTTGACAGATTAAGATAGCGTTCATGCTGATGGCCTAGTTCTTGATAGACCGATATGTCGACGTCATCTATACTAATATTATAAAGCTGGAGAGTTTATTTGTTTGTTTGTTTGAACGCGCTAATCTCAGGAACTACTGGTTCGAATTGAAAAATTATTTTAATGTTGGTTAGCCTATTTATCGAGGAAGGCTATAGGCTATATAATATCACGCTACAACCAATAGCAGCGGAGCAGCAATGAAAAATGTTGCAAAAACGGGGAAAATTGTCTTATGTGAAGCAGACGAAGTTGCGCGGGTCAGTTAGTATTTCAATAAATATAACGTTAACATCGATCCAGCCGATATATTAATCAATTATTCGATCATTCGTGGTATATTGTGGAGCCTATTATGATCAGCTGTTTCAGCATTGATTAAGTACAGTCTGTTCATCTATAGTTAATAGTTATCCTTTTCCAAAAGAGCTTAACGCTTTAACGTGACCAAAATAAAGTTATAATCATCAGGGTTCATATTTAGTGAAATACACATAAACATAAAAAAGTACTATCACATTCAATATTACATTCAAGTACTTAAAGTTAAAATAGAATTACATTTAGCAAAGCAACGGTTCACTTGGATATCTCAGCTCAAAGTGCACTTTTATATTATAAATGACTATTTTTACAGCAAACGTATAATTATCAGCACCTACTTAAGTTATTACATGTTTGATATACTAACAGTTCCTGCTTGGAATGCAATCATGGGGCTTTCGTCATCTTCGTCCGAAAGCATCTCAATAACACCTCTTTTGATATAGACCATGCCGCTCTTTACCACGCCCTGACTCCAAATGTGTTGTCCAGCTAAATACAGCTCGTGGTGCATCAATAGAGATATTTGACGCATAAAAGACTCCTCTGTAATTAAATAAAACGTCGGTACAATGGCCTACACTTACAAAGTAAATATTTAAATATCGAGCCTATAATTCCATTTTTAAATTGTGCTCTAAATCTCACAAGCGTAAGTAGTTTTAAAAATTATAAGTTGCAGCTTAGTTGGTAGACCGTCGAATTGCCACGCAGAGGGCTTGAGTTTGATCCCAAGGAACGCACTTCTGAGTTTGCCAAATGATGTGCATATTAAACAGTTATTTATCGCTCGCTTTAACTGTGATGGAAACCATCATGAGAAAACCTGCATGACTGAGAGTTCGCTCGATATGCTCTCGAAGATGTGTGAAGTCTGCAAACCCACACCGGGCCAGCGTGGTGATCTATGGTCCACCTAATCTCAAACTGAAAAGAGCACAGCAGTGGAACAGTTTATATACAGGGCTGATATTATTATATATAATGTAAAACTTATTATTTCGTTTTGTCTAATCCTACTGATTATCAAATGACCGTAATAAACTTTAGATTAGTTTCATAAATAACCTATAAAATAAGTAAATACAAAAAGAAAACAATTTTTGTGACATTTATATTGACCTAAATAAACATCGGCCGTACTGTGTATATGTAATTAGTTGGCATAATGTTAACATTACACCAAATTTAAACAATTACGTCCACTAATTATATTCTTTATTGCGATAAACGGAATATATAAGCCTAAATGTTACTGTAAATTTTAATGTGCACAATAATTCAATACTAGTACATCCAAATATATTTCCAATAAATGCAAGTGAATATTTTGACTTCACCTGGCCTAACCCCACATCAAAATAACTTTTAAGTCAAACTCAAAAATCATTTATTCATTTAGGTCACAAAGTAATACTTAATACAGTCAAACTATAAGTTAAGTTACTGTAACTACATTTAGGTTAGTTGCTAGGTTAGCTCTGTGGGCCAGGTAGATTAGCAAGTATTTATGGTTAATGATGTTAATTTTAAACAATGCCAATAAACCAAACAAAGCACTAGCTAACACACTCAGCGTGCCTCATGAAAAGCTGAACTATCGCGAAGTCCGCAACTAGTTTAATCAAAAACAAATTGAAAGTGTTTCAAAGCCAATAAAGCACGCGTTTACTAGTTTTATTACATATGTAAAAATACCAGAAAACTCTAACACTATAATTCCTACTATTAACAAATTTATTTTATATCCTGATATTATGTTTCTATTTATCACAACAAGCTCCTGATGGTGAGAAGATATCGCTTAATTCTTTAGGGATGGTTGCTACACTGATTTTCTATACCAAGGATTCAAAAACAAAGACAAACAAATGGAACAAATAAAAAACAGCTTTAGATTTTCCATTTTGATATTTTGAGCGGCCAATCTCCATTACCTACAGTGTATATAAAATTTTACTTTTAATATATTTTACACATAATATAGCAGATTAGGTGGTGAGGCCTATTCTCTAATTGCTTTTAATACACAGTAGAACGAGTGTATAAAAATTTAATGGCAGAAATAAATGAAAATAATAAGTTTTATCAAACAAACAAACTAGCCCGAAATAAAAAGTTACCTTCTACTTCAGCTTCTGATCATTCATAATGACAAAGGTGTTACATTCTAACTACGTAATATGCAGAACTTCTACGCTACAGAATACACAACTTACTGGTATCTCTAAATAGCAACGAGTTATGGAAATTGCCGACGTTAATGTCGAAGATTAGTTCCATCTGTAACGGCAAAGGAAGTTTGTGTAACTGGTCCGATCTCAATATGCCGTCTTTCATTGTCCACAGTTTGAGTTTGTAGTTTGAACATTGATCCTTCAACCACACTGGCGCGCCACTGATCTTTAGATAGTTTATCATGTGATGATACTGAAAATGCGTTATTCGATAAGTTTCTTTGAACAAACTGTATTGCAACGCACTAGAAATAAATACACTGTGTTGCAAGAAGCCATGTGAACATCAAACCAAAGGCTACAAAGAACTCTAAGACTAAGTCATCGACTTCTTTAATTGGAAGACTACGTCTATATGCTTTATGCATAAAGACCAATTTACAAGAAGTTTTAGCAATTGTCACGCTATTTTCGACTTGGTAATAAGACAGGAATAGCATGACAGTTGCTTTAAGAAAATCGATCTCTATGTATTAAACTGTTCTTATCGTGTCCTGTTCTTGACGTATACTGAAAACCAACTTGCCAGTCATGCTGTGCGCAGCTATTGACATTGCTCAGCGCTAGACTTTTCGTGGGGCTACAGAATACTACTTCTGCGTATAATATGTGCTAATCGAACAGTGCTGATGTATGCGTGGGGAAAATCATCCTAATAGCACGTACTCGTAATTATCGCGGCCGAGGGCAACGGGCGGACGAACGTGACATTTCTGATTTCTGTTGTCATTATAGACCGAAAAATTCAAATATCAAGTTATATTCAGCTGTTTCCATTCAAATAGCATATGGTGTAGGATTTAAAAAAAAAATTATCTGTAGTTAATTCGTGCTCATCGCCATCTGCTATATATAAGTTACCTGTACCAATCTAGGAACTAATAATTACTTGTTGTACAGTCAGCCAAGAAAGTGGTCTGCCAGTCTAGACAAAATTTTCTATGAGATCTAATTATCGCTAAGGTTGACTTTTCTAGATTGACACATGTCATGACGTAAATATAATACATGATAAGGAGAGGAATAGTCACTGTCATAACATTATTGCCAGGTGAAATCGACCTTATTGTTTAATGACGTTCAAATGAACCTCAACCGTAGCCAACTGTACATAAGTTATAAATCACCTTACAAATATATCTTAAAAACTGTGTAAGAATAACATAACTTTGACTACAATATGTTGCAGTATCAGCAATAGTTTGTATTGTTAATAATTTTATTGTTATAAACATACAATTCCATTAAGCCAAAATATTGTTCCTAATAACTACGACACATTTAATATATTCGAAATTATACAGTATTTGTTTAATTAACATCGTATTAATATATTACTATAAAGGATTACAGCCTTATCAAATTTTAATTAATATTATTAATTAAAACTGACTAGAACAACTTTTAATTGACTATAGTAAACACTATGAATATAGAACTGACGAACTCATACTACCATTGCATCAATAGGGAAACGAATGAAAACATGCGCCTAACAAGACAGGGTTGAAAAATAACTGTTCACAATAGTCTGCTATCCTAATATTATGAATGCGAAGGTGAATTTGTTTGTTACGCTTTCAGGCCTTAAATACTCAATCAATCACCATAAAATTTCGTATACATACTGTCAGGAGCACAGAAAAAGACATACTACATTTACGCGAGCGAAGCCGCGGGCAGAATCTAGTATTTACAAAAAGCTTTTGAATACGTAGTAGACAGTTTGGCTTATGTAATCGCGTTTCAACATATACATATGTACCGAGAGAGGTGTATTGAGATATACTATAAGGTTATGCCATGAAAGAAATACATGCGAGAACTGGCTTACCGAGTCCAAACTTTTAATAACACACAAAGACAGAAATAGTATACAAGCGATTTCTCTAAGCTTTCTCATTCAAGCCCTGTATTTCAGATTACGTATAGAAATATAACACATAGTTCATAATATTAACTAAAACATTTTATTGTCCTCGCATTTCCAATCTCCGGGTGGACAAAAATTCTTCAGTCCCTGCCTAACAATGTATAAATTCTTATGTGCCAGACAGGGACCGTAGAATTTTTCTGATAACACCTTCTGACTTCGATTTAGATTTGCTATAAATAGGCTGTCGTGCTTCTATGGCCGTATAATGTCTATCTATACTAATATTATCTATACATAAAATGAGAAGATTTGATGTTTTGTTTGTTTGTTTGTAAGGATTTAAATAAAAAATACTCATTCGATTTTAAAATTTCTTTCACCATTGGAAACCTATATTATCACCAAGTAACATAGGCTATATTTTATTTAAAAACAAGTACTGCTACTAATAACTGAACCTACTTTTACGCAAGAGAAGCCGCGGGCAAAAGCCCTGTTTTTTACAAACGTGGTCTAAAACATGTCATTGTTCAGATCAGGTGGCTAGACCTGGTCTAAAAAAAGACATGTTTCCTATTATTCTGATAGAAGGTTTTAGAAACATGACTGATATCATTATTACTAAAACCTTGTAGTTGTCATATAATAATACCTAATCCTACAACAATATAGTCATACTATAACAATTTGCTTTGCCAAACGCTTTAGCCCTTTTAAGGACGTATTTATTTACAATATACAGTGAGAGAGATGCAGTTAAAAGTCACTAAATGGCTCACTTCTTTGACATATGACTCCACCCAAAATCTTATGGTATGCCTATCATAAACACATCATACACACACACACACACAAACACACACACATGTATGCACACACACACAACCATATTTTTTAGCCTTACATGACACGTCGCCCGAGCTAAAATTGTTAAAAATAGAAGGAAATCGTACCTGGCACCCACAGGACAGGCTATGCCTAGTGTGGGGCCGCTGATAAATTCGTTATGTAATGATTAATGGCAATAAACTGTTTTTATTTTTATTTTTATATTGCTGGCGGTCAAAATAGTCTTACAAAGGCTTACCCTGTCGACAAAGTACCAGCGTCTGCTGTGCTCAATAACCAGCTCCCACGCAAGAGTGCCAATGAACCGATAGCGAAAGTAAACGAACCCAACAAGCATCAAGGCTGATGTTTCCCATTTTTGCATATCACTCTGAAATAAGTAAGATATTTTTATGATACTAGTAAACGCAAGGCGATCTGCCACCAAAGAGACTAGGACTAGTAGACGTGGAAGATGTCAGACCTGGTGTAATGGTACATACAAAGAAGGGCCACAGGCAAATGCAGACTCTACTTTTATTTCGCGTTGATTGATTTTCGTAGCCGATTTGTACTATAAATTAATGTATTGCCATCGTTGTAGTAATATAATCTTTTATGTTGCAGGTTGCAGGTATTTATTAGAGTTGTATGATGTTGATGATAAAAACAGCTTGCGCAATCGAATCAGTAATATTTGTTGCGAATAATGTGGGTGTTTATTGGATTTAGTAGGTAGGTATTTCCGTCATTTGTTTTCAGGCTTGACCAGGCTTATTTGTGTTAATATAAAATGGGTCTTGCAACATTAACAAAATGTTTCTGGCCCTATTTTATACCTTATATTAATTGGTAACAGAGGAACCCACTAGGGACTGCCTACACCAACGACTACAATATAAACAGTCTTATCAAACATTCTCTGTTATAATCGTTGGGTCGGACAATTTCAGGGTATGTGGCAAGTGCCACACAATAATTATTATCATTAATATAATATAACTATTAATACGGATTTTATCGCGTTGTTTATTTTAAAGCAGACAACATGATATAACCCGTATAAAATAGTTTAATTTCAATGTATAACATTCGCGTAAACGAAAGGCTATGTTAAATAACTATCTTCATTGATATGCAACAATCATATTACATGATATTTCATAGAAATATCTAACTAATACCCGTCATAAAATGCAGTAATATGACCAGTACATATGTTATATGTTGCTGTTCCTCTGCTCAGTACCATTTATTTAATAATTTACCGGGAACTGTGGGTATTTATTATTCAAACATGATAAACTCATATTTGCTCTTTATATATTGGCGAGATATTATTAAATAAATAAATAATTTATGTTTTAAATCCATTAGCCAAATTTCAAAGAAGTATCTTTAAGTAAAACCAAATGTATGTTCATCGTGTTTAATATCTAATATATGTACATAGGACATACGTAAGTTATGTAACATCTAGATTCACTATGCTATGCACAACAAATTACTTTGAACGAGATTACTTTCTTGCACTCTTGCTTTCGGCTACATCGTTCCTACAATTTGTTAAGTAAGTAAGTAATAAAATATTTATTGAGTCCAAAACATGAATTTAAACATTGAAATCCCACCAAACTGCTTAACAGTTTGTCGGCAGGCACACTCATTTATAATAACAACATACACTTAGCTTAATTATAATTTAAAATAATAAACCAAAAATAAAAAACATATTGCATTAGGTACCATTACACATATTATTTCAATACTATGCCACACAAAAGTATACGGCGGGAAGTACTTTATTCAGATTTCTCTAAGCAATAATCTTTTTAAAATTAAAAGTATTTTAAATTCAAAAAGATTTAAAATATGTAGTAATCCTACAATATATCTAAGAGCCAATACTCGTAATAAAAACTGTTTATACAGTTTAATAAACATACGAATATAAATAGAAATTCAATTTATGTTCACATTAGACGTGCCCGCGTTTTCACCCGCGTTTATGATTGCTGCACCGCCCCCGTGGGTCGTAGCGTGATGTTATGTAGTATATAACCTTCCTCGGTAAATAGGCTATCCAACACTAAAATAATTTTTCAAATTGAACCATTTGTTACTGAGATTAGCGCGTTCAACCAAACGAACAAACAAACTTTTCAACTTTATAATATTAAGTATAGATTTGAAAAATAAATAAATATAAATGTAGTAAATAAATAAAAATAAATGTAGTATTATAACTCTATCTAGAATTTAGGTGAATACTATTTCTCATATTTATGTCATTTGGATTAAATTAGATCTCTATTTTAAACAGTTTTTATTGCGAGAATTAGCTCAGACCGCACGTTGATATCGTGTAATTCATGACTAGGCTAATAATTGATTCAAGTGTGTTGCAGGCTAGATACTCAGCATTATTTAAATATAGAAGCACTATAATAATAATATTATATAATACTCACCAAAGGAAAACCTTCGCCAAATATTACGTTGAAGAAACGACAAGTGCAATAATACCAACATACTCTGTAACTATAAGCCATCGTTTTATTTTATATAAAGCGCAATATATGTATATGATAAATAAGTACATAATCCTATATTCCCGAAAAGGTTGTCAGCGTTAGATTAGACCCACCCTAATACAAACGCTAGCCTACCGTACCGGGCGCAGTACCAGACTCACAGAGTCTAGAACTGTTCGCTGTCGAAGCATTTCGTGACAGAAAATTTTGAAACCACTTTGCGAGATCGTGAACAGTGAGCAGTCGCGATCATATGGATTTCTACAAATAAAACCAACACAAAATAATATTTATCCTTCTACTGTGATACTAGTAATCTTTTTCTACCACATCACTAAATATTAACTTATTCGCAAGTGTCGTCCAACATACATTTCAATAAAACTAGCTGAGAGCAATACCGAAATCCAACTACTGCAGGTGCGCCGCTTTTTGGTAATCGTATTATATTTTCAATGGTTGGTGACCCGGCCGCTTCAAATACTTCAATATAACAGAATACATTGGACTTGTACTAGGTATGACCATACTGCCCCGACCTCTCGTTGCCGACCGTCGTATCCATGATGGTCGGCGACGACAGGTGCTGGGGCGCAATGAGGTCCTTCTGCGAGGCTGTCATCTCGCAGAAGGAGGCGGCGGAGCGGGGGCGTGAGGAAGATCCTTACGCCCCGGACATCCGCCGCCGGAGGAGGGGGCGCAGGAGACGCGCTTATGTCGCTCTCCTGCCCCCCACCTAAGGGTTCTGGGTGGCAAGGCCTCAGGGGACCCTGCCACCCGTGAGTAAGAACCCATAGAGGGCGCGCGCGGTGTTCCCGCGCGCCTTCTAACGTCGAAAGGGGAGAGCAGTGAAATGCTCTCCCCCGGGGACGAGAGGAGGTCGGGTCCCATTGACCCGGCCGGCACCCACACGGGGGGGCCTGCTATGGATGAATCTTTTTAGACTCCCAACTGGCCCCCCCCATTGGGTGGGAGAGGAAACACCCCAGGTTTTTTTAGTGGGTATCCCAGCACTAGGCTGGTGAGTCCCACACGCCCCGCCGGTGCCGTCCCCTAGCCGGCGGGTAGTGCATCAAGCATTTTTTCCTGGGAATCAAAAAAAAAAAAAAAAAAAAAGGTATGACCATACTGCCACGCCACTATGTCGCCCGCTCGCGAATAATTCAGTGCTAACAGTTTCATGCAGTTTAACAAAAGGCGGGCTGGGTATATATCCCGTTTTTCCAATTTGCTTTGTAGGGCACACTTCACTTTTAAAACCCAGTTACGAGTACAATAAAAGCAATCTGAAGCGTAGAAAAAGCTGTCCCAAACATATTTTTGAACAATAATTTTCATAAAATTTACAAGGGTAGGTATAATGGATCTGAAACGTTTTCCACGAAGGGTAATATCCAAATATTAAGAAGTGAAAATACCGTTACCGTCGATTCAAGCATGAAAGAAGTAATAAGGTGCTACATTTGTCCTAGCCTCACACCTATATCCCCGAATGGGTAGGCAGAGATGTGAATACTCTTATTTCTGCAGCTATGATTTTATATCCTCCGGTATAATACCAGACGCTATTCTGCTACTAAAAATTTACATACATAGTCCCACGCTTATATAATGAAGGCAAAGGTATATGACACACCCATATTTCGCCAGCTAAACTTTAGTTTTAAGTCTCACGTAATTGGAGGTGAGCCTATTACTGTTACTCGGACACAATTGCAGACTCCGTTCTGCTACTGAGAAAATCTTGGTAGGAAAACTCATTGCCAGACCCGGGAACCGAGCCCTAGCCCTCGTGCACAGCTGTCACATTTACCAATACAGCACCTCTTAGACAGTCTGTTAAATTTTAGATTATTAACCTATTAATTGTTGAAATGCCAGGCATGATTAAAAACCTATTATGTCTGGCCGCTGGTTTGCCGCTGCAACTCAATAGATTAATTAACAAGACAGACTGAATTTTATAAAAATATGTCAGTAATTACCAGTTGAAATTTAATTGTCTTGCGTTGACATGCTGTGGGTATCCAATATCATACCACTCTTTTTCCACTTCATCCCATTTGTATAGAGCAAACCAGAGACAAGTGCTGGCGTGAAGGATCAGAGTCGTAGTTATCACTTGTTCCGTAAAGAATAATATTTTCCTTGACTCACGCATCTGTTGTTGAAGGCCATTTCAATATTACAGAAACGAAATATTAATTAAACAGTAAACGTTGACATACAATTAGGTAGGTTGGTGAATTAATTATTACGGAAATTAATAATATCTGGGATTTACAATTTAAACACAAGGGGCTATACCATCTCCTAAAGTATTCTTGCTACATGCGGGATAAAGATACACAAATGGTGTAGTACATAAATGGTGTGTGACCCACAATGCATGCCGAGTCTGGATGTTATATGTGTCTGTTGTTTGAACTATATGAAAGTACCTCGCGAACCAGGAATTAAAGCTAGCGCAGGATATGTCTGCACAAATTAAAAAGAAAGAAAGAGCTAGCGAGTTAAAAGGTGAAAACCTTCTTGTGTTTTTTAAGTATAAGGCCAAAGGTATACAAATCCAAAAACTTTACAAATCATGGACTTCAAAGTAATGTACCTTGTATTTATAACTAGAAAAGTCGTACCTATGATATAAGGATTTTATATCAATATGCTATCTAGTGTAGCAGCAATAATCTACAGACTGGGCAGACCGACTTTAGCCAAGGCAAAAGTCTCGATTCTGTGGGGACTCGAACTTCGGTTCCGAAGTAAAATATCGCTAAGAAATACTATTTTATACTACGATTTACTTAGTTTCCGAGGAGCTAGAGAGTCATGCGCCCAGCATATAGAGATTCGAATTATAATGTGGTATATTTTCAACTAATGATGAAAGCTCCTCGATAACTTCGTCAGGTAGGTAGTAAGGTAGGTTGGTAGGTTAAACAAGGCTTATTGTATTTCAAGTTTATTTTAATATAAATAATAAATACATAAATTTAATTCATCATTAAATTGTGGGTTGCTGCACGGATGGCGAAGTAGTTAAAGTGATCGCCCCGCTGCGCCGCTGTCGCTACGTCAACTGTTGTGGGTTCGATACCCACACGGGACAAAAAAATGTGTGATATGGGATTCTTTGTGTTTTTGAATGTTTGTAAAGTCTCTTGCGATACAAGAATTAATCCTAGTGTTGTCCACTTTTCTAGTAATATTTACTAGAAAAGTGTAAAATATATGATAATAATCCACGTGCTGCTTAATAAAACTAACCGTCACAGGGTGCTCAGTAGCCTATTTCAGAGAACACTTTACCCATCATCATTGCAGATCAAACTTTCAAATCGCGGCGATACACCGGTGGCCAGACACAACATTTTTTTTATTATGTCTGGTATTCTAAGAATTGACAGATTAAGCATATGTATCACAAATATTAATATATATATTTTGTTTGTTTTTGTGTTGTCTTAGCAGTAATCAGAATCCAATTTCATTTTTCACTAAAAATATGATATATACTAAGTTATATATATATACTATGCTTTCTACAGAATGATAGAATGTACCAACATGTTCGTTTATGTCTCGAAAGAAATGAAACAGCCTGTAAATGCGTCCGATAATGCACCATCTACCGATTAACGCAAATCGTTCATATCCAACTTTTCCTTGAACTGCAAAATCAATTAACAATTTTATAAATATATGTATCAAAAGTCTGCGAAGCAATAAATATTAATAGCATTAATTATTCGAATGAGTATTACTATTCACTTACTACTATTATACGTTAAATAAAAAAAAGGAATTATTCATGTAAATTAAATATATTAAGAATAATTTAAAGTTAATTGCTACTTATCGGTTTAGTTGTAATTCATAAATTTTAAGGTCTATAATAATTTATATAATGTTATTTAAACTATATAATAATTAGTAGAGTTGTCACATAGTTACAAAAAAAAACGAAATAAACAAACTAAATATAGGTAAGGTTAAAAGCATGTGAACATAGTAGTTGATAATGAGACATACAAAATTTAAAATATATAATTATACCCTCTATCAGAAAACAAATACTTTGCAATATTTCTTCTCTAATATTAACTTTAAGAGGCATCCAATTCAAGTAGCTTTAAAAGAAAAAGAACAATCAAATCGATTAAAGATTAAGGACTACTCTAGCACACTCAGACAAATTCTACACACATATAATCGTTATTAGATTTTTGGGCAACGTAAAAATAAAAAATGGAATCTTTTATTATTTTTAAGTAACGTAACTTGAAATGCTTCTACGCTGAACAACTCTGTAAGTTGTCAGTCTATAAAAATCTATGGATTTCTCACTCAAAAATTCCATGGCATGCCTAAGAATCCTTAGCCAAGTTATTATACCTTAACGACTTAATATTTATATTACATCTTACTTACATATCACAACAAATTGCAGAAGGGACACCACATCATACGTTAGAAAGAAAGGATTTCTTCTATACACTCTCACATGTTGCCTGGCGAGAGGCCAGTAGGCATGTAACACGTGCACCAATACATCGAAAATGAATATAAGCTCACAAATGTGTAGCGACAGCTCCAGGTATAAAGTCGTCTTGTCCAGATAGTACGCAATTAGCAGATTTAATATGTACTTATAGATTACTGTTAGAAGTACTAACGCCTGTTGGCAAAAGTATTAATAAATTGATGCGTCCATACATGAATAAAATTTGCATACGTTAAAAAATTAAGGAAGAAGATAATATTTTATACAAAGAATGATCTCTGTCTAGCACACTTTCTCTCACTTACTCATCTGTTATTGCCATTTAATATTGCAGACGATGCTTGTAATAGTAGTCTCTTGATCAAAGAAATCAGGCCATATTTAACTTACAACATAAAAGCTCCAAAAATAATTTAATTAACTAATTCCTACAAATTTTATTTACACTCAAGCCCAAGACTATGGAAGCCTAACTTTGATTCCCTCATAACCTTGTATGAAAGTTGCTGTTACCTCCGTTACCCGAAGTTAGGTCCGGCTATCCATCTTAGTTTTGGGCACACAGAACATATTCTTAAAGCAAATAGACGACTTTGTCACCGAATCGCGTTCAGTAAACGACTTCCAAGTAGAGTCTTATATAACTCTTACAATACCCACGTATTATTTCACATATTAATAAATGCTTTTATTAGTATCTGGTAAGCTACGTTATAAAATTATGTAACTTTATCCAGTACCTTCAATATACTTCAGCCACCATGAGAATTTCAAAGTTTACTTCGTTTTTATGAGTCGTGATTGTTAAAATTGTTGAAACCGTTGCAATAACTATTGATATAAAATATGGGATAATATTTTACCTGAAACCACACGTTCCAAGAAATCATGAGTACAGCGGTCGTGTATTTTTGTAGCTTGCCTTCCCACAGAAACTTGCCTCTCTGTTTCTCCACCGTACTTTTTGCCAAATTGACTTGTGTTGTTTCTGTTCTACAGTGTGTAACAGAAGAATGTGATGATGCAAATATGTAAATTGTAAACAGAGAAAAAGAAAATCCATGAATGCCTATGGAAAGTAATGTTTAAATCCTTGAGCTAGGACCATGAATAGCCTAGTTAGTAAAACGACGACTCTGGTTGTCAGTTTGCGGGTACAACACCTACATTTATGAGTTGGCTTTTTCTCGTTTATAATGTTTATTTTATCTAAGCATGTCGCTTAAAAACTAGATCGCAAATATATGTTTAACCATTATACCTGAGATTTTTTTAAATTATAACCAATATTAACTCAGTTTATAAACAGTGACAATGCTAGACACGTGGCTTTTTAGTATGAGTAGCATCAGGCCATAGTGCGCCACGCTGGCCCAGTGTGTGTTGGCAGACTTGACACGGCTTCGAGAGCATTACGTAAAACTCATATATTTTGCAGGATTGCACGAGATATTTTCTTTCATGGTTGAATCGAACGAAATTAAATGTGCCTGCCGGAGCACTGAACTCAAAATCTCTGCATGGCAGTCTACCCACTAGACTGTACCAGCCAAAATTCGTCATAGGTAATAAGTAGAATATTAAATTAATGTAATAAGTAAAACCGTTTATGATGCCCGAGGATCAAATACCAAACCACGGCAGTTAATTTAAAAAATAACTGTGATTACTAGTTTTTATTTTTGTAACAATATTCATAAACTTACATATTGCCCATAGTCCCTAGGGACGGCTGGCTAACACTTCTATGCATACGCCCCAACATTGTGCGAGTTTTATTTTAAACTTTTATTTACTAAACTATCGACGTCTACAGTCCATGTTGTAGATTCAAATTAATTAGAAAACCTTAGCCTACCTGATACATACTTACCTTTTTTAAAACATACCTTTTTAATTTAGGCGCAATAACTTAAAAAAGGCTCTGTAACGTTTTCTCATTCAATAGAATACGAAACAAACACGTATATAACTATGTTGGTTTATAGATTTAATATAAAAGAGAGGAGGCCATTCTATTAAGCACATAAATAATTAGAAAGAAACCCATTACATTTTTACGTCCTATCTTGGTATTTCAGCGAGAGGCCAAATGAAATGCCATATTTTGGCGGATATTGAAATTTTACTGCGGGCTGCTTCGTACTCGACTATGCTCGTAAAGTACGTGTGGAGGCTGTGGGTGTCCCAGCCTGCGGTGATAAACCGATACCGTGGAACCAAAGTGCCAATGTCTTCAGCGATGGATTTGCAATAAAACGTTGTATTGTCAGAGTTGCGCAATTGATGTGCGGAAACGACCCTAGCAAAATACCCTGTTCTCTGTGAGCGGGATTGACGACGTGAATCGTGTCAAAAATAGAATAAAAACTTTACCGCCTGCGAAAAATTCACCAACCGTGGCGCAACAAAAACGCTAACCCAGTGAAATGGGCACGGGGAGCGTCGTAGGCGCTCATATAAAATGTAAATATGCGTCCAAGCTGTAGCAACGAAAGAATAATTCATATTCACGAGGTGCGCGCGGGTGCGGGCCGTGGGTGGCCATCCATTTTGCTTGGTTATTTTGGTGAAATCCCCGCGTATTCTGCCCTCATGTAATTAAGAGATTAAAAGATCAGTGAGCGGCGCTGAGCGAACTCGGCGAGATTTTTATGAAAACATTTCTCATTCATCGCTATATGCAGTAACCCACACTACGTGCCGTTTTCAGGAACAGCAGTACATTTCTACGGTTGAACCCTTTTATAGACGTCACATAATCTAAGAAATTAATCTTAAGCGTAAGTTATCTTATTAAATTAAATGGTTAAAAGACATATGACTTTGTTCTACTTGCATACTTAATAGTATATAATTCAATTATGATATGGTTATTAAATTAATTTTTCAATACATTTGAATAAAAAGGTACACGTTTCCACTAAACCAGCGCTCTACTTCCACCATCTGATAGCAGAAATGAAGCCTAAATTAGTAGTCATTTTGCACTTAGTAATCTAAAAGCGACCTCAGTCTAGAAAAGAGAAACATAAATGAATGGATCACAAAGAAAAAGTTTATTAACGTGAACAACACCAATTTCACAATGTAAAAGCTAAAAGGTAACGTGGAAAGGCAGAGCATAGTCGTACCCGCACGAAATACTGCGTACATACGCTCATAAACTTATACGAGCTAACACCTGACGCCCATCAAAATTAAAATATACCCTACACGGAATGTCGAAGGTACTAAAATACTTTTTGTCACGTGTATTGGATTTGTTTGGGCCTTAACAGCGCGTTCACATGGTTTCATGGATGGGTTTGCTTTAATTGGATACGGTGAAAACAATATTCGGTTTTATCTTATAATGAACACATTTGCATTTCTTACACTATTGTAATCATATTGACAAAGGAGTAAGAATTACTTTCACAGGAATTACTAATAATATAATACTACCTTACTCAATGTGGGTCAAAGGACTTAATAAATATTACCTTTACAAAAAAAAGGCACTGTCTATCATCAAAGGATGGAACCAACACTCCGTTTGAGCCACAATGCTAGTGGCCACGGTGTTACAAGCATGCATAAACTACGGTAACAGCGTACCATTAAGCAGGACATAATGATGCTTATTTGCGTCCTCAGTAACATAAAAATACTCTACATAGTCAGCGCTGATTATAAGCTTTCCCAGCGCTGACTGTGTAGAGTATTTTTACACTCATATCAACATGTGAAGCATTAAGCCATAATCGACCACGCTGACCCAGTGCTAACCCCAGACTTTATACATCTTCAAAAACTGGTACGCAGTGATCATAAGACTAAAATGCAGATCACATCGCTGACCGTCCCCTTAGTCCGTATGTCCCACATGTAACTAGCTGGTTCGAACAAAAAAGCGCAAACGTCGGCGTGGCCCTCAGTCGCGGCGGAAAAATGTTTCTGTGCAAAGTGCAGCAGCAGTATGAAAGGTAGCAGTAACTTTGTGCATTCCGCCGGCAGCTGCACTCCTAATTAGCAATGTTCGAGCGGCCTTTAAACGCAGCGAAGTGACTTCCCTTCTACTTTGACAGGAACAATAAACTGAAAACGACGACATTAATTAAGAACATATGCTTCATAATTCATGATACATGCTCTTTGAACGTGAAAGTAAGCATGTTAGATTACGATAATGAAAAGCTCGAGTGTATTATTACCTCAATAAAACTAATTCTGTTAATCTATTTAGTCGCAGCGGCACACCGACGGCCAGACACAATAAGTTTACAATTATATCTGGCATTTAAACAAATGACAGGTTAAAGCTAAAGGGTTTCATGCATGAATTCATGTGCCATCTTATATCATTAAATACAGTCAATACGATTTGAATTTTTACTACCAAGATGGCAAACAAATATATGCCTTATGGTAAGCGGTTACCGGAACCTATAGATACTAGCTACATTAGGATTATTGAAGGGCTAGTATCGTAGCGTTGCCACCCTTTCAAAAAAAGACACTTCGTGCTGCCCAGAAGCGATGTATACCATTTATATTCAAGTCGCAAAAAAACAGCAGCAAAGTTCATAAAAAAAATCTTTAACAAATTTCATGCGAGTAAAGCTACAGGTAAATCCAGAAAGCACTTAAAAAAGACATAGAATAGGTCGGCAATAACCCAGACCACTGTTGATTCCGTCTATAATGATGCAAGGTGACTAAAAACTGTTGGAATTGTAGACAATTAAAAGTTACTATTTACTATATATAGCCATCAACAAGAAGTGATAAAAATCTTAAAGACGGGTTTTACCAGACCAATTATGGATGACAGAATTATTCTGCATGAAAGTTTAGGAAAAGTAAAAGATAGAAAAAGTTTCTAAAATATCTCATACATATATTGGTTCGAAGACCTAAAAATCTAACATTTTTTATACTACTATGAAATATCTAAATTATAACACCCGCTCTCGCAATATTTGCTGAGACAAAAGATTTAACAGACATTCTAACAATTAATAAAAGGAACACCCAGACTCGAAACTATTATATTATTTGTGAATCTCACATAAGGGGATCGACCCACACACTCGGAACAATAACGATGGCGAGGCAACTATTTAAACCATTACGCCATACCTGCAATTCAGATATATAACACAGTTTTATTATGTAGTAAAACGTAAACCCATTAGCTTTAATAACTATCAAAATAATGGCGCATACTCATATAATGCCAACCAGCGAAATGCTTTCCCATTTCAAAAGTATTACTTGAAAGATATTACGCAATGTACTACAAAAAGCAACAAGTATAAATATTATAGCTAAGCGGAAAAATACACGACGAGGCCAAACAATAAGGGAGATATAAAAACAAAATATGATTACGGCTTTTCAATCTGTTTATGTGTATCTCCTTTACTTGGGTGATTACTTCAGAAACGGGAGCTGATGTTCAATATCATATTAACTTATTTTTCATAACATTGCTTATTTCTATATAATTTGTTATGTAACGGAGTAAACACTTAACGCTTAATTATTTACTTATGACAACGTGTTACATGTGTGTATATTATACGTGACCTCGATCAGGAGTCCTTTTTATAAATAGAATCTATGTAACTGTAGTTTGACCTAATTTTCAAGGTATAATATAAGCATATATAAACTGTCCTTCTACTGGGCTTCTTCTCATTGTGAGAACGGTTAGGCCATAGCCCACCAATAGCCTAGTGTTCATTTGCACTTCATCGCCATTATCGAGTTCTACCTATACTAAAATTTTTTAAATTAAAAGTCCTTTAGTAGCTTAGACTGGAAATGTAACAAACGAGCCAAGTTTCTTATGCATTCATAATCAGATGTATGTATGATATGAGATTAAGAGAGTAAAATATATTTATTTTAATAGTGCCCAAATCCTCATAAGCAAACATTAAAATTTATCTACAAGTCATGTTTGCATTTTTTTTATTAACGGCTGTGAAATCCATAAACAGTAGATTGATTTCAAGATAAGAAAACTGTTGCACTGCACATACTATTAGAATTGTTAATAAAGATAGAAAATATGACAAATAAAATTCTTACGAAGAAAACAAAGTTCGGTATATCTTCAAAGACATAATGATGAACCTAATTATGTAAAAAAGGAAATAGGTGTACAGTTAGTCAGAATTTTTTTGACTGAGTGATACCAAAGTTGAAGAAATTTTTAGAACTTTTCAAGTCGGTCCACTTAAAAAACAAAGCAACAAGAAAGTCCTCGAAACGTAGCCCGCGGATAGGGAGGGTAACATCAACGTAAAATTGAAGTGAACTTAGTTAGGGAGTCATCAGCGAGGGACGACGGACGCTGTCACACTAACGCTTGGAAAGCGAGCCCGTTTTAACACGTAATTGAGTGAACACAGCGTGCGAGTGTGGCATCCTTGTCACTTCAATTATGGATGTAGAAGTTATAGCAGCTGGAGAAAGCGTAAATTCTAATACTAACACAAAACAAAGCTTTTGCGTAGCTTTCATAACCCAATATAGAGTATGACTACTCGGATTCCGACTGAGAAAAAGGTGTACGCTTGCCATCAGCCAGTGTGACATCGGTCTAGGTAGTCACGTTCTCGCCTTGCTGGAGCCGCCGAGAAGAAAAATCCTGCAGTAGTGATTGAGTTAGCGCCTGGCCGGGAAATGGACGTCCCCTGTCGCTTGTGTAACGCAATACCGCGGTACGGACCAGCCATTTGCACGGGATTCAGTTACACATAGTCAAGTTGCGACTAGAAGAGATTCTTGTTTGTCACAACTTTTAATTGTAGGAAGGTTTATTACAATTATGTTACACAACCCGTAAGAGAAAGTTGTAGTAATATTATTTGAGGGAGTAGTAGTAATCCGTCAAGAAAAACCAAACTATTCAAATTTAAGTGAAAATTGTGAAATACCTAATATATTAAGAATTGTCAGAACGGTCTTTAGGCAAAACACAAATAAAATCTTTTTATCTGAACACTCAAAACAGCTTTTTTATATTGAGTTTTCTGTTCTATATTATTTATTGCAAAATAATGCAGGGTTATTAATTAATATGGGCACGCCACGATCGTGGCGGTAAGTCCCGTGTTTCAGGAGTGGCTGGAGAGGCGGCATGGCGCCCTCACCTTCCGGCTGACACAGGTTCTGACTGGCCACGGTTGTTTTGGCCAGTTCCTGTGTCGTATACGCCGGCAAGAGACGCCCGGTTGTCACCACTGCGGCGACTGCCGCGACGTTGTTGAGGACACGGCGCTGCACACTTTGGCGGTTTGCCCCGCCTGGGCATCGCAGCGCAGTGATTTGATCGCGGCAGTCGGATCGGTTGCCCTCTCGCTCCCGGCCGTAGTTCAGTCTATGGTCCGGAGTGAGAGGTCGTGGAGCGCCGTCGCCTCCTTCTGTGAGGAAGTAATTTCCATCAAGGAGGCGGCGGAGCGGGAGAGGGAGCGTTTAAACCCTCTCCCCAATCGCAGAGCCGGGCGCCGGAGGGCGCGAGACGACCTCCAGCCACCCTGAGGTTTGACCTGGGGGTGGCGGGCTTTGTGGGCCTGCCCGCCATCCGTTCAGCACCAGGTCCGAGAGGCGGCGTGCGTGTTCCCACGCGCGCCTCTGTGTCGTGTCCGTCTCCTCCTATAGGGGGAGACAGTAGGGCTTTTATTTTGAGTAGTACCTATCTTGGGTAGGTCTTATTGCGTAGGGGCCTGCCGTTTCATACGGCGGGCCGGAACCTCGGCGGGGTCGCGACCGTATGCGAAAGTGATTCGCGCGGCCCCGTCGATAGTGGTTTTGTCGAGGAACACCGTGGTAGGTTTAGTCGGTATTCCGGGAGGTACATTATCTTTTTAACATCTTATTTTACCCCGGCGAGTCCGACATAATTCCTCCGCCCGCCCCCGCGGAGGGATATGCGTCATTGCATTCCCCCAAGTAAAAAAAAAAGGGTTATTAATTAATATACCTATGCAGATACAAACAAATTAATTAAAATATAATATAAACAAATGATACTATAAAAATTAAAATATTTTATTGATATATTTGTAACATAATTAATACCAAAAATAAATATTTAAAAGTCTTTATTCTTATCTCCCAGTCCAATAGACTCGTTTAGAAAGAAAGAAATAGATTATTGGATACATGCCGAACAAAACACATAATAACAAGTATAAAATAAAAAGAAATAAGTATATACAATATAAAACTTAAACGCAACGAAACCAAAACCAGATAACTTTTAAAGTTAGGGACTCATAGCAGTGTCAAAATAACTTATATATATAACTTTATGTTAGATAGGGTAGGTATAGATAGAAAACTTAAAATATTTACTTACCACCTACATACATTTTACATGAGGGAATGCAATCAACATATTGAGTATTGAAAATGCGAGATGAAATGGAAGTATGCTTATTAAACTAGATTGCAATGACTAAAAATATAAAACTCAGGAAACTTACAACTTAATTAAACTGATATAATTTTATCTGTATTGAGATATATAGATGGTAATGTTTTTGTATATCAACTTACTTTAAAGTGATTACCGATCTATAATCAGACAACTACACTGTAATTTTTTTTCCGGTTCAGAGATTGGTACCTTTTTTTAACTCGTACTTATTACAAACCTTATTCGCATTGTTAAACATTTGGCGATTGAAAAAGTGGCCCTGAGATTCTTGCCTTATTCTTCTCTTTAAAGCTCTACGGCTAGATTTTTCAATGCTAAATTTTCATTTCCTTTTATTATTCTATTTTTAATTAATATATCTTATAAAGTTAATTGACGTGTCCAATTACTTGCACATTTTTATGGAATTAAAGATTGTTGACTTTGACTATGACTTTGAACTATCGATATGTAAACATAATCAAACTTAAAAAGCATTTAAGCTCTATTGTAGCAATAATGTTATGTTACTTTAATGACTCAAAATACCATAAACATTAAATTCGTTAACATTATTTTTTATTTAAACTAGTTAACACCTTTGGTTACTCACGGCTATTTTATTAACACGTGCAACTCCATCTAGTTAAACGCAGCGTAAACAAATTAAATACAATGTAAAATATTTTTCTCCAGATACAGAATAGCCTGTGTTTTCCTCCGTTCCAAGAACAGCCCTTGCTAATGAGCAACAATTCTTGCTCCTTTTTGACCTGAACAAAGAACAAACACATATGTTTGCCAATTTATAGCTTTCGATCGTAAGGAGAACGTACGACAAACATTGCACAGTTCCCTCCAAAGTAAACTTTTTAATATAAACTTTGTAAGCCTTATTCTAAACTGCGACTTCTAATTACTTTAGTTCTATGAAGTTGGGTCGTGACGAAGTAACCTTCTAACGGAGCTCATTCAGAACAAATGAACTAGGTTTCAATAGAGCGACGCTATAAGTGCTTTCGAATAATTGTTTACGGCACAGATGACGCAGTAGTTTAGGAGGTCATCTCGTTACTTTAGCTTTTATTATCCGACGCTCGGTTATAATTAAGACCATTCTTTTATAAAAAAATATAGAGATTGTGATTAATTAAAATTAATGGAAGGCAACTGGCTAAGTGATCATAATTAAATTTGAAATATATTTTTATATGTTAAGCTTTCTGCACTTCTTCTTCATATAAACTTCAATTATGCCAAAGTTCTCCTCCGAGCGCTCTTAATTAAAAGGGGGTATATAGTTATCTCGCCGCGTATGTACGATCTGTAAATTCAGCAGTTTAATTGTATATGCAATACAATAATGTATTAGAACCCATATCTTATTTGTCACCTCAGGCATAAGATATCTACTACCTTACGACGCTATAAAGCACAGCCTGCGTTACACAGATCAATCGTGATGGTGTGATTCGTGAATCCTAGTTTACCTACTACCTAGTCAATATTATTAATTCGTCTGTCTTTTAATCTAGGCGCTGCCTTCCTTAGACGAGCTAGACGAGCAGCCGCGACGCATTCTCGACCGAAATCGATTCGTGGCGACTCTTCCTCAACTAATTTCAGTTCTGTTCTCCAAGATAATAGTATAATTACAATGGATTGTTCGTTTGAACAGATGTCGCATTAAATAACTTTGCCAATTATTAGTATCTTTTTCCCTGCAAAGTGGTAAACGTGAAATAGCTTCCAATGTTGATTTTTCTTAAGTATCATTATATCAAGTTTTCGCGGCGCAGTTGCAACCACTTATACCAATACCGACATATGAGGAGGCAAAGGCAACCGCTATTAAAATACCTCAATTTCAAATTTATCAACTATGGTTTCAATAAATCCTAACAGGAATGATTGGGTTTTGCCGCCAGTATTGTTCACTAATGGTTGTTTTTATATAACCTATATAGCTATATATAACCTTATTGTTCTTTCAATTTCTAAAGTGTTCGTTTTATTTTATTAAGGGTTGCTGACGCTCTCATGGCCACATCTCGTAACAAATTGTTCAAAATAGAGTGCCGATCGCAGACAGAATATTAGTGTTCACAAAAGTATTCTTAAAAAAAATAAAGGACAAATGTTAAAATAAATTGCATTTCAGTTAACATTGGACGTTTGTTAATCTAGATCAGAACTCTTATTGACCATAATATTTTAACACGAGAATCCCACATCTATATCCCTAGTATCGTAAAAGCCCTTAGGCTACCGCTTGCCATGAAGCGGGTCAATTGTCTGCCACCTTAATAGCATTTAAAATACCACCACGGGCAGCAACACAACCGCTCCTTTTCAATTAAATGGAGTTTAATATAACTAGCAGCATGCGGCTGTTACGAATATCTGTTTAACCTTTACGGAGACACAGCTGTATCTTTAAATACGTTTTAATTATGTATTTATTGCCTCAGCGACGCAGATGTTGTGATGCGAGTCGTGGGCATGACATACTGGGTTCAATTTCCAGCACAGACAAAGTATTGTGCTGTTATTCTATCAGACATTCTAAATAGGTACTCTATTATAAGGGATTTAAATATTAGAGTTAATACACATCTGCCTATCCATTCGGGCATAGAGGCGTGACACTATGTATGCGTGTATTTATCTTATAATAAAATATTCTTGACTTTCGACCTGGGGTGAGCCAATTATTATACGCACGTCGCAGAGTTAATAAATTTATCGAGAACAGGCTATCTATCAATATTAAAGGTACAATTTCACATAGTAGGTACGCTTATCAATATAGCTCAATATTCAATTAATATCTAAGCCAGGATCAATCAGAACTGATTTTCTAAAACATATTCTGGCTTCTACTCTCAATATATCTCTTAATAGAATGCGTTTATATTACATTAGTATTAGATGTGACGCCGACTACAATTATGTAGTTTCCATGTAAACATATTAACGTTTACATGAAATACAAGAGTAATTATGTACGTCTCATTTCTTTCTATTGATTTTATTTCCATCAAAAACTATAGAAACTTTCACACGATGCTTTATCTCCTATACCAAGAGATCTTATGCACATACGAGGTGGTTTAAATTTTACACTCACCAATATTTCGTGTTCGACACGGGACAAAAATTGTGTGATCCGTAACGGTTGTTCAGAATCTGAGTCTTATTTGTGTCCGTGGTTTAAATGCTTGTAAGCTCCCCACGACACAAGAGTGCGAGACAAGTCATTTCAAAAAAGACCTCAATATTATGCTATCATTAGTACCAAGGCTAGCACTAGAACGACGATGCTCTATCCGTTCAGCCATTGCTAAGGAAAAATTTTTAATCATAATTGTTAGCTTTCGCTATTAATACACATCTACTAAAGTACTAGATGAACTTTGCGCCTAAAGATTTTCCTATTGCCATGAAGACAACTTATCCAATTAAGTAATTTCCTTAGAAAAATCAAATTTGTTTGTACATCATAACAAACAGTTTATTTGTACATAATATCAGGAATATTTACACGTGTAGAGTTCGATGTCGATAATTCCTCAGAGGAATTTATGGCCCACCCTCCTTAATAAAGCCCGACGCAATTATCTTTTACTTGTAAGAAAAATATTACACGGCCACCAAGTTTTGATCCGATATGAATAGTTGCGACTTTTTGGTTGAATTTCGACATCAATATTCAGTTTGAAGTCTCTTTAAAACAGCTTCATATGGTGTTTGTTGCTAATAGAGATACGTAGTGTTAGAATAAGATTCAAAATGTGTTTTTTTAAGACGCACTTTAGACAGGACTAAAGAAATGTGAATGGTTTAGAAATTTGCCATAAGGAAATCTGTAAAAAGACGATAATTATAGCCTTCATTACTCTGCGGACATTGATGTGGGTTATATGTTTAAATTTTATAAAGATACTATAGCTCTATAACTAAATATTAAGATACAATTATCAAATGTTCCGAAAAAAATAAATAAATAAATAGTCGACAAGCTGAATGATTCTGTGAACTGAAAATAACTGTGAATAAGCTCAAATGACGAATACGGTCAGGAATGCGTGGCATACATTGCGGAGTAAAACTGTGATAAAGATGACAGAATGATTCCAAAACAATAAATAATAATATGAATAAGGCTATATGGATCGTCATCCCTATACACAAATCCTTTACATACCGGTTCCTCAAACACATATGTTTGAGGGATCGGTATAGGTGTATAAGCCTAGATAAGCCTCTAACCCCAAATTTATTAAATGCCACGATGGGCCTGTTGACGTTGGACTCATGTCCCCGTATGTGTTCCTCGGCCAGGTAATTTCCAGACCCATCATGCTAGAAAAGTGATACAGTAACATAATAATAAAAAAATCTTTAATAATACCTGTCGTACAATAAACAAAAAATATTTTTACTTGACAACTTGTAACATACATAAACTTACTGAAAGCTAACATGACGGATTGAATACCGCATAGGACACAAGTTCGCACTACATACACACACACACACACACACACACATATTTTCACATAAGCACACATAATTCCATCAACAAGTGAAAGTCCAACTAGACGTAACACCCTTGAGATCTAACTTCGGCCCGCGAAATTAGTTCTACTAAATCCGAGGACAAAGTCACAAACCATTAAACGCTGAAAGCTAAACTTTCGTATCACAGAGCTGAGCCAATTAGAAATTCAGTTGAACTTCATTAGCTCTAAGTGGATACTACAAGTTTTGTCCGACGGTATGACATGATATGAACGGCCCCGAAAATAGAATTCATTGTGAACAATGGAACATCTGTTTCTGGATTAAAAGCCAGATAATTCAGACTTCGATAAGCTTGGAACGATAAGTCTGAGAAGACTGATTTCAGATTTGAATATAACACAGTGGGGAATATCTGCCTGAGATGTATTATTTTTAATTCTATATATTAATACGTGAAGCAAAAACTTTGTAACCCTTTTTATGAAAATTGCGCGGGCGGAGTAGTATGAAATTTGTCAAAGTTAAAGTTTATATGGAGAAGGAGTGGGGAATCCTAATATTTAAATAAAATATGCATTAGAAATACATTAAATTAATGAAAAAGCACTACACGTACACAAAAATGCATTTGACACACGCAGTCGAAGCGCATTCGTAGTATTTCAGCATTATTCGGCTGATGTAGTACTATTCTTCGTAACTATGGTTACATATATCAATATATCCTTACTAATCCTTGCTAATATTATAAACGCGAAAGTTTGTATGGATGTATAGATGTTTGTTACTCTTTCACGCAATAACTGCTGGACCGATTGCGATGAAACTTGGTATGTAGATAGCTGGAGACCTGGATTCACACATAGGCTTTTTATCCCAATATTCCCACGGGAACGGGACTTATGCAGATAAAACCGCGGGGAAAAACTAGTAATTACGTAATATATCAGCAATATCTTACAGGCAACCTTTGGGTGGATTGGAATGATATATACTATTTATATTATAATATATATAAGCTTATATAATCTTCTATTGTGAAATGAAAGAAATTAATATGTGTTGCTCTGTAAACAAAGAATTTTATTGTTAACACAATACTTATAAATAATTAACAATAATATACAACCTACAACCCATTACCCAAACACATACCTGTAAACAAAGAAACGACATATCAAGTTTATTAATTCCCATTTCACAATTCCTTTCTTTTAAGTAGTTTGCTCTTATTAACGAATTTTAATATTCTAAACATACATTAGCACAAATCTCCATCAATATTTTATCTTCCAGAGTATAAATCAAACAATTAGCATAGACTATATAATAAACTAGTGGCGATACAGTTTAGGCGGCAAAATTCAAATTAAAGAAAATACGGCAATGAATTTTCTTTACATCTCCCCCCCATGGGGAAGAAAATAGACAGAGGTAGATTTTCTCTTAATGCGTACCACTACTTTATCCCGTTTCTTCATCTCCTTGGGTGCTGGGTATTGGAATGAGTTTTGTAATGTGAAATAGATTTGACTCTGTTTTTTTATGACCTGTGTCAATTCTGTATATTGATTTTGAAATTCTTTCAATAATCTGAAATGGTCCAATTTTCAGTTCCTCAAATTTTTTTTCTATTTAACCTGTTTCCGTTCTCTACGAAAACCCTATCTCCAACTTTAAATTCATGGCATGTTCTATTTTTATCAAATATTTTTTTGTTGTAGTTATGTGATTTTATTGTATTCTGAAGTGCTATATTCCTATCTTTAATCCAATCATTATGTGTTCTTTTTTGTTTCAATTCTTTTGGTAAAATATTGACATCGGTACCATACAATAGATAACTTGGTGAGAAACCAGTTACTGAGTGATAGGTCTCATTATATTTCAACACACATTCATGAGCTATTGTTGTCCATGCTCTCTTAGTTCCATGTTCATTAATTTTGCATCGGATTTTGTTTATTATAGTTTGGTTTAATCTCTCATTGAGACCATTTGAGAACGGTGAATTAACTGCAGTAAATACCAAAGTTATCTGTTTGTTTTTTAGAAAATTTTTAAATTCTTTTGTATTTATACCGGGGTATTGATCGGTGAGTAGCATGCCAATATCTTCTGTTTCTGATATGGTAGCAAGTAATTTAATGAAATCATTTGAACCTTGTGTTTTCGATGTTCGGATAAATGCGTGTCTAGTGAAATGGTCCACTAACAGATGCAAATACTTTTTTGTGGATCTTGATCCTCCAAATCCTCCTATTGTATCTATGGACATTATTTCAAACGGTTTCGTGGCTGGCCCCAGATGAGACATAAGTCCAAATTTTTCCTGTCCTCTTGATTTATTTCTTATACAAACATCACACTGTTTACATACATTTTTTATATTTTCTATTAAATTTCTTGCAGTATAATGCGGACTAATTGTCTTTGCCATTTGTTTTATTCCAATATGACAAAGATTCCTGTGTATCTTTTTTAATAATTTAATACTGAATTCTTCAGACAAAATAATTTTTTCTTTGTTTCCATTTGTTTTATAATATATATTTTGTTCATTTATAATTTTTTTAGGATTCTTCTTTATTTCTTCATTATTGTACTGATCTATTAAAATATCTTGTAGGCTAATCAAATTTACAATTTTTAATTGTTCATCATTATTTTCATTTGATTCCAAAACGGGATTCCTACTAAGACAATCTGCTGCTAAATTTTCCTTTCCTGGTGAATATTTTATATTAAAATCATATTGTGATAGATAGAATGTCAAGTCCCCTAGTTCTTCATCGGTCCTTGACTTCAAGTTCATGTTTTCTAGTGGCTTATGGTCAGAATAAACTGTAAATGGTTTTCCAATCAGCCAATATTGCCAATATTGTACAGCTTCTTTGATGGCCAAGCATTCCAAGTATATGGCTTTCTTTTTTCTTTGAGCTCCATTCAGTTTTTTAGAGAAGTAAGCTACTGGTTTTTCTTTCCCATTTGTTTGTATCTGTTTTAAAATTGCTCCAACACCTTCTATAGAAGCATCTGTGTAAATGTTAATGGGTAAATTTCTATCAAATATTTCTAAAACTGGTTGTGAGCACAGAAGGTGTTTAACTTTTTCAAATGATTCTTGACATTTGTCAGACCAGATAAATGGTTGATTCTTCCTAAGTAAATTATGTAGTGGATCTAATATTATGGCACTCCTTGGTATGTATTCATTATAGAAATTTATTTTCCCCAGAAACTGTCTTACATTTTTTTGTGTTTTCGGAATAGGGAATTTTTTTATTGATATTAGATTATCTTTCATGGGTTTGACAGAATTATTTCCTATTATATGGCCCAGATATTTTACACTGTCTGAGGCAAAAGTACACTTTTTAAATTTTAATCTAAATCCTTCTGTTTTAATTGCTTCTAATAGTTGTGTTAGGTGACAGATATGTTGATTAAATGAATTTGAGAATATAAGGATGTCATCTATGTAATTTACGGCAAAATTTGTAAGTTTATGTTTTCTTAATATGTTACTAAGTATCCTCTGGAAAATTGCCGGAGAAGTTTTCAAACCAAATGGGAGGCATGTCCACTGGAAATGTCCCTCTTGTGTTACAAATCCCGTCTTATTTCTGTCTTCTATGCGTAAGGGTATGGACCAAAATGCAGAGTTTATATCAAGAGTAGAGAAAAAATTGCAATTCCTTGTCTTTGTGATTAGATCTTCTATAATAGGAAATGGTTGTGCTTCTGGTACAACTATTTTGTTCAAGTCTCTAAAATCTATGCATAGTCTAGATCTTTTGTTTTCTTCTTTTTTATAGGCTAATGTTACAGGTGCAGCAAATGGACTGTAAGATTCTTCAATAAGTTTATGGTCTAATAATTTTGCAATCTGTTCCTCTATTTCTTTTTTATCATCCACAGTGCATCTGTAGGGCCGTTTACTACAATACTTGTCTATTAATAGGTCTATTCTAGCTTCATATCCTTTTACAGTTCCAACATCATATTTATTCTTTGCAAAAATTGAACTATAATTCTTAATCAATTTATTTATTTCTAATCTTTGATATTTATTTAAATGGTTTATATGTATATCAAATTCTTCTTCATTTACATGTTCATTGAAATTAATATTGTAATCTTCTTGTTTATTTTTATTATTTATTCTTTATTCTTTACTATTTGGTATTATATTATTATCTTCTATATTTTCTTGATTCAAGCTTTTTTTCTGAGTGATTTTTAAATCTTCATTTTGTACCAACTTGAACATTTGTATCATGTCTAATCCTATCAAAAAATCATACTTGAAATTTTTTTCATCAATAACATATATATCCACTTGATTTTCTATATCAAGTATTTTAATTTTTAATTTTGCTAAACCACTTGTCTTTTTGACACCATTAATAGTCACTAAACTTGCTTCATTAATACTGTTTCTTTTTCCATATAGTTTTATTAACTTTGAATTAATCAGTGAAACATTTGATCCGGAGTCATATACTCCGTGGACTTCCAATGTATCATTTATCAATAATTTAAGCTTTATTAATGGTGTCACTAAGAGTTTTTTTGTTCCGTTTCTTGTAACTCTGCTTCTATCACAGAATTATTTACATGTTTTATATTCCTTTCTTTTGCCTTGTCATCTTGTACAGTTTTAAACCAACAGTAGGTCTCAGGGTGGTAACGGACTCCTTTATTTAACCTTTCACAAATTTTACATGGACTCTTTCCTTCATTTCTACTGTTTCCCCTTAAGTTCACATATTTTTTTTTTGTAGTAGACAAATTATTTTTATTTATTAAATATTCTAACTTTCTCAGTTCGTTAAAAAGGTCAACTGTTTCTTTCAGCATCTCTCTATCAATCCTGTTTAGGACATGTTCTGGCAAACCGGTAGCAATAAGGTCTATGAGAGTACCTGTATCAATTGAGTTTCTCATCTCTAGTAGCAGCTTTTCCTTTCTTATGGCATAGTCTATTAACAATCCATCCTTATATCTGAATAATAAGGCATAAGTTGTTTGGTTCCAACCTTTGTTAGTAAACGATTCACAAAATGTTTTTCTCCATATTGCCCATTCCGAGTCTAAGGTCAATTTAATAATCATTGAACTGTACCAATCGATACAACTCTTATCCATGAATAATCTTAATATTTCTATCTTTTTATCATCTTCTACCACATTAAAGCGTGAACATTCTTTTTCAAAAGTATCAATCCATTGGCCTGCATTTGAATTTTTACTAGAAAATTTTTCAATTACAAATTTTTCTGCAATATTTTTTAGGTTATGTTGTTTTGGTTCTTGTGTATTTTGAAGTAACTTTTCAAATAATTTTTCTAATACCTCAGTTTCTCCGTTTTGTGGTGCCGTAGTTTGTTCTTCTTCTATTTCCTCTAAGTATTGATCTTCCAATTGTATATTTCCATCTTCATCTATGTATGTTTTCTTAAGTTCTTCGGTCATTGTTATCCAAACTTTTCGGGTTTGGTGTCTTTTCTTTAAGCTGTTTTTTACCTTAGTAAACACAGGTGTTTTAGTTAGTTCCTTGTGATAAGTAATAGATTGAAGCTCTTCCGGTACTGTGTACACTTTATTTTCACTCGTAGCTATTGAGGTTATACCGTATATATTGGTTTTGACATCAGTTCCCGGGATTATGGCAAAAGTGAAACGTAATTTTTCCATCTTCAATGTTTTCTTGAAGCTTTTCATAAACAATTATGTCGTTTTATAAGCTTATATAATCTTCTATTGTGAAATGAAAGAAATTAATATGTGTTGCTCTGTAAACAAAGAATTTTATTGTTAACACAATACTTATAAATAATTAACAATAATATACAACCTACAACCCATTACCCAAACACATACCTGTAAACAAAGAAACGACATATCAAGTTTATTATTTCCCACTTCACAATTCCTTTCTTTTAAGTAGTTTGCTCTTATTAACGAATTTTAATATTCTAAACATACATTAGCACAAATCTCCATCAATATTTTATCTTCCAGAGTATAAATCAAACAATTAGCATAGACTATATAATAAACTAGTGGCGATACAGTTTAGGCGGCAAAATTCAAATTAAAGAAAATACGGCAATGAATTTTCTTTACATATATTTACGTAATTATATGTAGTAAAGAAAAAAGAAAACAAAGTAGCAAGCTAAGGAATATCGTCAATGAAAGAATATTGTTAAATAAATAATAATTTGTTTGGAAAAGATAGATAAATTAACCTGTATAGCCTTGGCAAAATCTAAATTAAATGTGATTATAAGGATACCCTTATAATCACATTATAATATCATATATAATACCCTTTCAACAGACTGCAATGCAGAGGGTCTCGGGTTCGAACCCACGTCGCGCACCTCCAACTTTCGGAAGTTATATGACTTTTCGAAATTATGTGCGTATTGGTTGACAATTATCGCCTGCTCCGTGCCTCGGAGAGCACGTTAAGCCGTCGGTCCCGACTGCCATGAACATCTATGGCAGTCGTTATTGGGGAAGTCGACACAAAAGATCCCACTGGGTCGAAGTGTCACCAGTCTGTACTGACTGGCACAAGATAAGATAAGGATACCCTTATAATCACATTTAATTTTAAATTATTATTTACATATATATTAAATAAATAATAAAACTTTAACATAACGATCAAAATTAAAATTTAAATCAATTATGGTCGAATTTCGACCACTGGGCGACCGCTAGTACAAGGAATAACACCGGTGTTTTTTTAAATACCCACGGTTAGGTAAATGGTAACAAGATGTTTGCTATAATTTGTTAAAAAAATTGTTGCCTTCTTGCCTATTATGTTATTTAATATGTATAGAGAGTTTAAATTCGGTATGTAAGTAGGTAATTATTTCCGGGGCGTTTCAATATTCTCTCGGGACAGAATAAAAAGCTTTTGACAATTGTGCGGATAGAATCGCGAAAACGCTAATATTATATAAGTTGGTTCTTTGACTGAACATAAACCTATGCCAATATTACTGACTTAGAAGTCAGACTCAGCACCACACAATCAGTAATAAACGTAAGGTCAGTGATCCAAGAAATTTAAGTGTCTGTACACTTAAATTCATATAACGAATAAAAAGACGAATAAGCCCCGTTGTCAACGAACTGATTTATAACACTATACTTTTAAGAATAGAACAATTAACGATAAATCAACCAAAATTGAGAAAATTTATGGCTTGCAATAATTTAACGTGCCTAACAGATGCCTTCCAATAAAAAAAATTGATCGGGAAAGAAAAATCAGCAACAAAATAGGTGAAATTACTTCGTATTTCAGCGGAATTCTTGTTCCATCAGCCAATTGCGATAAATGAGCGAGTCTGATTGGAATCCGATGGGATAAGATTTTTTTTGCTTCGTTCGAGGGTAGACGTCAATCCCGGGAGCGGGAGATACCGCCGAGGCAATTTCCCGAACTCCAGATCATTTATCACAAACCATTATTGTGTCGAGTTGTATTGGCCAGCCGAACGTTGATTCATTACTATTTTATCTGTTTTATAGATATTTTAATTTGATACGTAATAGGAACAAGTTCTACATAATAGATTGGCTCGTAAAAGTAAATGATTCAGAAACTATCCTGCAATGATATTAGCTGCAGTTTATACTCAAAATGTATAAATAAACATACGATAAAGAAAATTAATCAATTTATGATATTAAGCAAAGTAACTTTTAGTTTTATTTATTTATGTCATACTAAGCATGCAATTTTCTTGCTGATCTATTTACCCACATAAAGATGGAAAACACATAGGTTGACCTTTCAATAGTATGCATGTACTGCGGTCTGAGAGTTCTACTTAAACTGGGCGTTTTCTACTCGATAATAATAATAATATTCTACTACATACACACAACACCATCTAGCCCAAACTAAGCAGAGCTTGTACTATGGGTACTAGACAATGGATAAACATACATATATACTTTTTTTTTGTAAATACATACATATAAAAACACCCAGACCAAGACAAACATCCATATTCATGCACACTAATGTTTGACTTGTGCGGGAATCGAACCCGTGACCTCAGGCGTGGCAGTCTGTTACCCTAACCACTACGCCATCAAGGCCGACGATGTTATAATTATGATATTACAAAGTTATGTATAGCAAAAAAGAGAGCAGCTTGTCTCTAAATTATATAAAACAAAGTTATTTGCTTGTGCGTTGTATTCGCCTTATATTTTTATTTGGTTATTGTAAATAATACATTCGTAATTTTTTTCATGACTACCTCCGCTATCTCGGCCTACGTTGTGTCGCGGAGGACATTACAAACACTAAGAATACCCAGACTTGAAACGACCAGAACTATTTGTGTATCACACACATTCATCGACAACACTCGACGCAATAGCAGTGGCCAGGCGACCACCAAAACCCCAAGGTCATTCATGCAGCCTGACCTAAAAATATTAAATGTAAGGACAGTTGAGCGATGTAGATATACTTACAACAAGCTATAAATTGCTCTCGAACAACGGCGGACGAGTACTTACATACAGTTATACTAGTTACAGACTGAAGTAAGTGTAATTGAATCGCGCGATAATTCACCCCATATATATCGATCTCAGTTAATGTAATATGAAGACATTGTTTTACGAGCGAATATTCGGCTTATAGGATTATCGTAAGTAGGCCCGATATTGAAACATAATAATGTAGAAACCAATTTATATTTTATGTATAAGTTAGTTTTAAAGAGTTGTGTTTATATGTACATAGTTAATAATTATTTTCAAGTTACATTTTAATCCTGATAAAACAATGTAATACTTACGTCATAATATAAAAATTACATAAAGGTGGATTTACAAGAAGTAGCTCATAGAAAATAATGTCTAGTATAGACATTATTTTTTTTATTGCCCGTCCATATATTGCAGTTACACATTGCAGTAAAATAATGCTCATTTGATAGCCCCTTTAGTTATGGTATTAATTTTATATAATACTATGAAAGTTCGTAGAAAGTGTAAAGCTTCATACGTTTTCTATGAGCTACTTCTTGTAAATCCACCTTTATGTAATTTTTATATTAAAAAACATGAAAGGCATACTGCCTTTCATGTTTTTTGATCCGGTCGGGCAATAGATGGACATTGCAGCCACATATTGCTTTGCTAAAATATTACCTGTTTAAAACCTTCAAAGCTCCAAGGCTATAATAATAATAGCATAACTTTCTCACTGCTGGGCACGGGCCTCTTCTCAGTGTGAGAAGGGTTAAACCATAGACAACCACGCTGGCCCAGTGCGGGTTGGCAGACTTTACATATGTATCTTGGAGAACAGTGTGGAAAACTCACAGACATGCAGGTTTCCTCACAATGTTTTCCTTCACCGTTAAAGCAAGCGATAAGTAACTATTTAATATACACATAACTTCGAATAGTCAGAGATGCGCGCCTTGGGATTGAACTCGAGACCTCTGCGTGGCAGTGCAACGGTCTTCCATTAAGCTATCGCTGCCAAAGCTTATATATGTATTCCTAGTAAATACCTACTAAACAATCACATACTATAGACAATATACACTTAATAAATATTCCTGTTTTTATAGTTCTGTAAATCATTTCATATATAAGACAAGGAACAGAAACAGAACTTCTATCTATACTTCTATATATATAGCTATCACACTGTGCCGATGATATGTCACTATCGGTTATAATGATCAGTGATTGGAATTAAAAGCTATGACCGGAAGTCACAGATATCTTGATTTTAGTATGGATACGTCCATAATACCGAGACATTTTAATTATGATATTATGATTATCCGTTATGATACGTATAATATACCACATTTTGTGTATTCGTAACAAAACAAAGGAATAGACATGAGATTTTAGAATTTCATTAATTTTAGGCTATTTTAGAACAGTTAATATGTTACAAAATAGTGGCTTGATTATTAAAAGCGATTAAATTCGGATGATGTGTTCACAATGGTAATCAGTAATAGACAGCGTATCTGACTCCTATGCTGCAGGGACTGCCATCGACGCCCGGTAAAAACCAAGTTTAATAAATAGCTTTAGTTGCTTTCAATAAATTTAATTTGTGGCAACAGTGATAATGTATTTAGTAGTATAGGTACTCACCCTTTTACGCGCTTTTTGCTCTGGTCCTATCCTGGCATTTTTAGAGTTCGTAAAGTTCTTATACTCGTACAACAGCTACAAAGCTGTTTCACAGACAGACGGACAACCATCTGTCTGTTATACAACTTTCAACTTAGAACCTAAGAGCTAGAGACTCGCGTTCAACGCCATTCGACTCAGCATAGTTGATATATCCCAAAATGACTATGACGTTTGACCTCTAACCACGTGATACTATTTTTTCGATCTCTAAGATTTACGGCAATTTATTGCCATTTCTCACTTGTTTTATGAGTCACGGAATAGTATATTATTTCGAATACTAAATTCAAACATAGATCATATTTATATTATCATAGCGTACAAAAGTATTTAACTTAGCACACCACAAGATTATTTAATAAATAAACAAATAATTAATATAATAGGTACATATACAAATTATTTACAAGAAATATAAACTAAAGAGAATAATAAAACAACAAAATTACAAAGCATCATAATATTCCATAACATAATTTTCATATAATTTAACAATTAGATTTTGCCCGCAGCTTCACTCGCATAATTGTGGGTTTGGTTATGTTAGTAACAATACTTTCTTCTGGATATAAGGTACCCTATGTCTTTTTCTTTACCCCTGATCACGTGTATACGATATTTCATGATGATCGGTCTAATAGTTAAGGTGTGAAAATATAACAAACAAACAAAACCACGTTCGCATTTATAATATTAGTTAGGATTCCGGTAATCCCGTGACCATGTCCATAGTTATCATACCATACGAAAAGTACACAAAATTGCTCACCTTATTAAATTTCGATGACTGGTAAGATACATGTACGTGATACGTGTAATATATTACGGTGTGTTACGATTTTCGCTACAAGTCAAAATCTGAACGCATTACTTCTTGCGATATTTCGCTGTCCGTTCTTAATTCATTTTGTATTAGGCATTTACAAATGCAATCTCACATAAGGCTGCAATATTTATATGAAACGCAATATTAAATTGATAAGTGGGTTGAAGTTAATATATTTACATGATGAAACAATGAGCTATTAAGTAAATAGAAAATACTTAGTACAGAGTCTCAAATTATGCGAATTAGAACACTTACATGTAGCCCTGATACTAGTAAATGCCGCTAAATGACCGCTTGCGTATTTTTTGTATTCACTGCCAATGAATCAAACAGTCAGTTCACCACCGGACCGTCCTAGAGATGTTTTGCTATTTATTACAATTTTTAAGCATTATATTATCGCATTTTAAAGGCAATGGTGTCACAAAACTTATTTCCACCTTTTATATTACCTGAGACCTATTATTACGGATACGTGGAATCGATACTACGATATGGATTGATATTATGGGGACACTCTCAGAGATAAATAAGGCCTTTATTTGCCAGAAAAAATCATACGAACCTTGGGTTAAAAATAACAAAATACTTACTATTGTAGGCTTATATCTACTGGGAATCTGCGTACATATAAATAAATTCTCAAATGAATTTAACAATGTTCGTGACAATTCAATCATAAGTAAAAGGGACCCCACTAGATTATTAATGCCTGCATGTAAAAGTTCTTTATTCCAAAACAACTGTTATTTAATGAGCATAAGAGTTTTTAATAAAGTGCACAAGTACATTCGCGAATTGCCACTAACAAAGATGAAGCATGAATTAAAAAATGGCTTATACAACACACTTTTTATAGCATTAACGAATTCTTCGATTTGAATGTTCGAAATCTAAAATTTCAATACTGATTGTAATTAATTTTAAATGTTATAGACTTCGTCTTCGTTTGCGTGGTTCTCGAAAACTAAAAAGCGTCGCTTCGATAAGAGTACAGACAATATCCGTGTTACTTGACCGTTATAGAAAATAAGAAGAGGGTAATATAAGCCACGGCCTAATAAATAATTTGCGAATAAAGAACTTATAACTTTATTCAATGAGACACTTGATTATGTTAATGCTTCTCTATATACTATGTGAGCGGTGGAATCACAAATACTCAAAAGCATATACAAAAAGGTTGTTTGGGTTGCTGACACGTGATAGAGCAACATAAAGTTGACCATGTGAAAAGCAATCAAAAGTGAGCTCTAGCCCCGCAACGGATAATGTCTGGTCTTGTGCTTTGTTAATAGTTATAGTGTAACAGAGGCTTACTGAGAATTGCACACATTTGAAATAAAAAGAAAAATTATTGGGAATAATGGGGATCCTGGGAACGAAAACTACGTCACGGATGCCGCAACCTGTTAAGATTTCGGCTTCGATGACATTTTGTTGGAGATTTGTTACTTTCAGCCGAGTGCGGTTGCATAGTTTAGGTGGACTTAAACTTCTGAGTAGAATGATTGGTACTCCGACTTTTAAATAAATTTTGTGTGCTGGAAGACCTAGTGTATTTAGGGAATCTAAAACGCTACCGGATCGTGGGTGGCATCTTCTTCCATAACCGCGTTTATAGATATATATTTTACTACTTTTCCCAAAAACATGTGTCAATAATTGAGAATTGATCGTTGCTGCTTGGTCGTTTTGAGGGGCCAAAATAGCTCGTTAGCATAGCCAAGAAGCGTCACACTTCGAGATCTCTGTGGGCTCCCCGTATACAGAGGAAATGAGCTCCTGCTGTGAGGCAACAGAACAACACAGGCTTTCGACTAAAATTACTTTACCACCTTCTTAAGTGGGATATGTGCCGTCACCAATATTCAGCAGTAAATTTGAGAAATTCTGCGCGTTTAGGTTGTCTCCTAAATGTGCTCGCCTATTAAAGCTCAAATGAGTCGATATAATACTACGCCATTAAATTAATGTGTAAATTAATACATAATATATTAATATGTGCTTGAAATGCTTTTGATAAAACTGGAGAATAAGGTACCACCCATCTATTGTCTAAAATAATTTCTTGTCCACGGAATCTGATAGTAGCCGTGAAACCTTGTGAGGGTGATCTTCGCCGGTGCAGCGGATACCTATTTCCCCCACCATAGTTTGTTCTTTAAGTGCTCTTTTTGAACATTGACCATCTTCACGGAGCATTGCATCATGCACGGTGATTGTGCTGGTGCTATTTAAAACGCCACATGGCCCGTGAACCATGTGTGTTTTAATGATTTCATGCAAAATTGGATCTGCGCTATGGTCTGGCAATTCAGCACTTATGACACTGTCTATAGCGACGGGACAATTTTTTCTTCCAGTTACAGAAGAATGTGCGTGTGGGGTAAACCACGCTTTTGCCACTCGACGCTATGCATAAAACAAAGAGTTGAACTGAAAACTTTCTCCTTTGTAAGAAGATTAATCATAACTTTAAGTTTCAAATGAAAAACCCTAGCAATATTGTCATGCCTATCGTATGACGCCTGTCCTGTGAGAAGTGCCTGATAAATCTCAGTCCACTTTGGATTCTTTGTGAACGTTATAAAAAGGTCCGGCCAGCCGTATTTACGGACGTAACAAAAGGCGTGTTGCGTTCTTTCGTGCTGCGTTCTTCGATGGCAAAATGACTAACAGCCCCAATTTGCCGACGTTATTATCTGATTGCATGGCGTCCCGCAAGTGCACGTATTCTTCAGCGCGTAAACGTCGCTGGTTAGTGCGAATGTACACTAAACGTTCAGTTTCTATTTTTGCATACATGTCCACAATAAATTGGCTGAACAAACCTCAAAATCGTTGCAAATATACGAAACTGCTATACCTTATCTGTAAAAGGTAAGAATAATATTGCTGTGCCGATATTTTTTTAAGAAAATTATCTGGTGACTCTCGTAATAGGGTTCACTTGATACAGTCCAAAATTGTACCCATCTTCACCATGACAATAAATTAATGGATATTGCAGAGCGTCGGAAGCTCGGTGGGTTTCGTAAATGCGTTGCAGGCGATCGTCGCGAGTTCGAGAGCGCAACACGATGTCAATGACCTCTCAATTCATATTATCTAATATCTCTTCATAGAGTGAACCGATTGCGATGAAAAAAAAAAACTAAGTAATACTTCAAGTTGCGTACAATTTTTACGTATAAAAGTTATACATATAACATTGGTTCCGTACATTTTACGTGATGCACGCACAGACAAACAGACAAAAATTACAAGAATGCTGGAAATGGGTTCTGTTGGTTATCCTTTAACACACAAGCAATGTTTTTTTAAATATTTTCTATGTATAAAAACGACTTTTCTACATATTTATTATATGTATAGATAATTTCCGTGATGTAATTAAATAATGGTGTTTTTCTTTTTAATCTTATGTCATAATATCAAACATCCTTCTTTCTATAAGCGTATTTATTTCTTAATGTTAATAATATTATTGTGTAATTTGATGTCAATGTGTATAGAACTCAACAATTATATTATCAATAATATTTTTTTAAATTTGGATTTGCATGCCTACATTGCTGAAATGTGTGTAAAAGTGCCACATTTTTTTGCAAATATATATTCTTATTCTTATTCTATATATAGCTGCTGAAATGTGAATGTGAACCAACTCTGCCTACCCAAAATAAAAGTTCAGTTGTGATACGAAGTAATGTATATTAACTCATTGAGTCGCAGCGGCACACTGGTGGCTAGAGACAATAGATTTTAATTATGTCAGGCATTCTAAGACTTGACAGATTAAATATCGGTAAAATAGGCGTCTGTGTGGGAGAGCCTTCATGTTTAATATAACGTTTAGCAAAAAATGTTATTTAACTTACCTTCATTTTCCACGCTTCTCTGACTTCATTATGATCGGAATTATAATTAAGCGTCTAAATCAGATAATTCTCTAATGAGTCGTAACGCCAGGGATTGGTTGTTTCCATTAACGCTAATGGAGTTAATCGCCGCAACTCTAATGGGTGATTGGATCCCCAATGGTACACCTCTATATGTACATACCGAGAAAATGTGCAGTTGTTTGTTCTCGTACAGCATTATGTTAATACATAAATAAATACTTTTATACTATTCTAACTTATTATTCATCTAATATTGTCTTACGCGAATGTAATATATTGACATTAAACTACATTATGCGGATATTGTGCGTAGTTTATTTTAAAACACTTTTATTACATAATTTTGACGTTTCGGTCGCTTGCCAGCAGCCATGTTCACGGGTAGACTAAGATGGTAGTTGTCTTAATATCATGTAGTTATTTCAAAGTATCCGAACATAATCATTGGTGTTCTATTAACGCAGAGTGAGCTCAAAGTATCATGAAGTCTAGAGCTGTGTTTCAAATTTAAGAAGAAGCATGCAAGCAGGTAGAATTATTAATAAAAATAGTTTGAATAAATATTTATAGCTTAAATTAAAGTAAAATTCAATAATAGCAGTGTTAAAGTTCAAAATCATGTTATAAAAGTGTTTTAGAATTTAAATATCGAGACAAAATCCGTATAAAGTCGTTTAATTTGAATTGTTATTCAAGTTGACAGATTGAAAAATGATTTTTAAAATTCGCGTTTATATACGGTTGTATATTTTTAGGCAATGATCATCAGTTATAATGCTAAGACTAAACATGACAGCTTTACTTATAAAAATACCGCTAAACATTGCTTAGCTATCTCTTATCTAAGAAGCTCTTATACCTTTAATCAATGAATAACATTTTTTTATTTAGAAACCAATTTTAACGATCTCTCATAAAAACACGAATACAATTTCATTCTTGCAATATTTGACAGTCAGCATACATAGAGCATGACCAAACTAATTTACTAAATAATGCAATTGAAGTGATACATCATCTATTTGATCTATAATAAACCATATTTTAGGTTTTAATATTTGTGGTGTGGCGAATTTAACTTGTCTTTAACAGATGGTGGCATGCTGAATTTTTCATTAGGTAATTTAAAGAGTTTGATTATTGGAAGGGCCTATTATCACTTCGCTTAAATGTAATAACCAGCTAACTATAAGAAAATAAATTTGGCGTTCGGTTTGTATGATAGAGACAGAAATAAAAATATAAATTTTCACAATTTGGAATAAACAAGTACAGTGCATTTTTAAATACACATAATCATAACGAAATGCTAAAAAATTCTAATGAATAATAAAAGAAATAGGTGACCACTACAGTCATTGCCCAATATATAGTGATTGCCAACATTAAGATCAAACGTATTTATTTTAATTACTAAAGGCACTAGTTTCGATCGTTTCCAATAGATGTCACTTTCAGGGTTTTGGTAGCATTTTTCATTTAAAAAACTGGCAACACTTTCTCTTTCCGAGGTGCCATGGCCGAAGTTAATGTGTGACGCTTGCAGTTCATCAAAAAAGTAAGTTTCTTAAAAAATATCTCAAGGACAACATAGTTTGTTTGACAATATTTAGTAGAATTTTTTAGCCTGAATCGAGTTTTTATAGATTAATGTGATATAAGAGTTATTGTATTGTTTTTGTAACCAATCTTTTTGACCGTTACTTCTTTCGTAATGTTTAAAATGGGGGTGGGCAATAACTGAATCTTTATTTTAACAATTATAGTAGTTGCCATAGGTTAATTTAGTTATTGCCATTGGTAATAGGTACAGTTATTACCCGGTTAATATTTGTATTTTAAGTTTTATTCTCTTACTTAAAAATCATTTTATTTCTTACAGAATGCCGAAGGCACCGAAAGTAAAATATACAGGAAAGCCTTCAGAAAGCCATCGCTGAAGTTCAAAATAATTAACAGCAATTGTCAGATCGGCAAATTGCACAAAAATATGGTGTTCCGAGATCCACGCTTAGGTTTTACAAACGTAACCCAGGACACAAAACCAGCCTGGGTCCTTCGACAATTTTAACTCCGAATGAGGAAGCTATTCTTGAAGAGTGGATTATAACTTCAGCTCGAAAAGGATTTCCAAAGAATAAAGAAAATATAATAGACAGCGTACATAAGTTTCTTGTGGAGAATCCAAGACCTAACCCATTTTCCAATAACAGGCCAGGCATTGGGTGGTGGAAAGCTTTTTTAAAAAGACACCCTAAATTAAGTATCAGGGCTTCTGAAGGTGTAACAAAAGCTAGCTCATGCGTGTCTGAGAAAGATATAAGAGGATGGTTTGATGAGATTCATGCGTATGCTGAAGAAAAAGGACTGACTGAGGTTCTCAACCAACCAAGTAGAGTTTTTAATGCAGACGAGACTAATTTTCAAATTTGCTTAAGTTCTGGACTTGTTGTGGCTGAGAAAGGATCTAAAAATGTTTATAATATTGAACACTCAAGCGCAAAAGAATCCATAACTGCCTTATTCACGTTTTCGGCTGCCGGTGACGTCTGCTGCCCATTTATTGTGTACCCGTATCAAAGACTACCTGAAAAGATATGCGAGTCTTTACCAGAAGGGTGGGGTATAGGTAAATCAGACAATGGTTGGATGACTACCGAAGTATTTTACGAATTCATCGCAAATGTTTTTCACCCTTACTTAGTAAAGAAGGCTGTTCAGTTCCCAGTCATCTTATATGTTGATGGTCATAAAACACATTTAAATTATCATTTAAGCCAATTATGCACGCATCTTCAAATTGAGTTGATAGCTTTATACCCTAATGCAACGAGAATAATTCAGCCAGCTGACGTATCTGCTTTTAGACCCTTAAAAATAGGTTGGAGAAGATATTTAAAGAAATGGCAACTAACAAATCAAAATAAGGGCATAACAAAGCTCAATTTTGCTCCTATTTTAAATACAGTTTTAGAAGAAAGTCTACGACCAGAAATATTGGTAAATGGGTTCAGAGCATGTGGTCTGTGTCCGTTTAATGCAAATTCTATTGATTACTCTAAATGTTTAGGAAAAACTGCTGATTGCCAAAGAGATTTAGATAAAGATATTTCAGATAATGTCTCTATTACATACAAAACCTTTAAAGATATAACTGGAGCGTCTCTTTGCCAAAAATTTAAAGACCAGTCATTTCATACAACAGAACCTCACTTGAACATAATTTATAATCTCTGGAAACAATTTCAAAACAATGCTGACATAGCTAATACCTCTAATAAACCATCAACAAATCAAGCTGAAACCTCTTCTCCATTAATAAATTTAACAGAAGTATTGGATGAAGTGCAAGTTGAGAACCAAGTCAAAGATCCTCCAATAGAAGTAGACAGTCTGCCAAATACCTCCTTAAGTGACCAAATTCCCTACTACCTACATTGTCTCCCTGGAACATCTAAATCTGATGACCATTTTGAAATCCAAAGTCAATCCAGCCAATCTGAATCTGCTACCTTAACCACTATGATTGAGAGTCCAAAGTTGGTTAAAATAAAATCCTCCTTTGGAGAATACCTGGCATATCCAAAAACACCCATAAGGAAAGGAAAGCGTCAAATAGAGAGGCAACCGTTTGCTATAACATCAGATAGTTTTAAATTAGGACTGCAAAAAAAACAGTCTGACAAAGAAAATCTGTTAAAAGAAAAGGAAAAGAAGAAAATTGAGAGAGAGATGAAGAAGACTGAAAAGAGTAAGAAAGAACTAAGTAAGGGTAAAACCAAAGCTCAAAGTACAAAAGAAGTTATGACTAATTATGTTGAAAGTAATAGCAGTATCATTCCAGAATCTAAAAAAATCACTATCTTAGAAGAAATTCACATGAAACCCATGAGTGTTACTTGTGGAGTGTGCAAACATATAATTCTGAAAAACAATATTGAATGTAGTGGCTGTCATTTATCCTTTCATTTGAGATGTATACCAGATAGCCATAAAAACAATATCCCTGACGATGCTGATATGATGCTATTTTTATGTCATTTTTGTTATAAAGTTGATGACTCAGATAATGATAGTTATTCAGATTGCGAAGAATTATATTTTAATGTGCAAAAAGCTAGAAGAGATCTTAATTTCTAATTAAGATCTCTTCAGGCTTTTTGAACATTAAAATATTATAAAGCATTAAAAAACGCTAAGTAAAGTAATGTGGCAATATGGTCAATAACTGCCCCTGATAAATGGCAATCACTAGCTTTAGTGGACAATTACTGTGATTTTAGAAGTACTTTTGTTTTTATTTTTTTATTTTTGTGTTTCTAAACATATTCAAAATAATGACTGACTTTACTTTAGAAAATATATTTAGGATATCCAAAAAAATGTTTCCTAGTAAATTTAAGTCCAAATAAAGACACTTATAAGAAAAGTTGTGTATCAATCCCTTAACTGGGCAATAACTATACTGGTTACCTATGCTTTTTTAAAAAGTTCATATTTTATTAACAACAATAAGCAAAATAAGTACCAGTGTTCTTCAGTTTCTGATTGTTTTTGTTCGATTATATATTTCCAATGTTTTTCTTATACATACTTCATGATATGTTTTGATATAATAATGTAGTTAACATGAATCATTGTAATTATTTGCATCTTTACAAATCACGAATGGTCTCATGATGGAATATTAGCAAATCACTATTAAAATTTAAATCATATAGCACAATATTTTCTTTTATGATAATATGATATCTGATACGATATTCTGCATCGCAAATTTCGTTCGTTTCGTCTTATCTAAGCTGCAAAATTTTAAATTATTTGTTATTATTTGGAAAACGAACAGTACGAAGAAAACTGCGCTGAACCATTTTGCTTCAAAAAGTTTTAATCTACGATATACCACCTATTTAATTTTTAGTAATTAATATTTTCATAAATGATTGACGTTAATATCAAATCTGTCCCAGCTGATCGGAAAATCTGCCTTATTGTCTCTTAGCTAGGTTTAAACAAGGGGCCGACGCTGTTTAGATTTCTGTACTGTTTAGCTATTGATAAACTTACTCTTAGCGCTAACTAACGTTTATAAATAAAATTTCTCATGAACAGTCGCTATACGAGTATATAGTAGATAACTATCTGTCAAATATTTAAAATGGGTTTATAAGTAAGACGAGTGGAGTAAAACAATATGTTTATTTTATAATTTTTAAATTTATACAGTATTTTCGTACGTATACATATACATACATGTAGGTGAAATCTAATTCCTGGTATTCAGAATTAGGTATTTTAAAAATCTAACCACGTTTTAAAACATCGGGCATGATTTTTATATATATTTCCACCGCTAAGTAGTAAATAAAATTACACTGAGTTTTATAGTCTACTTTATTATATCGTTAAAAACTTTCCTTGCGGATCCATTTACGGTAATCGTAAATAACCCAAACTTTTAGCAAATGATGTGGTTCGAAGTAAAAATAATGGCTAATAAAAATGAGCCGAGCTGAACTAAGATAACGGTATCCTAAACAAACTTCATAGTCCAATCTGAAGTTATTAAAATGTAGGCACCGAGTAAAATAAATAATTACTTCTCGTAAAGTAGAATTAACAAAGCCAGTTATTAGTTTACGTCCTATATTCCGCTATCATTATATAAATATGTAAGTAAAGTCAGCTCATCTTCCTCTTACGTAATCCAAAACAATAATGATCAATAAACTCAATTATAATAATACAGGACTTATATCAAGCTTAAATTAAATATTAGTTAACAATTTACTTATTGCTAATAGGTTTTTTATAAACTGGTATAAAAAATAGGAATCAGTTATGGCAAAAGGGAAAATTTTGCTTTAAAAAATAAAGTTACTAGCTAGATAGCTGCCTGCCTGCTGACTGAACCCGTGTTTCAGGTAGAATATTATGTAATATGTTTTTATCAAAATTGCTTCAATAAGTATTCATCAAACATATCAAATGATACCTAAGTATTCATGATTACTTCTTTCTTCTTATTTCCTAGTACTTATTATTAGGTTATCGAAATAAAGACGTACGTAATCTAGAACATTTATCCCAAAGAGTCTACGGCATCGATAAATTTTCATCAAGGCAAGTAACTTAAGTATTACTTCTCCGGGTAATATTTCCTATCGGGATAAGATAAAAGTGCTGAAAAAGATAATTTCGCTATTTTTTGGGATTAATTTACAATTTTATTGAACGATTAGAAAGGAAAGATAATTAACCTTTCTATAGGAAAGGCTTTTTTTATTACCTTGCCAATATTTTGTTAAACTTCAATTTAAAGCAAAAAAGCAAAACGCATTATAGTAGAAAATGTGTCTGCGGATTAATAAATAGATACGTAATGTCAAAAAATATTTTAACAATAATAATAATGCTTTAATCATATAACATACGTTATAATCTTATTTAGATAATTAATAATAATTAAAAACATATCTTCGTTTTTGAACTAAGTTATCAATACCTTGTCCGAAGTTTGAGAATTCCATACACTTTGAAGTCATACAAATTGATTGGAAGTGTTTATCTAAAGGTGTGGTACTAATCATCGTGCAACTTCGCTAATGACGACGCTATGCGCATTTTTACATGCAGCAAGCCTACTCCATATACGCTCCACAGTTTTCTCGAGCGTTTAAACGAACAGAGTCAGTGGCCAGTGTAATTGGTAACAAATCGATTAGTGGTAATGACCTTTCTTCAGACTACTCCATACTCTATTTCGATAAACTACACATTATTTGACTAGCTAGTTCACGAGCGTGATACGCAACACGTACACACATACCTATAGCTTTAGTTGCGTCCAACAGCACACCGCGCCACGCTTAATATTCGCGCTAAAAACAACACAATTCAGATCGCGCTGCGAAGCGTGTAACGTTAGACGCTCCATGTTCGCGAACGCACCCATCACTTAGAACTGTTGCAGTAGCGCGGAACACCGGGCACGCCACGATAGTGGCGGTAAGGCCCGTATTTGAGGAGTGGCTGGAGAGGCGGCATGGCGCCCTCACCTTCCGGCTGACACAGGTTCTGACTGGCCATGGTTGTTTTGGCCAGTTCCTGTGTCGTATACGCCGGCAAGAGACGCCCGGTTGTCACCACTGTGGCGACTGCCGCAACGTTGTTGAGGACACGGCGCTGCACACTTTGGCGGTTTGCCCCGCCTGGGCATCGCAGCGCCGTGATTTGATCGCGGCAGTCGGATCGGTTGCCCTCTCGCTCCCGGCCGTAGTTCAGTCTATGGTCCGGAGTGAGAGGTCGTGGAACGCCGTCGCCTCCTTTTATGAGGAAGTAATTTACATCAAGGAGGCGGCGGAGCGGAGAGGGAGCGTTTAAACCCTCTCCCCAACCGCAGAGCCGGGCGCCGGAGGGCGCGCGATCACCTCCAGCCACCCTGAGGTTTGACCTGGGGGTGGCGGGCTTTGTGGGCCTGCCCGCCATCCGTTCAGCACCAGGTCCGAGAGGCGGCGTGCGTGTTCCCACGCGCACCTCTGTGTCGAGTCCGTCTCCCCTCTAGGGGAGACAGTAGGGTTTTATATGACGTAGTGCCTATTTTGGGTAGGTCTTTCGTGTAGTGGCCTGCCGTTTCATACGGCGGGCCGTAACCTTAGCGGGGTCGCGACCGCATGCGAAAGCGATTCGCGCGGCCCCGTCGATAGTGGTTGTGTCGAGGAACACCGTGGTAGGTTTAGTCGGTATCCCGGGAGGTACATTATATTTTCAACATCTTTCTATACCCCGGCGAGTCCGACATAATCCCTCCGCCCGCCCCCGCGGAGGGATATGCGTCAAAGCATTCCTCCACGTAAAAAAAAAAAAAAATAAGCGCTGAACACAGTTAGGTTTACGAATATAATGGATAACTTTAGAAAGTTATGTATTACTTAACGTTCACAAAATAGGCCTATCTACTCTTAAAAATTTATTCACTGATTTTAATTAAAGAACTCAGACAATCTTTGAACCAACAGAGAATAATGTCGTCGCAAGATGACTCGGCGATTTAATTAATTTCCGGTATCCTGTAGCCATCACGCTGAGTTCAATTATAAAGTATCTACCGTCGACGAAAGAGATGTCCTTCAAATCCTATTACATGGACCATTGAACATCAAAAATCTAATGAATCATCAATTTAATATTCCACAACTTATAATATGCTAAGTACTTTTATATTAAATTAATTACTATTAAATAACTAGTTCTGCCAGGGTACATTCTATCTACATGCCAAATTTCATAAAAATTGATTCAGTGGTTTAGCCGTGAAAGCGTAACAGACAGAGAGAGCTACTTTCACATTTATAAGATCAGTATGGATAAACAACCGTGGCTAGTCCATGACTGTACTAAAGAACAGTCTATTCTAAAGTACAGTCATGGACCATGGCCCATCTCACTTGACATTTAATCTCTCTGAGGACGTCAATGTACTAGACCTTTATACTTAAGCAAGTCTTTAAAAAAAGAATTTGTTTTAGAAGAGTCTGGTACATACATAAATATAAAGTATAAAGCGCTCAGAGTTCTTGCTTGCGACAAATGATACACAAGATCTAATCGACAATGATGTCTTTCCTAATGCGCTACCTAATCAAGATAACAAGATTACCTTGTCATTAACACGTTCAAGGTTGCTTGCGTGTAATATTAATATTTTCCTGTTTTTAGCGGGAATACCACCTCTAACTGCAAGCTCTGTGCTACAGAAGACTTTACAAACATACAATTAACAGACAAATTATACTCAGACTCGGAACAATTATTTGTAGATCTTACAAATTTTATGATTTTCTTGTAAGTTATCGAACCCACAACACACAGGCCACCTGTGCAGTCAATAATAATAATTCTTTACGTTAGTAAATCGTATGACGATGTGAGACGCGATCTGAGGAAATTGATCAGGTCTATAGATGCCGGCTCTATTAGCGCATACTTCATGTAAACATTGAACTTAAGACGGCCTCAATATTGAAGTATTATCGAATAATTTATTTTGGAATATAAAACAGTTAGCAAAGCTTCTTATATGTGTACTTTAATTTGTTACTTAAGCCTTTATCAATAATATGTTAACCATATATGTTAACCAATTAAATAAGTTTTTAAGAATGATAGAGTTTTAACTAGATCATTATTGAAATAATATTTACAAATTATGACCTCTTTGGCAATGTTTTACCTTTTCTTCGCTATATATATTTAAATTTAGAATAGTCAAAAATGACGTCCAAAAATCATAGGGTGACGTATGTCATCGGCCTAAAAAAAATACAAAATTAGTTTTTTATATTTTGATAACAACCATTATGTATAACATTTTGAAATAAGGTAAAAATAACGTTTAAATTTATTTTATTACTCGTTGTAAGTTGAACGTTGGAATGTGAAGAAAAAATCTTGAAGATGGAGTAGTTGTTTTAATGTTTTTGTTTTTCGTAGCATTACATTTGCTGCTGAACAATGATTGAAACCGGCAGCGCGGATAACGCAACAGCTGCAGCAAAAGCGGCAAGCCCGGTTAGCCGATCTATCATGTACCTAATTGATCACTTTCACCGTTAGTGAAGGAAACGTACCTGCTTACCTATAAATAAAATACTATGGATTACTTGCGGTACAAGAAACATTACAACAAACATACCTATTCTTATAACTACTTTATTTATTTTAGATAGATACCTAGTTTACCAAAAATATATTATGAGGCTGTGTTTTATAGTTAGTTTATAGTAGTTCCTTATATTAGTACTTTGACTAATCAATTTACTTTTTAGAAAGTAACAACTTAAATACAATATTTAATTCGAACAGGACATTACACAAGACGACGATGACATCGCTCGACCGGAAGCTACGTTCCGTTTCACTGTGCAGAACATAAGTCAGCTGAAAGAGCAAGTGCTGTCACCGCCGTGCTACGTGAGGTGTCTTCCCTGGAAGATCCTCATACTCCTTAGACACACATCCACTCCAGAACGCCAACAACAGAAGGCTTTAGGGGTCTTTCTTCAGTGTAACGGAGAATGTGATTCACCAGGATGGTCATGCTATGGACTGGGGGAATTAAAGCTAGTGTCCCACAAGCAAGAAGGCGGTCATTTGTGCAGGAAACTACATCATATGTATCACTGGTATTTATCAAAGGAATATTGCCCTATAATTATATTATTGAAATTATTAATGTAAACATCAATCTTATTTCCTGGTTAAAACCGCTACTGAGGGTTTTGTTGTTTACTGCCATTACATATATGAGGTAAAACAGCAATAAACATGGCATGTTTTTCTCGTATCTTCATATCAGTTTATGAAACGTTTATTTTAACAGCAAAGAAGATGATTGGGGTTTTGCACACTTCATATCGTGGGATGACTTATTGGACACTGAGAATGGTTTTGTGAAAGACGACGCGATTACTGTAGAAGCGCATGTCGTAGCTGAAGCTCCTCATGGTGTCTCGTGGGACTCAAAAAAACACACTGGTTTCGTGGGTAAATCATGTTTATTAAATTATGTTTGTTTAGGCGGTTTTAAAATCACTAGATAAAACTTAATTAAGGAATAAATTAAGCTTTTCGACATATTTGCATAAATCTGTCAAATTTTGAGCTAAGCTATCTAGATATCTAGATGATTGAAGACTGGCCCTTATTTAAAATATTTTTAATAGCGTAAGCGTAGCAAAAAACGATTTTTACTTACCAAGATTTGCTAATGATGCAACCATTCGGCATTAGGGTAATTACAACTGAAGCGATTGCTTAATTACTGCAGTAAGATATTAAGATGTTGGTCTGACTAACCAGTTTTTGTGCTACTTTCAACATTTGGTATAGTAAAAAAACTTCGGCTGTTACTAGATTTTCGCGCAGTAATCTAGAAACCATTTTGAAAAAGGAACATCTTGCAGAAAATGACGGCAATGATATTTTAATAAAATCTCTCTTGTAGGACTTAAGAACCAAGGAGCAACATGTTACATGAACTCCTTATTACAAACGCTCTTCTTCACGAACGTCTTACGTAAGGCCGTCTACAAGATCCCGACTGTGGGAGACGACAGCTCTCGGTCCGTCGCCTTTGCTCTCCAACGTGTGTTCTACGATCTGCAGTTCTCAGACAAGCCCGTCGCTACTAAGAAGCTTACGAAGAGTTTCGGTTGGGAGACCTTAGACTCGTTTATGCAACATGACGTGCAGGAATTCTTACGGGTATGCTCAATTCGTTCCAACCTTTTAGAATAATCGAACAATTGTTTCATACTATGCTATGCTCTTCACTACTCATAGTTAGCTTGAAGACAATAAGCGAAATGATATGCAGTAATCTTTACTCTTATTCAGCGAATTTGTTCTCCTGTAATTTTATTGATGATTACCCTTAAATTAAGCTAAGCATGTACCTAGGGATGCGAGAGACAACAGTACATCATATGTCCTAAACTTCCTAATTATTTTACAAAATATATGGCTGCCAGAAAGGCGCCTGTTAGGTTTTAGCCTAAGGCACTCTCGATATTTACTGTTGTTAAGCTGTTCTTTACTGAATAACAAAATCACTTATAATATGAAAGCTCTCACAAACTTGCGTGCTAGTTACGACCGAGCCTGTGTACACTAAGAAGGAATAGCAAAGTAAATTAAATTCTCGTTCACATTTTTATACGCAGCTCGGATTCCGGTTTATAAATCAGCACAAGGAGATTATCTTTTAAATTTTCGGCTGGCTACGTAATTAGCTGTATTGCGCTTAATCCTGATTACATATTTCCTACAGATGTCGCTACGGCATAAGCTCTTTCCAAAATTATTAAGACGCAGTTACCTTTAAATATGGTAGTAAATTGTTTTATTTTTTAAATAAAACACGTTCTAGGAATAGTTCATGTGTCGCGGGAGACTTAACAAACATCCAAACAACGACACGAAGAACACCCCGGCTCGGTACAACTATTAGTAGGTCATACTAATTTTTGCTCCATGTGGGGATCGAACCCATGACACTCGGCACAGCGGCAGTCGCGAGGCGATCACTTAAACCACTACGCCAGCCGTGCAGTCGAAATCATCGAAACTAATTCAGTATAACCTAAAGATATTAGGTAAAAATACATTCATAACAATTCTAAAAGCTGATTTAAGTAGGACTCGCCATCGCATTTCATTTTACTGATCCAAGGATGAATGAGACTCCTATTTCTTCCAATTTAACAATAATTTAAACAAATTTTATTAATTCAGATACTTAAAGTAACCTGATATAGTCGGAACGGTAGGGTTTTGCCACTGGAACAGTCGTTATTAAACGAAATTCATTCTTTTAACCGTCCTTGAGAATCGGCCTTTCTCTCTGACGTAATAGCATTAGCTTTCGGTTCGGAATTAACGTTTCTAAGCTGTTCTTTTGTTAAATCAATGAAAATTCTTTTCTCAGCACAAATCTGCTACTAGTGATTACTGAGGATTTTTTGTTCGACCTACTTTGGAACACAGACCATTTTATTTAGAAACTCGGATAGTTTTTATAATTGCGACATCTTTCTTTTTTGATTAACCATAAGTGTTTTAATAGTTCATATCACATTGTATATGTTATTTAATAAATAATGTAGGTACACACATAAAATGTCTCTGTTGATTGAATTCGAAATACAAATTTGTCTATTTGATTTTTAGCTCATACATAACGCTTATTGCCGAATTAATATTATTATTGAAATTTTTTTGACATATAAATCAAATATTACTTTGCGCAATTTGGAAATCGAACCCGAGACATAATGCACAGCAATCGCTTTTACTAACACTACCGTCACTGAGACAGTCTCAGTACGTAATAAATAACAAACTATTATTATGTTCCAACCAATTCGCTCTTATAACTGTATACATATTCATTATGAATTAAAAGTGCGGTGAAAAGTTATATATAAATTAATTCGTTGCGACTTTTCATCTTGACTATTTATTTGCTAGGTACTTCTAGATAAATTAGAAAACAAAATGAAAGCTACAGTCGTGGAAGGGACCGTGCCGAAACTGTTCGAAGGAAAAATGACGTCATTCATAAAATGCAAGAACGTAAACTGTACGAGCACACGTGTTGAAACTTTCTACGACATACAACTCAGCGTGAAGGGGAAAAATAATAGTAAGCACCTGCCAGCTTCTACGTATACTTTGTAGACTATTATGAAGGTAAATATTTCTTTGCATCCAACTTAGATGTAGACATAAGAGTTCATAAAACTGCCAGAACGTTATGACTGTGAAACACAGTAGTGAGATAAAATTATAATACTCCAGAATGCAAATGTATGAAGCAATTGTGTGTGTACGCCGTAATAATACAGTATCATAACGCTAGCAAAATGGTATGACAGATATCGCAGTGCCAATTTTGGTACTTAAAAACTGTTCAAAATAGAAATTCGATCCCGATCTATCCTCTTTGTCATAAATATCATATTAGTATTACCAAAAATAAAACTAACATGTCTAACTTGAACAGAAACACAATTTATGTTTACGTATGACGTTTAGTAAAGAGTAGATTAGAACTTAATTTTATACAATATTAATTACAAGAATTGGTCCTCTGATTGCCTTGATTCTCAGATATTTTTGACTAAACATTTCTTACAAACTACAATAAATAATTTGCATTAATTACAAATTAAATCTAATTTGTTGTTTCTATTTTTGGATACCAATCTGCAGATTCCAATTTCGTACGATTCCACGCAATTTCTCAACAACATTGATAAATTTCAATTAGGAATACTATTTCTCAATTCTGCGTTGTCCATTTAGTCTGAAGGAGCATCCGACAGGGATTCGATAAATTATTTATAGTCTGAATAATAAGAAAGCTTGCTTCTATGTTTCAGGTATTAATAAATCATATCAGCTCTTTAAAATTATAGCGCCTTTTGATTTGAATGATCTTTGTTTATAGAGACTTCCTTGTGATAATAATAATCACAAAGGGTCGAGTCGTTTCACAAAACACGGCTGGGATTAGCTAAACAAACATAAGCCGCATTGTGATAGCGCTTTGAGTTCCGCATCGTGTCTAAATGAGAGCGAACGACATTGATGTAAGCTAGATTTTCGTTGAAGCGAGCCGTGGTGACCCGAATGATAAACTTGTGTAATTTACCGCTCCCGTCGTTCGATCCTAACTAACTACTTAACCGTTCATCACCATCCATTTTTAAACAATGCCCGGAGTAGAAAGAAACATCACGAGGATTCACTGACAATAAAATCTAAGATTCCAAGACACGTAGAAACTACTTATGATACCAATTTTCGTTGTCATACCCGGTCTAAAAATACAATACAAGGTGCTATTACGGTCGTCAAGCCTGGATATGCAGATTTTACATAAGTATTAAGATAATAATCTGAACATAACTAATATATCCATACGTCTAATCATAATATAGTCTAACGTTAACGCAAATGTTATATTTGAAATTAATCAACTTTATACGGATTCTAGCGCGTTGCGTTTTAGAACACTATTATTTTTAATACATAATTTTAAGCTATATAGAAGAAGCAAAACACAGCTAAACTTTATGATACACTTACGCTACGCTTAATATATACGCGATAATAAACGCGATAAAAACCGTATAAGGTAGAATTTCAGCATCGTTTAGAACACAAATTTTTGTATATCACATTAATAAAACACATTATGCAATCCGAATTTAACATGTAGCGTTATTGTTTCCTTTAAGTCTATGAATCATTCAAAGACTACATCAGCACCGAGCTGTTGGACGGTGAGAACAAGTACGACGCTGGTGAGCACGGGCTGCAGGAGGCCGAGAAGGGAGTCAGGTTCGACGTGTTCCCACCAGTGCTGCACCTGCACCTCATGAGGTTCCAGTACGACCCGCAGAGTGACGCCTCCATCAAGTTTAATGACAGGTAAGAAGAATATGTCAAGGTAAAAAGAACGTGACTGCACGGAATGCGAATTTGAATTTAAGCTTTAAGTCATTTTTCCGCTGCTGCCATTGCGTCCAGTGTTGTGGGCTTGATTCTTAAACAAATAACAAACAAAAAAAATGTGTGGCCTACATAATTATATGTTTTGAGTCTGGGTGCTCTTTGTGTCCGTTGTTTGAATGTTTATACAGGGTGTCCAAGAACCTGGCGTCCAACTGGATTCCCACGATGCCCCAAGTTCTAACAATACTCAGAAAAATATTTTAAAAAATCCACCCCATGTACTTACAGAATTATACTGATTTCAAAAAAAAAGGGGAAATGAGCACCCTGTGACATACTTTTGAATGCTGTGACTGCTAATGCTGATAATTTCGATATTTCTTGGAGGTTTTGTAATCTAGGGTATTGCTGTGTCTAAATAGAATGTAAAAATAAAGTACTTATTGTACCATTTTAAAATAAAATATTATTTTAACTAAAGGTGATATGGAAAACTATTGAATTTCGCAACTTTGACCGACTGTAGTGTAAAAAAAATGTACCAAAATAGTATGGCAAGTGACGTCAAATTTTGACGCGTTTATTCCTCTTTTTAAAAAGGTATAATACTTACACATTAATTTGAAAAAAAAAATTTTGATAATATTTTTACTCAACAACCCAATTTTTACGAAGTGCCTACCTACTAACGGTAACTGTCGGACCCTTTCTTATCTTAGAAACTGTTATGTTACTACTATTATTTACTTCGGTTCCAAGAGTGAGCAAGAAGGAAATACACACAGGTAGATGGGTTCCCAGTAGAATAAAAGCAAAGAATGTTAGTTTAAAGATATTTTATTACAATAAATGTTCAAAATGTTGACCACCCGCGGCAATACAAGCTCTCACTCTCCTTAAAAAGGACCGCTTTATGTTTCGCGAGTAACTTTTTTGACGTATCACCTGCACTGCTTGTGTTATCTTCTCACGAAGGTCAGCGATGTCATTAATGGGCTTCGCATAAACGAGCTCCTTCATAGTTCCCCAGAAAAAAAAATCCAGCGGATTTAAGTCAGGTGAGCGGGCTGGCCACGGGATTGTTCCTGATCGCCCAATCCACCTGTTCGGGTATTGCTCGTCCAAAAACTCTCTAACGGATACGCGAAAATGTGCTGGACAGCCGTCGTGTTGGAACCACATATCTGGTGGGGTCTCTTCTAGTAAGTTTGGCAAATCATTTTGAAGAAAATTTAAATATGATTCGCCAGTCAAATTCTCGGGCATCTCAAATGGACCAATAATATTCCCACAGAGAATACCGGTCCACATGTTCACTTTGAACCGGTACTGGGATCTATCTTCTCGCATCAAGTGCGGATTTTCCACATGCCACTCGTGCAAGTTGTGTAGGTTCATGTAGCCATCCTTCTTAAATGTAGATTCATCTGACCACAAAATTTTGTCGATAAAGTTTTCGTCTTCTCGATGTTTTTGCAGGATTGTTTCACAAAACGCGACTCGGCTCGGATAGTCTCGAGGTAAAAGACTTTGCACTCGCTGTACGTGGTACGGATGATATTCTTCTTTTTGGAGAATACTGTGTGCTGTGCTCTTCGGTATCCCCGTATCAGCTTCTATTCCTCGCACAGAGATGCTTGGATTTGCCGACACCGCCTCTAAAACTTCATTGCGTATGAAGTCATTTACGGGTCGTCCTTCACCAGCTACTTGATTGGGGAACCGCCCGTCACATAGTGATCTGTGCACATTAATGAAAACTCGATGGTCGGGATATCGCGTAGCCCTCGGATACCTTTCTCTGTAAAGTCTCGCTGCAGCTCGTCCATTACCTCTACATTCTCCATAAATGTAGTGCATATTTGCGTATTCTTGCGGAGTGTAGGTCGCCATGGTAGCACACACAAAACACAAACTGTCCAAACACAGGCAAAGGTCGTCGTAAAGAGTTCGTTTCAAAGTCCAGAGCACAAAGAGTAATCGAGTCCAATAAACAAAGCTTTAAATCGTAGTACGTGATCAATGGTAACAATAAGAGAGAGGTGCGTAGTAACGGCAGGAGGCAGTGACGCGTACTGACCGTACTGTTATCCTAAATAGCACGATCCCAGATAGCGTCACTATCTATCTCACTCGCACCTCTAACCTTTTTCTCCCTCACTCTTACCTGAATAATGGGGTACCATAAAGAAGAACCAGCAAATCGCAAAGATAGTTTCTGTCTTGCTCCATCCTGTTGTAATAACGAATCACTATGGTGAGATGCATGCACATACCGTCCCTTACGGTCTAACCTGTTTTTTGAGAGGCCTGTTGTTATTTTTATGAGCATACAACAGTAATTCTTTAGAGGTTAGATTCAATTCGTCGTAAATTTTTCTTTCTAAGAATTCTGTAAGACATCGTAAAAATTGGGTTGTTGAGTAAAAATATTATCAAAATTTTTTTTTTTCAAATTAATGTGTAAGTATTATACCTTTTTAAAAAGAGGAATAAACGCGTCAAAATTTGACGTCACTTGCCATACTATTTTGGTACATTTTTTTTACACTACAGTCGGTCAAAGTTGCGAAATTCAATAGTTTTCCATATCACCTTTAGTTAAAATAATATTTTATTTTAAAATGGTACAATAAGTACTTTATTTTTACATTCTATTTAGACACAGCAATACCCTAGATTACAAAACCTCCAAGAAATATCGAAATTATCAGCATTAGCAGTCACAGCATTCAAAAGTATGTCACAGGGTGCTCATTTCCCCTTTTTTTTTGAAATCAGTATAATTCTGTAAGTACATGGGGTGGATTTTTTAAAATATTTTTCTGAGTACTGTTAGAACTTGGGGCATCGTGGGAATCCAGTTGGACGCCAGGTTCTTGGACACCCTGTATAGTCCAACGTAATACAGAAATTAAGCTTAGAGCGAAATTAGCTTTTTAAAAAATCCTATAAATGTATGTGTGACTGTTATACGCATGTTTATCTCTGTGTAAATGGAATGTTATCTGTATGTTATCCAATTATATTATAAATGTGGATGTGCTCACGTCGAAATGAAGCAAGGAAACAACTTTATATTTTTAACATTAAGTAAACAAATAGACTGGGAGACCTACCTACATATTACATCATTCTATCATTTTTAAACAACATTTAATAATAGTGATAGAGATAATACATTTTATTGTGTGTTTATTTCATTTCAATATATAACTAGAGTAACGTGAGAAGAAATTGTTAGAAATATTTTAAACTAAAAGTACAATAATTATTGTTATTTTATAATAGTCCATATGTACCTCTAAACGCTGTTGTATAAAATTAATATGCAAATGTCGTGCCCAAAACAATTTTATCTTTCGATATTAGTGCCACAGGTGTCGTTGTTTTTAAATATAAACACTTAGGCCCAATTTGAGGCAATTACTTTTTAAACCTAAATGGAATATAAGTCTGGGTCGCGCAGATTTAGACATATTATATAAATAAATATAAAAAATATTTTCGAGAATGATGCATATCTAGCTTGACTTAGAGGTATTTTCTACTAAGGTTCTTGGATGGCTGGCCGTGCACAGCTCTTATATATTCAGATAACTTATAATTTGACTGCACGGATGGCGTTGTGTTTAAGTGGTCACCTCACCATTGCCACTGCGCCGAGTGTTGTGGGTTCGAATCCCACACGGGACAAAACTTTGTGTGATCCACAAATGCTTGTTCCGAGTATGGGCTTCCCTTGTGTCCATTGTTTTTCTAGTGTCAAAATTATTTAAAAATTAAGGAATTTAAATTATACCATACCCATTGCTAGATAGTAGCAGCAGCGCACAGTGGTATTTGACTCAAATGGCTGTCATGTATATTTTATGTTATCAATCGACAGCCCTAGCTAAGAAATAAAACTTCGTAAAAGCAACCACTATTTTGATTAGTTTTGGAGAAATTTAAACTCTCGTGGAAAATCCATAGAAAACATAGAAATGCATTATTTTGATCTGAATATATGTGTTTTCATAAACTTCAATATAGAGTATTATATAAAGCGATTTTAACTAACAGTATAATTGAAGAACAACAAAAATTAATTATGTGGTAACGAGAAACTAGCATTTATTGCAAATAAAGAAAAATATTTTTATCTGATAAGTCTCATCATAGTAGAAGTTTATTTTTAGAGTAAAATATAGATATTATAGTCAGACAAACCACAATTTTTTTTTTATTGATAATCATGAAGCACTTCAGCGTTATTGAGTTCGGAATTATCTGGCTAGGGCTGTCACTTACTTTTTCCTGAGGAGTTTGTTTACGAGTTTATTTTGCACACTTTAATGTAAAAGTTTTAAATGAAAAATAAAGTACTGAATTTGAATTGATTTAGCTTCACTTAGGATTTTAAAAATAAAACAATAATCTATAAAAAAAATTTATTCATTTCATCCATTATATTCGTTGAAGAACATTAACTGGTACAATACTTGATATAATTTAACGAGCATTTACATGCAATGATATGTTTCCTTTTAGGTTGAATGGCCTAAGGACCATGTCAAGCGTTTATTGGACGATTTACCAAATTGGGATAAACTGCTAATATGTGATTTTGGTGTTAATCTTTTTCTGATATTCTTAGCTATGGTTTTAGTAACTCGTACAAATGAAACTATTACTTGAACGCACTATTAACAATTAGAAAACGACTTCTTTAAATAATAACCACAAGAAATGAGGTGACAGAGTAATAAATAGCGAAGTCCTAGACTTCTTTTTTTACAGTGAAAGTTATATTGTAGTAAAATATTATTGGTACATCTGAAAAAATTGTAATATTACATTCAGATGACGAATAAAATGTTTAGCAAGTGGCGAAGACTAGAACACGACTTCCGATGGCTTCCCTTTTGTATATTGAATAATTATCTACCTATGCCTATTTGTAGATATTACATACTCTTATACCCTTACCTAATTCATAATATTAATAACTAAAATACATATTTCAGTCCGAGTAAAGCGTTTACCGTTTGAATTAAAAACAATATAGCTATGTCAATTATTATTTAATTATCCATTAGGTTTTTTTACGTGCTTAATGTAAGTAATCACATTGTCAGTAAATAAAACACACAGGACATTAAAATAGTTGACAACCCTATTTCCATAGAAAATGTAAGAAATCTTTAGAACTGGAATATTTTCACAGTCCGTGTGTGATATATATATCAGATATTTTTGTTAGTCATAAATAATTATATTATGTATATTTAGACGCAAAATAAAACTACCGTGATAATACCAGGGAAATAAACAAAATAATGTGAAAATCAAATAAACCTCAATAACTCTTTCTTTATCGCATATAAAGCACTAAGTTTGTATATAGTTAGATATCGCTGTATTACAATTATAATAATAAATTATCATTATTTACAGATGTACAAATAATAACAGTTTATTTTGCTGACGTCAGCTAAAGTTTAAATTTCTCCAAAACTTATCAAAATAGAGACGTGGTTGCTTACCCAAAGTTTTACTACTTAGCTAGGTCTATCGACTGAAAACATAAAATATACATGACCGCCTTTTGGGTAAAATTCTACACTGTGCAGCTTCATCACTGTAAAAGAACTCTTGATTTGCTTAAATGTGCAAGACGCATAAGCTTTAGAATCCACTCGTATAAATCTTTCATTCCACATTATAGATTCGAGTTCTACGAAGAGATAAATCTGGACCAGTATCTGCAAGAGATTCCGTCAATACCAGCTCATTACACCCTGCACGCTGTATTAGTCCACTCGGGAGACAACCATGGAGGGCATTATGTAGTTTTTATCAACCCCAGAGGCGACGGGAAGGTGAGTTTCACAACTGATAATTATAGTATTATATCTATAATACACATATTTGAAGGCTGCTTTACACTTGTCATTTGCCGTAAGCTTTAAGCTTCTACAAACGCACCATCAAGAATAAAAGATGTACCACAAGCGCTTGTCGCAAACTTACCAAGATTTGTGTTCAAAAATTGACATTACTCTGGATCACGCAAGCCAAGTCATAGGCCGTAACTAGACGTCTGTGTTTAGAGGCACTTGTGATTGTTCGGCAAATGAGTTAAACCGGCATTATGATGTCATCCTTTCTTATTTCATTTATATGACCTTCAATTAAACAATGTCCTTCAATGTCTACTACGTTGCATAATGTATAAATCTCTTAAGAAAAATAAAGCTTTTATAATAGCTGCGAGCTTCCATGAAGTTTATAGTCGCTTGTTTCTATCAGCATTCCAATAAGTTTTGCACTTATTAACAGCGAGATTGCTAAATACCAGTCGTTAATAAGCTACTCTTAGTTATCAAGAAGACGGTGTTTTTCTCGCATTCTTTCTGCCAGAAATCTTGTGTTTTGCAGTGGTGCAAGTTCGACGATGACGTTGTGTCGCGGTGCAGCAAGCAAGAAGCTATCGAGTACAACTTCGGTGGCAAGGAGGACGCGCCGCACCTCGCACGACGGGCTACCAGCGCCTACATGCTCATATACATACAGTGAGTATATTATGTACATACTTAAATACACTCCTTTATAGATAATAAAGGAGTGTATTTATGCAATGACGTGGCTTAGATTGATGGAGGCATTCGCGGATTGTCTGATTACGTAAATGCAAACTAAAGAATAAAACATAAGATGATGTACTCTAGGTTATCTTTAACCTACCAATAAATAAAATTGAAGCAGCCGTGACGGTAAAGTCAAACACAATTTTTAAAATTTTTGTCTGTCTTATATTGTCTTCTGTTTACGCGAATGTTATTCATTGAAATGTAACTATTATATACGGATTTTACCGCATTGTTTATTTGACACTCTACTGAATAATTTTGAAAAAAGATACTAAACACTACATACTACTACTATTAAACTTTACTAATTTTTAAGCTAATTAAATTATTAAAACTATTAATGTACAAGTAGCGAATACCTTTAATAGTTTCTTTGCGTCTGTCGGTATGAGTAATAGTCAGCCAGGAAATAACAACCCTAGTAGTACACGAGTTTTACATTTACAGAAAACCCCATGTACTTGCGACCGGTCGACCCATACGAAGTACACGAAATTATTATGAATCCCAAAAACAAAAAAAGTTGCGGTATAGATGAGTTTCCACCTTTCTTGGTCAAACAATGTGCAACATTTTATTATTACCCTTTTATTTATATATTAACCAATCCTTTGAAGAAGGTACCTTTCCAAATCAACTAAAAAAAGCTATAATCAGACCTATCCATAAGAAACATTAAAAAACCGACCCCAATAACTACCGACCCATAGCCCTACTACCAACAGCTTCAAAGATATTCGAAAAAGCTATGTGTAACCGAGTTTACTCCTTTTGTGAGAAATATAACGTATTTAATGAGTCTCAAAATGGGTTTCGAAAGAATCGCTCAACTACATTAGCAGTATATAAATATATACAAGAAGCCCTGAATATTTTAAATAATAAACAATATGCCATAGGGGTATTATTAGATATGACCAAAGCATACGACAGAGTCCAGTACAATATATTATTAAGCAAGTTATATGAAATAGGTATCCGAGGTAAAGCACACAAATGGTTCGCATCTTATCTACAAAATAGAGAGCATCAAGTTGAAATTGAATATTTTAATAGTCACAATAAGGAAATACAACATATCCGTTCTGATAAACAAACTATCGACACTTCAATCCCACAGTGTAGCGTCCTAGGAAGCCTGTTATTTCTAGTGTACATCAACGATCTCCCAAATTACCATACAAGGACCCTGTGTGTTATTCGCCGACGACATCTCTCTTTTGATTACAAGCCAAAATTCCGCTGACATAAATGACAAACTGACAACCCTACTTAATAGCACAGTGAACTGGATGACCCAACACAATTTAGAAATAAATTACTACAAAACCAAATTAATTACATTCTATCCACCACAGAAATCACAGTTACATATTGATTTTGTATATAAAGACACCGTAATAGAAAAGATCAACGAATTCAGTTTACTAGGATTAAATATAGATACCAATATTAACTGGAAATCACATGTACAAAAAATTTAATCTAAATCGGAGAGCGCAAAATGTTAATACATTTTGCTACGCTCTCCGGGAAGTTAAAAAGACCACTGATATAAAAACCGCTCTAGTCACCTACTATGCCTATGCATCCTCGTGGCTAAAGTACGGAATCACCCTATGGGGTAACAGCACAGATGCTCCTTCGCTGCTAATTATGCAAAAAAAGTTAATAAGAACAATAGTAAACATAGATAACACAGAAAATTGTGAACCTCATTTCCGAAAACTAAAAATACTTACCGTTCCTTGTATGTATATTCTCGAAACATGTAAATTTGTCAAAGAACACAAACAATATTACACAAGAAGGGAAGATTTAAATACAAAATACACACTTAGACACAACAATAGATTAAACTTACTAACATCCAGATTACAAATGCATGCATCAAGTCCCTACGTTATGTCCAAAAAATATATAATATATTATCAAATAATATTAAAAATGAAGAAAAATTTTATACGTTTATCAACAAAATAAAAGACTTTTTAATACAAAAATGTTACTATGATATAAACCAATATTTAAACGATAAATTTTAATAATTCATATAATGTAAGTATACTTGGAAAATAAGTTTAATACTTACCTTATAACAAATTAATAATAAACTATAATAGAATATTAATTATAATACGTGAGTATTTAAATAAATATCTTCTAAGGTCTAAAATTTATTTCAATAGGTATGCTATATGATAATAGAATGTTCTTTCTTCTCTCCTAATTTTGCCGTGCCCGACGGGGTCCATAATTGTTTTCTCTACATTTATAAGACCTGTATATACATTATGGAGTGCAATAAACGAATTGAATTGAATTGAATTGAATTGAAAGCTATTTATGTTTACACTTTCCCCGACGTTTCGGTTGCTTTTCAGCAGCCATGGTCACGGGGAGACTAAGATGGTAGTTCTCTCAATGTTCCAGTGTAGTTACTTCAAAGTCCCCGAATATGATTTAATCATTAGTGTTTCTATTTACGCCGAATGAGCTCAAAGTATCATGAAGTCTAGCTGTGCTTCTTCTTGAGTTTGACTATTTGAATTACTGGATATCAAGCTGGTGGTACATTCTAACCATCTTCTCTATTGAAATTAGCATGTTTTTTTATTTCAATAGCCACGCGAAGCATCCTTGGTAGGAATCGGTGTTCTTTAGCGAGAATTTGTGTTTGTCAAATCTCAGGTAGTGGTTGATCCCCTGTTGCACATGTTTACACACAGCAGACTTCAACGAGCGTTGGTGTTTTACATCAGCTATGTCTTCTTTTATGCGGGTGCCTATGCTTCTTCTTCTTTTGACCAATATATGAGAATCCGCAGTTATAATCTATTTTATAGACCCCTGCATCTTGTAAAGGTAGTTGGTACTTGACGGATGGTAAAAATTGACTTATCTTCGTTGGCGGCTTGAAGTATGTGATGATTGAAGCTCGTTTCAAGATGTAGCCAATCTTGTCAGTGACATCCCTTACATAAGGCAGTATAGCAGGCTGGCGTTCGACTGTGGCAGGCTTTTCTCGGGATCTGTGACAACGGCGTGGCTGTTGGAGCTTGTTGTCTTGCAGTACTTGCTTGACATGTTGAAGCTCGGCGTCCAGGTGTTTCTTGTCACAGATCCCGGGCGCTCTCTGAAACAAAGACATTCCCACGGTAGCTAACTGTTTAGGATGGTGGTGAGATTCACCGCTTAAGTACCTATTTGTATGGGTCTTTTTCCTATACACAGTGTGGCTCAAAGTATGATCAGGAGTCCTGATGACAAGTACATCTAAGAAATATAATGAATTATTTGCTTCTAATTCCATAGTAAATTGGATGTTGATATTAAGATATTCTAGGAATGCACTTACACTATCTGTTGGTAATATTGTAAAAGTATCATCTACAAACCTCTTATAAATCCTGGGTGTGATGGGGGCAGTCTGTAAAGCTCGAGCCTCGAAGTCCTCCATATATATGTCGCCAACAACAGGCGATACTGGGGAGCCCATTGCCACACCATCGACTTGTATGTAGAATTTATTGTCCCACAACAGATAGCCAGTTGTTAAGCATTGCTTAAGTAGTTCTGCATATTCCTAAGGCATATTATACGCTATTAGCTTCCTTTTAGTTATTTCAATACAGTCCTTCAGCTATCTGCCAGTGAAAGTCTTTTTCGTCAAATCGGTCCAGCCGTTCCAGAGATTAGCCGAAAAGACAGACTTTTTCTTAAATACCATGCGGCGCGAAGTCGCGGGTGACAGCTAGTCATAAATAAGATTTTAAAAGGTGATGTTTTAGCTTGCATACGTTGTAAGTTTATGCCACACCGTCGCACTCACTAGCACACCCATAACGCGTTCAGTAAAGCAGAATAAGGCTCTCTTGGACTACTCAGAAAATGATATTTTTACGAATAAATGGCAGTTATTATTATAAGAATAGTAAGTTATATAAACTGATGAATACTATATATTAGAGATTAAATAGAGTAAATGATGCAAGTCGTTTTAAATTATGTAATAAAAATAACTTTATTAATGTGTGGAGTGAACACCTGCAACAATTACCAAAGGTATAACGTCTGAAAATAGTTATGAAATATATCGCGATAAAACCTGTAAGCTGAATGTTCATATCTGATTATGAGGCAACATATCAGTGAATAGCTGACTCCTGCGGATTCGCCCTCGTTAATAATTACTGCTCTACTATCATGGCTCGGCTGTTTCTGGATAAGTAGCTTTCTAATGGTAAAAGAATGATCAAAATCGGTTTAACTCTTTATAATTTTAGTATAGATTTACCAACCTTATTTTTAAACAAGGTTGTTTTGAGTTTAATCTCAAACAAAGGTTCCGTAGGATTCCGTATATCTATATTTACAAAGACAAATCTAAAGTGACCCAAGGCGCTATAGTTAAAGGTTCCCAGGAGTACCATTTTGACAATTTATTATTTTTGGCTCCTGACGTCAGCCATCCCCGCTTTAATGCAGCCAATACTGGGAACATATATGCTAATAAAAAGTAAGCGTTATTTAAGAACTGATCACCCCGACTGAATCCTTCTAACTAATTATAAATGCGAATGTGAGTTTATTTGTTACGCTTTCACGCCTTAACTACTCGACCGATCAGACCGATCATCATGAAATTTCGCATACACGTTAACTGGGATGCAGAAAAGACATAGGATTCCCTTCAACTATAAAAAAGAAATCATGTTCCCGACATTGACAAAAACTAACGCGAGCCAAGCCGCAAGCAAAATTTAATCCATAATAAATTATTCTATGCCCACTCCTGTTAACAAATAATTAATCGTCAATATTAAAATACATTACAAACTTGCAATCGTCTGTGTTGGACTGCACCTGCACAGATGCCGTAGTGGTTTAAGTGATCGCGTCGCCACCTGTGCCTGCGCCGAGTGTTGTGGGTTCGAATCCCACACGTGACAAAAGTTTGTGTGATCCACAAATGGTTGTTCCGAGTCTGGGTATTCCTTGTGTACCTTGCTTAAAAAGTTTGTAACGTGCCCCGCGGCATAGGCATTATTCTCAGGAATTATGCAAATAAACTAATATGTGTGCTTCTACTACGCAGGACATCGCAACTGAAGTACGTGTTACAAGAGTGCACAGAGGCGGACATACCGACCGACCTGTGCGAGCGCATCAGCGAAGAGATGCGATACGAGATGGTAAGAACATGTAAATATCGCATCCACAACGCACAAACTACATTTGCTTTACAATTTTTTTAACAGTTTTTTTTGTCAATCCATTATTGCGCATTTCAGGTGGCAGGAAAATAAGATGCAGAAAATTTAAATCTGATACGTCTGTCACCTCCGCCAAGTACTACGCGAAGATATTCAGCGCACTAAAACAGTTCTTCACTTTGCAGGCCCTAGCCGGCTCTAAATATAAAGGAAGATAATGACTACGGACCACATCACATTACATTGTCCAAAATACTTTTGCTACATTTTTACAGTTTTTAGAAATTATTACAGAGTGTTTATTATAAAATTTGTCAGGTAGGTAATTAAGCTTTATATAATCTGAATATATTTTCTTTGTGTATATTTTATTGTAATTATTTATGTACCACTGTTAATAAAATTTGTTGCGATATTGTAGGTCTATTTTTGAGTTACCATACGTCCCATGCGATCCACTCATCTCTCATTTATTCAGTACACACCTACATCCCTTAATTACTGCTGGGAATATATGAAAGAGGAATGTCTAATTTTCGTCTGCTTCTGTTTCATCATTATCCACAAACAAAGAACTTCTAAATTTTAATCGGTATATAAATTCGATAGTCGAAATATTCTATTGTGTAGAACTAGCTCTTTTAAATTTCAAACATTAAAGTTCAATATTTTACTTTTATTTTCTTATCAAGTATCGAGTATAACTAAAAATACCATTTGTTCAAACAAAATTGTACATACAAATTATTAGTATACACCTCCACGTCCATTATCCGTACAATTAGATACTGAACACGCCCGAACGAAGGTGTAAGCAATTACAACGGACGAGAAAACAGAGAAAATCGTGTGGCTGCCTTGTTCTTTAATCATTTAGTAGCCGCCCGCTACGTTATTTCGGAATACGTCTCGTGATTCCACCTAACAATCGTTCGGAGGCACAAATGAAACCACTGCACGCTGCATGTTAAACTAGCCCCGAGAGCTTTGCGAGCCTTCTCCAGACACAGATGAGATATTCGAAAGACACCTCAGATATATTATTTACTTAGACAATCAGCTCTGCTTTGTTCTCAAACATCTAATATTCAAATAATTGGTGCGATTGTTAATTCTGTGCGCTGACAACGTGACGGCTAATTGCGCCGTTTCGTTTTTCTGCCACTTTGGTAGACAATGAAGCTGAGATGAGTTTGCTCAAGGATGTTTTAATTAGTGAACAATATCGTCTCCTTACGCTGATACAGATATTCATGGTTCTTAAAGAATAGGACAATTGATGAAACACTGACCGTATCTAGCACGATAGGTACGTGCTACCATGAAGCTTTCGTTCCTTTAGCGTCTGATCACCTTGACAACCATAACTACATCTGAGTGCATATTAAAAAAAAAAAATATATATATGTTATGTTTGTATTTAAGCACCGAAATATTCAAACATTTTAAAGGATCTATTGCTGTTGCGCTAGGCTATTTTTCAATGTACGAAAGAGATTACAGCTATGCAGAATTGACATAATCATCATCTTGTATTCTCCAATTTCCTCTAACGCTAAACTGATTTTAATATATTTTAAATTAGCAATATGAGAGGGATTTTAGCTATATCTGAAGGTGGTTATTTATTTAATTAGCTACGTAAATTTGTTTACTAAAGTTCTGAATATAATAACATGGCAGTGCTAAATATAGATTATATCTTAATTATTCTTGCCCTAGTGACACTATTCTGGCAGAAAACAGTAATATTTTTGGATCGACGAAATGCTGCCCGCATTACCGCTTAAATAACATATTTTCATCTCGTCGAGTTCATTAATATGCCAACATATTAACGAACTTGTCTGCACCTGCACAAAATGCAAATTCATAATTACCACTAGTGCAAGTGAAGTGATGCAAGTAGTTTGTGCACCGCAAACTATTAAAAGAAAATAAGCAATCGGTTTTTATAACATTTTGATAAAGGAGGCAGCATTTGTCGATAAGAATTTTGTATTGACGGATGGTGTTCCGTTCCGGCCTGGGAGACGTCAATAATGTAATGATACCAATAGTTGACCGTACATTATAGATGGGACAACGGTATAAATAAATAAATAATATGGGTTAGCATTTAAAAAGAACCCAAAGCCTTTTCACGGCAATTCCATACAGAGCTATTTTACATTAAAATATTGACAATCATGATGCTAAACCGAGTACCAAAAGCAACTAGATCTTTCTACTTTTCACATACTCTGGATTTTCGACATTTGTAACCGTCATATCACGCAAACACTAGTCTCGGTATTAGAATTCTAATATTCTACAAGATGATAAATGAAAGCTGGAGGTAGAACATAAGTGAACAACGAATGGGTTACGTGCATGTTTGAATAGTGCTCACTTATTCACGAATAGGAGCGCAGCATTGGATTGTAACAGTTTTGGAGAGAGCAGATAAAATTAGCTCATGTAGGGTACCTACTGACTATTCTGTTATGGGTGGTTTAAGCAAATTCTGCATGCAGTTTGGCTGGTTGTACTTAAAATGTAACTTATAGCCTAAGCGACTTTGATTGTACGAACGGCATAGGGGTAAAATGGTAGTCCGGCCAATGCCACTGCGACAGGACAAAAAATTTTTGGAATCCACAAATAGTTGTTCAATGTCCGGGTTTTGTTTCTGTCCGTTCTTTGAATGTTTGTAAGATCTTCTGCGAATAATTCCGAGAGCGGGACATGCCTATTTAAAAAGATATGAAAAGAGAAAGATTTAGAAATTGGACATTAAAATATTTAGCATATAAAACTCACGGTGACTGAATACCATTAATACCCTTCGCAAATGGTAACTAGTAAAGCCAGTAGACGTATTTTAAAAAATAGCTTTTCGCTTTACATTGTGCTGTAAATCTTTCGCGACATGCGATAAATTAGAGTCCAGTTACTGACTGCAAGTACACCGTGTTTTGTTTACAGTGGTGAGCACTGAGTTTGGACAGCCGCAGCAACTGTGCTGATGTTGCACTCGTTATTTATTACGGCCATAACTTAATTAAGCAAATGCAAAAAATAATATCAAAAATTTAATATTATAAGTGCAAAACAGCTTTGCTTTAAATAATTCGTAACGGGTATTAACGCGATCATGCATAATGTTTACCTTTTTTATTGCTTGACATTTCGACCAGGTTAAACGAGCCGTGGTCACAAGATGACTGTTTCGGCGATGACCTTGCATTAGTTGTTCGAATACCTGTATGTATGCGTATTTCTCTGGGTACACTATGTGGTCTAAACGGCGAATTGCAAATTGCATTACATAGGTTATCCTTGCCGAACGAATCTTTCGTTTCAATAGGAGTGACAAATTTAAGGTATATTCTTTTAGGTAATAAGGTGACCGTGGCCAGAAAAATATAATATAATAATATCAATTCTGTATATAAGCTGTAACGCTGCTGGACACTGAGAATAGTGTCCATAGACACTATTCTCAGTGTGAGAAGGCTTTAAATATAATCCACAACACTGGCCCAGTGCAGGTTCACGTAGCTTCACGTAACTTGAAGTGTGCCGACCAGCACTGGGCCAGTGGCATTTTGCACAGACTGCTAGATATCTGATACTGACTGCTAGATATTGAGAGTTCTTGTTATTCTTGAATATTATGGAGAACTCTCAGATATCTTTTAGGTTTCCTCACGATGTTTTCTTTCATATCATATTGCATGTATCAAATTCAAATTAGTTTGTATAAAATGTCAATGCGAAATTACCAGTACGTACGATTCGGATTTCATGATGTGAGCTCGTTACATATACCGAACTATAAATTATATTATTAAATTGATTACTTAAATAGACATATAAAATATTGACTAAATTATAATACTGGTTACCTACTCAAAACAGACATAAAATAAAGGTCGATAGATATTGTTTTGGTATCTTCAAAGTCTAGTGTTCTACTGAAATATTACGGTTTATTCCTAGTTCCGTGGTACAGTTCCGTGACGGAACTACTGAGACGTTTTATTTCCCGTTAGTTCCGCGGTAATCATGTTTAAAAATTTATTTAATTAATATTTTACATTTTTATTTTGTCGCTAATTAAAATAAAACGAAAAAATATATCAAATGCTGGCGAAGTTTTCCTAAGAATAATAGAATGTTTATTTCGTTATGTATTATTATAGCTGAATTTGATAATTTTAAATGACTGCATCATTTTCAATTCTCCTTTTATTAGGTTATTTTTTTTCATTATTATTGAATATAGAACATTCGGATTGTACATATATATGCCCAACTATCCGTAATATTGCTCTCTGGAAGAATACACAAAGCACAACATAAGTCGACAATCCTATTCTGATGTTTGTTTATTATTTTCAGTTGTTTAGAGATTCGCCATAATTTGTTTTTTAAATTAACATAAAAACCAGTAAGTTCTACTTTTGGAAAAGCTTCTTCTTAAGCCTTAATGGCAGCTTCTTCGAAATCAGTAATAATTTTTTTTGGTTGCCAACTCAGTTGTGATTTAATTAGATTAAACGAAGTTGTGTATGCTTTTTTATTATTTTTGTTTATAAGTGCATAGACTAAAGGGGCTATATTTATTGAAATTAAACTACTATATACGGATTTTATCGCGTTGTTTATTTATCACTGTATTACAAAATTTTGAAAATATTACACTACTACTATTGATTTTATTTTACTAATTTATAAGCTAATAAAATTATTTAAACTATTAATAATATATATTTGTTGTGGCCACTGTGCTACCTAAATCCCCATGTACAACATACAGTTGCTGGAATGGCTCCGAACAACTTTTAAGGGCTTCGTCACTTAAATAAACGGACACGTTTTTGAAGAGGTCCTTAGCTTCACTTGAGCAATAAACTAAAATACGTAGATCATCTTCGGTATCATTATAATCTGCTATCAAGAAATCGCTAAAAGACGCCGGAACTTCTACTTCTGATGCTACAGCTTCATATATACGGTTACTCATGATAACTGCCATCATAGTTTTGTTGTAATCTCGAGTACAATTATTATTCTTATATTGACTACGCTTAAGAACATTATTTTCTCCCGTGGTAGTAGTAATAGTACCAGCACATTTCGTTTTCTTATGCTTAGCACACCTCCAGAGAATTTGGCCATTACGGTGACGAGAATGGCAGTAATAATCAAACCCATCTTCTATCAGAACGTGGCCGTGGCCGCGTGCCACTGTTTCGACACCTAGGCCCGGGGACTGGATCACACATCGTCGTATATTTTTATTAACAATGTTTTACAAATCTTAAAAACGGATAGGAAAATGTAGTCTTACGAATAGGAAAGTGACTTGACATTGACAATGTCAAAGAATGATAATTGATCAAAAATAAAAAAGAAAATTGAGATAGAAGCGGCCAGTACGGAACTGCATCATACCTACACATTATTTTCTTCACATTATAAACTTATTATGCTACTTTATGTTTAACTGACTGTACATATTTCAGATATTTAATTGATGAATGGCACTAAAATATGTGTAAAATTATCAGTATATAGTGTCTTATCTATGAACATTAGTTCCGCGGAACTAACAGGAAATAAACGTGTCAGTAGTTCCGTCTCAATACTACTTGTCAATCAAAATCATAAAAGTGATTGTTTAATTAATTCTGGCTATATTTGGTAGATATAATAGAAACTTACTGAATTTGACATAAAAATTACGGTAGTACATACATAGTATGATTTACTACTGTATTTTACGTAAATTTTATAAAAAAATATTTTAATATGATTAAGTAATATCAATTACATTTCCATTTATATTTTCGTGTTGTAGACCTTTTACTATAAGCACACCTTTCTGTTATACGCTGTATATTTGGAACAAACGTTGATCTTATATTAAGATCGTCGAAAGTACGGCCAAAAACCTTTTTCCATCGCACCATGATAATTTTTTCCTCCATTACTCACCATTCCATTTCATTGATCCAAATTTGATAGAAGGCCTTATCGAATATAAAGCTATTACCGTCATGAAGTCTTCAGGGATTCTTTTTATACTGAGAGCAATATTCACAATAATGAGCGTTTGAAGGTAGCGAATTTTCAACTGGAAAAACGCTCCCTTAGGGCTTACGGAACTCTGTTCGTCTACGCTATGGCTGTATTGCGCAATTAGTCAATTTTATTATTAATGTAATAAAAGTAAAAAGCTATTACGCAGCTGAGTCCCTGAGGCTTTAGTGCGGACACTTACTTGGCTGCTTACTTCAGAAACAGCTCAAAAATTAATAATCGTATCATGTTGTGGTTCATATACGACATAATTACTCCACAGTTAGTTAAGCAGTTCAAAGTACGAGTAACTGATTCCTCTGTGGGATTTTTCTGATATAGCGAATATTAAAAATACATACATATGTATTAGGCGCTCTTAAACTAGGTCTCATACAAATATTAGTATTATTATTTTAATATTCAGTATATCAGAAAAAGCTAATTAGAGTTTCTAATTCTAAACGTCTTTCTACTGTTGTGATGACCAGTATATAAAAGCACTAATAGCCTAAAAGTATTTTCTTACAAGATTATCAGTATTTCGGCCGAATACAAACGTCCGACAGAAGAATGCAGAAGCACACGTTTTCAGCTGCTATAGTTTCTTATCACATTATTCATGTACAATCTTCTGCTAAATGTACCCTTAACTATGGCTAATACCAACATTTCCAAATTTGGGAGCTAATCCTCGTAATAAAAACTGTTCAAAATAGAATTCTGATCTAGTATAAGCGTTATAAATATTAGAATTGGTATTACTTAATAAAAATAAACATCTAATGTGAATATTAATTGATTTGCAGTTTACATTAGACGTTTTTATACTAGATCGGCACCCTGTTTCGAACGGGTTTTACTTCTAGAATTGACCCTTTGATCAGATAACATGTGGCTACTAATTAAAATGGACGGTTCATAAAGGAAGACCAACCCCTTCCGACTGTCATTCATATTAAATATAAATGTAGGTGTCAGTAAACAATAAGATTAAGATTAAGATTCCTTAAAACTTTTATAAGAATCAACTTCCAAAAGCATATAAATGAATGACGTAATTTACATAAACATCGAAATCAGACGCTTTATTCGTCATTACAATTCCCTCAAAATATTGTCAAGATTTTGTACAACAAAGGACGTTTGTGAAATATTAAAAAACAATGTCATCTCCGCTCCGGTCTTACACTTAATCAAACAAATGGAATAGGTAAATAAATTATACCCATATAACAAGTCTGTCGTCTCAATAAAGAGAACAGAAAAATACTGTATAACAACCTATATATATTTTACAATCAGCTTTGTTAGTAAACGAAACCCTCTGAGGACATCAATCAACTTAATCAAACTGCCACCGGAGCGCACTTAGAGGTAATTATAAGCATACTTTGCTTCTGTTTGTCTTTTTTCCGCACAGAAAACAAAGAGTGGTGTTATAACATTTAGACCTATAATTTATAGCCTGACACAATGTTATGTTATATTATGTTGGCATAGATTTAGAATATTTTCGCGTTCTAAGTCTATAACATTTGGTCAGAGATATACTACTTTTATATAATTCATAAATTAGAAATCCTTCGCTATTCCATTGTCTGTCCAAACTTTGGCTTATTGGCTCGTAAACTTTTATTGTTGATTTGTTTGTTTGAAAGCTATAAATAATTAGTTCAGTGTATGTTAAAATACATGTCCTACTATCAGCCAACTGTCTACTGTCAGCCAACTGTCTGCTGTCAACCAAGTATATAACCTTCACATTTTCTAATATTTATTTATATACATACCTCTAAAGGTAGTATGAATTATCGATCTATTAAGGGGTGGAAATAGGTGTGAGACGACGTTTTATCGTGATTTTCATTAATTTTTTGAACACATAAATATTTTATATTATTTATTAACATTATAAGGTAATTTTACATATATATTGGAGAACATATTCTGACATTCTTGAAGATTTTCCATAAAATATAGGGGACATATTAGCTGTCGCGCATTGTAGGTTGCCATCCGACTGAGCAGATTGCGTAATTTTTGGAGGCCGTAATTTCCATCTGAAATCAATAGGCAAAGACAATATTTTTTTTAAATATAAATGTCTAAGTAAAGCTCAATTAAAGAAAAATGAAAATTTGTATTTTTAGAGGGGTGTAAACATAACGCATGACATTTTACCATTTTTATATATTTTTTGTTATAAAAAAATACTTTAAACAAAGATAACGCTTAGAATTCAGGTTCAAATGAAGCGTATTTACATATAGAAACTATGTATAAAATTTCAAAACGATTCGTTAAAAACTTTTTAAACTAAATATTACGCAATTTCGAAAAAAAAACTGGCAGAAAACGTTAAATTACATTAATTAGCAGTAATAAACTAATTCAAACAACTTACCGGTTAATCAGCGATTCCAGCACCATATTGCAATCCTTATTCAGCTTCATACGTTTCGTTTTCAGCTTGCAACTTCTCTTTTCGAGCGTTCCGAGCTTCCTTACTGTCCAAGGAGCTGCGTCGATTTTGTCGGGCTATGCGTTGACTGTCGATTTGTTGTGCGTGATTGAAGCTGCGGTTACCAACTATAATATTCAGCTCGTTCATAACTAATAAAATACTTAAACTTTCTTCACTGAACAAGCTAGCAGCCAAATATGCTGCGACTTCAATGATTTTTAATCCGGAATGTAAGTGTTTCGGAGCCAAACGCCAAATGGTTGAGTTGAAACTTTCATTCGCGTTTTGAGTATGACCGCCTAAACATCTCTTCAGTAAATCATTTCTCGGTAAAATACATGCCAGGTAATATATGAATGACTACCCACTCGACCGCTCCGCTTTACAAGTCACGCGCTCGGACCCTGTACCGAGGGGCACTCACTTAATCGCTTATAACTTTTAAACGAATTGCAATTTTGACTTCAAATTTTACGAGCTTTTAAATAGCTTTACAGAAGACTAATAAAAGAAAATTGAATTTTTTGAAGCTGTAACACCTATTTCTCCCCTTAAGTCGAAGTTGTACTGATACTGAGTACTACTTCCACTTAAACGTCTTTATACATCCGAAGACCTCGCGCTCTAACATCACACTCGTGTTGCACTACACATAGACTGCACTTCAATAAGCCTATTGCGGTTTATTGGTAACATTGTCAGACTCTGCCGCAACTGGGAATTTGTTCTACAATTCTAACTATCAAATTAAGCCTGGGACCTGATGCTTAACAGTTCTACTTATTACTTTCCCTACGGTATCCTGGCTCAATGATATAATATAGGTAGTCAAAGAATATCGTTTTAACAGCAGTACAAAATATCAGAGCAGTTGAAACTTGTTTTCTTACACGAGTTACTAGTACAACATACATTTGCTCAGCCACTAAGTGGTCTTCTCATTCACAGTCGCAGCGAATAGTTAAGAAAATAACTAACGAAATTCAAATAATAAGAGACGGGCTACGAAGCGCGGGCGCGGGCGGCGGAAGATCCCCGGTAATTAATCCGGAAGCTGCACTATTAATTAGACGAGTTTTTCTTCGTCAGAACGAGGATTATGGCCGACGAGACTTCAGTAATTGCCATCCCAGCCGTGGCTTTAACTGTTTTTTATTAAACGACTCCTACGAAAAGTCTATCTGCAGTTTTTTTATGAGTTGACAATTGTGAAGATTATTGAAGTGGAATTTTTGTAGAATGATATGGTGTTCAATGTCTTTATGACGTAAGGGTCGATTGTTAGTTTTCTAATTAGTTGCACAGATTTGTTATCTCCGAGATACATTATACATATATGCGACGTAAAAATTATCTTAATTTGGTACTCCTATTAGACTTGAAAAAGGATTAACACGTTTATGCTACTTCTCATACATTCATAAGCAATAGAGACTGTGCTATTGGTCCAGTAGCGCAAGCGCAATATCGTCAAATTCGACGCAAATGGTTTTAATAAGAGCACGCGGTTTGATTCCAACCTGTATGATAGAGTTCAACTTGGGCAATGTATTATTGGGATTTGCTGTGTAGGGTTTTTTATAGCATTTGAATATGTACCCGGTAGATGACAATACGCTCTCCTTATTTTTGGGTCCAAGAACAACAAATGTTGCTGTAACACAGGAGTGCACAGGTAAGCAGAGGACTGCTTACCTAAGAAGTAGCGTAGTTTTATAAATATAAGTTAAGAATAAATAAGTAGTAAATAAAACAATCTGCTCATACAGAAACGGATATTAATCGTTGATGTGGCTCATCAACAAAGCGTCAAGTCGATTGCTTCGTTACTCACGACGCAGTCGTCGAGGGCCATCCGTCAGTAACTCAGGACTTAATCAAACATCTCCGAGGACTAATGTTTCCGTCAGAAACAATTACACTGAGTGGAAAATTCCCAGACGTCTCACGATATTTTCAGCCGTTATCATTCACAAATCCCAAGCTGTACTCGCAAAAAATTAAGTACGCAATTAAGCAAAATGAAAAGTGGCTTCTCTTTTTAAATATATACGAGCTAGAGTTGGATGAATACAAATAAATACAAAATTATTACGATTTATGATGGCTTCGTCGCTAATTTAAAACTATACTCAAAGGATGTGATGTGTGCTAGTTTCTTACATATGGTCTAACTTCGTGTGATTCATCAATAGTCTCACTACCTCGGTGATATATGCTTCGCTGTGCAAGAGGGTTCGGGTTTGATTCCCGGGTCAGACAATAGCACCATAGAAATTGGTACTGATCAATGTTAGTTTCAAAATAAAGGCGCATTGAATATTTGTTTAATCAGAAAAAAGTGGAATGTCATTAGTTGGGATATCTGGCCATCTCCCTCGCACTCCTGCACTTAAATAGTGATAACATCTCAATGTCTAACATGCATCCTTCTTCTGTAATTCGAATATTATGTCTATGCTACCAGATTTACTTTACTATATTTTAAAAGACTACGCCCGCACTAGCTTTGAATCCTGAGTCACGAGAGACTTTACAAAAATTAATCAACGGACACTAAAATCACCAAAACTCAGAACAACTATCTGTGGATCACACAATTAATCCCTTATCATATCGAACCCACAATATTCGGCTCAGTTAGCAGTGGCGCGGCGATTACGAGGCGAACTACTTCACCAACCGTGCTGCCTAACATTCTTTTTATTCTCCTTTACTGCTAACGCGTGGCGTATAACTGTACGAGAGTATTATTCGATTATTCACATCACCGGTGTATGTTGTATTAATGTTTGATAAGTTCATCATCACTCCGTAGGGATTACACCTAGTGCAAAAGTCGCCTCTCCAACTATGTTGCTTGCTTAAAAATGATAATGACTTTTTCTTGATGTCAGCCAAAACCCGAAATTGACTACGTTTGTGGATATTACTTCGAAATGTTACATATTTCATCGTTTTCTAGTAACGTAAATATGAATATAAGGTTACCATTTTACTATAAACCTTGGATAATTACTTTAAGTTTAAAACCCTACATAATATTACATATAACACTACATTTGTCTTCCCTGGCCGGCGAATCAAAATTAGACCAAATCCCAGATACCTACATATGTGAGAAAGATATATTTGACCCAAATAGAGTAAAAACAATTTACCTATCATTCTTATGGAGTCAATGATAATAGCTCAAAATGAAGATTGAATATACTGTTAAAATCGCGATTCTCATTATTTTGGAACTTTTATATTTAAAATTTGGTGTGGTCAATTAAGGAAACTAATCCAATCATGATCACCTACCTCGGTAAGCGTATGGTTTATTGTGACAGACAAGTAAGTATACGACCTGATAGTAAGCGTTTACGCCGCTATCCCACAGGCGTTTTCCAAGCGTTCGTGTTTATCGAACATTTGACCAGCGACAAAGTTGCACTTACGCGACGTTGATGTCGCGAGTCTCTAGTGGCAGTAGATAACGTCGCGGCAAATAGATGTTAATGTTGCGTTTTTGGCAACAAGTACAATCACACCGTCCCGCTGAAATCAAATCACAGCAGATGTGTCTGCGCAGCGCCAACGCTCGTCCAGTGGGATAGCGGCCTTTTACAACGCTTGTTGTCTACTCTTAAAGAGAGCTGATGCGCCTGAACAAAAGTCAAAGAGTGTCAAGTGCTGTCAGCTTCGTACTTCCTTAGGGAATTTGTTGCATTGTTTTGTCAAGAGATTCTCTGTACTAAGCGAAAACTGGAGCGCATAAATAACTATTTTAATAGAGGCAAAAGAGCTACACATATTAGGATCTAAAGAAAGGAGCTGAAGAACACTAATAGTCTTTGCATCGTCCTTAGCAGTGCTATTCTGTAAAAGATTTCATCACAAACCCAAATGTCACTTCAACCATAACCGTAATAAACATTGATTATTACTACAACTAGTATAAAAAACAGATTTTCACTGTGGTTTCAAAAGTAAGTTTAATAGAAAGATTCTACATACAGCAGGTATACTGATTGATTGAATGATGTTTGTCATCATCGATTATTTGTTTAATGTAAAATAAATAGAACAATGTATGGCTACATTAACTTCGACAGTGTCTGGCACGAGTGGGTCACTCGGTTTCACTGTTGCCGCATCGTTCCATACACTCGCCAGGGCTGAGGAACCGGTTCTGATTGCCGCCGCAACCTCCATATACGAACATCTTGCACTGCTTCGTGTTTACATCGTAGTAGTACCTGTATTGTTACAGACGTTTTAATATTAATTCTTTATATGAAATTATTTTTAGATATTCTAACTTACCTAATTTCTTGGACAAAGGGGTCCTGTGTGTTGCAATTACAATGTAGACATCGCGTATTGGTGGTTAACTATTCGATAAAAACTTATATTAGCAGGACCTAACTTCTAAGACAATGTTATAAGTGCGTGAGTAAGTTATCATACAAATTAGTTCTATACCCTTATGAATTCTTAATGCCTCCATAGGTGGAATCCAGAAACAATGAAATAAAAGTACTGTATATAAACCCTCTGAATCTAAAATCTAAGCACTGGTCAAGTGAATTAGATGGTATAATAATCGTTATGATGAAGGTAGCGATTATCGGAACACGATCTTTCTATTTCACGTCCAAAATTGTCTAAGTTATCGCCGTCAAAGCTTAAATTAACAGTAATAACTGCTAAAAATATGATGTGTGCATTTTGTTTTGAATCTATATATTATGTGCCCGTTTAATAATATTAGTTAATATTTTAAAGAAAACAACAAAGTATGTTATATGACTTACCGGTCAATTAAAGCCAGACAAAGCCCTGCATTTGGTTGTAACCCACAGAATAACGTTCTACTCGTCTCTTTCAGCGTCATATAAGTTGTGCCTATAAAAAATATAATGCATGGTTATTATACCAACAAGTATAACAACAAAATATATCACTTGCATACTTTCACGTTGCATGATTTATATCACGAAAACTGGATATTAACGCAATCATGCGCAGTATTTAAATGCTTTCTACTTTTGACCACGACCCGTGTAACCTGGCCAAAACGTTAAGCCGTTGGAAAAGGTATAAATACTTTTACTTATACTTTACTTTTATTACTTTATTTTACTTTATTTATATAAAATTAGAGAAGATTATTGTATTGTAGGTAAAATAAAAAAATATATTTTAGTTAAAGAATATAATATATCGACATATAACTATTCTAAAGTTTTTGAAATTCACTGATTTAATTAGAATCTTAAACCCTGAGGATGTGGTTTCCTTTGCACACGTAAATATGCGAGTGAACGCTAGTAGATAAAACAATCATTAAGACATTTCTAACCCAATAATATCATATCTATCCATGCGCATTAATTTTAAAGCACGCCTTTAAAGATTGCCTCACCTTTGCAATGTCGTTCGCACTCGACGAACGATTGGAAATTATTATGATTGCCGCCACTGCCGCTGTAGCCGAACGTCAAACATTGGTCGAGCTGAGCGTCATAGTAGTAACTGTAAGTATATTTGATTGGAAATATTATCTCAAGGAAACGTAAGTAATCGTCTATGCCTCCTCAAGAACTTTTAGAAGTTTGAAATAATGTATTTTTTATGTTGGACGATTTATATAGTAGGTACTTGGTATATCAGGAGTGTGTTGATGACAACACATATGCTTCGATTCGTAACTAAAACATAAAATACGCCGTCACAAAATCTTTTCTATTATACAAATGGATGATGTAAATGGGTCTTCTACTAGACTTTTTTGTAGCTACGGCAACTGGTCTTATTCTCGGTAGACAGCAAGAAGCTGAACCTATTAAGTGGGCATGAGGCGGCTTGCTAAATGTAGGTGAGATAGGTACAACTCTGTCTATACTTACAGAAACAAATAATTTATGAAAAGCATATAGTTGCTTCAGTACACATTTTCCTTTTATATGAAATCGCCGTGGATATAATGATCTTTTCTCATTTCGAACAACAACGCTATGAAGCTATACAACTTTGATGGTCACAAATATTTTATGTCTACGCCATTTAATTTCTGACTAATACGCCAACTAATAAAATAGCCGCCTGACTAAATAAGTTATTATACTATAAATATTTATTTCTAAATTATAAATAGCCTTATTCTACCATGGTGTACACTTATTCGCCGTAGGTTGATCAATGACGCAAAATGGGACTATAATTCAATTATAAGTAGGTATTATGTGAATATTTTTAACGTTTGAATTTAATAAGTTTTGAAACAAAATGTGCACACAAGCCACTTACGCGTTAACCCGTTGGGGGCCATTGCCTGTTTTAGGTTGTAGTTGGCACCACATGTCCCACTTCCATATTGTCTCAATTTCACCTAAACAACAAAGTACAATTTAAACTTAAGTTGTAATTTCAGTCGCACATGCCATGCTTTAGTTTGTTCAATCAACATTAAGCTGTGCTGTGCTGTTCTACGATTTGCGGTGCTGCGTTTTGATCACCTAGTTCACATCCCATAGTTAAGTAATACGTTTAAAATGCATTAACACCATGAGATACGATTCTCGCAGTTGCACGCATTGATAGCATCGTGTGACGATCAATACACCTGAGTGCTAATTGTTCAAGTACCTATTCAAATTTAGTACGTCTTATATTGCGAAAATATAAGTGAAACACGCTTTTGCCAATAATGTGGTAATTGTACGGATAAGCCGGCTTCTACGGTACCCTTAGTACTACGACATACATAGAGGCAAGTAACTATCTAATAGTAGAACCTAGTTGTTACTGCGTTTTGAGTGAGAGTAGCTACGTCTCCCACTACCCCTAACCCTAGGGTGGGTAAAACGGGAGTGATAATCCTAGGATCACTAGCGATCATAGCTACGGTACTTGCTTACTATAAAACGGGCCGTAAGATATTTAGGAATTTTGATTGTATTCAAAATATTTTATATTTTTATGTGATCAGTTAAAATGCTCCAGCATATAACGATAAGTACTGTGGCTGTCAACAGCTCAGCAAAAATAAAGCACAATAAACTTAGCTTAAGTCCACACAGCGCAGTGCAACTTAATGTTGATTGATCATCCTTATACTGACTTCGTCTCTGCGGCTCTCCAGCAAAGAATAAATCAAGTGGAGTGTTCGTGGTGTCTGCTTCAATAGGCTGTAGTAACCTTCGGTAAGTTTGAGTCGGCTTTGGAGACACGCTATGCATTCCCTTACTTCTAGTCAAAGACACAGCACTATATGCACTCATGCAGATAGAAAAGCTATTAATTATAATAACCAAATTAAACACAGTTTGCATTTCAAAGTAAAAATGCGAGGTGTTACAATTAGTTTTATACAGAGGCAGTGTGAACGCCGATAAGCATAAAATTTATATTGCCATAAAGTTTATCGCATCTACATTGTGAAAACATACGCAACACCTGATAGGTTTTTGTACATTACGTTATGTCTATAATGCGTAGATATAATAATCTGAGGTATGCTTTGTTCTGATATTTCTTTGTAACTGCAATAAACTTAAATAAAAACGCTTATTATATCTTATATAATTTCTTAGTTCAGAAAATGTCTAATATGCTATTCCTCTCCAACTCTTTCACATCGTACATTTTACTATAATATTACTGAGATGCCATTTCTTATACCAGGATTATTGTTTTCTCACCTACTGTACAAAATAAAGAAGTTGATATATCTACGATGTGTATAGCTCTGTCTCATTTGCTCGCAAGCATGGTTGCAATAATAATGTTATACAACATTTTGATATTAGGTTCATCAGAAATTACAGATCAGATGATAGCATAGTTCTCTTTATCTGAAAAGAACACGATATACATAATAACAGAAATGAGCGAAATCGCAGCATTATATCAGTCTGACTATTACATTTAATACGCAAGTTTCAAGTACAATGCAACATTTCTATGTCGCAACGCACTATTTAAACCACATAAACCCGCCTAGCATTACTCACGGCAACTAAACCCATAATATTTCAGCCGGTGCATATGCAATCACATGCCGACAGAATACGATAATTATTTCTCAGTTACCAGCACACAATGCAACGTTTGATCGGCAAGCAGAATGTTTGCTGATCTAATGGCATTTTCAATTTGCATTCAAATTCCTGAGCTCGCATTGCGGAGCTTCGCGGGACGGGGGGCTGGCTGAATGCCGACAGCCCGAACGCTGGGATACTCGAATGCTCCAATGCCCGAATCGGATTAACGCTAACGACGCACCATTCTGTACGGCGCCGCAGTCAGCCGCATTCCCGCCGCGTGTCCTGCGCGACATTGATAAACTGATGCAGCAAGATCCACTACATCCACACATTACATTCACGTTGGTACACGCTGACCGATTTATCACACAGACAAAAATGAGGGCAAAACCTCGAATGAATGGTACTCATTATTTCAATGCACAAGTGTCGTAAATACTGAAGCGATATTTCGTTCTAGTAACGGTACAAATATATTATGTTTATTCTTAACTAAGATTCCTTTGTTATTTCTCATCTAGATATGACAAAGGGATTCAGCTTATTCATTTGTCACAGACGCATTCTCTCTGATATTTTCATAACAAAGTAAAATATGCCAATTATAATCGCTGCATCTGAAACAATGGTGCTCGTCACAAACTCTATCGATGTTGCAAATTGGCGTTCCCAGAGGAGAATCCTAATGAGAAATGTAATTTCGAGAAAGCAGATAGCTCTTCACAAAGCTTTTTAAATGTACAATTCCGAGCTGTAGGATTAATTACTATAGTTTTTCATTCCGTCTAGTCGGCCGCCGGTCTACGGAAGGCGGGATTACGGGTGGATTCCGCCGCCGACGATTAATAATTAATTGTCATTACGGTTATGGCTGCAAAGCCAATTGCCTCGCAGGCTTATGCAGGATTATTTAATCTTCGGGTTTGATGAAGTGGCAAACATACATTTCAGACACGGTTAGTTAGTTATTAAAGGTACCCATATACGCTAGTCGATACGTGAATAATTAACGCCTGAGAATATTAGTTGATGAATTTAATACACTTCAACGATAATCTCCTCGTTGTCTATACAGGGTGATTTTGAAATCGTGTAATTCCTTTTAACCACGCATTCTACTGGTGATATAGAATAACCCTGACCATATTTTAATTTAATTAGATTTTTTTTTTTTTTTAAATTATTATTCCGTTTTTTTCGTGAAATGGTGTCAGATAGTCATACGTTAACCAACCGAGGCAATTTTAATTTTTTACTAATTAAAATAAAAAAACATATTAATAATTAATGTCGTAAATAATAACGGGCGGTCCTTTTTATTGCCCCTTATTATTTACGACATCAGTTATTGTTATGTTATTATTTTTAAATTAGTAAAATATTAAGATTGTGTCAGGTGGTTAAAATATGACTGTTTGAAATCATTTCATGAAAAAAATCTGTACTCTAATTTTGCCGAAACCATTATTCTAATTAAGAAAAAATATGGTCAGGGTTATTCTATATCACCAGTAGAATGCGTGGTTAAAAGGAATTACACGATTTCAAAATCACCCTGTATATTACAATATCAGATTTCGGCATTAAAAAACGGCATCTATAACATATTTACATAAATGTTGGTTACATATTATTATTTTAGGGAAAGCAGGTACATAGAACTGAGCTATTTATTATGGCTTTTCGTGTGAGGTATTTAATTTAATTAAGTATATCTTGACAAAATTGTTCTTGGGCACAGAAAAATCTCCACTGATTGTAGAAGTAGCTATCTCTGTCTTACAGAAAATCGCACACAAAGAACCTTGGGTCTTGTTTCTGTGGCGAGTAGAAATTCTTGCTCCTTGAGGTTTTTACTAGCAAGCAGCATAAGGACTCCTTTCTGAAGGATTAACTAAAAACTGCGATTGATATCCCTGGTCAGCCCTGGTGCCGCAAACACTCTACGCCGCACACCGATAGTAAATGGTTACCAAAGCAATGTTTGCCACTTGTATAGAATAAAAAAATCTATTATCTAATAATCTTTTGATTATATCAATTGTCACTTTAAATTTATCATTAACATATACACCTTGAATCACCGCTATGTCGTTGATGCCTTGGAAGATGGGTAGGCCTTTGGTGTGGGACGCAACGTATTGACGACATCCTTACGCCATCACATTTACCCAGCATGGCGGGTTGTGCTGGTAGTTCTACAGCATCCGGGGCACTCTCAAACGGCGCAAATACAAAAACCTGGTAGAAGATTATGTTTTTTAGCAGTTTGGGATCGAAACGCTACAGTCATGGGATCCGAGTGCTCGTGTCCTATATAGAGAAATAGCAAAAAGGTTAATAAACGCTTCCCGTGACCAGATGGCTGGTCTTTATTTTGCAGAAAGAATAAGCATTGCCATTCAACGTGGCAATGCTGCCAGTCTTCTGGGCACACTACCAGTCGACTGTGATGCGAAGGCATTTTATGACGCCTATTAGAGGGTTTTAGTTTTCTTTTTTATTTCTGTTTTACAATATTTTAGGTAGGTATAAGTTAGTTTTAAATAATTGTATAAATTGATAATATACATAAAATAATTAAACACTTGGATCTATACATCTATTATTTAGGTACCTGACAGGTGGTAAAGAGATAGGATATGAAAAAAAATTATGTAGGCTTTAATCGGTTCTCATATGTCATTTTTAACGCATAGGCGCATTTTAGCAATAGGTAAGTATCTGTATATGACAATTTACACAATAAAGTCGGGGGTCAATGTAACTGTGACTGTGTATTACCAGAGATAGCCAGCATAATATAATGTTAAAATAGAAAAATAAAAACGGCAGGCAGCCGCATAAAAATTCAATCATATCGAAAGCTTCGCCAAGATTTGTAGGCCGGCGCAGGGAGGATTTAAATGGAATTACGACATTGTTTCGTCGATGGACGGCCTGACGCCTGTAAATTATAAATTATAAACATAAATTGCGTCGTATAGATTTATGTGCTATGAGTTAACTAGTTATGACGGATGGAAATTACGTGGATGTCTCTTAGAAGCTATATTTTGTGGGAAGATTAAGCAGACGTGGATTTGGCAGAAAATGTTTAGATGCAGCATATGACTATAGTTATGCATCGCTTTCTTTGGTAAATCGAGTAAAATGCAACCATAATCCGCCCTTTTTTAATCTTAAACTGGTATGGGTATACCTACCGACTACGTTATTCGTATTTTCTATACCAATACCTTACTTAGCATACCCAGCAGTTTGAAATAAACACGTGCTGTGTTTCTGCAGTCAATAGCTCTAAAGCCTCTAAGACAGGCACTGTGCTAATAATGAGGAATCCGTGATTTGTACCTACGCTATTCAAAACTAATCCTTCAGGGAAAGTCTCAACGCTCGTATGAAATCTCTAATAGTACAAGCATCTAAAGACAACGGTAACCGCTTATCATGTCTTGTAGTTCAAAGCCGATCTACCAATGAAAGCGGAACGGGCTACGTACAGACTCCGTTGCAAACGCGATGTTAAACTTCATAGATGTACTTCCACCAACAAAGAGCTTAGTCTAGAAAGGACTGAACAAGTTAAATCGTTAAAAACGAACTCGTTTCAATGGACCAAATATGTTTCTAACTAGTATTGTAAAGCACAAAGTTGTGGTTTATTAGCATCGGTACCTATTTCTTAATAAATGGTAATCTATACTTTAGCTTGTTGGATTACACTTGACAATTTTTCGCTCATTATCGTTTTGCAGTAGAAATCCAACTAAAAGGAAAACGCTAGCGAAAATTTGTTTAATATTTTTACGTGCTGGGTTCGAGGGATAAGAATGTAAAATAATATTACCGACTAAAGCACGTTTTATTCTAACGCACAATTAAATTTAAAACGCAGCAAACACCATACTACATTTTTCCACTGTAACTGCTTCAAACTCGGCAGTATATTGGCTTCCGTTCGCTTCAATGAATACTTGACCGCTTACGATTGTAAAGCGTTCTCTCTACTCTACTCGTACCGATAACTACGTAGTTCCGTAAGATGGTGCTGTAATAAATTATTAGAAGGGACTGCCGAGTCTTCCCCACAGTGCCGACAGATGGCACTAGCCGTAACAATATAAATTATGAAAGGCTTTAATTTTGGCTGCCTCCGCGGCGCAGCGGTATTGAATGCGACTGCTGTGCATGAGGTCTCGGGTTTGAATCCCGGGCCAACAAAAATTTATTGAAAGAAAGAGAGAAGAGATAATAAATCACAATAGCAGCGCGGAGTTAGGAAGTTGGCGGTGTAAGACACCCCCGTGCCTCGAAAAGCACGTAAAGCCGTTGGTTCTGCGCCTAATCTCTCTCCGGTCGTGTCGGATTCCCGTCCCATCGGATCATGAGAGTGAGGGAACAGAGAGTGCACTTGTGTTTGCGCAAACACTTGTGCACTATAATATCTCCTGCGCAGATGGCCAGTCTCCGTTAAGACTGGCCGCCGTTGCCGAAATTCGGTCTGGAGGACATTATTATTGAAAGGCTCTGTACTAAGTATTTACAATAATTTGTTTAGACTTCTCCTGTCCCAACCGTTATCCTTGTCGCGAGGTCTTACTGCACTTTATTAAAACTAAAGACACGAGGTAAACTCAGATTCAAAACCATTTTTGAGGATTTCACAATTTTTTGTTCCGTGTGGGATTAGAAACCATAACGGTGCACTGGCAAGACAGCCACGACCACATCCACGCTGTCAAATAAATTACCAGCTAAGTACCTATCAATATAAAAAAAGCTTTAACCACGTAATACTATCTACATTAAAGTCACTTTTTGTTTTCAATCAGCGTCTCTCTACGACGTAATATTGACATAATCGCATCGTATGAACCGTAACTTTACCTCTATTAAGTATTTTTCTTTTATATCACCCGGGCCAAAAAGGCTTTTACCGTGAAATGATACATAGGCCCAACATCCTGAAATATCGGACGCATCTCACGTTGATTGATCCCAATCGTCTATTTAATAGGGACCGCGGGAATCGAGGCGAGGTCAGTATACAGCGACCGATATACTTACCACAAATGTAGCCAATGCAGTTGGGAGGTTATCGAAACTACTTACCGTATTAAATAATACGTATAGTTACTTTAATAATTATAAACGATCATTACAGATAGTTTATGATTATCAAAATAACAAAGTATGCAATAGGTTTCCAATGATATCATAAACTAGATAATAATATGTCACTTTCAACGTAATGGACGCAGAAAATCTGATCCATATCTACAATGTTGTTAAGTATTAAGTACTTTACACACGGCTACACATCAAGTTAAACACCCTATATACACATAACTACGCTGCATACAAAATAGAGAATTGTGGGAAAGGGACAGTGCAAAGTGGTGTAGACCTATCACGATACACTAGCACATACGGCGCGCGACGTCCGCGGCCCGTTCAGCGTGAATGAGACAAAATAACAAAAATATAACGTATTTTCTCGCACAATTCGCAGCGTTCAACTTCTAATAGTTCAAAGTCCAAACAGTCTAGGTTGATGAGTCGCTGTGTGTACATGTGATGAAAATTGAATATTTAAATAGCGCAGTAGATAACAAAGCAGCTTTTGTAAAAGAAATAGCTATTTTTTACATGATTTACAAATAATTTTTTAACCGTACCTATTTGTTTTGAGAACAATAGAAAAACGATCCAACTGGATGTTTTCAAGTCTTCACCTATCGTGCGCTAGTAACATACATACATGTATCTACTTCTTTTTTGTGTATAATATCATTGGTAATATCTGTAGCCACGGCGATAATACAAGCTTTTTTAGCGTTTGACGGCTTTTGACTATGTTCTGGGTGAATCTGGTAAATGCGTGTGTATAACCAGAATTAACTCATTAACACGTTGGCAGCGGTACTCATTTTAGTATTCTTTCCATACCTGCGGTACGGGGCGTTTAAGACCTCGTTTGAAAACTATCATTATGGCGGCAAAAGGCTCAATAGACCCCGTAACGTTTAGGAAACTAAAAGCTTCTTTTTGACTAAATTAAAAAGAAAATATAGTCATTTTTGGTAGACTATTATCAATTATGAATTGATTGACCTGAATCTTAAAGCGTACAGAGTACAGTCTCAAAGGGTTGGTTTATTTAGAATCTGAAGGTAAAAGAAAACGAGAGGTCTTATAGACTTCGTACTGCACTCAATAAGGGAAGTTTTATATAAATTTTAGAAATGGGAATCCAAAATATCGGTTAATGTTTTTTACTATATTTTTATTTTACTTATTACAAATGTTTTTCGTTAAATCAATTTCGACATTAAAATGTTTGATATTGAACACATTGTGTGACGATCTTTTTAACTTTTTTGTTCACCTCATGACTATTTATTTATTTACGCAATTTGGCGTAGCATCCGGCACATTTTCTTCTCTTCGAACATTTTTGGAGATGATGCGTTTGGTTATTTGATGCTGTTTCTGAAAAGATAAAAATTATGATCACTGGGTACATTATATAAAACAATGATTTCTGTCTGTGTGAATGCGATAAACACAAAAAGTACCAAACGGATTTTTATACGAATTTCACCAAAAGACGGGGTGATTCAAGAGTAAGGTTTATGTGTATAATTCATTAATTACCGAAATTCTCACGGGAACAGAGGCCCGGACGAAAAGATAGACTAGCTTAAATGAAAAAGCATATATATTTTTAAAGATCTACATATTAATACATGGGACGAAAATATTGTACCCCTTTTTAAGAAAATTGAGCGAACGGATGAAACTGAAATTTGACACTGTTAAAGTTTATATGAAGAAGAAGTGCATAAATAAGCAATATATTAGAATACCATTTTACCTAATTATATTTACGTACTCACAATCCGACAAATATTTGAAGTAACTCTCTAAGTTAGCTAAAAACAGAACAATGGTTAGGTATTAACAAGTATCGTGACAAACACAACAATTTATCTTATCATTTTAAAGTTATGAAATTATAAAGAAGCCCGGTGTCAAGTTACAAAAAATTACAAAGGCCGCACGACGCGCTCGACCTTTATAACAATGAAAGATTGTTTATTGCCGACTTACCTGTAATTGTCTTACCTTTTTACCTTATCTTCTTCGGTATCTAACACAATTTTTTTCAACAACGTCTCGCCATGATTTCTTTAAGCTGCGTATGTGGCCTGCGCTTGCACAACGCTGGTCGCGCGGGACTAGCGTAGGGTGCGGTACAGGGTCGGCGAGGTACGGAGTCTTTACAGCCCCGTTTCGCACGGTGATAAAATTTTATTTCTTCAGTGCAGTACGAGGTCAAAGTGACCCCACCCCGTATTAAAGTAGATATACCACTGCGTCTTAGCTATATATATTCATATCTTTCCTAAACTAAATCAAATTGAAATTACGACCTCCGCACGGCAGAGAAGTCTATGCTTTTCTTAGCTGCACCGCAAGGAAGACCTCGTTCTGCACTGAACGTGTTAAAGCATATTATACGCATGCTAGTGCTTGAGTGAATCATTATCTTTTAGGTAACGCAAAAAAGATTTGCATTCATTGCTGCTTGATATGACGCAGCAGTAGATACCTAGGTACAGACGAGAGAAGTTTTAAAATATTAAGCCTTTTTTAACTTAGTTTTCTTTTGGAATTGTACTGTCCGCAATACCCGGGTATGGTAACGTTGTTTGGTTTTCTAGTTGGAAAATTGTACCTATCACTTTATTTTTTAACGATTTCATGCAATAAATTGCACGTGCAATTTATTGCATTGCATACAATTAATATAGCTTCCTATCTGAAGCATAGGATACATAGCTTCATAAAGAAGCTTAATTATCTACTTTTGAAATATAATCATATTTACTAAAATAAAGTGTATTTATTTATTTTGCATATTTACTTACTAGCTACTGAAAGCCTGCGAATTTCACCGTGTGAACCTTGTCTTCTGTTTAACAGCACGCCATTACCTAGATAAGACGTGGTTTGGACAAGCTACCAAACTAAAGAAGGCACCTGTGTTTCTAGGTGACACTAAGAAAATAACTTATGTAGGTACTTACTATTGTTTTAGATCAGACCCACTATAAGTATAGTAGGTACCAATTTATTTTGCAAAATATACCTATATCCGATGTACAGACACGAATTCGTTACAGTAAACAATATATTTTCCTAAAAAGTAGTAGATAACTATAGATGGATTGTTTTATAAGCATTTTTAATAAACATATTGTTAGAAATCAGAAGAAACAGTTAAAAAAATGATGCATTTTCACCTTTAAATAATAATCATTGATTTGCTCAAGAAATGCATTAACAAATAAAGTAAGAGATAATTGATGTGGAGGAACAGGGTGTGACGTCCCTCCAGCACAAAGAAAGGATCCTCCAACAAGGCTGGTTGATCGTGCCTGGCGAGCCGCGGCCCGACGGTTGATGTCTGGAGCTTGTATATATACTAACGGCCGTTTTCAATAATCAACCTAAGTTTACGGATAGATCATTATCCTCTGTTACCAGTAAGATGGATGGATAGATATCCATAGTCTATGTTTCACAATCAAGGATAAGTGCTATCTATCCCTAGCGAACAAGAAATAGCTTTGTCCTCTTATCTACCCGGGCCTCTTCAAACGTTTCGTTCCTTGCTACTACGTAATTCTTATTACGCTCAATATATTTCATTTCAATGAAGTTATTTTTTAATATGCGTATTTCGAAATGTTTATAAGTGTAAATATTCCTGATTAAATTGTGTAAATATCCATGAATCCTGTAAAAATAAAATGAATGAGTCTTATTTATCATAAAACAAAGACAATTAAGTTGAGTACATATTAAAATTAACCGTACCTTTTAGATGTCACACTTAAACATGGTTGTATCAAAGTATTTAATTGATTCACAGCACTTTTATTCAGTCTAAATCTGTATGCAAACTCGTAATCATTTAATTTTGTCATAATTTCACACGTGGCTTAATTCCTTGTTTAACGGTCTATTAGAAGTATCACGTTCACTATCTTCATCACAATCTATTATCATTTGAAATAATTCCATATCACTGTCATTAACTATAATATTCCATTATTACATAGACAAAGAGTATTTAATATTAGTAAAATAAATTTTCAATCGACTATCCCCATTCGTAATCGCCCGAAGTTGACGGATAAACAAATGATGTTAGATACTAGAGTTAGCTCCGCCTACCGGAGAATACCATGAATCTTTTATTGAAATGCAAGTAAGACTGATTTGTATGAGCGCTCATATAAGTACTACTACTAGCACTACTAGTAATCTATCCGTCCTCCGGATGATACATAGACAACTTCGGTAGGATATGCTATCGGACAGTAGGTTATTGAAAAGCAAGTAAAGGCAAAAGGATACCTAGATTTGTTTCATTATTGGAATTATTGGAATAATTATTTCATTATTGGCCGTAAGTCGTTGTGTAAACTCCACTTATGCGATGCAGAATTGTATGACATCATTTTGGCGTTTTTTGTTATATGTAGATATAAGCGGAACTTCTTCGTCTGTGCGGAGTCGCCACAATTGATATCACCCAACAGCCATCGCAGAGCACGTCTGTTTCGTCCGCCGCTCAATGTCAAAGTGAGTCATTCATCAGTGGTTCTTGTCGTAGAGCCCTACGGGGTCCTACGTGGTAACCAGATCAGGCCGTGAGGCTGTCTTGGTGTTCGTCGCCGCCTGCTAAAACAAGCGGGTCACTGGGTTGGGCCCATGTGGGCCCGGTGGTCAGTCGGGGTCGTCAGAGCCTACGGTGGATAGCGCAGCTAGCGAGCACCAGCCCGCAAGGGCGAGTCCCTGGCGACCAACGTGCCAGCAGCGCTCGGGTCGTGTCCGATGGGTCCCACCTGCGCTTGGCGAAGTCGAGCTTCTCGGGAAGGGTTTTCCTGGGAGCGCCCGCCAGCCAGCATCAGGGAGGGGCATCACGTTAGGTCTGGTGAGGGTTGCCACGGAGGCGAGGTCTCGCGGCAGGGCCATCCTGTCCGGCGGTCGCCGATGGTAGGGCGCAAGCTCCCGCAGATGACGGGCGTGCGATCCGTCGGCGCGCACGAACAGGTTGGTGCTGAGGTGTACAAAGTCAAAGTGAGTCTTTGCGCGCCGAGCACGCTTTTATAACCCGCTCGATCGGACGATTCGTGACTTTACCTGTTCACGTCGCATTCCGCAACCACCAATATTATATGTACCTGCCTACTATGTCCATAAAGTTGCATTAGGTACTTTACTGATAGTACTATATATATATATATATAGTTTTATCAAAAAAAGAAAAAAAAAAGTTACTTTACTGATAGTACCTACCTACTACAAATGGAAAACGAAATTAACTACATAATTATACACCATGGAATCTAATTCACTGTTTGCCCGAAAAGTATGTACCGACTCAGTCCATGATACAGCTAAGCTTTCCATTGCAATTATTCTTCATAACAATTGCATAAATACCATAGATCGACCTATTCGATAATATTAATATGGACAGTCTGACAGCTAACACAATATTGACAACTGATAGCTAAGATATTTTGACCACTCTGGGTGCTTACAATTTGAATTCCATGTCTGCGAACATAAAATTGAATTAATGTGCTTCACATAATTTTGACTACTTAGAAAGAATCTATATGATGCTGACTGTACCTAACAAAATGTTGAGATTCTCTGATCAAATTACGATAATTTACTTACCGTAAAATCTATTTCCTGCCATAGGTAATTAAAGTGTCACAAACTCTAGCACTTTTATTCAACGTACTACTTACCTATATCGTCTGTAGCGCAAGAAAGATTAATCAATCAGCACTAATTGTAGCCGATATATCGCTTTTTGTGAATTTACCTTTAAATAGCGCCAGTGAACACGCCTAGCGTGTCCATGTAATTTCATCTTGCATGCCGAGGGCACACCTAGCATATTCGCGGTTTATATAGGGCGGCATCGCTGGGAATTACTAGAAAATATCGTATATATCAAAATATCATTTTCTACAAACCGCCATTCATTTTTGCTTATGGTGTAGGCAAGAAAGACCTTTTACTTAGGTCAGGGCAGTATTTTGTATATTTTATATTATAACTAAGGGGTGGATGGCCTGTTCGAAAATCTTGGCTTCACAAATTTCTTACAGAAATGTCTATACCGATTTCATGTAAAATTTAAAAGAACGCGAATTTTCGCCTGCTATAAAACGAATGTGAAAATTTTACCTCATAGACTCACGAAATTCAGCCATTCCTTTTATGGCTTGATGGCATTTCTAACGAAGAAACTACCTATATTCTAACTAAGATCCTACTTTGATCAGCATTATAACTACATTTATATAGAATGTCTTATTCCAGATCTGTAACATCAAGATACAAATAAAAAGTATTGGTTGGATATGTAATAAGTTTAATAGTCAAATCAAAACTACAATATTGCGGCGACATTTATGTAACATCACACATCGTCAAGGTGTTAGCCTTCACTACCTACACAACACTCATTCAAACGAACGCGCATATTTTGCATGACACACTTCTGGTTGCTCTCTAAAAATAATTTGAAGTGCTATTCGATTTTTGGCAAAGATTTTTGGACAGTGAATCATTTTGATGAGATTTTTAGAAGATCAAAAGCGGCAATTTTATTCGTTTACGTATTATTCTATGTGCGGATGGGTGTCATCACAGAAGAAAACCTCAACAACATCACTTTGCTATGAGTAAAATTCCAACATTTGTTCAATGTACCTATATCCTTTTAAATAGTTAGAAGCATCTTTAAATCTAGGACAAGTTACGGGAATAAATCAAGCGATACAACAAAATCAGCTGCATATTTTCTCACCGATTATTTCAGCTGACCTTTGACCACAGCGGATATACGTTCAACGTGTTCCACTAACGGTAGGTACAGCTCTTTGTAGTCGGCGGTTATTGTTATAGTCACTTCTGTTAGTCTAAATCTTCTTACCCTTGTATAACGGAACACTTGGACATTCATAAGGAATTACTTTACTATGTACTTATTGCCATTGCTAGAATACGCCTCAACTGCATACGTAATCTACATTCCCGTCCGTACTATAGAAACTAAAAATGCCCGAATGATCAGCTTACTAACGCTACTCCACCCCTATCCCTAGCCTCACTTCAATATATTAAAATAATATATTTGCAATAATTTAAAGTTTAAAAGTATGCGGAGACACCCTGTTTAAACAATCTTACCTTATATTTTTTATTTTTCTAATAAAAGAATCGAACTCACAAACTTCAATATAATACAATTTAAAAATATTCTAGCATCTTGACAAATTAAGTATAAACTGCCATCACAAACCTCACCAGGTGACACGATCAGGAAACTTGTATAGTTGACAAATTTATTAGTTTGTAGCTAAGGTAGACGAAATGATGCAATAAAAATAAATTAAATTTTATCTTTACAGCTAGAATTTACAAATTATTGTAAACATTCAATATATATCGCGCAAACAGTTTCTTATTTATGTGAGCAGGCAGATTTTTATAACTGGGGCAATAATACCTATACTGGGTGTTTCTTAGTATAGTTGAAACCTCGCAGGGGATGATTATACTCGTTATTATGAACAACTTTTGTTCTGCGACATTGCAAAATCGTAAAAAAAAACAGCTACTCCATTCATTTTGTCGAGGCCAATGTCCAATTTTGTATGGAACAGCTGTTTTTGCGCATAATAACAAGTATAATCACCCCCTGAGAGGTTTTCACTATACTAAGATACACCCAACATATGCTACACATATATGATACTAAGACATGAGTTTCTAACCAAGTCTTTTAAATAAAAGACAATAATAGCATGATTTTATAAATGTGTATTTTTATCATACGTGAAACGAAAGGAACTATTAAAAAAATACAGGTTCGAATGTACTGTTGCATTTCGTTCAGTGAGCAGAAGCTCTGAATGTCTAATCACCCTCATCAGCCTATTTCCTCACTTTCTTACTACTTGACGGTAGGTCAATCTATGCTACCCCCTTCATAGACGTTTGCCACGTTTCAAGACAATGTGGTTTACGGTAAGCAGCAGTTTAGTTGTTTCTTTGGAATTGCTTTGAATACACAATCATGTTCATAAGCGGCGTTTACCACTTAGCATCGCGTGGGCTGCTGGCCACCACACTATGCAATCCCCTCTTTCGGCTCACATATATTAAAAACGACTCCAGCCAGAATGCTTACAACAATTTGCATGTTACGGCTGTAAAGATAAAATTGAATTTACGTTAACCACATGATTTTGACTACCTTAAATATTCGGCTAAATACGACGCTAGTAATTTGTAACATGCCTACTTGCTTCACTGAGTCCAGAGTTTTTACTAGCCGCTCAACATTTCCCTTTAGGGTCGTCTTGTCCCTATAAGTATATTTACAAGTAATATTATATTTATTATTGCTTTGAGAGCGGATTACGTGACGATGATAAACGTCCACGAGGGTAGACTTGATTTAAAACAAACCAAATAAAACAAATATAGTATTATATTCAGTGAAACATTCAAATCCAACATAACACACGTTGGAATATCATCAATGTTTGCACAAAGCTGTATACAGACTTGCCTACACAACGGGTTCAAACCTAGTTAGGTCAATAGATAAACCAGCTAATATTCTATATCCCATCTGCCACATTTATTATAATCGGCATGTATCAGCTACTAAGCCACTATATTTCTAAGTTCTTTTCAAAATACCTCAAACCATGTTAATGAAAGTAGCGCAATTAACACACATTGTTAACATAAAAATAATCTGAGTTGAGTTGTAACATTAGAAACAAAACAAGCTACACGCGGGAACATCGCACCGACTCCTGTACACACACATCTCACAACTGCGACATGCGAATCTTCTGCAGATAAGAAACAATAACTAAAAAGGGTATAAATTAAATTAAGCTTTACCATTTCAAACCACTAAAAATGTCTTAAAACGTCTAAGGCATCTTTACGAAAACTTATTGTATTTTTTTCTTAATTTATTACATCATATATATACATAATTTCGACATAATCATTTATTTAAAACGTAACATATCTCTGGCAGGTCAAGTAAAAAATTAAATAGTAACATTATATAAAATTATATTTTGGAGAAAAGATATCTTAATACTACATGTTGATATCATACAAACAATAAATACTGCCCTGTATTTTATAACAATAATTTTATTAAGTCGGTTAGTGACGGTGACGGTGCCAGGGTCCTCTGAACCAATGTACAGCCACACAATGTTCCACGAAAATAACATTTTTGAGAAACATTGAATTGCATCAGTGAAGAGTACTTCTCTCAAAAATATAACTTTACAATGGATTTTCTCAAAGGAAAGATTCTGATTCAACCAATTATATTAAATAGTAACATGTAGACCGCTCGCTATAGATAGCTCGGACGCTTTTAGCCAGAATTAACAATACAGTGCTAACGTTATATCTATTATGTGCAATTAAACCTAGTGTACACTTGAGGCCGCCGACGCCGACGCCATCGTACATGTCATAATACTCTACCGATCGCTTCTGTCGCCTCAAACATACACCCGGGTGTTGGCAATTCGACAATCAATAAAACATTTTATACTTTAGTATATAATATACTCCAATAATTTCTATAAAAAAACAGATTACACATCGTTTTAGTGGGAGTGTCTTTCAACATTATTCTTTATAGAAAAGCACAAACCTACACATGATTGTCGTTTATTAAGGTATGTGCGGGAGCTATGTACAGGCTTCACTAATATTTATTATCACAATACCGTCAATGTAGATACAAAAAGAATTCACTTTTACTCTAATTCAATATTTAAATTCATTTGATAGCCGTGACAATATCGATCTAATTGCCACGACGCGCGACGCAAAACATTTAGGATTTTGAGCATTATATTTAAGTTAATAGTAATGTCAAGGTAATTTATGTAATTTTACAAAATGAATCAATTGTAGATAATATAGTAAGCGTAGGTACATTACTAGTCAACACAATATAATATTAATGATTGATTATGTTACTGGGAATTATGTTAATTACATTAGTTTAATTGCTTATCATTCATATTATACCATGCATTCCATCAAACCTGATTACTGAAATGTGTCCAACAGTTACAATAAACTTCATTTAATATTTATTACAATCATCTGCGGCAGCAGACTTTAATTTTAACGGTAAATACAATAACTTTTTATATAGTACACTAATATCTTGTTTACATAGATATTCAAACAAGCATGACAGGCACATTTTACTATTCAAATTCAAGTCTAAATAATGCTATTTTGTATACACGGTGAAAATGCTTTACATTGCCGAATCACCCCATACGACTTCGCTCGGTTGAGTGGAGACCCGCGACGTTCGGCACAGCCCCGCAGGCGACACGAGCCCTGCTCAACCCGCAAGCTAAGATTACATTTAACATAAACAAAACACTTGAGAACATACAGTATCTGACGGGAGGCCGCGCGGCTCACTGGGTGTGGGATGTGGGGTGTGGGTGTGGGTGTGGGGTGTGGGGTGTGGGTGTGGGTGTGGGTGTGGGTTGTGGGGTGTGGGGTGTGAGTTTGGGTAAGGCGTCACACACCGAGCCCGGGTAGTCGCTGACGGAGCCGGCCGCTCTCCCTCGGCCGAGGCGGAGCTCTCTACTGGTGACGTCACCACGCCGGTGCAGCAGCTGCGATCCTAACATCGACGACCAAATACCTTCATACAATACCAACGACAATCTGTTTCTGATATGAACGTGTGTTTTAAACATAAAAACATCTTTCTAGAGCCACCGATTAAAGAAAATATATATTCTATACATGAAAAAATATGATGTATAATACTCGACGTCGTCACCGGCCCCGTGAGACGTCATCAGACTCGGTGACAACCCTATTGTAAATATCTATACGACGGGCATACAAAGCTACTGTTACAAATCATTATAAAAGCATTTTCTTCTAGCAGGACTACTCTTGTGGCCTCTTGTGTCTATTACACATTCTTTTTAGTATCCGTTTCCTACATGAGTAAATATCGGTAAAAGGAAGTCAAATATTGGTGTTAGCGATGTAAATAACGTAGATATAAGGCTATTATTTGTTGCGAGTCCATGCGATAGTAACACAGCACTTAAGCGTAGCACACTCATATAATTTTATATTCATAAATCGAAGCAAATAAATTATACAGTGTTCCAGCATACGAAAGTATAGAGTATTGTGGGACGGACGTCCCGCCGGTCCGGTGTCCGGAGTCCGGGGTCCGGGGTTCGGTGTCCGGGTCCGGAGCACGGCGTCCGGTCGTGGCAGTGCCGTGCTACTATCGCGGTGGCGGCGTGTCTAGGTGTCTCGCCCCTCAGCCCCGGAGAGTCTCCGTCAAGCGAACCAGGGAGCGTACATTATGGCTCAGTTGTATATTTTGATGGCCTTCTCTAGATAGTTGACGCGGGAGCGCTTCGGCGTCTTGTTGATGTGCTCGAGCCCGAGCCACGGCCGGGCCGTCGCGTCTGGAAGTGACAGATCTATATTAAATTTTAGCACATATTCTTTTGGGAATTGGATCTATTGTAATATATTTTATCTACTCTATCAAATTACAACTATACTTTCTAAACGCATGCTACATTAATAGTCCAAACACTTATTGTTTTAGTATGCCAATACTTCAAGAGATACAGCTAAATAATCACTTATAGAAACACGTTGAGCTGATACTCACTTGCATTACTGCTTGGCCTGAAGTCGTAAATGTTAACTGTCGCTCCTTCACTTATATAATTAGGTCTGCCATTCGTCACTATAGCAAAATTGTACTGAAAAAAAACATTATATAATGTCAATAGTTTTAGAGCGTCTAGGCTAAAAATAATACATATACGCATACAACTTACTACAGCTACAAGTTTTAGAACTATATACACGGATGGCGTAGGGCTTTAAGTGGTCGCCTCGCTATTGCCACTGCGCCGAGTGTTGTGGGTTCGATCCTTACATGGGACAAAAAAATTCTGATCCACAAATAATTGTTCCGAATCCCTGGGTGTTCTATATGTCCGCTGATAAATGTTTATAAAGATGCCCGCGACATAGGTTGTAGAACAAGGCGGTAGTAGTATTAAAAAATAGTAAGTGGTAAGTTATAAATACAGTGTTATAGTGTATGTACCTTTTCCCACTCCTTATCGGGTATATCGAGTTTCTTCTGCAGGCGGTCCTTGACGGCCTGAAAGGGCTCGTTGTGTTTGACGCGCGTGTAGAACGGAATACCGAACGTCGCGTAAACTTGCTTATGGAAATGCGCGCAAGGGACTATTATTTCATCCTCCTGCAACAGTAAAATGTTATTGAATTTTTAATAACTTAATTTTATTCATGACGATTGCTAGTAGTTTGAATATGACTAGTATCATCTTTTGCTAAACTAAAAATAAATGTTTAAGAATACGCTCCCGTCGAACGATGCAACGCGACGTCACATCGGACATGTAAAGTTCTCAAAGTGTCACGGCATTGCCAGTACTACGGACACACATGCCTCTGGCCTCCACCTCTCTTTGAAAGCAGCTGCTAAAGGACCTCTAGAAACTTCAGTTACCAATGTCTTAAAGCGACAGTAGCCCAATGTATGAGCTATTGCACTTGCGATGGAGTGGTCATTCATGGGTCTGATGGCACTACCGACATGATCCCACTCCTAATACACGACGCATTACACACGTATTAGCTTGACTGAAAGGATTCGGAAAAATACTAGTCATCTGTAGCCCAAATTGCTAGTAATCTTAAGAGAAAAAATAATACTATAGACATTTTCCATTCCAAAGATAGTCCATGAACATGGCTTGCCGTAAAAAATAATTAAGCGGTTAAACTAACAAAGCAACTTACCTGCATATTGATTTCATCTTTCGGTATCTCCTCTATTCTGTATAGTCTGGGCGGAGAGATCGTCACCTGGTCCAGCGTTAGTTCGGGGTCGGGGCCCGGTGATACTTTGTGACATGACACCTCCACGATTCTTAACCTGAAATATATGGTAAACATAACATTATATTTTTATTAGGTAATGCGATAGTATTTTTTATTATTATTTTATTTTACAGTTTTAGGAAATCTTACAGCTAAATTAGTATCTTAGACAGATTTGATACGTAAAAAGAAAGCCAATTAAAAGTTTTCACAGATAGCAGAAAAGTGTAAATAATAGAAGAAGACTCAGTGGGGAGACCAACAGACTGCAATTCAGAGGGTTCGAACCCACGTCGTGCACCTCGGATTTTCGAAAGTTATATGAATTTTCGAAATGATGTGCGTATTGATTGACAATTATCGCCTGCTCCGTGCCTCGGAGAGCACGTTAAGCCGTCGGTCCCGGCTGCCATGAACATCTATGGCAGTCGTTATTAGGAAGTCAGTGCTCTATAATATCCTGACATTGGTCTAGTCTTAGGGTATCGTTAGCCTTCGGGTTGCGTAGGTCAGGTGGCAGCCGCTCCGTGTAAAAACTGATATCCAGTCAAATCCGGTTAGACCAGAAAAGCCGACCCCGAGTGACTTGGGAATAATAAAGGCTAGGAAGAAAAAGACATTTAAACAACAAGATAATAGCAAGTAATAGACACCATCACATTTATTTTTTAGACATAACGAAAGGAGTTACGCTGTTTTTTTGATTTGGTTATTACTATAAGTAAAACAGTCTATATCAACACTCTGAAACGCATTTTTTTTTTATGCTTCTAAATTGGCAAACAAGCTTACGGCCCACCTGATGGTAAATGGTTACCGTAGCCTATCAACGCCTGCAATACCAGAGGCATCACTTGCGCGTTGCCGACCTTGTAAAAACCTTTTAACGCCCTTTTTGAAGAACCCCATACTATAGTCTTGTGGGAAAACCTGGGCAGGGAGTTCGTTCCACAACCTTAGCGTCCGCGGGAGAAAATTCCTTTGGAACCGTTTAGTGCGGCACGAATTAGGTTGTAAGGTGTGAGAATGACATCCCTGCCAATGGCGAGCGGTGCGATGATAAAAAGTAGCTGAGGGCATCATCTCAAACAACTCGTCAGAACACAATCCATTATATAAGCGGTAGAACACACAAAGGGAGGCAAAGTCCCGTCTGAGACTTAGTGGCTCAATACCGTCTGTGAGTTTGAGCTCATCGACAATTCTCAATGCTCGTCTCTGAACCGCGTCAAAAGGATCAAGCTGGTATTTTGGTACTCCTGCCCAGAGATGACTGCAGTACTCCATGTAAGGCCGGACTTGCGACTTATATAGAAGCAGTCATTGCCCAGCAGTGAAGTACCGCTTAGCTCTATTGAGCACACCAAGCTTTTTGGAAGCCAGCTTGACCTTGCTTTCTAAATGACTGCGGAACTGTACATCACTTGATATATCGAGGCCAAGGATTCCAATACTCTTGGAGATGGTGAGGGCGTGTTCTGGAGTTGTGGAGACACAGTAAATGGAGTTTTCTTAGCGGTGAACGCGCAGGCTTGTGTCTTAGCTGGGTTAAACACGACTAAATTTAGTCTTCCCCATTCAGATGATCTATCCAGAGTATTTCCGATTTCAGATACAAGCCGTTCGCGGCTTTCCTCCACTGTGGACCGAGGGATATTAACGCGGCCCGTGTAATAAGTATCCCCAGTACTGTCATCCGCATAGCAATGAATGCTATCAATTGACAACATATCATTGACATGCAGCAGAAACAGCGTCGGGGACAACACAGAGCCTTGCGGGACGCCAGCATTTATGTCCATGCGGTTAGAGCAATCACCGTCAACCACAGTTTGGATGCATCTGCCGAACAAAAAGCTGGCAACCCATTCGCATAATCCCTTGGGCAGTCCGTAAGATGGTATATTCGATAGAAGACCTTTGTGCCAGGCCCGATCGAAGGCCTTCGCCATGTCCAGGCTGACGGCCAATGCCTCATCTTGGCTCTCAATGGCTAGTGCCCATTGGTGTGTGAGATACACGAGAAGGTCGCCAGTTGAGCGACGATGGCGGAAGCCGTATTTTCGGTCACTCAACAAATCGTGACCCTCAAGGTACCTCAAGAGCCGAGAGTTGATCACCCGCTCCATCACCTTGAAGAGGAGAGAAGTTATGGCGATAGGCCTGTAGTTTGATGGGTCAGATGTGTCACCTTTTTTTGGCACTGGATGAACGAATGAGGTCTTCCATGAAGCCGGAACTTGTCTTGTGGAATAGGAAAGCGAGAAGAGGCGCGTCAATACTGGACACAACTCAGGAGCACACTGCTTTAGTACCACTGCCGGTATGCCATCTGGCCCGCTCGACTTATGAACATCTAGAGACATTAGTTCCCGCCGGACCTCACGTCGTGAAATTGAGATTTCCGGCATGGAATGACCGCACCACGGTATAGTAGGTGGTACGGCGCCTCCATTGCTCATAGTCGAGTTTGAGGCAAAGAGAGAACCCAGCAAATCGGCCTTCTCTTTGGCACTATGGGCCAGATTACCATTGAGCTTTCTGAGTGGTGGCAAGGACGACTGACAAAAATTACCTTCGGCAGCCTGACTAATGACATAATATAGAATCGCAACTGTTATGTTACTCTTTGGAGTTTTAAACAAAAGCGCACCAGATTACATTTCAATCGTTGATGCAATGTCAATGTCTGACATAATTAAAAACCTATCGTGTCTGGCCGCTGGTGTGCCACTGCGACTAAATAGGTTAAGGTCACAAAGTAACACTTGAATACTACTTGACTCCAGATAATAAAAGGCGAGTGTTACTGGGCTATTTGCTCGACCTTGTGCTTCTTCAGGGAGTTTTCAGGAAACAATATAACCTGTCCAAGGAATCTTAAGCAAGACGGCATTAATAACGCCAGTTACCCAAATGACTCCAATTACCATGGTAATAATGCTGTTGATTTATACCATGCAGTATAATTAATCAACAAACACAACACTCTGTACTCTCAGTCACCAGGAATACATCCAAGTTTATTTTACAGTTGCTTTTCTGTTTTACATTGACAATAAGTGTGGAAGTAATATATATTTAAAGATTATGATTGTTTTCTATTTTATTGATTAAGATCAGGAGAGCAATACAACAGGTGAACGGTAATTGTTGTGTATTGTATCACCAAATAAAACAAAAACAGGTTTTGTTTTATGATACAGTATGTGGCGGTTGCTGTTCGCCTGTTGAAAACCAGCGTTGCAATTTCAACTGCAACAATAGCTGACGCCTACCTAAGTTGGTCGCCATACTATATACTGTATATATTTATATTTTATTTTATTGTGATAAAGAGTTACAAATAAAAATATTTTTCTTTCTTTCTTTCAATCATATAGACAACGTCTAGAACAAAGCATAAATGAAGTCACGGTAAACAATTAGTAAATAGCTGAAATCTTACGTTCCAGATCCATCCGGCGACATTTCGACGACTTTAGCTGCTTCTTGTAAAATATCAGAAACTTTACCACCTTTGTTTGGATATAAAATTAATTCCTTATCTTCTTTATAATTTGGACCAACCTGTAATAAAAAAAATGGTAGTATTTATTAAAACTGAATGGAAATAACAGTATATTTTTTACTGAAGGAAAGGAAATAACGAGAGAATAGGATTTCATTTTATCGTTAAATTAATACTGTTACGTTGGGGGTTTCAATACGGTTATGATATTGAGAACTCATATAGTAGCGTAATAATTTTGCCTCTACTTATGGCCAAAAGGTTACTCAGACATATAATATACCATTTAAGTCTGAAGAAACATAGAACCAGTCTATCTACCTATAAAGTAAAAACTTGTACTTAGCCTCTAAGTTCTACAATAGTTTGACCGAAACCGCTGTACCGCGCCTTAGGAAAACGCGGTGAGGTGGGAGCCGAGGAAAAAAGAGCATGAGTTCACATGAGATCGATATTGTCGGACAGATCTTATGATATCGGTTTACAATATTTTAAAGCTTTAAGGTCACGACTGGCGTGTGAACCCCGAAATTATTAAAATTCCCTATATAATAATTTCAGGTTTTACACGCCATTCAATTATTCAACATGATAAGGAATTAATTAAATCGGTGTACCTAATATTTCATTTAATTAATTAACTATCTATAATATACTAGCGGTCGCCTAGTGGTCAAAATTCGACTAAAATTCCTTAGTTTGCTACTTTGTTTTCTTTTTTCTTTATTACATATAAATAAGATATACAAAGAACTGTACGACGTCAGACGAACAATGCCGAAATACTACGAATGCGATTCGACTGCGTGTGTCAAATGCATGGTTGTGTGCGTGTAGTGTTTTCCATTAATTTAACATATTTCTAATGCATATTTTACAAAAATATTAGGAGTTGCCACTCCTTCTCCATATAAATTTTAACTGTGCCAAATTCATAATCCTCCGTCCGCACAATTTTCGTAAAAAGGGGTACAAAGTTTTTGCTTCACGTATTAATATATAGATTACAGTTACTTAATTAAATATAACTGAAAAATACCTATATTTAATTAAAACAACAAGTAATGAAATAAAACTAAATCTATAATTCAAATTCAAGAAGATTGTCTAATTTTACAAATAAAAAATATATTTACTAAATGAACTACAAGTTATTCGGACATAAATTTTGCTTCAACTTCATTTTCCGTTTCGCCATCGTAACTTGAATCAGAGTCGTTCTGCAAATTTATTATTAATGGTTCGATAATATTATCAAATCTACTATCGCGATCAGTAATTGTTTTAATTTTTTTGGACATGATGACGACATCTATGACGATCATGATGACATCATTATATTTCTGCCATTTTGCCGCTGTGAACTCCGAAAACAATTTATTCAATAAGTTTATCTTTTCATCTAGAGAAGAGTTAATATTGTTTTGAGCTATGTCGTTTTTAATATCAGCCCAGACTAACTCTATGGGATTCAAATTCAGCGTGAAGAATTACCAAACGCCGTCCTTATCCGATATCAGCGTGAATTGCAGGTTCGGACGATGATTGCCAACATATTTTGCTGACATGGTGACTGGCGTTAATGTATGTTTCATCAAGGAAATATATGTTGCGGTTTTGCGGTCTGTAATTTCTGATTTGTGTTAAATAAAAATCCACCACACTGTAATAATAGGCTGCTCTATACGGAGATGTCTCTTCGATTTGCATTTTTGGAAACGGTAATCCATTGTGTGTAAAAGGTTTCTTAGAAATTCACGTCCACAATTTAATATGCCATCTTGTTTCAAACTTGATAGTAACTTACGGACACTTGGCACTCTTTTTTCAAATTCGTAAATCTGATGAATTTTTCTTATGATAATTCCTAAATCAAAATTGTCAACAACATGTTTTTCTTTATAACTTTTGGTTTTTTTGGCGAATTAAATTTCAATTGGCCCAAAATTTTCAGTTGATGAATTGTCCGCTTCTATCACATTTCTTACGGTTTTTTCGCTGTACCCCGTAGCCTCTGCCACGATTTTGGCAATATTCGCATCACTTTTATATTCAAAGCTTTCTCTGTCTGCTTTTCTTTTCTTAAAGTCTTTTTTCCGTTTTATATGAGCAACGCTAGCTACCGCCGTTAGCGTTGACAGCAGACTGACCGAACGGATCGGCCGATACGCCCCCCCTCCCCTCCCCCCCGTCTCGCTGCGCGCATACCTAAGACGCGGTACAGCGGTTTCGGTAAAACTATACTAATGACACTAAGCAGGAAAACAGCTGAGGATTAAACATGAGAGACAAGGTTTTACAGTAAGAGTAAGCACAAATCTATGCTTTTTATACCAATGTACACGTATGAAGCTTCTTAAGAACACTGTAAAAGTATTGTTCCGTTTATTACCCTATATCACCACCGGAATACATTACATGTTTTATGTCGAATATAATAGTATATAATAGATAATATAATAGTATACAATAGGCTTACAATTATCTTACAAGCGCAGCCATTAAAAATACATACATACATACATAGATTCACGCCTGTTTCCCAGAGGGGTAGGCAGAGACTACGGATTTCCATTTGCTACGATCCTGACACACTTCTCTAGCTCCATTCACTTTCATAATTTTCTTCATACACGCTCGCCGGTTTAAGGTGCTCATAACCTGGCCTTTATCCAGAACGCCTCCGATCTGATCAAGAAACGTTCGCCTAGGTCTTCCCCTTGCGACTGTTCCATACACACTAGCCTTATAAACTTTCTTAGTCAGTCTTTTCTCGTCCATTCTTTCCACATGCCCAAACCAGCTTAACATACCCTTTTCTATTCTCGTCACTATATCCACTTTTATGCCGCATCTCTCTCTAATCGCACTATTCCTTATTCTATCTTTCAGAGTCACACCACATATATTTCTCAGCGCTCTCATTTCTACAGCATTTATTCTGCTCTCATGCTTATTTTGCCATATCCAACTTTCACTACCATGCATAAGTGTAGGTACTAATAGTCCTCTATGAACAGCCAAACGTGCCTTTTCGGATACATTTCGACTGTTCATAGAAGCGCGTAGAGCGCCATTCACTTTATTGCCAGCAATCGTTCTTCTTTCAATATCTCCCTCATGTGTACCATCCCTTGTAAACAAAGTACCCAAATATACCAACTCTTTCACTTGCTCCACTTGTTCTCCATCAATCATAATATTGCACATCGTCATGCACTCCTCCCTTTCAAATACCATTACTTTCGTCTTGCTTACATTCATTTTCATTCCTTTACTCTCAAAAGCACCATGCATAATAGTTACCATCGCCTGCAACTCTTCCGCCGATGACGCAAGTATTACTTGGTCGTCGGCATAAAGTAGACATTTGACAAGTAACTCATTCATTCTTAATCCCCATTCACAATCTTTTAAATCTTTCAAACAATTGTCCATGTATAGGTTAAACAGCCAGGGTGACGCTACACATCCTTGTCTAACACCTTTTTCGATATTAAACCATTCTGTGTAAATCCCATTTATCCTAAAGCAAGCTCTGGAATCGAAAGAGATTTCAGGGCTCGTGTGAGGTTGCTATTTACTCCATAAATGGACAAAACTGACCAAAGTTCATTCCTCACTACTTTATCATAAGCCTATTCCAGATCCACGAACGCGCAATAGACCTTTTGACCTTTGGCCAAAACTTTCTCGGCTATGCTTCGTAAGGAAAAGACCTGATTCGTACATCCCATACCATTTCGAAATCCCGTTTGTGCATCCCATAATTTTTTGTCGGTTACTTTCACAATCCTTTCAATTAACACTTTCGCATACAATTTACCGACGACGCTGAGCAAGCTAATGCCTCTATAGCTTTTACAATCTTGCTGTGAGCCTTTTCCCTTGTATAAAGGTACTATGACGGCCTTGCACCAATCACTAGGTACACGGCCGGTATTCCAGCACAAGTTAAAAAGGCGGTACAACTGATTTACTATGAGATCCTGTCCTGCTGTCAGCATTTCGACTGTAATCCTATCATAACCTAATTTCATGCTTTTCAATGCTTTCATTATATGCATTCGATGACGCATTTTTAATATTTAATTGATAATAACAACTTCGGTTTAAAAAACATGTAACTAATAATAATGTATAACCTACCCATAAACATTTGAACTGCTTCTTATTATCCAATTCATTAACTTTAATAGATAAAATCTGGTAGAACAATTTCTTAGGGCACTTTGGTTTACAGTACACTAGCAAATCTTTAAGTATTCCGTCGTATGAGTATCTTAGAGGGAGGCCGGGGGTATCCTTGTAACTGCAACATAAAACACCATTTAGTACAAGTAAGCGAAGTTAGTAGCTGAACATTAAATAAATTTGTAACAGTATTTTATGAATGAAAACCATCTAATTATTGTAGTATGGGGTGTTAAAATGTGATTAAAATAATATTTTGTCTTTGACAGCAGTAGTAGTTAAAGGATTGATTTAACTATTATCTTTAATAGTTAAAACAATTGTGTTTGATAGAGCAATTCAAAATCTCAGCAATGTTTATCGATTTATGTCCTTTACTGTACTACTCTACAGTCACCATAAAAACATACGAACATGACGTACCATAATGATTATAAAGGCGTAATGTAATGATAATGATACATACTTTTGACATTTAAAGAACTGTATTAGGTAAGGGTCTACGTTGAGCCGCTGGCCGACCGCCCTCGCCATCTGATCGTAGCGCATCTGCATCGACAGCTCCATTGTGAACCTAAACATCACATTTAAACGTTACCGACAAACACACTGACATTATTAGAATAAAAAATACGGCTACAGAACAAATCTCTTTGTATTTATATTCTACAGTACTTAGTCAAAGATTTTATAGTTCTTGACAAAGATAAACCTATGTTCGAGACTCTATACATTTTAGTTTCATTACCAAAATCCGCTAGACGGGTGGTTAGAAAAGGTTCGGATAGTTTATAGTTCAAGAAGACTACATTCATCATCCTCGATAGATCAAATACCTCATACTGAAGTCAATGACCTCCGACTATGATTGTATAACTAATTATCGCATGTAAATAATATATCAGTAAACAGGTCCTTGATTAAAAAAAGCAAATTGTTAGAAATCCAGAAACAGGCTGATTGATTGATAAAACAAATCACACCACTAAAAACTAAGAAAATGCTACTAAATAGTATAATTTTGCACAAAAACATTGAATATTTTTTCAGATTAGATGCCAGATGAGAATGAGAGCTCAAGATAGTCTATCTATTGAGCTCTCATTCTCATCTGGCAAGGACAAGCGGACTTTCTCACCTCACGCCATTGTCAGATCAGATTCCACAAACATATTTTTGTTTATTGCATAGGGTAACTAAAGTGCAGTTGGTTGGTAGCATTCAGTGCCTTTATGGCAAATATAGGTAAACGAAAACATAAATTTTATTTTATTATAAGTATTAGAAATAGGCCAGGCCAAGTCTTTAGTTATTTTATTCTTTTTATCCAATAAATATAGAAGGTCTAATAAAAATATACATACAAAAGTTAGTAGTAACAATGTGTGTCTAAGGACACTGGCAACTTCAATTATGTAAAATTAAATTTATATCTATCTAATTTATATCTTATGTAGTTTCAATCTGTTACAGTTAATAGATTGCTACCACTTAAGAAAATTTATAACTAGTATATTAAATTATTTATTCTTGAACTAAATTAAAATTACATTATAATATATGAATGCATGTGCGACATATTATGCGTATTGTATAGTAACTCACCCGGGATCATTAGGGACAGTCTTATCGACGAACTGCACCTCGACCTTGTAGAAGATGTACTTGAAGTAGTCCTGGCAGGTGGGCAGCTCCAGGTCCTCGTGTCGATGGTCAGCGCGCTCGAACACGATGATGTCGCCGTCCATCAGCTCGTCCAATACCTGGCCGCGTGCACACGACTCAACCCGAGGGTAGCCCGCCTTATGTCCTCCGGCCGGACCGGATATACCAACATGTGATGCTCTCCATACAATACGATTACATTTATTCAAACTTACTGTTACATTTTAGGTATGATGTGGAATAAAAATGTTCTTATTTATATATTATAAATAGTAGCCAATAGATTGACTATCTATGAAAAATCACAACACTGTTGATTTTTAAATCACTGGCAATACTACCAAACCCCTATAAATTTAAAACAGAAAGCCCTTTCACAATGAAATACAGTTCCACCCAAAACTACCCCGAATTACCTTTAGTTGCAGTTTATGGAAAGAATTCGATAAAGATATGTTTATTCGAATTTCTATATACAATCGAATTCTTTATAGAACTACTATGGAAACCCGCCCCGGCTTCGCACGGGTAGTACAAAATCTTAACAAATTATACACTTAAACCTTTCTCATGAATCACTGTCTATTGGTGAAAACCGCAGGAATGTCCATTCAATAGTTTTTGTCTTTATCACGAACAGACAGACAGATGCGGCGGGGGGCTTTGTTTCATAATATGAAGTTTTGATAATTACTTTTGTAGAAAAAGTTGAAATTTCCAATACATAAAAAATCACGCAGTATATCTATCCAATGAATAAACTCAAAAACACAATATTATGTTTGAGTTCAATACGCGTGCATCACATGTTCGTATATGAGAATACTTGTTTGTTGTTTGGACGGAGGACAAAAGTGGTCATGATCATGACATAATAAAATCAAAATAGCAGATATGTGTGTGTTTATAAACAATGGGATGTTTGTAAAAAAATATACAGTATGGTCAGTTCGGGGAAGTCCGTCAGTGGGGCATCTCCGTCCAAGATTTGTTTGAACGCCTTATTGTATAGCTACGGCTTTGACAGCTTCAGTCGGCTAAACAGCATCTCATGCTACTTCAAACTTCAAATTTAGATCATAGTTGTTACATGTTTCGAACCCAGACAGAATATGACGGAATTACCCCTAAAAATAAAGTATAAGCCGGACTTCCCCGAATTGACCTTATCTTTAAAATCATTTGAATAAGAAGTTTAATAGTGAAGTAAATTAATAGAATGATGATAAAAGCTGATAAATATGATAAAAATAAACTTATAACACTGTTCAGAGAAATCATTGTTATTTGACTTATTTATCCCCAAAAAAATATGTTTTCATTAATAATTGTCTCTCTATTTACACTTGAAATCCATGGAGACAATACTTTCTTATTAGACCAATCATAATATTATTAATAATTTCTAAGGTGTAACTTTGCACTTAAAACACTTATTTTGCATGTTGCCCTGCAATGCAAAACCGAACGATACTCCATTTTAAAGAGGTATGCTGACTATTCGTTCTAACAAGATCATAAACTGATATATTTTCAAGTACCTACATTCAAATATGTTTTATTTTAATATGTAAGCAAATCTAGTAAATTGACGTTAATATTGTTGTGTCAAATATGTGTGCATTTATTCATCAGCACAAATCATATGGGTATGTGATCGACTTTTCTCTAAACAACGTTATAATAATGTATATACATAACAATAATTAAAATAATATACTATACCTGCACCAGCAATACCTGAATGTAGGAATCAAACTAGAACTAAAATGTATCATAACAACATACTATAAATAATACTTGTACAACTCACATAATATGGGTACATAATAACATTACTTCAAATATTCCTATGGTTCAACAACCATGAGATATAGTTACATAGACATACAAATACTTTAATACGTAGATAATCGTCTAAGTACATAAATACTGAGGGAAATAACTTGTCTGTATATGTATTTACTTGGTTTTATAACTATGCTTACAGCTAGTGAATGGTTTGATAGGGTAAAACTGATAAATAATACCTTTTCTAAAGGCTCGTTATAGTTGCTGATCTTCTCCACAAAGTCGGGTTTGATTTCTTCATATAATACAAGTGGGGTATCAGGCTGGAATCCTGTAATAGAAAATAATTTGATTGTCATATTTGTAATGGTATAGTATTTGATATTTTTGTCACAGCTAGAGCATAATCCCCTAAAACGACTTCTTCAAATAGGTGATGTGGAGATGAAGTAGATACTGAGCCTATGTGCTTATGCGGCACTCTAATTCCGGTCTTCAATACCCTATTGATTGGCAGTTCGAATGTGGTCATTTTTACTTTCGATACAAAATTCTCATTCTTTACATACCATTAAATTGCCTACTATTCATTAAAATTGTCGTACCTTTTAGCCACCCTTTAGGCCTAATTTTCAGGCGTGAAATCTTATATAAATTTCACTTATCGCAACCCACTATTCAATAAAGGTGATATAAAATATCAGGCAACTGACGACCAGATATTTCTTACAAACTAAAAACGAGAAGACTCTTTGACTAAGAAAACAAGGTAAAATCGGTCGTAATATAGAAAATACACAACTGCGATAAATACCTGCGCGCTTATTGAGTATAGGTATAAGATCAGCGGGCTTGCTCGCAATCGGCAGGTAGTGGTGTCCACAGTAATGGATGCGCTTCTGCTTCGGGTCGTAGAACTTAAAGAACAACACCACATCATTCTCCTTGTCGAACGTAGGCAGAGCACTGAAGCCCGAATCAGGAGGAAGCATTTCCAGGAATATGTTCCAAGGGTTCATGTTTTCGGATACGTCGGCCACGGTCTTGTGTTGATCGTTGAGGATGTCTAAGCAAGTTGGTCTGCAAGTCTGTTGAAACAAAATTATAACTACTAAATCCAATGGGTACTAAGCAGAACGCACCACAACGAAATATGGCTATAATTAAAAGGACATATCTTAAAAGTCTCGCCTGATCACATAATTATACTTCTAAACATAAAACAGTAAAACGGTATCTGTACCACCAGCTACCACAGAAGTCAAAGGAACTGCCTTCGTCCGCCTAACATGAATCTTTTATAGATAAAAAGTAACCTGTAGCAATCTTTGAAATTAAACTACTATATACGGATTTTATCGCGTTGTTTATTTATCACTGTATTACAAATTTTTTTAAATATTACACTACTACTACTATTGATTTTATTTTACTAATTTATAAGCTAATAAAATTATTTAAACTATTAAATCTATTTATTTTTGGTTTACACTTTCCCCGACGTTTCGGTTGCTTTTCAGCAGCCATGGTCACGGGGAGACTAAGATGGTAGTTGTCTCAATGTTCCAGTGTAGTTATTTCAAAGTACCCGAACATAATTTAATCATGGGTGTTTCTATTTACGCAGAATGAGCTCAAAGTATCATGAAGTCTAGCTGTGGTTTGTTTCTTCTTGAGTTTGACTATTTGAAGTACTGGATCCCAAGCTGGTGCTACTAAATAAACAACGCGATAAAATCCGTATATAGTAGTTTAATTTCAATGAATAACATTCGCGTAAACAGAAGACAATATTCTGTAGCAATCTGCCAGCCATACAAAGGGCCTATCGGCACTCACCATCATAACAATTATTAGGATGATAACTGGATCGGTTCTGTTCCAGTAAACTATCACGGCAATCTAAGAGTTCCGACCGAGTCTCACGAGTATTTTCACTGATACATACACACACATGTTTGATTACCTGCATGGTAGGCAGAGAACATCTACATTTAATCAGTTGCACGCAATAAAAGGCGAACTTATTTCAATCGTGTGTGCACATTTAAATCGCGTGCCGTACCACAAACGACAACTTTAAAGAAGGTGCCAAAACACTATCTGAAATCTATCACGAGACAAAGCGATCGGCCGCAATTATAAGCCACGCATATATTCATAACAGCAGATACTCGCATAGTAGGGCAGTCCCTTAAGGGAATCTGTAGTTAGTCATTGATATTATGACTATCATCAAAATTAAGCATTGTAGTAACCTTCAACACAACAAATTAATCTTACTACATAATGTTTCACTATAATTTATTCTAGTCATTATCGGCACGAGATGTTAATAAATTTTAATTAGCAGTATTATCATTACTGAATATTAAGTGTTATTAAGGAGTTTACCCATTACACTGTAATACAATGATCGTGATCTATTTAAGCCATCAAAGTATCGACTATCTTGCCACTATTACAAATAAATAAATGCGAGTGGTCTATTCCGAAGGACTCCACTAACTGCTTATGTAAACAAAGAGTCAATGACGCAATGTACTATCGACTTGAGCGATGTGACAGTTGACCATTCCAGAAAAATGTTCGCTTACATATATTGACTTTAAGTGACTCCGCCCTTAATCAGTAAACAAATGTAAAGTGTAAAAAATCTCAAACAAAAAGGTCGTAGTTGACCAGTTGAGTTTGTATCGCCTTAGAATCAGTAAACAAATGTAAAGTGTAAAAAAACTCAAACAACAAAAAGGGGCGTGTCATGGGTGGCCTACCAAGTGTTGGCCTGCTATGCGATTTTAACCTTAGGAGTGGTCAACCGTCGCTCAAGTCGATAGTATCTCGTCAGATCGTGGCATCGACCGAACGTAGTTTCAATCCCCATCCTTTGCACTATTTTAGTTAACACATTGGCACTTAGCTCAGCTGTAAAGTATATAATAATGCGCACCTAATAATGGCTTTAAAAGAAAACGAATTTTTGCTATGTTTACTAACGTATGAATATTAAGAAACGCGATGTAGGAACAAGCGTTTAATCATGTAGAAGCCGTTTTATATGAGCAATATGCGATGCAATATAGTTAATACGTCAGATGTTACAGCATTCAAGGTTGTAAGAGGAGAGTGAATGAGAATCGAAGGAAAGCGGTAATTGTGTGTGATTTAGGGTTTATATCCATATTATACAGTATGTGCAGGCCCTTTAATGCCTGTGGCACAGGTTTACCCTAGTACAGGCACCCCTTATATATTACCTTTACAATGTATGTATATACAGAACTTTGGTTAAGTTCTGTATGCTTTGTACCAATGTAAGTTGAATAAATGATTATTATTATTATAATATTGTCTTCTGTTTACGCGAATGTTATTCATTGAAATTAAACTACTATATACGGATTTTATCGCGTTGTTTATTTATCACTGTATTACAACATTTTGAAAATATTACACTACTACTACTATTGATATTATTTTACTAATTTATAAGCTAATAAAATTATTTAAACTATTAGATCTATTTATTTTTGGTTAACTCTTTCCCCGACGTTTCGGTTGCTTTTCAGCAGCCATGGTCACGGGGAGACTAAGATGGTAGTTGTCTCAATGTTCCAGTGTAGTTATTTCAAAGTACCCGAACATAATTTAATCATTGGTGTTTCTATTTACGCAGAATGAGCTCAAAGTATCATGAAGTCTAGCTGTGGTTTGTTTCTTCTTGGGTTTGACTATTTGAAGTACTGGATCCAAAGCTGGTGGTACATTCCAACCATCTTCTCTATTGAAATTGGGATGTTTTTTGATTTCAATAGCCTCGCGAAGCATCCTTGTAGGAATCGGTGTTCTTTAGCGAGAATCTGTGTTTTGTCAAATCTCAGGTAGTGGTTGGTCCCCTGTTGTACATGTTCACACACAGCAGACTTCAACGAGCGTTTGTGTTTTACGTATACGATACGTTGAGCTCATTCTGCGTAAATAGAAACACCAATAATTAAATTATGTTCGGGTACTTTGAAATAACTACACTGGAACATTGAGACAACTACCATCTTAGTCTCCCCGTGACCATGGCTGCTGAAAAGCAACCGAAACGTCGGAGAAAGTGTAAACCAAAAATAAATAGAATTAATAGATTAAATAATTTTATTAGCTTATAAATTAGTAAAATAAAATCAATAGTAGTAGTAGTGTAATATTTTCAAAATTTTGTAATACAGTGATAAATAAACAACGCGATAAAATCCGTATATAGTAGTTTAATTTCAATATTATTATTATATTGCGTTGCGTGCTATGCACAAAGAGCATCAAAATATTCTCATCGTGAATTTGTCTTAGTCGGTAATGCAACAGTTCATGCATATTAAAGCCAAGTTTTTTTAAATTATTATGATGCTCACAGTGTTATAGTTACGATAATATGGTACCGTACATACGTAGTATCCTTTTGTTCTATTATGTTATCCAAGGAGAAGCAATCTGGAGTCAGAAATTAGATGACGCAAGATAATGTATGATGGGTTTCAGCTGATAAGCAGCCAATTTGACTAATGTGACAACTCACTTACTGCTACTAAACAAAAACTGATTCCGGCGTTCCACAAAGCCCGGTGCTTTCCCCAAAGAAATTCTAATAAGATAAGTTCAATTTGGTAGTAATTTGACAGATAAGGTTAAATTGGCGGATTAAAAAGTGGATTCCGCCAAAGAAAAGTAAGACATTTCCGAGCAGGGGTTGAACCAAATACCTAGTAAGTAACCTATACTTATAGTATTTGAACCCAGAAATGGCGAGCAGTTATTAGAACTGCTCGACTACTTCTGTGTTATAGAGACTCTTTCACAAGGTGCTAAGAACCTGTCTCGTCTGGCTTTCCGCCGCTATATACATACGGTAGATACGCTTTCAACGACAATAAGTTACGAGCGCTATAAATAGTCATGCTTTAAAATGCTGTGAGTAGTATAAGATGGTCGAAGTACATTACCGGCGGCTAGCAGCGACTAGCCTCTATAACAACCGACCTGGTTGGAGCGCGCGCTGAAGGGCCAGGGGCGCAGCTGTTTGAGCGGGTACTTGAAGTTGTCGGCCAGCATCTCCATGAGCTCGGCCACCGTGGCCTGCTTGCGCACGCGGAACACGCGGTAGTGCGCGCGCTCGGGGTCGTACAGGTCGTTGCCCTGGTGGCCGTCGAACGCCTCCTCCAGCACCACGTTCACGTTCATGTACAGGTGCGCCTCGTTGCGCTCCTTGCGACGGATCTGCAATACGACTTCATATCGGAAACATACGCACGTACAAAACGTTCAACGTCAAACTTTAAATAGAAAGTTAATTCCATTGTATCGAAAGGCAATGCTTTCCATTTAAAAAGAGTTACATCGAAAGTGAAGCAAAGATTTCTGCAAGGGCGATGACTTTTTGAAATTGAGATTTAGACGAAAAAATATAATATGTCTAACGATGGCTCAATTTCGAAGTGAAACATAATATTAGACATTTTAATTTAAAACTTTTCTTCTAGCTGCCAAAATGACAACAGTACATAAATAAATGATCAGGTACAATATGCAACAGTCCGTCATCATTTGAACTTAAGTTAATACTTAAATAAATAAATACTAATAAAATAGAACTTACGGTTTCAATTCTCTTCTCCTCAGCGAGTCTCTCGCTCAACTCAGTAGGTATATCGGCTTGTGTAACCTCTTGCAAGACAGTCTTCAACTGTGAATCCCTGGCAATTAAAGTATTCATTAATATTAAATATTATCCACTATTTATTATTCCTATTCACGAGAGTTTAGTTGGGCATATAATATAATAACAAGGGTATATCTAGTAACATCATAGTTTATTCTTGTGGTTGATACAAATGTTTATTTTGAGAACAACAACGGTATACGAAGTTAAAAATCATGTTATTGATATGTTGAGTGATTACCAATGTCAAATAAAAGCTGCAATAGCGAACAAATATACTTTTAAGAATATTCTAGTACTATTGTTTATTTAGGAATCATAATACACTTTTAAATCGTCATTATTTTTAGATGAGTTTATCTCATATATGACTTAACTCATCCTTGACCTGAAGCCACCTCTGAATTAATTCATCATTATTATCATATACTATTTTATTACAAATGTTTATCTATACAAAAGTAAACAGATTATTTTTTGTATGTTGATTATTTTTAGATCCCAGCTGACCCTAGGCCGACTAGTTAGATATATCGAAAGTAAAGTACGCGTGCTAGAATGGCGTAGTGGTTCAAGTGGTCGCCTGCCACTACCACCTCGCCGAGTATTGTGGGTTCGCCCCACACGGGACGAAAAATTTCATGATCCACAAACAGTTGCCCCGAGTCTGGGTGTTCTTCGTGTCCGTTGTTTAAATATTTGTTAAAGTCCCCCGCCACACAGGAATTATTCCTAGTGCGAGAGATGTCTTAAAAGGAAAAATAGAGAATGTATGTATGCAGTGAATGTGGCTTACCTAATATAAACCAACATGTACGCGTTGGTGCAGTGGCGCACGGTCAGCGCCATGTCCTCGTCGTGGCCGCCGTAGTTGTACTCGATGGCCTCCTGCTTCGTGCAGCGCGACACCACGTCGTCGTCGAACTTGCACCACTGTACACACAACACACAGAGGGCGATGGTCAGAGACGAGTAGTAATCGACGACCAAGAAAATGTTATATTCGTTCTCAACTAATTCAATAAGAATTGTTTATGTCTTACTTTATGGTTAAAAACAAACTTCATAAAAATATCCTACTAAAGGCTTAATACGAAGGATAGTTACAATACTTCATATCCTAACTTACTAACTATAATATTATAAATGCGAATATGACTTTGTTTGTTTGTTACGCTTACACACCGAACCGACTCAACCGATCAAGTTTTGCGTAGACGTTGTCAGTGGCACATAAAGGACATAGGGTACCTTTTATCCAGAAAAAGTCAAGTTACTAACCTAACCGACATATTTTAAGCGAGTGAAGCCGCAGGCAAAATCTTGTCTAATAAATGCATTGTAAAAAACGTTATTCATTAATTTTCTGCATACCTTTATTATACTGGGTGTTTCTTAGTATAGTGAAAACCTCTCAGGGGTGAATATACTTGTTATTATGTACAACTTTTGTACTAGTAAATAGCCGAAATCGCGAGAAAAAAAATCAGCTGTTCCATACATTTTGTCGAGGTCAAAGTCTTTTGCATGGAACAGCTGTATTTTTTGCCGCGTATTTTTTTTTCATTCAGGCAACTCAGCATTCTTATTATGCATTATTATGAACAATACATTTTAGAATTTTACTTATATGGACGTTAGAAACCTCTTGTAAGTTTTATGAATATGGCCATATTACTCATAATGTAACGCTTTTCATAGGCTGCTATATAGAAATATATTACAAAAGCTATCTCTCCACAACAATACGGACATCAACAAATTCAGTCCTGAATGAGTGATGTCCGAAAAAGTTTACAATTGCAAAAAAAAACATTTATATATTAAAATTCAACACGCAAGATTGCAGTAGTCAAAGGCATTCGTGTCTAAGCCTACTCTCCTCAGTAATAGGAACCGTAAATAATTGCACATTCACCTGATGTTAAAATATAATGTGTTGTCATTAACCATATGCTACTAATCTTAGTGGCTCATCTCTCATTGGCCTTTTACCTCTGTTGCAGACGATTTAGTCATTGTCCTGCGGACATGCACTTAGTTTCGTGACTATGTAAGCTAATTCTAGAGCGGTAGATTCTACCACATACTCTGCAAGAGAAACTACCAGCTGGTGGGTTATCAGCTTGGTGATGTTTCGCTCTCTTTTCCGCCAGTTTTCGGAAACAGGTGTTTTCGTGAGTTACACGCTTATCGTGCACAGGTTTTCTCCATTTATCGCGGTCTTCAGCGCCCTCCTCCCACGCCACATGATCGATCCTAAATGAGACCATATTCCTCTTGACGCAATCTTTAAACCATAGTATGGGTCTCCCAATATCATATCTTAGTGGCAGATCACTAATAATATGTCACTTATGAAGAAAAATCAATTAATTAATTTACACTTGGTATTTTAGCATACACAATTGGTACAATTTTATGAATGTAATAGTTATAAATTAGAAAATCTCATAAAATTTTAGTAATCCTATATATTAATAGTTTAGAAACGAAGGATTAAAATACTAATTTTTACTTCACAAAGTTATTAGAAAACCAGTTTGGTAGCACAGGTCATGATTGACCTGTGCTTGACCTTGCAAATTGATACATACATATATTTCATCATAAAATAAATTCTAATGTCTTGTTAGACTTCAATATCCTAACTAATATAATAAATGTGCATGTGACTTTGTTTGTTACACTATCAAGCCTTAACTACTCAACTAATCATCATGAAATTTCGCATAAACGTTGTCAGGAATACTAAAAAGGACATAGGGTATCTTTCAACCAAATAGTCTGTTACTAATTTAACCTAACCTAGATAGACCTAGCAAAGCCGCGGGCGAAATCTAATTTGCTATAAATTTGGGTTAATAGTAAAAAATGTTATACCAATATTATCATCTCACCTTCCCGTCGCCCTTAGGGTTGATGAAGACCACATAGTGTCCTCCGTGGTTGTCCCCCGAGTGAACCAACACCGCGTGCAGCGTGTAGTCGGCCGGCGTCTCCGGCTTCTCCTGTAGATACGCGTCCAAGTTGATGTGCTCGTAGAATTCAAACCTGACGAGATATAATAACATCTTTATCTTTCTGCTTTCATTATTCCACCTTGCAAGAAAGGAATCTTCGTACTAAATTGGTTGCTACTTCTTTTATTCCATCGAACAGAGAAATAAATTTACGTTGCTTATAAATAACTAAAGCTACTCAGTGTAAAATAGGTAATTTTACATACATACTATAATCTTGTCCTGAAAAGGTAGAAAGAGTACGAAAACCATATTTCGTGAGCAAGGGCTAGGGTCACGAGCAAGGTGCAAACCATAGCTATACACAATGCTTGTATGTAAGCAGAGCGAACCTATTGCTATCTTCCGGTACTGATAACCTAATTTAACTAGAAGAATATAGCTAAAATGAAAATAGAATTTATCATCATCATGATCATCTCAGCCGAAAAACGTCCACTGCTGATCATTCGAAGGATTTCGACACACACGGGTCTTGGGCCACCCGAAGAATAGAATAGAACTCACCTATCATTGAATTTGACGGAGCTATCAGTGATGGGGTCGTATTGGAACCTCATGAGGTGCAGATGCAATACTGGGGGGAATGACGCGAAGATTACTCCCTTCTCCGCCTCTTGCAAGCCGTGCTCACCAGCGTCGTACTTGTTCTCACCGTCTAAGGTTTCCGTGCTGATGTAGTCTTTGAACGATTCGTCGACTGGAATACAAGAAATATGGTTAACATCACTGAAATACCTTCCAGAATATGAAGATCAATTTTATAACCAATAAATATTAAAAGTGTACGAGCTATGCTGTACATTGACCCGACACGCCGCGCGGTAAGTGCGTCACATTTAGGTGCATCAGCATTAATATACCTAAGGTATTTGTATGAAGCAATAACATAACATGAATATGTACATTTACAATACAATAATAACGTTCTAAAGAACAACGTCGTCTACTAATTTCAAACAAACATTCAAATCGTGAACATTTCAACACATCAACATTCACTCATCTTTACATTTACAACAAACAAATACTGTTGGGGACTCCAACCCCAACAATAAGAATCGTTTTATTAATCTGGGTTTCGTTTTTTTTTTTTGCGGGTCTCTCTTTAATTCTTTATTTCCTAATCAAATAATTGCTTAACTAAAAATAAGTCACAATGAAGGTATCATTGCATACATTAACTGGTATAGCAATGTTGGTAATACTTACTATTTTTCTTTCCCTTGATGTTAAGTTGTATGTCGTAGAAGGTCTCGACCCGGGTGCTGGACACGTTGACGTTCTTACACTTAATGTATGACGTCATCTTGCCCTCGAACAGACGCGGCACTGTACCTTCCACACATGTCCCCTTCATTTTACTCTCCAATTTGTCTAGCAATACCTAGAAAGTTGAGTGTTACGTTTAAAAGGCAAGAAGCTACAGTTATAAGTTTTTCAAATATTGAAAATGCTGAAGAGACTGCTTAGTGGTGTACCGTTGGACTACCACGCAGAGTTTGATCCAAAGAGACGCAGTTCAAATTGTATGCCTATTAAATAGTCATCGCTTTAACAGTGAAGAAAAAAATCGTGAGGAATGTGTAAAAGTTCTCCAAGAAGTCTGACAATCTGCACTGGGCCAGTGTGGTGGTCGACACCACGACCTTTATCCCACTAAGAATAGGCCTGTGCCCAGCAATGAGACAGTTCATATATTATTATACGAGTGTATATTTTAATAACATATTTTTTTATTTCGTTAGTGTAAACCGTATTTATATTTCCCGAAGAGAGCGGCGGATTTAGGGATCCATAACATGTACAATTTGCTAAGCTCTGATCATAAGAAGAGACTATCGTCGTGTACCAGTTAATGTTTGTGTCCTGATACCGATAATTGTTTGCCAGACATTATTTATTTATCTTTTACCTACAGATTTTCGAGGATATGATGTAATGATTGAAATAATTTCATCCTAATGACAGAACTGTTTCCGAAAAACAAAGATGACTTAGTCCTATCGTGAGTAGAATTGTTTAAGAACTAATGCATAACGTAGTTTTTATTACATATCAATGAGCATAAAAGTATTCCCACGTGCTGTGATCATGCAACTTCCGCATTTGCAGTGATATACGTGTGTCCTTCAATTACTAAGATGTTCGTGCAGACATAGAATTCGTCTAGTGTCATCGCAGATATATAGACGCTAGTGTTAATGAAAAATAATTATCCAATCGCTAATAACGCTACGACATTGAGATATTTTGATACCAGAAAAGCGTCACCTGTATAAATAAATTGTTGATTTTAATTTAAGAAAAGATTATATAGAATAAGATTAAATTCGTAAAAGTGTAATACCGAAAATCACCGCATATAGGTCAACAAACCATTATATTGAGTAGGTCGATATCACCGCGCTTGGAGAACAGTATTACAATTAACTTATAGATACATACCCTGAGAAACTCCTGCACATCATGTTGCATAAAAGAATCAAGTGTCTCCCATCCAAAGCTCTTAGTAAGCTTCTTGGTGCCCACAGGTTTATCCGAAAATTGTAATTCGTAGAAAACTCTTTGAAGTGCCAACGCAACAGATCTACAAAACATCATTTATTTTACGATTGTCATTATTACGAAATACTAAGCAATTAATCTTAGTAATGAGATCTCGTTGAGGATAACAATAATTATATGCAATTACCTGGTACTATCGTCAGATTCCGTTGGCATCTTATAGACGGCCTTACGTAGTTGATTTGTGAAATACAGTGTTTGTAACAACGAGTTCATGTAACAAGTTGCACCTTGATTCTTTAGACCTAGAAAATTACATAAATTTAGTGTCACATAACTGATATTTTATACAAAACAATAAATAACGAGTGACTTGACTATGTAAAAACAATTTTTTTAAATTAAACTATGATATGTCAATATGAAACATACAATCCTGTTAATCCACTGGGCAACAAAAAAATAATATTTTCTGTAGCATTCATTTTGTTACTGGTTTTAATAAACACCTTCATCAGTCATACACGAAATGTATTTACTTTGTATGGATTGACTCTGGTTCTTTAGATATTCAATGTAAAGAATGGTTCCATCGGAACATTAGAACAATGAAAGAAAGATACTAAGGCCGATGGGATAGCCATATTATGATGGCAGACTATTGCTTGCGTTTAATAAGGGATTGTCCTAAACATAAACACAATAGAAAAGTGTAAAGACAAAGTATTTTCAAAAAAGTTTATATAAATATTAATACATGAAACAAAAACGTTGTACCCCCTTTTTACGACAATTGCGCGGACGGAGAAATATGAAAATTGACAAAGTTAAAGTTTATATGGAGGAGTGGCGAATCTTAATATTTTTATAAAATATGCATTGTAAATACTATTTCGGCATTGTTCGGCTTATGTCGTACAATTCTTCGTAACCATGGTTACATACCTTAAGTACCTATTGTAATTTCGCGGTATATATAATAACGATCAAACTTGAAATTGAAATCAATTATAATCGAATTTCGACCACTTAGACCGCTAATATTTATTAAGTTTTCTTGTTATTCTATATTATATAGCCGCTTCTAAAATATGTATATATTTATTACGTAATTGTATTTTTATTTCGACCTTCTTTCAGTCATATAGTTATAAAGTCTTAACTCATAAACTGGAGTAAATTTTTCTCGTATTCAGCATACTGAACTTACACAAAATTGACTTCAACTTACCATGCCGCAAAATTACTGTTCCCCAGTGTATCTATGTAATGTTTATGGATGTTTAACAGTATTCACACGACATATACAATTGCAATAAAAATAAACAGCTAATAACGAACTTTTATCCTACTAATGTTTAAGTGGAAGTTAAGATGATTGTTACTTAGCCACATCCAAACTGTTCAATAGATTTGAATGAAAATATATTTCAATAACTTTAAAGAAATGCGAATTGAGTCTCAGATAGTATCTCCAAACAATACTGACCGACATAACCAGTGTGCTTCTTTGAGTCCCATGAGACGCCGTGCGGCGCCTCGGCCGTCACGTGTACCTCTAAGGTGATGGCGTCGTCCTTTATATAACCCTTTTCCGGGTCCAGCACATCGTTCCACGCCATGAAGTGGGAGAAACCCCAATCATTCTCTTTACTGGGAAAACAATTAACATCAGTAAAATAATAGAACCGACATTATTTTAAAAATAAGCATATATAAAAATTGTAATGTTATATACCTATAAAACAAATGCTGAATCTTCCTGAAGAAATTTTCGGTATCTGGCTTGTGGGAGATCAGTCTTAGCTCAGCCATAGCATAACACGACCAGCTTGAAGATTCACTCTCACCATTGCACTGGAGGAAGAAACCTAAAGACTTTTGTTGTTGGCGGTCCGGGGACGGCGCTTGTCTTGGCATCACCATTATCTTCCAAGGTAGATTCCGCACGTAGCACGGAGGAGACAACACAGAGTCCTTCAGATTCCTGAAGTTCTGTACCGTGAAACGGAATGTCGCCTCTGATCGTGCCTCGTCGTCTTCCATTTCGGTGTCAAGACATGCAAGCTGTGACAACATACAAAATAGGCAGCCCATCAAAATTTGTTCACGACGATCATTACATATCTAATTTATGTAAATTTAATCGGGATTTTTGACAGTTTGACGCTTGAACATTTTTTTACATTTTTGCAGCACTGATATTGCTGCTACATTATTACTTCAACTAAGCTACATTTTATTTTATTTTGTTGTGAGATACTACACTTTTAATCTGGTTCGCCATAATCTGATACTGTATCTAGTATAAGACAGGTACTTACTAATATAACGATAGTATTTCAGATGAATCACCTACTACGACATATCATTTGCGATTAGTTGTAGGCGTATGCGCCAATCATTCAAAATTGCACAGGTGAAATAGCAACGAACACGCAATATGGACTAGAGAATATGTGATATAAAATGATTACCTCATGTCATCTTTCTTTAGGATTAACTCATATATCAATCTTAATTTTTTTATTAGAATATCAACATTGTGTGAAACCTCAATACTCCACACAATAAATTACTAATATCTGATAGAGGGAGAGATGTATGTGTCTGATGAAAACTTTACACAATTAATAAAAAAAGTAGGCAACAGGTAATAAACAAGATGTTGTTACTTAACAAAATGCAAACATCAATATCAATATTTTGAAACAAGGTATTCTTGTAATTCTTGTTATGTAAAATTGAGTATTTTGATATTTTTATTTTCAACCACATTTTTGGTAATATACTTTATCAAGGACACTTTAATGAAGAGAGGTTATGCTATTATTATCTTTATCACTTAACAGATGATAGATAAGAAGTTATTTTTGTCAATAAACATTAAAAGATTAAAACCTTTATTTCATTGATGCACTTCTCTTCAAATCACTACTTTAACAAGACATATCCTCTGTTCTATTGTCATTGAACCCTATAGCTTACCTATGTGTACCCAATTTTTTAACCTCTTAACCTATCATCAGTTGTCAGTTCAATGGGTCACAGGACAGGGCCCAAAAATAACAATGATTTTTTTACTACCAGATACAAAAATAAAACAATGTATTCTGTTGATCTATGTTCCAGCAGATGAGAGGTTAAAGATTGACCATTATCTACATTTTAGTTAATCTAAATTTTTTATCTAAACAAGAGTCACAGGAAAAAAGTGTTAATATGATAATTGAATTGCCAGATACTCTATTCACAGGTAACAGCTATGCTATTTATAAGTAAAACAAGGTGTCTCTGGTCAAATTGGCTCATTGACTCAAGAAGTTTTAACTCACTGGCATGTCAGACGATGTGGTCTCCTGATTCTTCATAACTTCTCCCATCACAACCTCTCCGTTGGGACCTTTCATAAGATCGTCCTCCCACGTCTTGTCAGTGACAGTGTCTACAGTCTCAACTGTAAAATACATACATTAGATTATACTAACATATTATATAAATTGTAAAAACAAAACATTAAAATTTCTGTCAATCTCTTTATTGTTTTACAATTGGAAATCTTATTACAAACTAAACTTATTCACTATAGGCCTATTTACATAAGACAAGTGTCTACTTGTATTACTTAGTAAAAAAAGGAAAGCATGACACTTGCATCAAGAAACTCATCTTATGTTAATGGGCCTAATGTTGTCCAAAGCTAGCTATGTTTTTATAAAATTACTCAATTCTAGGGATGGTCATGTCACAAATATAATGAACTGCTTAGAGTGATGAAATAAATGATGAATGTCCATCTGTCAATTTTAATGAATTAGCCATTGTTTGGATGCCAGTGTACAGACACAATATCTTTATCATTGTCTCAATATGGTTAAGCTGTCAGTGTAAACTGAATGTATATCCACAATTTCTACTCAACCCTCTAAGAGTCTAGTTTTATTCTATATATGAAGATAGTATACAAATAATACACAGCTAACATGTTTACAGAAACAAGTCTTTAGAAGTAAAGTAAAAGTAATTATATTAGAAAAAAATTGAGATATTTTAGAGATTAAAGAACAGAATAGTGCTTATTAGAAAGATGTGTCAGTGTGGACAGAAGTCAATGAACCCTGGTGAACCTATTTACACATATACACAATAAATAAATAAAATGATATAAATACATACCCAGTGGCTTTTAAAATATATATTTATCACTCACTACAGTTTACTTAATATTTAACAGTAACAATATTCAAGATCAAATCCATCCATTGTTTTACTGATGATACCTATGACATTAGCTGTCACACTGTCAGAATATTAGAAAAGTAAATTCACTTTATCTAACCAGTATTGTACCTGCTTTGACTTTACTGAAATAGGTATGGTAGAGCACTGAATAATTCTTACACAATTTATGGATCCATGTAAGAAGGCTGTGTCCTCATTAATTAGTTTAACATGTTTACCAAACTTTAATCCTCCCAACAACCAAGTATAGTGTTAAATAAACTGCACAAATCATGTACTCAAGTTGTATGCTATATAGATTTACCACCTGCTTAGTTGAAGTGAAAGATAAAAGTTATCAGTTATCAGCTGGTAATCTATGGAATCACCAAAACTTTATGGCATATAGTTTTAAGATCATATACATGTAGTTTTGCTTATATTCACTATTTTTACATCTCTCACCATATGGCAGTGAATATAAATGTCTGTAATATTCAGTTTGACATTTAAATTTGCTAAGGTAACCTACACATTGATATAAATAAGCCAAGTTCAGCGCTTCACACATATTGGATATATTTAGATTGGTAAATATTAACCTTTTTCTATCTATATTTAGTGTATATTCAACATATTTATATTCCCATATGTAACACAAAGGTATTCTATATTTAGAAATGTAATTTTACTCATTCAACAGCGACTTGCATTTTTTGGAACAAAGAATGTAGAGTTCCCAGTCTAATAGGTAAACACTCAATTACACAGGGTTATTAATACTTTACACAATCAATGGTTAACTTTAGCCCCAAAACAGAAACAACAAATAACAATGTCAATATAATGAATACAATTTGAGGTTATATAGGATAATCTAGTTAGCTAACAGTTCCAATAATTTACAACTACATTGAATAAGCAGTTTTGAAAAGTGACAATGACAAATATGTGTTTCCTTCAATGTGTTTTTACTCTACAATGCGTGAGTATAACAGTACATTATAATGTAAATATTGTGACATCACTAACCATCTTGAGTCTCCATCTCCTCGACCTGGTTCACATTAGAGTCGTGCTGCTGCCTGTCCGGGGCAGGCGTATGGTTCATGTTAGCCGGGCGCGCCACGGGGGACTCTCGCCCACAACTCTTTGAAATTTCCTGAACAAATATTTCTCAATAAAAACAGACTTTATGCGCACCGCTTATTCACACTTATGACGTCCGATGACTGCACTTCACGTACCTTTAACGCCAGGGGATTGCTCCCTTTGCACTTGCCGAAAATCCGTTGAACAAACTTCAACGAACTTTTCTCATCTACTCGAATGCCCTGCGTGTTTGAGTTTTTATTTTTCTTCAACGTTAAGCTGTTAAATTTCAAAGAGTGTTTACTAGCGGCGCGGCCGATGTCTGCAAATTTCAACACAAGGGCCCGATAATAGATAGGAACGCTAATAGCACATTCCTAATCTTATAATCATTGCCGGAATTAGTAGATCACTCTGTCATATAGCGGTGCAACAGGAATATTCTACAACGTATCCGGGAATACACTTATTTTCGCGAAAATAAACAAAATGGTGGATGTTAATTTAATTTCTGGCTTCGGATGTGTGGCCCGGTTTGATCGACGAATGCACCATTTTATCATTCTCTCACATTCACCATAGTGACGTACATGGTATTCATGGTACAGAGTATTTCGGTTTTTGTTATAAAAAAATTATAATATATTTTATATTTAGTTCAAAATTTCTATTATTTTACGACTACCTTAGTTTAAAAACGAACTAGACAGTACATAATGGGATACTAAATGTTTAATTCGATGATTCATGCATATTTGCCTACGTATTGCCATACATGTTGGCTTAGTTGGCTATGTCAGCTATTAGTTGGATAAGGAATGCTAAAGCTACGTGTATGCGAAAAAATTGTTCTTCAACCTCAACTAAGCACATTATGACTGAAAATGGATGAATTTCTTGGCATTTTTTGTCGTCATGGAATCTCTTTGTAACGACAATTATTTTTCTACCAATATATTATCAATTATCACTATGAAAGCACAGAATATTCCAATAGTACAATAAACCAGAAGTATTAAAATTTTAATATGAATAAGGACCTAAGTATTCAGCAAGCTTAAGTGCTGGCTGAATACTTGTGGCATGCAACATAATATTGTAAGGAACAGGGCTACATTTTATCAACAGAAGTTGAAGTTTGCAATAATAGTTAAAATAATGTTTACTTAAACTAGAGAAAAATATTTTATCATAGTTTTCACAGACATATAAGACTTCTTATATGTCTGTGGTAGCTAGCGACAAAGAATACATAATATGGCAATCCTGCCTAGCCTGTGAATTTTAAACATGACGACATTGTTGACATTTTTGAAAATCACTGACACCCACAAGAAAGATACCTAACCACCTGATCTAATAGAATGTATATCTATAAGTCAACAGCTGGGCTTGGTATCCTCGGGCTTAAGCAATCAAAACGTGCAACCGTAATCTTTCAATATTAATCGGTTCTTAATGTTGTCCATGTATATTAATTGATGTCAACAAAAAATAAATGGTTTATTTATTATCTTTACATAAAACCTTGCCTTATTATTATTTCATTTATTTATTATTATAAATATAATATTTCTATGTACCATGTAATATATTTAATAATTAATTGTCTATTGAAATATTCATACGTTTTCTAAAAAATACCTATGGTCATGGAAACCACGTCTACATGAGAGTACATGTAGATATTATAATTTTTTTATTATTATAATATTAGATGATTTGCGATACATATGGTGTGCAATATTATCTATGTATCATACCTTGTTATACAAGACTAAGGAATAGATAAATCACACATAAAGACCAAAATGGAACATAGGTGATTTTTATTCGCGTTTCTATAAAGTATTCCATGCCAATATTTATTTATGGATTAGCTGTGTAAATGTAAAATATGAAGTCACTGGTGCCAATTCTGTTGTCACAAAATTCTCTAATCTTAGCTAAAAATCTCTAAAATTTATTTTAGTCCTATCACGTTTAGCGATTTCAGAATACGAAATGTCGTTTGACAGGACTAAACTAAATTTTAGAGATTTTTAGCTAAGATTAGAGAATTTGTGACAACAGAATTGGCACCACTGTCAGATTTGTAATATTTAATTATAAAATAATTACAGGTGAATGGTCATTTTACTGTCTGCCTATCAATCCATTTAGTTCATTATTAAATTTTCTCTCTTTTCACTAAGGCGTTGGAGAATCATCGGTACCTTTTCGATGGAGCCAATTGAATTGACACCGTGAAAAGTTGAAGCACTGAATTAATAAGTACCTTGTACGATATGTACTAAGTGTATGTACCATATTAGTATGGACAGAAGAGTTTTAAAAATACGCTAGTAAGAAATCCTTTCTTTAAGGTTCCTTGTTATTCAATTAATTAAATGTCGTTTTTCTAAAGGGCTGTTATACATTTATTATAGATTCTAGCTGAGTGCATTTTAGAAAGCTTAAGAATTTATTCAGTAGTATTTTTGTCCACCTCTTGAATTATGCCATGTGCTTGCATTAGAACATATAATTTTGAACTCGGCATGGCAGTATGCGGGAATCGGAAATCGATATCTCAACCACTAAATAATAAAAACAACTACGCTATTAAATAAAACATAGAATATTTTTAGCAAAAATGATACTTCATAATAAAAAAAAATTGTTAGCAAGCAAATAGTATGCAGTGGCACTGACCCGAGCACTCACGAATAGTCAGGAATACATACGACAACAACAATAATAATAGCGCGACACTCGATGCTGTTACTGACTAAAGTCGACTTACTTACAGTACAGTTTTTACAGTACAGTCGTAAAGTATGCGTGTCTTTGTGCGTGCGTCAAAACAAGTGATTGTATGAAGTCAACCAACTTGTTGTCTATTAATGTACTGTGATTTAGAACATTTTACACATTTTACTAAGTATTTTGTAAGACTCTTATTATTTATTGTATAAAGCTAACTTATATTTTTCTGTGTACACTACACTGATAGTAAAAGACACACTAAAAATAATTATTCGTACACAACAAAATTATTTTTCAAACATTGGTCATGTACGCGTTAGTTTAATGATATTAAATCCACTTTATGAAGAATTTAATTGAACTCCACTGTTATACCTAATTATGACATAACTAATGAAAAATATGCATAATATCTTTATGAAGCAAACATGGTACTTTATTGTAACTTACAGTTACTCGAGGGATACATTGATATAAGCCAATTTTATGTGAATTTTACTAAAGGAACGCATAGTGTGTGCATCAAACGCACTTGGATACTAGTACGTCCATGGCTACTAGTTTTACTTTATTGTTTGACATTTCTTTGACATATGCATAACTGACATTTCTAGTGCGAGTTGTCCTTTATTTTTGTTAGGATTATAAGTGCCGAATACTAATAATAATATATAATGTTTAAAAAGGAATACTTTAAAATAAGTTCATAATCATGTTTCCAACGAATCATAAGACAATTTTTGTATTGGACCACACACCTTACTTTGGTATATCTTCAGACAGTCCGATAGATTTCGATGTTCCTAAAAACCGGGGATATTTGCCTGTGCCACCGATTTGTAAGTCGTTGTGGACGTGCAGTGTTGAAGCAGCGGTTGAGTATTGTAGAATCGTATGGGATCTCTTTCCAGAAGGAAAATTGGTAAAGTTTATATTAATTATAAATTGATATGTAAAGCAATGTACTGAACATAATCTTCTGCATAGTTTTAATGGCCTAAAAGTTTACTTTTGCTTAGTTTACTGAACTCCTGAATGTTTTTACCATCCCATCATATTACCTTTTTTATCAACAACTAAACTTTGTTTCATACTTTTTTGGCATTTAGGTCTTCGAATCAATTTCTGCCGAACAGAGTTGTCAAAGAGTAACATGAACTGTCTATAAATGTTTAATGACCTCCTCACATTGAATAATTTTTAAAACAGACTTGTCTAGATCTCCATACCACACGGCACATGTATATGTCCGAATGTATATTCGCTCAATATAATGCTATTATGGTTCATATACAAATAATAATACATTTTCATGTTGATATTGCTAGCCATCTGTCTTGGAAATCACTAGTATTCTTGCGAAAGTAATTTTGGTTACTTTAGCAAGAATACTAGTCATTTCCAAAAAATAAAGAAAGCTTGTTTAGGGTGTGGTTAAATTGCCACAAATACTGCCAGATACTGCTACTGACAATATGTTCACCAAAAATGCTAATAAAGTTTTGTCCGACTCAGTAATCTAATATGGAACCTAATAACCTGCATTCATCATAAGGTTAGCTAAACTAGTTACATACAAATTTGAATATTAATAATCTTCATTCTCAAAAATGTTTACAAACCTTAGTTAGTTGGACGTGTATTATCTGCACTTAGCCCTACAATTGGGTTATTGTGAGTAAGTAACCAACGCAAGATATTATTTGGTTAGCCATACCACCTCAGCTCCGTCCAGAAAGATAATAGAGGACCGATGTCGCGCAGTACCTCTTTCATTGTTTCTGGACTGTTTAGAGCTCTTACAATGTAGGAGCATGTGAGCCGGTGTCTCCTTGATCTCTATGCAGCCTCTACATAAGGGACTAACAGTGATGCCGATATTGAATAGGTGTTTGTTGAGTGAGCAGTGGCCTGTTATAATACCCTCTAGGTGGCGTAGATTTTTCCTTGTGGAATGTAGCAGTTTGCGTGACAGATGTTTGTCTAAGGATGTAAGGGCTTCCTTAGTCTGTCTACATTCCTTTGTGTCTGTCCACTGTTTTTCATGTAGTTTCATGGTTCTATCGCATAACCATGTTTTGATTTGGCAAAAGGATATCGGGCAATTGGTTCGGGTCTTACCATTATGGTGTTTGATCCTCTCTTTGCCAGTTAATCTGCAGCATCATTTTTTTATTTCATTTATTTCAAAAAGTTTTACATTTTGTGTTATTACCAGCGGCCCCACACTAGGCAAGCCTGTCCTGTGGGTACCTATTGTAATTTACCATTTAACATTAACATATTGGGCTCGGTCGACATCATTAAACCTTAAACTTAGTATCTAACGAGTTAAACAATCATTTGAGAACAAATTTTACTAATGATTATGGAACATTGATTTATTTTGTTTAAGAACGTATAAACTAAAATCTTACTATACCTGCATATAAAAATGATATTAATGTTATATTTAATTAACTATGTTATTATGTAAGTGTGTGTGTGAGCATGAGTGTGTATACATACATATATATGATAATAATAAATATATATTATAATAGTTGTTATATTTATTTGATCTGGGATTTTAAAGCGGATGAACTTAAAGACTTTCAGTAGAATTGTACGAGAGTAACAGCAACCAATTTGTAATTTTTACCTTTGCTTCTTTCACGGAGCACCGTTTAATATCACAAAAGTTTGTTACTTTGTTATATAAGTAGTGCTCTATGAATGGACTAAATCATCTAGCGAAGGATGTTTGTACTTTTGGCACTTTAACTCTGTATACCCGTCCATTTAAAAGTTTCGTGTATTCTTGAGAGTTTACTACTTCTTTATGCATTTTTACTGATAAAGTAAGAATATAGAGCTGACGAACATTTAGTACTTTACATTCTTCGTAGAGTTCTTTGGTGGGGTATCGAAATGGCTTTTGGCGCATTGTTTTAAGAACTGAGCGTTGAGCTCTTTCAACTTGTATTATGACAGTTTTAGCAGCACTCCCCTAGCAGCTTATACAGTAAGTCATTAAAGACTGGCTAAGCGCAAAATAAACAGTTTTCAAAATAGCTTTGGAGGCAGACGAACGAAGCATTTTCATAATATTAACTGTTTTTCGTATTCGACCAGATAGAGCTATTATGTGAGCTTTAAAACTCAAATTTTGATCAATAATCACGCCAAGGTACTTAATTTGATCGGTTTTCTTAATACATTTGCAGTTACAGTGTACATTGTTTTTACAAGTGTGTAACTTAAGATCAAATGAGGAACCTGGAGATGTAGCAGCTGTCTTGTGAAAACATAAGTATTTTGTTTTTTCGGCATTTAGCGTTAATAAGTTATGGCGTAGCCATGTAGCGTATCCACTGCAACGTTACTCGTTTTTGATGCAATACTTTGCAGCTCACGGTGATACTCCAGGATGAGTCCACTGTTGAAGCAGTTGCTCTTAAGAGCTTGTAGTACCACGGCACTATCCGAGATAATGCGTATCGACTTATCCTTATACCCCTTGATGTAACCGCTGTTGCAGCCCGGGTGATTCCAATACCTTCTGCTTGGAAGATAGTGTTGAGGTTTCCCAGGGCCGTTGAGTAATTGATGTTTAGGTCGTGGAAGAAGACGCCGACTCCTGTTCCTGATTTTGTTTCGGATCTATCCGTGTATATTCTCACTTCATGTATGCCAGAGCTATCTTTAGATTCTTCATGATTTTGGATGTGGTACTTTTTGTCGAAAACAATGGTTTTTGGAATGATATCACATATCGCCTCTATCATTGGAATTTCGTTGTATACTAACTCACTTTAGGCGCGCAAGAGTTATTCTATTGTCCCGTTTCCAGAGCCCTACCTTTTCAAGCCGTACGGCAGCTGTGACAGCTTCCTGCTGTATGATGAGGTGTAGGGGTTTGAGATTTAGTATTGCCTCCAGCGCTGCCGTGAGGTTGTTCTCATACAGCCTTCGTTGCCAGACAGGTGAATCGTTCTAGGCTTTGTAATTAGTGTATAACTGACCTTAGAATAGTGCGGGGCCACCAAACTATGGCGCCTTATATTATCATGGGGCGTATTATGATCGTGTAGAACCATAAGGTTATAGGTGGTTCTAGGCTCCATTTTCTCCCTATTAATCTTCTGCATTGCCAGAATGTTGTGCATGCTTTGGTATTTTTATGTTTAGGTGCTTACTCCAGTTTAGCTTATGGTCGAGTACTACGTCCAAATACTTGACGATAGGGTAAGGTCCGTTCCAAATAATTTTGGCATGTTGGTTAACTGAGTTTTCCTTTTATGAGTGAAAAGAACCAGTTCTGTCTTAGTCAGATTCACCGTCAGTTCATGATGGTTACACCAATGTTCCATAATTCTGAGGGCTGATTGCATGCGATTACAGATTATGTTTTCTGAGTCGCCTTTGATCAGAATGGTTATGTCGTCCGCATAGCCAACCTTGTAGTAGCATCTGCTGTTAAGGCGTTCCAACAGGTCATCTACCACGATGTTCCACAGTAGCGGGGAAAGAAAGTACTCCTCCTTGGGGAAAGCCCTGCGCCACTATGCCTCTCGTGGTAGAGTTCACCGTGAATTGTATCGCCCGCATCTTTAGAAGTTGATCGATCCAGCCACTAGTGGTTCTATCAACGCCAAACGTGCTAAGTTCGTGCGACTGGCTGATGCTGTTGAATTTTATCTTGTCAAAAGCTCCTTCTATGTCAATGAAGGCCCCTAGTGTCATTTATCTCGTTCAGGCCCGCAGAATTGAAGGGCTTTATTTTTTATTTTGCTCGTCAGCATGACCACACTCCGCCTGATGGTAAGCAGTCGTGTGGTCTAAGAGCAGTGGCTTCCACATCGTCCTCATAGCAGCCGAGGCGATGTTGAGGTCTCTACTTTGACGGCCTGAGAAGGTGTTTTTTCACGCCCCGCTTAAAGGACCCAGGATTGAAGGAAGAAGGAAACACGTGCCTTGGCAGAGAATTCCATGCCTTGATCGTTGGGCAGAGGTATGAGGACCCAAACTTGTTGGTGCACGCTCTAATCGACTCTACCGTGTAAGGATGGCATCTGAGCCCAGCACGTGTTATTCTGGATAGGAAAGGGGAGGGCTGGACAAGATGGAATAACTCTTCAGAGCACTCCCCGTGGTATATTCTGTAGAAACATGCCAAAGAGGCGATGTCCCTACGGAGTTGCAGAGGTTCTAGTGATGTCGTGACCTCTGGATCTCCGATGATACGGACAGCCCGCCGCTGTAACCTGTTAAGAGCGTCCAGCAAGTACTGCGCGGAGCCATCCCAAAGATGAGAACAGTACTCCACTTAAGGGCGCACTTGCGCCTTAAACAATAGGCACAGCTGCCCAGGCGCGAAGAACTGCCTCACCCTGTTCAGAACTCCGAGTTTTCGCGAAGCTTGCTTAATGACGCTCTCGATGTAGGTTTTTAAGATGGTGAGGCTGTCACGTATCGCCAGTGGAGTGTTCTTCAGGGAAGGGAGGGGAAGGAACGAAGACTTTTTTGTTGAGAACGCGCATGCCTGGGTCTTCTTGGCGTTGAACTGGACCAAGTTCTTGGCACCCCATTCAGAGATGCGATCCAAGGTCTGGTCAAGTTCAACGACAAGATCCTGTCTTTTCCCCTCAACCTCAGCCTGTTTGGTCTCAGGACGTCCGACATATCGCCCATGCACGGTACTGTCATTCGCATAACAATGTATGTTGCAGAGATTCAACATATCATTGATATGCAGAAGAAAGAGCGTAGGGGATAAGACAGACCCCTGAGGCACTCCTGCATTGACCTGCATAAATTTGGAAGCGCGACCGTCGCAAAGGATCCGAATACGACGTTCTGCAGGAAACTTGCAATCCAGGTGCACAGTTGAGGGGGCAAGCCATAGGCCGGAACCTTGGAAAGAAGAGACCGGTGCCAGACTCTATCAAAAGCTTTGGCTATGTCTAGGCTGACAGCCAAAGACTCGCCGTGCTTGTCCATAGCCTCACCCCAGAGGTGCGTGACGAACGCTAGAAGATCACCCGTTGATCGTTTAGCCCGAAAGCCGTATTGGCGATCGACCAACGATCGATCAACGAGTGATCCTCCAGGTAGCGGACAATTGGGGTGTTTATAATCCGCTCGAACACCTTGGAGAGCACCGAGGTGATAGCTATGGGTCGATAGTTGCCTGGCTCGGAACGGTCCCTCTTTTTGGGAATCGGTTGAACGTTTGCCTCCTTCCAATCCTCAGGCGCAGTGCCTGCGGCGTAAGACGTCCGGTATAGGCGCGTAAGTGTGGGAGACAACACCGCTGCACATTTCTTGAGGACCACAGCTAGGATACCGTCGGGTCCACTGGCTTTCCGAACATCGAGAGACTGCAGTATCGCACGAACGTCACGTTGCCTAATATGTATATCAGGCATGGTGTAGCCGCAGTTGGCAATGTTAGGCGGCTGCGAACCGCAGTCATCGATTCGGGAGTTAGCCGCAAAGAGATTTGCAAGCAGATCTGCTTACTCCTGCGGCCGATGAGCCAGTGATCCATTCAGATATTTCAAAGGGGGCATCCCCTTTCTCTACGACTATCCCATTTTATGATATAGCGTTCCCCTACACCAACCGTAAGGTTATATTAGAGGAGCCGCTGTACCTTCCAGCGCCCGAGAGCACCTTCCGGGTCCAGTTATAGACAGGTCTTGTCCCCAAATCTTGACTCTCCACCCTAACCTCAGAAATCCGGTTCTAGTAAGCGAGCTACCTCGTGCCCAAGTGACACTACCTATTCTCCAGATAGGCACCGGTGCAATAAAGCCGCTCACCACCCGCAACTCGGGGAGTTGCTAACGAAAACCTCGCTGAAGCCGACGGAGAAGCCGCCTCCCATATCTCCAGTATGGTACCGGAGCTGTGTAAGGCACGCTCACTTCTTGACATACATCCGTACGCCTACCCAAATAGGCCTACAAGCCGGGTGTGGCCCGAGTCACTCCAGCTATGACTCTTACTTGCTGAGCAGGCAAGCGCCCGAGATGCGTTGCGGCAGTGAAACCACACTGCCACTTCGCTAAAGGCAACTCCGTGCCTCATGCGACCGACTGGTTCGCACTGGCCGCGCCTGAGTCCGACGCCCGAACGCAACGTGCTTGCCGAGCAAACGAACATGTCGTCCTCAGCGGCCAACCACATACCCCTGCGAGTCCAATACCAATGTCAGGCACCGCGCACTCTAGTCAGCGGTCGATAGAACACGCCTTTCGAGGCGCAGTGGGCCTTCTGACCCCGCAGTACCCTGGTCCAAAGGGGGAGACCCGTAGTTCTCCCCCCGAAACCCTATCTACTCGGGTCCTGAAGATAGGGACATCTCAAAGGGGGCAGCGAGGTCTGGCAGAAGTTGGACTGCACGGCTTTGGCCAGGCGCCAATAGCTACAACTGTCCGTAGTATGCGCCATGAGTTCCTGGCCGAACCGTGCGACGCGCTGTACACCCGCTCTTAAGTATGCCCTCTTGCAGACCTTTGTGGCTTGGTTGAACGCTGCCTTCAGGTGATCCACGTTAGAGTCGTGGAGAGCGCGAGCTCTGGTCCAAGCGCGGTACGCTGTCTGTTTGCGTTCAACAGCATCAGCGCATTCACGACCGAACCAGGGCCTTTTCCTGCCACCGCTCGTGACATCACTGTATGGAATATAATATTCCATACCCAGGATGATTTCACCAGCGTCAGCAGTAGCGCTCTCTGATGGATCCCTGTTCTCAAAGGAGCGTTGAGCCCAAGGGATGGATGCGAAGTACTCCCGCATTCCATCCCAGTCTGCTGACGAGTAGTGCCACAGTCGTTGTCTTGCCTCCTCGGGTCGTGGGGGCGTAACAACAACAGCTGTGGCACAAATCAGACAGTGGTCTGAGGTGCCTAGAGGAGCACGAATCGACACACTGTACCGGTTCGGGTTACTCGTCAGCAGCAGATCGAGCAGAGAGGGCGCCTGACCTGCAATGTCCGGTATCCGGGTGGGCTGGAGTACCAGTTGAGACAGGTCATGCGTGAGAGCGAATGTATGGGCAATTCGTCCCGCGTGGTCTCTTTTGGGAGAACCCAACCAGGTCTCATGGTGGCATTGAAATCTCCCAAGAACACCAACTCAGCGTTCGGAAACTGCTCCTGCGCGTCGTCTGCCGCCTGACTCAGTTAATCAAAGAGTCGAGTTGTCTCAGCGTCTCCTGAATGGGATCGGTAGACCGGCACATGTAGATTTGGCTGAAAGAGTCATGATCTACGTGTACCCAAAGGACAGAAGGAAGGGTCCTCTAGGCAGTGTAGACGGCGACAGCAAATATCCGCCCTAACAAACAAGCATACCCCGGCTTTCGCGAGGAAACACTCATCTAGCACGTAGCCGGGATATTGCAGGTAGGTCGTGTCTGCAGGACGGCGTATTTGTGTCTCCGTTAGAAAAAGCATTGCCGGCCAAACCGTCTCCAGGTGGTGATGGACGGCATTAAGGTTATCGTGGAGTCCTCTGATGTTAATAAACTCCACGACACAGGAAGAGGAAGCAGCGGTGGGGTTACAGCGATTGGCTGCTGTTGAACGACAATGCTTTGTTCGTACTGCCATAGAGTGAAAGGAAGGGAAATCATGAAAAAAAATAGGCGCCTATTCACGCAGCAAAGTGGGGCAAGGCGCAGAGTAAGTTTCGTCATATTACTGTGTGGTATGGCGATAGCCGATCCGACGGACGGAAGGTACCCGAAAGTGGTCGCCGGGACCCACCCTCCGGTCACCATCCGGCACAACGAGCCACCTCGAGATTATGCGCGGCATGATGAGACAGCCAACCAAGTTGGTTAGACTCGATTGGGCCTCTGGACTATACCGCGGACGGCCAGCAGAGCACCGTTTCTACGGCTCTCTCTGGCCGCCGGGTTGACTCGCGCCACCCACACAATGACTCTATGGATACTCTGCAGGTCCCTCGTAAGCTGCAAGAGTCGTCACCTCATGCTTAGGCCTCCATCACTCATTCACCGAACGAAACACTGCTGTTTCACGTCGATTTTCTGTGAGAGAGTAGTACTTCCCCGGTCGAGCCGGCCCATTCTGAGATTATCTACCTTATTAAAAAAAAATACAGGATAAGAGACTGAGAGATCGATTTTATCATTTAAAATTTTCAGAGTCAATATAATAGGCAGTTACTTTTTTTATACAGCCTTCTATGTCCTTTGTCTATGCATATGAATACTAATATCCAATTGTTTAACTTTTTACAGGGTCTGCCAATCTGAATTTGCATTAATGCAGTCTTTTTTAAAAAAATATCTCAATTTATGACCCAGTCTCAGAATAAATTTAAAAAACAACACCACACATTAATTTTAATATATACCATATATTGATAGATTCTTATGATTTTTTTATTTTCTTATTATTCTAGGTGAGATTTGTAGTTAGTGACTCAGCAGCACACATATTGAATACTTGGGCAGTAACACAGCAGAATCTGACTCATGTAAGTATAAAAACTAGTTGTATATACAGTAATAAGTAACTCCACCTTACAGTAGTAGACTGCAAGCATGCGCTTTTGTGTTGTGCTCCTGGGGAGTGTAGGGTTACAGGCTATTTGCAGAGATCTTTTTCATTTTCTTAGCGTTTCAATTACAATCATGCTACAATCTTGAAGATATAATATGCTGTAAGAGAAGTTAGCCAATGTGCTCCTTACCCTATCCTGCCCTGCCCTGGTAGCATAGCCCTTTCTTTGAAGAGTTGTCAACTCATGAGTAGTTATTCCAAGAAACCATAGGTTACCATAATCATTCATCATCAAGCTGGCCATATACTTGAGACGAAAAAAATTACTATCAAAGTCAAAGTCAAAGTCAAAAATCATTTATTTATTATATATTAAGTAACACTTATGAACGTCAAAATATATGGGTTAGTGAGTTTACTAAGTTACTGAAGCTACATTTAGATTATTTGCTAGGTTCAGGCAAAGGGTTGAGCCTACGAGAAGAAACCTGCAAGAAACTCACGGCCACTCTTTTAAATAAATATCCACAAAAGTGTTTCATGTTTTTGTCCTTATTATATTTGTAGATTCTAAATGGCTTGTGCCTAGTGGGCCCCGTGCGACGAGGTGCTGGCGGTGACGTGGCCGGTCTTTGTGCCGCCATTGAAGGCCTTGGTGAATCCTCTCCTGCGCAGACCTCAAGACCTGCTGATAGACTTTTCCAAAATCGGTAAGCTATGATCCCGATCTATGATAGATCTTATGTTATTTAATATCTGGTTAAAGACTATTTTCTCATAAAGAAATTAACATTTCACTTAGATGATACCACTTTTTCTCTATAAAGTGTAAAAATGGTGTCATCAATATCCGAATGCTTATGTTTATATAAATACACTAGCATTAAACTTCGACATTCGGACATTAAATTGTAGCTTAGTAATATAACAATATAAACAAAAGATATAATCTTGTTCAAATTATTTTTGCATGTGGGTACTAGGTACAACAAATCACAGTTAGCAAGACTACGACAGTAAGGGCTTGTACTACCGCCTCCAGATAGAATTTATCTATTAGATAAAAGTCGCGCCATCTCTCTTCTTTAACCTAACACGAGTGAGACAGCATACAATTTATCGTTCAGATAACTTTTACTTGTTAGTGGTAGGAGTGACCGTAAGAAATATTAACATATACACACAGGAAGATAAAAAGTTCGATCCGTGTCACAATATATTATTTGTCTTCAGAACAGTTTTGATTTATTTAGTATTTCAGATCTGTATATTAGCTCAAATTCTAATAATAATTTCCTGCCGCGATCTTTATATGAGTTGTTTATCTGTTTCCAGTGGCCGTATAATTTGTATAACTAGTGCACGAGACGATGATTCGATCAGGAGTCTCGCGGAAATTGCACACAACACACTCGTTCAACAGAACAAGAAAGCATCCGTTGCACCCCCAGCTTCTACCTCAGAATCTACCAGTACAACACCTCAGTAAGTTGAATGAAAAATTAAATTAATTCAATTATATGTATAGATACCGCAAATTCTTCAAGTGGTAATAGTTATACGTTCTACGATCAATTATTACCGTGTTTCCTGTATCTTGTGCTTCCTATATATCCAACGTCGCGGCAATCTTTACTAACATTCAAACAACGGACATAAAACCCAGACTCGGAACAATTTTATTATTTGTGGATCACCTAAATTTTTGCCCCGTGTGGGGGTTGAATCTACAACACTCGGCGCTTAAACTTAGTAGTTTCGCCTTCCTTGCTGTAAATATATAAAAGCTTTATATTATAATAATACTAGCTTTTGCCCGCAGCTTCGCTCGCGTAAATGTAGGTTAGGTTTACAATATAATCACCTAACGGTATGAAATTACTTTAAGACCTATTCTCATACCTACCGAATATACATAAAAAGATCATAAAAATCGGTGGAGCTGTTATAGAGGAGAGCGCCCACAAATATCGTGACATGAGATTTATATATATATATATATATATATGTAGATTAATGGTTAGTTTGTTAGACATTGCAGCAATTTGCTCTATTATAGGAAGATGGGTACGGATGGCACAATGGTTTATATGGGTGTCTCGCCATAGCCACCATGCGCAGTGCTGTGTGAACACAGGACATAATTTTTTTTGATCCACCAGTATTTCATCTAATTCTAGGTGTGGTTTGTGTATGGTGTTCAATCTTTGTAAAGTCCCTTGGATAATCCCTGATGCGGAAGGTGCCTTTTTAGTACATCATTAGGTTGAATATAAGTTTTCACATGAAGGTAATGCCTTCTGATTCTGTTACGGCGGTTAGACCAGATGCCAGAACATTTGATGATATTAAATTCAACATACCTTTTACAAATGTTTATGTCAGTCGGAGCCGACCGCTTTACTTACTTTCCGAATCGTAGTGTGACTTTTATTCCACTTCGCATGGTCATCCATGCGAACGTTGGTCAGCTCACAGGTCGATCCATCTGTATAATAAACCTAACTTAAAACTTTGTTACTTATTAAGTGTTTTTTATTTTCAGGTGCCTAGTAGTGCACTACTGCCATTTAGTAATTATAAATGTAACACCAGAAAAGGCTGAAACTAGAGTTACAAATCAACCACTAACAGAGGTAAATATATGTTTAGGTACAAACAAGTATTTATATGCAACAAAATGTCGATATATGTTGTAGAAATATTTTTCTTATTTGACTTGACTGCGTTTATACTTTATTGATCTTTTGTTGAGCAAGTTTACATTGATAAATCTATCTTTAATACATAGGTACAATGCGTACTACATACAATTACAAAATAAATGTCTGATTAGTATAACAAAAAATGTAGACTTAGATAACTCTTTAATGTTCAAAGATCACAACAAGAAGACTGAAATATTTATAAAACATTTACAACAAGCATACTGTCAATAGAATCTTGTTATGATTTTTGGTTTAAATTGAGAATAATCTAGAAAATGAATACCAAGGCTATTCATATGACAATTACGTGTGGTTTTATACTGTTTTCCAATTTGCAGATGGGAGGTGGTCTTATGGGTGTAGAAGTTATAGTAACACGAGCAAGTGCCTTAGCTAATTTATTAGGACGACTGGTGTTGCCACACTACCGGCTTGCTACTACCACTGTCACTGGCATTCCTATGAAGGTATGTATAGTATAATATGTCAAATCATCGACATAAGTAGCTCTATATTAGGTAAATAAATTTGTAACAGTATTAAATAAAATAAAATCTATCAACCACTGTTAACTAGTGCAACCACTCACTGCAGTGCAAAGTTCAGGGTCAGAATCGTCTTCAATAATGTATTCCTTTTCTTAAATTCACTTGTCCCTATCTGCTACAATCTAGATCAAATCTATTTTATCAGAGCACAGTCCGTTTTGTTGCTGCCCACTATTTTGGATACAATTTATAGTTATTCGATCCCCTAGCTTCGGCATGCGATAAACGTAGCCTACCCTTTTAATTTCGCGACCCTAGCGAACCCCTTGACCGATATCCTGAAATTAAACTACAATATACGGATTTTATCGCGTTGTTTATTTATCACTGTATTACATAATTTTGAAACTATTACACTACTACTACTATTGAATTTTACTAATTTATAAGCTTATAAGCCTATTTAAACTATTAAAACTATTTATATTTAGGTATTTCTTTCCATATATTGGTGTCTTATTCCTCAGGGACCTATATTTATTTATTGTATTTCTCATCACGCATCCTTGGATTGCCCACCATACCAATCGAAAAAGATTGACAATACCGGCAATTGATAAATTGTCCCGAGGATGCCTTACGCAGAGGCGAAAGATGCTTCGACGCGTATTTTGCGTTCAAAGCGGAATACTGCAAGTCGGATTACGCCTAGATCCCAAGACGCGGCTGTCCATCATCACAGTAATTCGCTATTACCAACCTTTTTCTATTGTAGCAGTGCTGGGCAATTTAAGGATGCTTGGTGGATACCCAGCGATGACTCTAGGCCTTGATCGAGATAGTCTTTCGGCGCCTTATATATTTCTTACCGCATTTGTCCTTTTCGCGCCCCTTGCCATGTGGCGCTTAGAGTGACCGTTCCTCTCGCTTAACGCCTAGACCGGTGTTGTGGGTTCCTCTCTTTAATTAGTAGAATTTGATACTTATGTAATTCTTATAAAACACACATGACGCGAGTGCGTCTTGCAACGGCTATACTTTGATAAAAAGATACTAAAGTTGCCGGTATGAATTATGCAGGAGGAACAAAACGCAAGTTCAAGTGCCAACTATGACGTGGAGATTATACACTCAGCAGAAGCGCATGCAGGACTGCGAGCCGCTCAAACGCCTGCTGAAGCGGCGGAATCTGTAAGTATCCCCTTCATGCTTCACATGATATTATACTAGTTTTTGCCCGCGGCTTCGCTCGGTCGGTAACGGATTTTTTTCTGGGTGCAAGGTAACAAGCCTGAGCTTAGTTTGGGCACCAGTCTCCCACAATATTTAAATGTTGTCGGATTCTGATAATGTATGCAATTATATGGTGGTGAGAAAAATAAAAATGTTATTATAATTATTATTGACAGCGTGTATGCGAATTTTCATGATTATCGGTTAAGTAGTTGAGGCGTGAAAGCGTCACAAACGAACAAACTCACATTTGCATTTATAATATTAGTTAAGATAGTAAAGATGTAAACTAAAGTATTGCAATGTTATTCCAGTATTTTTCATATTTATAGTTGGTAAAATATGCTTGACAGATGTCATCCGTATCAAGTTATTAAATTCCGTATTTAATGACAGTGAAATGAAATGTACGAAATGAAATACTATAATACTTACTGACGATTCTTGCGATCTCTTAAGCATACTTCATATCACTGAACGACGATTTTAATGAATACCTATTTTTATGTGGGTCTCTGGATGGTTTAGAACTTTAGAACTTTAGATTTACATCGCTATTAATATTGAAATATCATAACATAAATCGAGATGAAACGTTTTATTCATAATTTGCAAAAAGATAAAACAATTTAAAGTTCGGATTATTTTAAACGTGTACATATTTTCATGAATAATTTATTTTTCAACACACATTGTATAACAAAATACAGCAATGACTTTAGTCTCGTCAATAAGAATGATGTCTTTTTCCACAGGTAGTGTTAAGATGGTGGACGCCACGGGGGGCTGAAGGCGGTGCGGGGGGGTGCTCAGGCGCGCTATGGCGAGTGACCCCCGCTGATGTAGCATCCAGACCTTCCGCCTGCCTTGTGAATTTCCTACTCAATGGACGCTCTGTAACATTGGAAGTGCCTAGGTATGTATGTCACAACACAATAATATTTCGTTCCCGTACGCATCGGGAGTAAAGTATACGAATATCTGCTAAAGTGTAAAGGAAAATCTTTGGTTGCAAGTCAATTTCTAATCTAGCTTATATTTTTTATATACACAAAATACTTTCGTCTTTGTATATCCGAAGACTGAGGCTAAGAAAGGTTGGTAAAGTTTATCCTGTAGATGATCTACAGGATACTATTTTATACTCAGTGGTGCACCGATGGGCGGTTATCAACAAAAGATCAATTATTCGTATGCCAAATTAAGATATAGATAAATATTCGAATCCATTAACTGTTAACATAGATTGTATTAGCTATACGACAAATCTACATGCCGCCAAGTTATACACGCGGTTCGAAGGAATAAGGGCATAGAAATATATGGTAAGAGTTAATAAAAAATAATGATGGCAGCATATTTTATTTACTACGGCATGATGAAATCTGTAGTCTTTGCGTGAATTTATGTATGTAGGTAGTATTTTTTATTTGTACCTTTATGCTTAAATTTAGTAATCAGTGAACGCATTGTTTCTGAAACACCTAAGGTAAATGTGAACGTTTCCGAACTAAGCTATGAAAAGAAAACTATTGTATTGCTATCTCGCTTTGCCCGCTAGAAAAAAAACATGCTAAAAAGAAGTGTTTAAATATCGAAGAAGCTATTTGTTATGAAAGGTGTTTTCATTTAGTTTGATTTCACTCCTACATGTATATTAGAGGTAGAAAGTAATTTCATAGCATTCGCATAATTATAATGATAGCATTTTTAGCGTTAGACTTTTAATTGCGTATTGCGTGTATTATGGAAGCATGAACATATTTTTATTTATCGCATAGGAAAGGCGGCGGCCGTTCAGCGTCCCATGTGCTAGCGGCTCAAGGAGGTGAGCTGTGGATCGGAGCGTTAGGCGGCCGCTCGACCTACGACGACCCGCCTGCTCTCTCAGAGGGCGCTGGCGGGCGGGTCACTGATTACAGGTAACTTATTTTATTTCGTGAAAACCTCATTGTCTATTGTCATGAATAAAATAGTTCAGATTGATCCTTATTATTAAACTAAATGCTTGTGTTCCCAAGTATGAAGAGGTCAACTTTCTCCTAACCGAATTTGGCTGAGTACCATGTTGTCGATTCTGGTTACTACGGATATCAGAGCATTTGGAGGTATTGTGTCCATATATCGACTATTATAGATGTTCATGACGGCTGAACCCGATGACATTACCACTTCGCCAAAACACATATATATTTTATAGCCTACTAGAGTTTGCCCGCGGCATCGCTCACGTCAGTCTAGATTTTGTTAATAACTTCTATCATTCGAGAACAGTACTTTTTTGTAGATGCAAGGTACCCTACGTATAACTTCTCTTTATCCTTGACAACGTGTAGAGAAATTTATGATGAGTAGTTTCGTCGAGTAGTTAAGGCGTAAAAGCGCAACAAACAAACGAACTCACTTTCGCATCCTAACTTGATATTATAAATGCGAATTTTCGTTTGTTTTTATTATTTTTCAGCATCATGAAATTTCGCAAACGCGTTGTCAAGAAAACAGAATAGGACATACGGTACCTTTCATCCTGGAAAAAGTACTGTTATTACCCTAAACTAAACTACATTTACGCGAGCGAAGCTGCAGGCAAAAACTAGTTTATAATATTAGCAAGGATCTAACAAATCATAAGCTTTATACCTATTCTAGAATAAAAGAGTTCGGCGCTCTGATGCAACAGAACCGCCTCCACCCGCTGCGAGGCGCGGGCGCCAACGGCCGGGCGCGCGCGCGCCTGCAACGTCACACCACGTACTGGCCGCTCACTATCTCCTCCACGCTCATATTTAACTTGGGTTCTGTGAGTTCAATTCTAATTACATACAATTATTTTTTAAAAATTACACGTCCGCAGTAGTTTATTGATTCTCTCATCACTGCCACTGCGTGCGCCGAGTATGGTTTCGATACCTACACGGGACAAACATTTGTGTGATCTACCAATGATTGTTTCGAGTCTGGATGATCTCTGTGGCCATTGTTTGAATGATTGTGAAGTCACTCGCAATACAGGAATTATTATTCACAAAGGATTGGCTTCTTTTAAAAAGAAAAGGAATCATATTTAGCATTTACGCAACATGAATTCAACTTATTTATTATACAGTATCTCGTGTTTTATTGATGTTGTCTTAATAGGAAAACAATATGAAGTAAGGCTTAATTAAATATGTCACCTTGATTAATCTGTACAGTTTCATAGCAATGTTGAATTTTTATTATATTTTTATAATGTCTTTCAGAACTGTTGGCCCAATAGGGTAGTTGCCTATGTTTAATTTTGTACATTATTATATACACAACAGCAAAAAACAATCAAAATAAATTGTTTTGCGCAAACAGTATCAATTGTATTAATTGATTACAAAATTTAACTTTAAATTTCGATATAAATATGTAACGGATTTAGTGGGGATATCTTTGTATTGCTCTTAGGACAGCTGCATTTAAATAACAGTTACGTCATATTTTATATCGTGCATACTTTTCCTGCCATTTGACGATTGTCATAAAAATTAAAGATATTTTAAATTTATTCATAAATAAATAATTTAATAGCGTTTCAAATCTTCTAAATCTTAGTAACTTATTTATTTCTGAATAAATTTTTTTATTTTTTTATTTTATGTAATGTAATTATTTGACTTAAATAATAATAAAATATTAATCAAGTAGGTACCCTATTTATATAATGTTTATGTATTTAACGCAGGTATTAGAACCGCTGACCCGGCTAGTGGTACAAGAGAGTTTAACAGACGACGAGGTGGACACGTGTCGTAACGTACTACTTTCGCTACTCGGCATGGAGTCACGACACGAGTTCCCCACTTCGCAGTTACCTTCTAACATGAGGTATGGTTTAAACATTTTATTCAGTTTTAGTCTAAATGAGTACAGCCGTCATAGCATCTAGCAACTTTATCAATTTGCCAGATATACAGGGTGATTTTGAAATCGTGTAATTCCTTTTAACCACGCATTCTACTGGTGATATAGAATAACCCTGACAATATTTTTTCTTAATTAGAATAATGGTTTCGGCAAAATTAGAGTACAGATTTTTTTCATGAAATGATTTCAAATAGTCATATTTTAACCACCTGACACAATCTTAATATTTTACTAATTTAAAAATAATAACATAACAATAACTGATGTCGTAAATAATAAGGGGCAATAAAAAGGACCGCCCGTTATTATTTACGACATTAAATATTAATGTTTTTTTATTTTAATCAGAAAAAAAATAAAATTGCCTCGGTTGGTTAACATATGACTATCTGACACCATTTCACGAAAAAAATGGAAAAATAATTTTTCAAAAAAAATAATTCTAATTAAATAAAAATAAGGTCAGGGTTATTCTATATCACCAGTAGAATACGTGGTTAAAAGGAATTACACGATTTCAAAATCACCCTGTATGATAAAGTTGCCAGATGCTATGGATAGACTCGTTTTCTTTATTTGATAAGTGGTAGCTACTCCTCATGCACTTTCAAGGGCATACGCAGCCGAGCCTCTGATTATCGTGATAATAATACCCTCTTCAAGCCTTATTAAAAAGGAAAGGACAATCAAAGCTCTCAGAAAATAACGCAGTGGGAAATTAACTAACCAATTCCGTGTTTCTTAAGCGATTAAATACCTGTTATGACTCAATCCATCACCATCATATGTTCATATGCACATTAGTGATGAAATCACAACAAACCATATTATGTCATCCTAACTTAATATTAAAAACGTCTAAACTAATCGACCAATCATCATGAAAGTTCGCATATACGTTGTCAGAGGTACATTAAAAATCGTAAGGTATTGTTACGTGCTGGGTTCGACGGATAAGAATATAAAACAATATTACCGACTAAAACACGTTTTATTTTAACACACAATTAACTTTAATACACAACAAACACTATACTACACTTTTCCACTGTAACTGCTTCAAACTCCGTAGTATTTTCGCTTCCGTTCGCTTCGATGAACACTTGACCGCTTACGATAGACTGCGACTACGATAAACTGACCCGGCGGCGCGCGTGCGCTCTATTTATACGCGGGTAAAGCGTTTCTGGAGTTTTCTAGAAAACTTCATACACGGTACCTTACAGCGCGATGATTTGAGTTCCGTTCGCTTCGATGAATACTTGACCGCTTACGATTGTAAAGCGTTCTCTCTACACGACTCATACCGACAAATACGTTGTTCCGTAAGATGTCAATAGATGGTGCTGTAATAAATTATTAGAAGCGACTGTCGAGTCTTCCCCACAGTGCCGTCAGATGGCACTAGCCGTAACAGTATGTTTCATCCTGAAAAGATACTGTTCTCGAGCGACTAAAGCCGTGGACAAAAGTATATATCATAGTTTGAAAGCACGTTCGTGAAAAGGATGTAATGTGTAAAATTGTAAGAAGGCACGCAGTGCCATATAGGAACGTTTTCAAGGGGAACTGATATACACTACTGCGATGGTGAGCAATACGAGGGAAGAAAAATCACGATGGTACTATTACGAAAGTTTTGTCAGAGTATTCCTTGTGGAACAGCTGTGGGGCTCTAAGTTTTATACGGCTCCAATCTCACTCTGGGATTGGAATCATTGATGACTTGAATAGTTTTTGCAGCTCTTGCACCTGTTAGGAATCGAGGTCCTATTAAAAATCACTGCCTACACTTAAAGGCCAAGTAAAGGCTAAGTATAGTGTGAAATATACTTGAAGGCCTTGTTCAGACAAGTTTCCTAAATTCTGGAGATTCTACACATTGTAAATTATTCAGATTTCATATTTCTCTGGTTAACCCGACATGCAAAGGATTTGTAATTAAGTGAAAATATACATTTTCAGTAATAATTTAGCTAATGAGTTAAGTTCTCAAGTGATAAACAGGATCCAATTATTAAGCACCACTTTTTGCCCGAGGTTTTGCTCGCGTTGAAGTAGATTTTGTCAATAAATTTGTATCTCTCGGCAACAGTAATTTTTTCTGGATAAATGGTCCTGGTTCAAGGATCAAAGGTTACCGTATATTCTTTTTTGTACCCCTTAAAAAGTGTATGCGAAAGGAAAAAGCCCATTCCAGACCTACTAGTGGACACCAGAATAAGACTTAAATGAATTGTGCTTTCATTTAATATTTATTCATTTTTAAGTTAGGTTATAACCCCGCCAAGAGTCTATTACCATTTCTGTATTAAAATGGGAATACAACCTGCTGATAAACAATGAACTACAAATAATATTACTGGATGTTGCCAGAAAAAGAATGAGAATCTATTTAAGTATTGTTATATTTTAATTCTAATCGATTGGGGAGCATATCAGAGCCAATGGTACATATAGCGTTGAAGTGTGCAGAGAGGAAAACAGCAACCTACTTGGAGAATTTATAAATAATAGTTGCTGGCTTTTAAGAGCAAAAATCCACAGCAGGCATATAAGCCGCAAAGTATATTTTGTGTACTTATTAATAAATCGTAATCATTCTGGAAGGGAAGCACTATAGCAGTACTACTGTAATTGTATTGCCGGCAAACGCACGGTTGGTTGCTGTTAGCGACGTAATTATATAATTCTCATGTTTACTTACATTACCTTACTTAAATTATAATATTATTATTTCTTGTAAAGAGTGTGCGATATGTGCGCGGCCCGCGGCAGACGCGGGGCGGGGGTAGCGGACGCGGGGAGGTGGCGCGAGCCGCGAGCGCTTTTGCATTCCCGACCGCGAGGTAGGCAGCAGATGCAGTGACTATATGGGCCCAACACAAGTCGCACGCTACTTGGTTTGTCCTGTACCTACCTTCAATACACGCAGTTATTCGGAATTTGATAATTTCATTTCTCGGTATTGCCCACGCCCACATCATTAACAGTTGCTGTTCACATGTTATGACCATAATATGGTATATGGGCTGGGGTAGATTTGAAAAAATTTTTATGCCTCCTGCTCCTTTCTTAGAATATTTTCAATATCATATATTAATAATATATGATATTGAAAATATAGAAGATAAAAACTAAATGTTTTCTTATTTATAGCCCGGACCGAGCTGGCTATCTGAAACAGAAATTAAGATTAGTGAACAACAAATTACAGATACAAATTGGGATTTATAAAACCACAAAAATCAGTACTTACCTGAGTATGGCACAAAAAAAATAACCAGTAAACAACCTTATACACGCAGTTTGAAGAATGTGAAAATTTAACTGATTTTAAAATGCATTTCATTATGCAGAAGATTTTTATATTACAAAAAGAACAAAGACAGATAATTTAGTCATTTTTCAACACAAGAATTAGAAAAGTCGTTAAATATTTGCATTAAAATGGCTCAATTGTTGGAATATCATGAAGAAATAGAAAGACTTAAGATAAAGAAACAAGTTAAGAAAGAAGTCCATTACGTTCACCTAACCCATATTTAGACGAGGAAAATATACCTACTCAGGGTAGGCGGTCGTTTGCGACACGTGAATTTGTCTTATGACATGAAGAATCCTATATTTTAGGAAATAAGAACCCGCTAACTGCTTTAATTATCGCCGATGCGCACCTCAAGACACTTCACGGTACTGTTCAGATAATGTTATGTTACTTACGCTCCAAATACTGGATTATCAGAGCTAAGTCACTCGTGAGGAAACATATCCACAGGTGCATGATATGTGCTCGATGGAATTCTTCTACTAAGACACAGATTATGGGTGACTTACCTGCATAGAGAGTTACTCCTAGAAGACCTTTTCTTATAGCGGTATTGATTTCGCAGGGCTATTCCATACTTTAACGTCAAAAGGACGAGACAACTAAACAACAAAAACCTACGTGGCAATATTTATATATACGGTCAGGTGCAAAAGTCGAGAAGCAATTTTGAAAAGCGATAGAATGACAACAAGTTTTAGTTACGACCCTTTTTCAATAAAATCATTGCACACATATATAATTTTTTTCTTAAATTAGAAACCTCGATGACTTGTTACTAAATTATTATATTTTCAAATCCACCCGATTTAAAAATATAATAATTTCTCACTTTAATAGAATTATGTGATGTTGTTGGTTGGTGATCTTTGTTACGAGCGTTTGTGTTATTATTATTGCAATCATTTTTTAAATATCTTGATTGAAAGTTTACATTTAAAATACAAACTAATATAAATATTGCATCCAGGGCAAATATATGTCATAATTATGGTCTTACAATATTATGTAATTATGGTCTTAATATATCTTAAATTGCCGACGAAACTAGACTAAACTCTAAGAGTAAGTTATTTTTAAATATTATGTTATGGTATTGTGATTTACGATTTCACTGTTAAGGAATATATCTACGATTATGTCATAAGATTTTTGATTTTATTTTAGAGAAATACTGTAAGTCGTTGGGTGAAACGATTTGAAAAAGAAGGAAGCTTAAAAAGTCGGGCGGGAAGTGGAAGACCGCTTCTTACTAACCAAAATAAGCAAAGATGAATGGTGAATGCTTATGAATTAAAGGGTATCATACCGACGAGACCGTTGCGAACTATGTGTGCTAATATTGTGACCTCCATATTGCATAGACGTCTCTTGAGCTGTATTAAGAACAATGGAGATCACACTAAATATCAAACAAATTTGTTTCAAATAGAGGGCGTGCTGGTTGACGATGTTAGAATTGAGATTAAGCATCAATCCTCTTTTCCTTGTGAAAAAGAATAATTAAGCTATAACCTAAATTGTCATTATTATTGTAAAATATTATTTGTAAGTAAAATGAATCTAAAAAGTAAAGACTAAATATGTTTTTTATTATATAATATTCAAACATTTACGGAAAATTTAATAAAAGTTCATTTTCGGTAATCATATTTTGACATTGTTTTTATAATGAAATATCATTGTTATAAATAAATAAAATTTTGTTTTTCCTAATTATAAATTGCATTATTTATTTATTTATTAATAATAAAAACAAGGTGATTTTTAGTAATTAAACTAATTCTGATAAATAATAATTATTATAATAATAAAATAATTACATTTTAGTTTAGTTCCTAAAAAAACACTTTGGGCTTTTTTATCACTCTAGACAAAAAATAACGTTTACCTTTATTATTTAAAAAAATCAGTAATAAAAAAATAAGTAGTGGAAGTAAAGGGCCCAAGGATTTGAACCACCGTCATTTTATTTTAGTGATAAAGTGAGAAGACTAGCTCAGCTATCGCAACCTGCGTTACATTAGGCAAATTTAAGCATTAATTGTAAATGCTGACTAACAGAGACACTGTTGTTGAATATAATTTTTGTGTCGCCTTGCACACATGCGCATGACGAACTTCACCTACTATCATTACATTAAATAATGTTTAATTGTTTGCGTTAAAACATCACACATACAAAGATATTCGCTCGGATCAATAAGCGAATGTGAGCCTTACGATGCTAGTCGACTTTTCTCTTTGACTGTACATATGTGTACCAAACCGATCCACATAGAACTGGTTAGTGATCTTAGTTCAGAAGCCTTCATAGGTGCGTTTAGACCTTTTGTAGCCAGGAGAGGTAAGTGTAGTCATCTGTGGAGTGATTGCGGAAGAAACTTTGTGGGTGCGGACAAACAACTATACATTCGTACAAAGAAAATGAATATTGTAATATAGTGACTATGGATAGTAGTCCATTTAATAGGAGCGGTATAACGCGCCGTACTCCCCCACCTACAACTCCTCAAAAACCTAGACCTAAGCCCAGTGAGAAAATGGAAATAGCGTCAACCCCGGAGATACAGGGTTAGATGGGGTCTTTTAAGCAGTGCTTAAATGAAGTTTGTGTAATTGCATCTGAAGGCAAGCTAAACTCGGCACAAAAACTCAAAATAAATACCCTTTGCCGTAAAGTAACAAACGGAGTTACCCACATGGCTGTTCAATATTAGCCACTCAAGCACAGAGCCATTCAAGCTCACAATTCTTTACAAGACGCAGCAGAATCACAAGAACTTATGTATTCCTTAACGCAGATCAAGCAGGCCATTCAGGAGTCGAATGTGAAGCAGGTACCAGCCAGCACTTCCTTTGCCGTTATGGTCAAGAAAGGAACCAGTAACTTTGTTCGTCCTAGCACTTTGAGTTCGGTAGTCATTTATCCTAATGATAATTCGAAAACTAGCGAGGATACAAAGACCATAGTCCAGAAAATAAATAGCCCTGAAGCTATGAAACTGCAAGTTCGAGGAGTCCGCAAGATCAGAAACGGCGGTGTTGTTTTAGTACTGAGACCAAAAGAGATATCGAGAAGCTCAAGCAGACTGTCCAACTTGCTGAATCAGGGCTTAAGGTTGACGAGCCTTACAAGCGCAAGCCTCGTATAAACATAATAGGAGTTCCCACATCGATGGCCGAAAATGAGGTTTATAAATGTATTTATGAACAGAATCTAGCCGAAAAATTACCTGATATGACAAGAAATACATTTATGACCTCAATAAAATTCAGCCACAAATCTGGCAAGAAAAATACTGAGACCTGCAACTACGTTATTGAAGTATCAGCCATTATACATAAAGCTCTCATTACCCAGAATCGATTATTTATTAACTCGACCTCCTGTCCGGTCAGGGACTTTACGATAGTGACCAGATGCTACAAGTTCCAGCAGTACGGACACGCAGTCAAGACGTGCAAAACAGCGACCTCTACGTGCGGACATTGTGGCGAAGACGGTCACTCCATCCAAGACTGCACAAGAAAAGCGGAGTCACCAAAATGTGCAACATGCTTGCGCTTCAAAAAGCCAAGCAACCACAAGACGGGAGTCGCCGATTGCCCAGCTAGACAGGCAGCTGAATATAGGTATATAAATTCTGTTGATTATGAAGGCGCCTAAGAGCGTCGCATATTAGCTTGTATATATTAGATCTACCCCTTTATTATAATAGTTTATGGATATTAATTTATTTACAGAAATAGATAATGTTTCTGCCTCGGATGCAAAAGCGTGTACAGTGGAGGACTGCAGACAATATCTTTCCGTTTATCAGGACTCACTAACCATACTTACCCAAAATATACGCAGTATTTATAAGAATATGGATAGCTTTAATATTTTTCAACATAGGCTAAACATTATATGTGATGTAATTGTTCTTACTGAGTGTTGGTTATCTAATCGCAGCGAAACTCTCCCGGTAATCGCCGGATACAATACATGCCACAGCGCGATAAACCATAATCAGAATGATGGTGTGGTAGTATATATTAAGGAAGCATTACAATTTTCAATCGAAGAGCTACCTTTACAAGACTGTAATTGTTTAATTATCCAAATTGGCACGAACACAGCGATTATTGCTATGTATAGATCTCCTTCAATAAGAAATTTAGACGCCTTTCACAATTTCCTAAATCAGACTGTGCAAACGCTTAGTGCGTTTAAAATTATTATTCTAACAGGTGACATAAACATAAATATCGGATCTGAACATCACGATACAGGAACACAATATTACCTTAATCTGTGCTCATACCATGGGCTTCTCCCCGCGCACACATTACCTACGCATCAGAGCGGTTCCTGTCTCGATTATCACGCCATCGTACTTGCTATAAATTTAACGCTACCTAGGCAAAATCAACATACAACAAAGACTAATTTAAATATAAACAAACTCGAGTATGATTTACGTAATATTAATTTTAGCCCAGTTTACTATAGTGCTGATGCTAATGTATCTTTATCGTATTTAATACAGAATGTCCAATATACAATATTACAAAACACATCAACAATTGTCTTAAAAAAGAAGTATTGTAATATTGAACCTTGGATTACCCCTGGTCTAGTTCAAAGTATAAGACATAGAGACAAACTCCATCCGAGCGCTCGATGATCTCCAGATATTTTAGCGCTTCAAACAACATACAAGAGATACAGAAACATACGTAATAATCTTTTGAAGAAATTAAAAATTAACTACGATAAATATATATTGCATAGAGCAGGTAATAATAGTAAAGAAATTTGGAAACATATTAAAAACGTCACTTATACCTCAAAACACCGTGAATCAAACTCGAGTTTATTGAATGCTAATACTATGCCACTGCTGTCAGCTAACAAGGTAAATAATTATTTTGTGTACGTAGGTAAAAAGCTCGCCGAACCGACTCTGCAACGAACTAGTAGCCATTCTACACCTCTTAAAAAAGCAAGTAACAATCCTAGTCTAAAATCTTTTGTTATGCTGGACACTGATGAAGGCGAAATAGAGCGAATCACCTTAGGTATGCGTGATAATTGCACTATCGGCTGGGATAACATAAGTAATAAGATTCTTAAGCGATTAAAGCACATTCTGGTACCTCCACTATCGTATATTTTTCGCCTCTGTCTTTCTGAAGGTATCTTTCCGACATGCCTGAAAAAGGCGGTAGTTATACCTGTTTTTAAATCTGGAAGCAAAGACCTAGTCACCAACTATAGACCTATATCGATTCTCCCTTCAATATCAAAAATATTAGAAAAAAATATAAACAGTAGATTAGTTAATTACCTAGAACGTAATAATTTTCTTTCACCTGCGCAATATGGTTTTAGAAATAAATTTCAACAGCTGACGCGGTGCATAATTTAACTAATTTTATCACTGGTGAACTCGGCAAAGGTAATCAGACCCTAGGGATATTCCTTGACCTTGCCAAGGCATTTGACACCATCTCAATTTCATCACTGCTAAACAAATTGTAGGCACTTGGGTATAAGGGATACGCAACTGAGAATTTTTGCAGATTATTTAAGCAATCGGCACCAATGTGTTAAAATAGGAAATGTCTTAAGCCATGATGAAAAATTCCAGGATATGGAATTCCCTAGGGAAGTATCCTAGCTCCTACGCTCTTCCTGGTATATATTAACGACCTGTGTAATCTTACCTTAAAACATGGAAAGATAATATCCTATGCTGATGACACCGCCCTAATTTTTACTGCCAAAACTACCAACGAACTATACGAGAGCGCCCAGTCTGGCTTTAATATTGTCTATACCTGGTTAAATAATAATCTTTTAACATTAAATGCTGACAAAACTAAATACATTCAATTTTTCATGCGCAAAAATCAGTACACTGTGACTAACAATTATATATACGCACACCATTGTCCTCTCTCCTACCACAATCTGTCAGTGTCCTTGTGTAATTGTCCTACTATCCAGGAATCCAATAACGTAAAATATCTAGGCATCTTAATCGACGACATCCTCTCTTTTAGAAAACACATAGATAGTTTGGTAAGTAGAGTTCGTAAATTAATGTATGTATTTAAAAAACTGCGAGCTATAGCCGATTTAAAATTAATCATTCAAGTGTATTTATCTTTATGTCAATCTATCATCCAATATTGCATAACCTCATGGGGTGGAGCACTAAAAACAATATTACTGCCCCTAGAAAGAGCTCAAAGAGCAATTCTAAAAGTAGCAACAACCCGACCTTTCCTTTTTCCCACAATTATGTTATATAAATCGTGCAAGGTGATGACTGTTCGCCAAATTTTCATATATCACACAGTACTAAAACAGCACACATTGCTTACATATCACGTAGATGTTACTAACAAAAGACGAAAAGATATAGTCTGCGCCTCACAATCAGTTCCAAAATTCATTTTTCAAATATATTTTTCTTTTCTAGCTCCATTTTTATATAATAAATTAAATAGAGAGTTAAGTATTTATAAATTAAATTATGTTAACTGTAAGAACATATTACATAATTATTTACAAATTTTGTCGTATGAGCAAACAGCAGTTTCTTCAAGTAAGCTAATAAAAATTTTGCTGATCTATCTTAACGCATCATTATTATTGACCCACTTATTACCGGTACTGCTAGTTGCTTATGCAGGTTATTAAAATGTTATTATTGAATTGTAGTTATCAAAATCAAAATCAAAATAAATTTATTCAAATTAGGTTACAAGGTAACACTTATGAATGTCAAAGTTACACGTAAATTTTTTCCTGTGAATTTACATTTACTGCCACGTTCAGCAAAGCTAGGGTGTGTAGGGCTCATGAGAAGAACGGGCAAGAAACTCATAGCCACTCTTTTCTTTTTAAATTTATATTGGTAAAATAGTTTGTAAGCACTTCTTCGCCCGAGCCACAGGTTCAATCTAGTTCGGGCAAACAACAACAAATGTATTTTATAAATTAATTAGTAATTTATTACAAATTAATTTATTACAATATTATTATTATTATTAACTTCAGGATGCGTTGAACGATGCTGGATTAGAATTGACAGAAAAGGTTGCATCAACACTTGCCACAGACGGAACGCAATTTCAATTTATCCCGCCATACAGCCTGCAGCATTTCGGTGGATTATGGAAAGCCGGCGTGAAATATATCAAGTACCACATGAAGCGCATACTGACAACGCATCTGACGTACGAAGAAATGACGACAATATTGTGTCAAATTGAGGCGTGCCTCAATTCACGTCCGTTATGCTCAATTGATGACGCTGACCCAGATAACTTATCTCTTCATTCTTCTCTTAACACCTGGTTATTTTTTAATAGGAGAGGCACCGATTGTATTATCATCACCCAGTATGCAAGCTGTAAAGGATCACAACTTGTCTCGTTTGGCAATACACACAGAAATTTGTTAATGATTTCTGGAGACAGTGGCAAAGCGAATATTTATTTAGGCTGCAGCGACGTCCTAAATGTTTGAAGAATGAGAAAGAATTGGCAATAGGAGACATCGTGTTAATTAAAACCGATAATCAACCACCTGGGAAGTGGTCTTTAGGAAGAATTACTGACAAATATCCGGGAGCCGATTGTTATACAAGAGTTTATAGTGTAAAATGTGGTAATATAATTACAAAGAGGAATTTTTATTCTGAATGTTTTAGAATATTGTAAAATGTGTGCGTTTATACCGATAAGCAGTGTTATCACGATTAGTAAGAGATCATTGTATTAATATTGTTAAATGTTAGAACTTATATATTTGATTATATTGTTATTTAAAAAGGATTTAAAGACTCCTTTTGGGCGGTATGTTGAAGCGAGAATTGTACTTATAGTTACGGCCGCTCAATAACGTAGGTACTATCTAGTTATACATCTCTTAAGTCGGTTTAAAACTTTATAATTTACAAATTGTCACAACCAAACTAGTCGCTAATAAACATTCAATCGAACACCACGTATATCGTCTTTTAATACAACGCCAAACAAAATTGAACCTTAACACATATATCACTAGATTTTATGCGACTTCACGCGCATGTATCTTACGGAAACGCATACTGCCGTAACAAGTGTTCTTTGTCTTAATTTAAATAAATTAATTCTCTTAATCTAAATTTAAGATTCGTCCGAATTTATTTATGTAGATCGTGGGGTATCTTGGTTCCATTCCTAGATCTGACAAAATGTTATTTGGATTTTTACATACATACATACATAAATTCACGCCTGTTTCCCAGAGGGGTAGGCAGAGACTACGGATTTATATTTGCTACGATCCTGACACACTTCTCTGGCTTCATTCACTTTCATAACATTCCTCATACACGCTCGCCGGTTTAAGGTGCTCTTAACCTGGCCTTTATCCAGAACGTCTCCGATCTGATCAAGAAACGTTCGCCTAGGTTTTCCCCTTGCGGCTGTTCCATTCACACTAGCCTTATAAACTTTCTTAGTCAGTCTGATCTCGTCCATTCTTTCTACATGCCCAAACCAACTTAACATACCCTTTTCTATTCTCGTCACTATATCCACTTTTAAGCCGCATCTCTCTCTAATCACACTATTCCTTATTCTATCTTTCAGAGTCACACCACATATATTTCTCAGCGCTCTCATTTCTACAGCATTTATTCTGCTCTCATGCTTCTTTTGCCATACCCAACTTTCACTTCCATGCATAAGTGTAGGCCCTAATAGTCCTCTATGAACAGCCAAACGTGCCTTTTCGGATACATATCGACTGTTCATAAAAGCGCGTCGAGCCATTCACTTTATTGCCAGCAATCGTTCTTCTTTCAATATCACCCTCATGTGTACCATCCCTTGTAAACAAAGTACCCAAATATACCAACACTTGCTCCACTTGTTTCCATCAATCATAATATTCAACATCGTCATGCATTCCTCCCTTTCAAATACCATTACTTTCGTCTTGCTTAAGTTCATTTTCATTCCTTTACTCTCAAAAGCACCATGCATAATAGTTACCATCGCCTGCAACTCTTCCGCCGATGACGCAAGTATTACTTGGTCGTCGGCATAAAGTAGACATTTGAAAAGTAACTCATTCATTCTTAATCCCCATTCACAATCTTTTAAATCTTTCAAACAATTGTCCATGTCATGTCAGTAGCAGGTTTGTTTTTTGTACTAGCAATGTGTTGCGTATTAATGAATATACTATGAGTGTGTGAGAAAATAATCTTCACAAATTTCATTATATTATTAGTATAGATACACTAGTTAGTTACGAATATATATAACTAGATATTGCCCGCGGCTTCGCTCGTTTTAATCTAGATTTCGTCAATTAATTTCTATACCTCGGTAGAAGTTTTTTTTTTCTGTTTGACGATATCCTATTCTGTATGCTATACCTATGCTATTTTGTACACACGGCTACACATCAAGTTAGACACCCTATAAACGCATTACTACGCTACATACAAAATAGAGAATTCTCGGAAAGGCACAGTGCATAGTGGTATCGATGTAATGGTAAGGATAAAGCGTCGCGTCCCGTTCAGCGTGAATGAGACAAAATAACAAAAATATAACGCACTGTCTCGTACGATTCGCAGCGTTCAACTTCTAATAGTTCAAAGTCCAAACAGTCTTGGTTGATGTGTCGCTGTGTGTACAAAGGACAATGTGTATGCGAAATTGAGTGATAATCCGTCGAATAGTTAAAGCGTAACAAACAAACTCATAATATTTGTATTTTTTTACTCCACGGATTGCGTTAGTAGTGGTTAAAATGGCCTTGCCTTTGCCGCTGCGCCGAGTGTTGTGAGTTCGATCCCCACACGGGATAAAAGTTGTGTGATCCACAAATAATTGTGCCGATCCTGGGTGTTTTTTGTGTCCGTTGTTTGAATGTTTGTAAAGTCCCTCGCGACACAGGATTTATTGTCGCGATGAACTTTACAAATCTAGAATCCTATTCTCCTATTCCTAGTGGAGGTATTTAATATAATAAAAATAATATAATAGGCTTTCTATGAATTTTCTTACGTGCACGTATATTTTACACTGCTTATCTGCACATGTCTTCAAAGTGTAATAAAACTCGTATAAATGGTAAGACAGTAACTCGCCACGCACCCTCGGATTGCCCACCCCAACTATTACAATAGAAAAATGTTGACAATATTTTTCTTTCGTGCATCAAATTAATTAATTATAATTTCAGGGCCAAGTCGTCTGGTCGCCGTGAAGAATTGTGGCGTCAAGTGTGGGCCGAGTTGGAGGCGCTAGTGCGGGCGCACGCCGCTGCGCCGCAACACCGTGCGCTGCTGCGGGTATTGCTCGACTGTCGCGCGCATCACAACCATCCCTCCGACGGTGAGTGTAACTGGTGACGTCACGTGTGGGCCGAGCTAGAGGCTAGTGCGGGCGCAAGCCGCCGCTCCGCACCACCGTGCGCTGCTGCGGGTGATCCTCGACTGTCGCGGGCATCACAACCATCCCTCCGACGGTGAGTGTAACTGTGACGTCACGTGTGGGCCGAGCTGGAGGCGCTAGTGCAAGCGCACGCCGCCGCACTGCAACACCGTGCGCTGCTGCGGGTGTTGCTCGACTGCCGCGCACATTACAACCATCCCTCCAACAATGTGTAACTCTGACGTCACGTGTAGGCCGAGCTGAAGGTGTTAGTGCGGGCGCACGCCGCCGCACCGCAACACCGTGCGCTGTTGCGGGTGTTGCTCGACTGTCGCGCGCATCACAACCATCCCTCCGACGGTGAGTGTAACTGTGACGTCACGTGTGGGCCGAGCTGGAGGCGCTAGTGCGAGCGCACGCCGCCGCACCGCAACACCGTGCGCTGCTGCGGGTGTTGCTCGACTGTCGCGCGCATCACAACCATCCCTCCGACGGTGAGTGTAACTGTGACGTCACGTGTGGGCCGAGCTGGAGGCGCTAGTGCGAGCGCACGCCGCCGCACCGCAACACCGTGCGCTGCTGCGGGTGTTGCTCGACTGTCGCGCGCATCACAACCATCCCTCCGACGGTGAGTGTAACTGTGACGTCACGTGTGGGCCGAGCTGGAGGCGCTAGTGCGAGCCCACGCCGCCGCACCGCAACACCGTGCGCTGCTGCGGGTGATGCTCGACTGTCGCGCGCATCACAACCATCCCTCCGACGGTGAGTGTAACTGTGATGTCATGTGTGGGCCGAGCTGGAGGCGCTAGTACGAGCCCACGCCACCGCACCGCAACACCGTGCGCTGCTGCGGGTGATGCTCGACTGTCGCGCGCATCACAACCATCCCTCCGACGGTGAGTGTAACTGTGACGTCACGTGTGGGCCGAGCTGGAGGCGCTGGTGCGAGCGCACGCCGCCGCACCGCAACACCGTGCGCTGCTGCGGGTGTTGCTCGACTGTCGCGCGCATCACAACCATCCCTCCGACGGTGAGTGTAACTGTGACGTCACGTGTGGGCCGAGCTGGAGGCGCTAGTGCGAGCGCACGCCGCCGCACCGCAACACCGTGCGCTGCTGCGGGTGTTGCTCGACTGTCGCGCGCATCACAACCATCCCTCCGACGGTGAGTGTAACTGTGACGTCACGTGTGGGCCGAGCTGGAGGCGCTAGTGCGAGCCCACGCCGCCGCACCGCAACACCGTGCGCTGCTGCGGGTGTTGCTCGACTGTCGCGCGCATCACAACCATCCCTCCGACGGTGAGTGTAACTGTGATGTCATGTGTGGGCCGAGCTGGAGGCGCTAGTGCGAGCCCACGCCGCCGCACCGCAACACCGTGCGCTGCTGCGGGTGTTGCTCGACTGTCGCGCGCATCACAACCATCCCTCCGACGGTGAGTGTAACTGTGACGTCACGTGTGGGCCGAGCTGGAGGCGCTAGTGCGAGCGCACGCCGCCGCACCGCAACACCGTGCGCTGCTGCGGGTGTTGCTCGACTGTCGCGCGCATCACAACCATCCCTCCGACGGTGAGTGTAACTGTGACGTCACGTGTGGGCCGAGCTGGAGGCGCTAGTGCGAGCCCACGCCGCCGCACCGCAACACCGTGCGCTGCTGCGGGTGTTGCTCGACTGTCGCGCGCATCACAACCATCCCTCCGACGGTGAGTGTAACTGTGATGTCATGTGTGGGCCGAGCTGGAGGCGCTAGTGCGAGCCCACGCCGCCGCACCGCAACACCGTGCGCTGCTGCGGGTGATGCTCGACTGTCGCGCGCATCACAATCATCCCTCCGACGGTGAGTGTAACTGTGATGTCATGTGTGGGCCGAGCTGGAGGCGCTAGTGCGAGCCCACGCCGCCGCACCGCAACACCGTGCGCTGCTGCGGGTGATGCTCGACTGTCGCGCGCATCACAACCATCCCTCCGACGGTGAGTGTAACTGTGACGTCACGTGTGGGCCGAGCTGGAGGCGCTGGTGCGGATGCGTGGACGCCGATTGATTGCGCTGAGCTCAGCACAACACAGTCCCATCTACTTGGAGTCTACCGTTGGAATATGAAATGCAGTAGGTATATTTTATATAATTCATGAATATCATAATTCTTAAAGTAACTTTTGATAATGTAGACTAGGACAAGCTTTGTAGTACAACCCTTATTTCATAGCACTTCTCGCATGATTAAAATCTGCATCCAACACTATCCCTGTAGTTATAGATACCTACCTCTTTTAAAACTGTTTACTCTAATATGTTTACCTAATTTGTTATAATGAAAATTTCTATAAACCACGTCAGGGACGTAGTTTATAGAATTTTTTGTATCAACTAAACAACTCCTATAGTAGTAGCGCCCAACAATACTAGACTGTATATCTTAATAAAACATACTATTAACTTATTAACTCAAGACAAACACAAATCATTTCATTTATTTCGGGCTGCATAGGCCCATAGACAAATAAATACGCCTCGTCACTGTGATCCAATACTTAAATGAATAATAATGAGGCCAAAGTTTATTGACAGTTACCTAGTCTAATTTAGTTTGATATACGATATCGACAATTGGACTTAGCCACGACAGTTTCCACTATCAATCTTTCTTAGGTACTCGGTAGGCCGCCACGCCTACGTGGTTGCTATAAAGTCCTTAAGATAATTTCAAAACGTGTCTGAGTTTTATACAACAATCTCTGAAATTTAAATTGTATTAAATTAGGGATTGTCGAAGATACGCCTCTTGGTTTACAATACGTCTAAGGATCTATTTTATATATAGGTAGATAGGTCCTCTATTTAAAATTAGCTGGTCGTATATGTTTGGGGCCGAGTTTGTGGTCGATGTCCGAATTGGACAAGTGTTGTTGGTTTTTCTGTTCGGAATTATTTAGTAGCCTCCTACTGTGCCCGGTAGTGAAAGCAATAATAGGTAGATAGATGGTTGGCAAAATGTGTGTGTATGACATCTGTCTAACCTGTATAAGAATTGACGTGAGTTTGTGTGTAACTGATTTAATAAATTTTTAAAATTGTATCTGTGATTTTAGGATTAGTGATCAATTGAAACCTTTTGAGCGCCACGGTCTTGTATAGAATGGCAAACGTTTCCGTGCTCTACAAGTTACATCTTTATTAGAAGACAATGTCTAATCGTAACATTTATTTTAAAAAAAATACCTAAGGAATATAGCTTGTTTAATTCTGTGCGTAATTTTAGTATTGCCTAAAACTCTACTTTTACATTTTTATTTCAATATGAGCCTTTGTTTATTTTAAAAACAGCAAAATTGAAGTTGCCCATATTTTCCAACTTATAGATTTATAGTTTGGCGCTGGCGCTAAATAGGTTAATTTTACTTTTTAAACTGTCAGGCGCTTTGTGGAAATAGTAGTCAAATGTACGTTGACAGCTTAATTACTATTGAAAATGTATTAGAATGAGATTTGTAAACATTAAAACAACTGATGTAAAGAATACTCAGTACAGCTACAAACCAAATATTTTTCCTTCGTGAATCAAATCCGGAGGTTACTCTTTATCTCAAGCAATTATGATTTATAACGTAGTGGTGTACGGTGTGTCTCAAAATGAATCAAACAGCTGTTGTCTAAAGTCAAGCTCATTCAAAAACCCACTCTTATAAGCGGTCACTAATCCGTCTGCATATTTTTATATGGAGAAGATAATAATGCAATGTGTACTCTACATATTGCATTGCTACAATATCTTCTTCTATCTTGTCACTAATAAGAGAATGTATTATCAATATTATCAATAATGTGCTTGTATGTATGAATTTCAAGTCTTGTGTGATTGTTCTACATAGAAAAGCTTTTGCATCTGTGTAGTATTTATTGTATCAAATACTAAGGTCATTTTAATTTTCTCAAATGTGTTATTATGTTTGGTCTGATACCTATTTAATTACTCTGAAGTCTGAACACAAACAATATATTTGTTATGTATGTATTATCCAACTTCGTAATTTGTACTCTGTCTTACTTACTCAGCAGTAGTTAGAGTAACGGGCTGTTTAGTTGTATATCTATGTAGTATTGTAGTGTAGAATATTTGTTAATACACAATTACAGGAGAATCTCGTGCTACAGTTATCCGGGCTACAACCGACTCTCCGCTGTCACCAGTGGGCGCTGGCAACGGCGCGGCGGCCGGCGCCGGCGCCGGCGCCAGCGCGGCGGGCGCGGGCGGCGCCGGCGGCGACGTGTGGGCGCCGCGGAACGTGCTCGACGCGCTCCTGGGGGCCCCGCGCCCGCCGCGACGAGCTGACTTCGCGGGACGCATGGCCGCCGGCACCAGAGTCGCTACCTTATACCCCAATTTAAACAAGGACGTTGAAGCTCAACATTAGTTCCCTTCTAGACAGCGTTGATAGTGCCAGTTTGTTACTTACGTCAGTCCAGCTGATGGTTTATTAATTGTAACATAGATATTTAATGTTCTGTGCGAGCTGATTTCCAAATGAACTTTGTATGAATAAATGATAGGTATGATAAAAATTGGTTTCAATTGGGATGAATAAATAAAAAATGCGACATTATAAAATTAATATCTTATATTTGTTCAATAAAAACTACATGTGGGCCCGTGTGCCCGGCGCCCGGGTAACACGACCTTTGTATTATCTTGTTGCATATAAACTCTGCGGGCAGACTGTGTCATAAGGCAATGGTGTGAGTGTGACGGCCTGGCGGCGTCGTCAAGGCATCTGGTCCGGATCTCTCCGCGGCGACGGCCCCCTGCGCCCTCGCCGCCGACGTACTCGTTACAATTATTGGAATGTCACGCGGGATGCGAACGTTCGAACGTTAAAATTATTACAAACGAAACCTAACTAGGCCCTGTCGCGGGCCACTGAGATACACTCACATCGAAATATTGTACAATCTCATACTCCCGACGCGCGCCCGACCGGTACGTCGGAGCGCCGCCCCATTATCGATACCCTATAAAACTTACAAAATCGACCGGTACTCTTAAACTTAACGCTAAGTTAAAATTAAACGGAATTGAAAAATAAATTACCTAGGTACAATATTTTAGTCTAGAAAGCTATTTATAGGCGCACGAGGGACGCTTGGTGGGAGTGCGCGGATGTCAGTGGGTAGCTTTTCGAAGTTTCTTCGCGACAGGTAGCGCCGACGCGTCTGATGAGTCGCCCAGCGAATTCTCTTCCGCTGAACTCGCCTCCTCTATTTGCCTGGGTTAAATAAAACAAAATATAAATATGTCTCTACGATTGTAAAGCGACAAGCTGCGAAAATGATTAAACAACTGTGCGCATAAAAACGGATACCTAATACAAAGTGAACAATGCAACGTAATTATAGTGTAGTTACCGTTTGGCGCGCGGCGTGCTGAAGGCGGAGTCGGAGTTGTCGGAGGGTGAGGCAGGGGTGGCGGGGGTGGCGGGCGACGCGGGTTTTGCATCCATCGAGTCTTCTGTGCACGATGTCGTCGTGTCCTCGTTCACTGAATCTGCACCTAATTTTCCTGTAACAATGACGAAAATCTCTGATGAAATCGCTACACCTAAATTCTGAAAATAGCGCGTTTAAATACTCGTTAGGCATAACCCGAGTGCGCCTCGAGGGAATACAATGTAGGATAACTGCTTGTAAGACTTAATAAACTGAATCGTATAGTATCTCTAACATCACAATTACTCTATTACACATATTTTTGTCTCGTTTGCTCTATATTGTGGGTAGCTAATGAAATGGCAATAACATTAAACGAGCTCGTTATTCGTCGTACATGTACGTGGGCCCGTATTCAGTTATCATAGAGATCGTCAGTGACTTAAATATACGGGAATAGCAAAATGTAAATACGCCCTTATGTAGGTGCTTCCTACGCTTGCTTAATAAACATCTTAATTTATCAGCGTCCGTTGGAGGCACAAAAAATATGTAAATTTGGTTTGTACCTAATTCTGTGTAGATATTTGGTATGTTAGTTTATGGTATAGAATTTGCTATATTAGCTTTAAATCCGGAGATTAATGTCCTTATGGTGCCATTACAGAAAAAAAAACTAAAATTATATACAATCAGTTTGTGGCTAAAATGGTTCTATAACATATCACATTTTATTACTAATTTTGTATAAATACTGTCTGAAAAATACTTAAAACCAAAGCGTGTTGTTACGCTGCATCAATATAGCAATACTTGTTTGAGAAATCAAATATTAAACCCAAAACAAATGCCAAATGAAGAACGTAAAATATGTTAGCTAGTTTATAAAAATATAAATTGAATACATTTCCCACGAAATAAATCTACTTAACTTTAAATTTAATGTCTGTCATTTATAGATGGATTTGAACATTTATAAGCTGAGTAGACGGCAATCCTTTTCTGAGAATGCTCGCGGAGATAACATTCCTATCACAAATCGTTAATATATAATAATATTATAACGTAGTAGTAGGTACACGTAATACGATAAGACTAAATTATATTTTCTGTCCGTGGCAACTTGCTTTTCAAATCTCCCGGTAGCTTTTAATGAAACGGGATTATATCTAATATTAATAGCACTATAAAAAAAATATGCCGAACAAGTAGTAAGTAAATAGATTTTGATATCTTTAGTTTCCCAGTATCAGGGCTATATATAATGTTGTTTTCTTATTCCCTTTTTCTTGATTAGGTACCGCCGTTTTGTTTTATGGTTGTATACTTTTTGTTTGGATTTTCTACACTAATATTTGAACAATAGATATTAAGAAAAATATCGTTTAGACTAAATAACTGCCGTGTAGGTTTTCCTTGTATGAAACTGATGTAGATTTTTCCTTAATCTTATTTTGTTGCCGAGATTTAGAAACTGTTTTAGTTTCATTACAATAATTAGGATCGAATATAAAATACAAAATGGTTTATTTAAAATATTGTTTAATCACCCCTTTTTAACAAAACATTCGACATATCAAAAGATTTTTTAATAATGTCTAGTAGTAGTAGTCTAATACTTGACATAACAATTTTTTTTATTATCGTGTCGTTAATATCGTGATTCGTTTCGTCGTATTATACAACTAATATACGAATATCTAGCTCATACTGCGGTAAATAAATCGTAAAGATTTAATTATCATTCCCACACAGTGTATTAAAGGAGTCTATTTAAAACAATAATGAATACAAAATAAAATTTGCACGAATATAATAATATGATTTAAGCACCAAAAACTCATGTATTTATTAATACCTATGACTATCAATATTCCTATCTTTTACAGGTAGACAAGTGATCAGACTACACTAGACTGAAATTGATAAAACATAATATTTACTAGGCCGACGAAGCACCCAAACATATTTCTATAAAAAATATATTACGTATTTCGAACGGAACCAATCAAAATCTACGCGGTGAGATTATGATTGGTTGCGCCGCCGCGGGCACAATGTTCTAATAAAATATTTTCTTACCGTTTCCGTTGGTGGAGGGTGGCTCGAGGTTGCTCTCGTCGCTGGGCAACGGTGAACCCCCATTCGTCGGCGCGACGGTCCTGGGCTCTTTACCGATGAGCTCCGGCCGAAGATCTGACATGATGTGGTGTGTCCATATCGCCAACTCTACCATGTGCGGTGACCATTTCTTGCCACAGCCGTTTTGTTCCTATAGAAAAACAACTCGCTTTAGCTAACGTAACCTTATATTTTTACGGTTATTTTATATCTCGGGAACTCTGCGCCAAAATAATATTCGTAAAGCTATAGATGTGAAGGGAATGCGGTGTAGTAAAAAATCGTTGCAAATGTACATTTTACAACTAACGCCGTTAGCCTCTACTGCCAGAAACGCTACAAAAGGGTACTTGGGCCTTCTGCCAAACATGGAGAAAAGTACTGTGGGTGAAAAATATAAGTATACGGAATACAGACTTACCTTATTTAACCTATCACAGACGTTCCTAATATGGTTTACAAAATTGAGGTATTCCTTGGCAGTGTAGTCGCTCCCTTCCATCTCAGGGATCGCTTGTACGCATTCATCGGCCATGAATGGCGCTATGTCGGGGCTTGCCGCCGCAAGCAGAGCTGATGCCGTGGCAGTGCCCACTCCCTTCAAATTGCTAAGTGCCGTCATCGCTGACTCAATGTTCGGCAGCTTACGGAACGCCTTCTTTGTTTCTTGCATAACCGCTCTCGGCGTGTTTACTTTTATCAGATATGATAATTGTGGATAGAATCTGCCTCTCTGCAATGAGAAAATATTAGAGTTTTATAAGTCATTGTTCGTATTGAATGGATCGTTCGCTATTGGCTAGCGGTAAGAAGTATGTAGGTAGTTACTGCTAACTGCTAATAAATCTTGTGTCAATGTTGTCCGTTAGTAGTTTCATGATTTCTTGTAGTTGATTGGTGTACGTGACGTGTTTAACGTAGTGTCTGTACCTATTCGGTTTTACGTTTTTCGACTATTGAACACGGATATTGATACATGATTATTTTTATTTAAACTAATACGAACGAACTTAACAGGCTATGCAATTTATGTTACATGTGTTACATTACGACTTTTTTAAATATATAGAATAAAAATATTTGCAAGGACTATTCCCCTTATAACCTACAATTATATGTGTAGAAGTTTATCATCGGAAACTGCACAGCCCATTCTTAAATTCTGTCACATATAGAAAATTGCACTATCTCAGAGCATTATAAGCAGCTTATATTTCATAGGCAATATTTTAGGGACATATCACGCGAGCGCAGCCGCGGGTGAAAGCTAGTCAGTATATCATAAATCAAACAACGTTTTAAGTTATATTTGATTTGAAACAATTCCTCGGCGCAGCTGACACAAAAAGTAATAGTTAATCAATGCGGCGATAGTTTTGAAACAAGTTTCGCTGGAAGTTAGTATAATAAACTCGTACTGACCGCTTGTTTCCATTTCATGAGCTGTACCAACTCTTCGTGTATCATGTGTGCGTCTTTGCCTCTGGATTTAATCTTCTTTGGTAATTCATTCTGGTACCTGTAAACAACGATACAAGAATAACTATTTAACTTATATTATTACAAGTTATTACGGCTATAGAAGCCGTGTAAGTATGATAAAAATACAACGGGTTTGTCGATTAAGGTTTTCAAAGAAAATCTAGTAAGTATAATATTAGGTCTCGGGCAAATCGCGTTTTTATTTTGCCTTGATTGCAATATGTCTGTTGTATGTTTGTAAAGATAAGATGTAAGTACGCACATTACTCAATTATGCATGTACCGATTTCTACGCTAACTTTTCACCCAAACAGCTCAAGATACGTTGTATGCGTATAATTAATAACAAATGAGTTTAAAAAGATTGATAATACGACAAATAAATTTAATGTAAACTTGATGGCATCTTCACGAAAGCAGTAGGTAAGTGTGTTTAATGTTTGCAACTATGATAATGTAATACACGAAGTAGATTCTAATTGCTAGAAACGGATCACTTTGTTACAGTATTCGTTTAGCATATGTTCACAGAGTTATTAGGAGCCATATGGTATAACGCTCGTTGGTACCAGCAATGTGGGTCCAATCAGCCGACACTTCTTACATTTGTAAGTGTAATTGTAGTGTAATTACAGATGTTCGATGGATTAAAATATAATATGAATTATTTTATACATTTTGTTTTATTTAACATACAAATAGTAGGTATACGTATAGGTATAAATGAGTTTATTTTATCAAACAGTGACCTAGATCAACAATTTTTGTTTCATTAAACGGCATGCTTCTACTAATATACAATTAAATTTAAATAATATAGGTAAATTAATAATAATATATTTTAAAATTGTTTTTACGAAGTAAGTAGGTATACGTTAATCAATTACATTTTTATGTTTCTTGATTCTATTAAATTAAACGGTAAAATAAAATATTAATTTAAAAGATATATGTATCTACCTAATAAAAATAATGTATCATATTATTATTAAAATATACTTAATGTTCAATTAAGCCTTGGTAGAGTAGGTGCTATAATATGTTGACTGTAAAACTTCCAGCTGGCATGCAATGGGAACTGTTCACGATTACGACATAAAGTACTTAAATATTACATTGAGTGGTAGCATTTATTTTTTTAGTACAGGCTCTAATCTTATTAACCTAAATAAAGACAATACAGCTTTATTTTATAAACACAGCATGCCGTAGTAAAAGTTAGAGATCCGTAAGCACACGATGACTCACTATGATTCTCTAACTAATCCATTATTACGAGTTTTACTTATTTTATTTTGTAAATAGGTATCTAGAAATGATAACGTTAACTATAAAAAAGATAAAACATTTGCCAAAGTAGTTAAAATACTAATAATAAAACATTACTTAAAAGGCAAGTCACCATTTTGAACGGATGTTGAATTGAGTTGTACTCAACAACGCATTGTATTATCTTGAGAAGTACATAGCCTGATATACAATAACATATCAGACGTATTATCAGAACTACTATTTAGTTAAGGAATGCATGGAATCAGCTCAATCAGCAAGCGAACGGTCCTAAACAAGAACATAAATGTTTAAAAACGAGTCATGATACGTAAAGGACAGCCACCATTTTATAACGCCTAAGCGCGGCGATATTTTCCCCCACACTGGCTTCAGGAAAAACGATCATGTCAATTTGACATCGATCCCACGTGACGCAGTGGTTTTAATGAGCCGTCCGCGGACTAGAGATGCAGTCCGCGAGGGAGGTAGCTATCAAATCAGTTTGCACGGATACACACACAATACAAGTTCATTGACACGCCACGGCCGCATTTTCTCCTTTCAAAGGCGTTCGTACTTACCAATTGTCCAATTTTATGAGCTCTTCTGGTTTCTTTGTTTTCTGTTCAGCTTTTAATTTAATTGCTTGTGGATATAACTGTAACACACTGTCAAATTCTTTTGCATCAGCCTCCAGAAAGAAAGTGGACGTGTCTTTCGCGGTAGCCATTGTGAACGTTCTAAATGTACAACACTGCGTATTTAGTTTAGCTATAGCGCCGAACTCGACGCGGCGGCAGCACCTGGCCAACTGGGCGCCCTCTCCCCACTCGCCGCCATCTTGTGGAACGAACCTCGCAATGACGTTCGATATTATTATTCGAAATATGCTTATTTCTTGTGCATTTAAGCTTTATAAAACGGTTTATTTAACGTAATACATACTGCAATGTATCCAAAAGTTCAATATTCATGGATATTTCTGAAATTGAACCACTTTGAGTCTAATTTGGAACAAAAAATATACTTACTCAACATCACAAGGTTATGTCGGTCGCACGGCGTGTCGAACGTCGGACATTTGTCTGGCCTCCACCCACAGGGAGAAACGGGACAAGAAAAAATAAATTCCATGTTGGTGGTTAAATCACAGCACCACTTCAAAATATAAATTTGATATTTGAAAAATTGGACATAAAATGAGCACAATCACGATAATGTTAGTCACGTCGGCCTCGGCGCACTATCAATTTCCTTAAACGTGACGCAACACACGACACCGTTCTACCGAAACGACTTTGGTAAACACGCATATTTTCCGTTGCATTGCAGTACACACTGAGCTCGGAGTAGTCATGAAGTAGTAACTAGCGGTGTACATAAGGCATTTAGGTAGTAGGACGTACATATCACCGGGGTGGAACGTCACACCAATCGGCTTTGTTGTTTCGAAAGATAGATCGCCATGTGCTCTGATCCCTCTTTAATTTAGGTGTATTATTGTTTATTCAATAGCTCGTGGTAATGTTGCGATTGTATTTCTTTCATTGATTAGATATGTAATGTCTGAACTGAATGAATCAGTGGTTTTCCCGCCTCGATAGCGATAGTTTTTAGGATTTAGCGGGGTTGCGGAACGGGCATTAGGCATTTTGTTACTTTAATGGATACTGAATCCTGTCGTACCTAATTGACTTGTACACTAATTTATAAAACCCAATCTTTCTTGCCAATATTTCTGTTTTCTATTTTTGGGTTTAGGTCAGTTTACCTACCAAAACAAGTAAGTTCTTTAATCTCTATACTTTCTTGAATACCTTCCTAATGAAAGCATTCTTCTACTTGTATCTACATATATATTACTGTCATATAGTAGGTAACATGATATTATTGATATAGTATCACTATGAGATACCTTCTGAACCTCTTAATTAATTTTCTTACGTGGTAGATTTTGATGAGGGTTTGACAATCTATAATTTTATTATACCTAATAGTAGGTACCTACCTTAACTCGCCTTTCAGGTTGTTTTGGAATGAAGTTGATTTAATATTCAAATTTACAAGCAATACATTGTTACTCCTATTAATCTTTTGCTGTATAACTTAAGTTATAAGTTATAACTTAACTGACGAATCTTAAACCTTTAGTTCTTTGATGAATTCGTTCAAATTCAAGTAGGAAAACAAAATCTTATTTCAGACGCTGACCAATAAATACCAGTGTAATTATCTTAACACTACGAATAAAAGCTGTTACTCCTAGATTTGGCCGTGTCTTGGTGCCCTCCTTTTTGTAAATCACTTTTTATGATAATGTGACATTACATTGGTCTAAATTGCCCTAACTTCGCTATGAGAGCGACTAATCTTGATTTTTGATACATTTTGACTTAAAATTACCTATTTGAGTTCAAATGCCTACTTAAAGGTTACATTTTCCGTCCTACCTATATAATCGTGTTACAAGTTTCTATCATTGTCTTTCTAATTAAGTATGAATCGACAATGCCAAATATCACGTCTTTATTTCCTTGACGGTTCGATCACTACGTAAGTCAACTTAAGTCCATTGTGAAAGCATCCTGGAAACATTCCTCAAGCAATCAAGAGTATTTTTACAGAATCTAAATAAATGCATGATCTAATGCTTATTATCATTCCGCGAAACCAATATCTAAAAATTCATATCACTACTTTCTTGATTTTAACTTTTATTAGACATTTGGGTATTAATATACAACACAACAACAATTTTCTGTCTCGTCATCATGTCAATTATATTTTCAATCATTGTGCATCATAGCCTCACAACTTCGATATGGTAATAATTTAACACTACGTAGGTATGTACCTAGGTATGTTTTTATAACAAGTACATATCTTACATTCATTATTGCCTATTGTACTTTGTAAAACTGTTGGACACGGTAATTAGGTATAATTGGATCGTCATACGAAACTAAAAGAACTTATTCATTATAAAGTATGAGTGATTTTATGATCATGTCCGTGACATGCGCGTTTTGTGTAGCGGGTACATAAGCCTCATTATGTAGCACTACTGTGCTACATAATGAGGCTGATGTATACCCGCTGTCAAACAAGAACAACAAGACTGTAGTCTTCACTTGTGTTTGACACTTTACCCGAGGTCTCGGGCTCCGGAATCGAACCCGAGATCTCATGCACAGCTGTATTCACTACCGCATGAGCCGAGCCAGTCAGTCAGTTATAGAATTTAATTTGGTGATTTATTATTTGATTACATTCCAGCTGAATATATCCATTTAAAACAAGAAGAAATGAATCGCTTTCCTAGACAGGGAATGTTCGCCTAGATAATAGCTTTCGAAAAGCTTTTAAGTTTTGTATGATGTTTATATCGCAATACACAGCTTCTCACGTGGTAAAAGTGGGATCCATAAACAGTTGTTTTAATTGTGGTATCTTTCGTGTTCGCTGTTTAAATTAATACAGTCTCCAGGATAAAGGGATTATCCCTTGAACAGTGAATGGAAAATTAGGCATGCTATTTTAGCCATAAACTTCTTAGAACATCCATACCTGTAGATTTCGCTATGGCTTCATGCCATCAACCTAAATATTTTTTATTCAGTAAATTGAAGGCTCATAGCTCAGCTATCTAAATAGCCATTGCAATCGATCTATGTGGTTAAGCACGGCTGCACATCGTCAGTCTCTGGACAGATGACCGCTGGGCATAAATTAGAACCCGTCCATGCCTCCGAGCCTTTTGTTTCACTAGAACATGACAGCGATACTGACACAGATCATCTCAAATAAGTATATTTATATTTGAGATGATTTTCGTACACTGGTATTAAGTTTTAGACTCTTCGTTGTTTTTAAGTGGTTAACTTTGATAGCACCTTTCTGGCGTAGACTTATTATATAAGGAGAAAGAAATGGACGGCAATTTTTTAAATAGGAATTTAAGCTTGGTTCTATTAATTAAAAGTCTTATAATCTTAAGGGCTCTCACAAGCTCTAATAGGGCAGGGCAAAACACGATTCAACGAAAAGAAAGAATTTAAAATAATTTTCTGAGATACCTAATATTAACCGATTAAATAAATTATGTGGGCAACTTTCAAACATAATAAACAAGTAATAAACCTTTTTTTATAACCAGACAGCTACCCGTTATTATCTGGGTACCTGTTAAGGTTGAGACTTTTTCAAATGAATAGGCAGTTGAAATTTAAGGATTTAGAAAACATTCCTCTTTAGGTAGATCGTTCTACATCGGTTCACTATATTATCTGCCATTGTAGCATGCAACAATTGAATACCTAGCGTTGTTTACATAATTTTGAGGCCTAGAGCCTCTATCATCGCAAGTTAGTCTGATCTATTTCATAAAAGAAAACATGGGTTCTTGTTAATATATATAACAAAAAAATTTGTAGCTAATGGTGCCAATTCTGTTGTCACAAAATTCTCTTATCTTAGCTAAAAATCTCTAAAATTTAGTATAGTCATGTCACTTTTAGCGATTTCAGAATACTAAATGTCGTTTGACAGGATTAAACTAAATTTTAGAGATTTTTAGCTAAGATAAGAGAATTTTGTGACAACAGAATTGGCACCATTATCGATGTGTCTAATTATCTTACGCTACAAATAATCTTGATTATAATCACTATATTAAGTTTTGCACTCGAAGATAACTTATCGTAATTTTAACAGCAATGTCTAACGTCTGTTCATTAACAAGCTGATACAACGCTAATTTCACATGACATAGCAGTCAATTACTTCATTATTAGATCCCATACATACGAGAAACAACAACAAACATCCTGCAGTGTCGCTAAACCAAGTAATTGCTGTACCTATCACGAAACGGATAGTTTACGATGAGCAATTCTTCTGTTGAGTTATATTTTAGTACAAATAAAATAAAAATATTAAACAATTTCAGAAACAAAAGAAATATATTGCAAGTGGAAATCGTTCATGAAAAGCGATAAAAAATTTAAATTTATAGATAACAATACGGCCGGCCCAGCAGTACATTATTTAGCGAGGCACACGGACTTAACGATAATACAGTATCGTCGCCCTTTACGACGGAATATTTCGAACAAAATATGGCTTCAATAGGGTGTCGTGTCGGTTGAATGCGGGGATACAAACGGGCCCTAAAAGAAGTGAACGTTGGAGGGTTTGGCCGGGCGCACAAAAAGTACGAAGGGACCAAACGCCGAGGCGAGGCGAGGGTTCGGCGCGGTTTAATTTTTTATGTTTAAACTGGCATGCTCGTCGTGTGTATCCGATAAACGGACAGGCTGCCTGCTGGGACCGAGCCTGGCAAAAATACAATAGGCGCAAATAAATTTTAGAAAATAAATGTAACAAAATTCTATCTAAAATGCTTAGATATTTTAGGCAGACCAGTTTCTAAATAGAAACTGCGTAATAATAAGTAGGTACCTACTTATTGTGATAATGATGTGATTTAAAAAAGAGTGATGGAAATATAAGTTCATGTATAACAAGCTAAGTAAATAGGTAGATAATAGGTATTAGGTATCTACTAGCAACGAGCCGACAATTCATTGATAACTAGGCTCACCAATTCAGACGTACGAAGCTAAATTTACCCAAGTTTACCTACTTACTTAACCATGGTAATTATAACCTTAATACTCATGAATTGTAGATAGGTCTGTAGGTACGAAGTCAAACAAATTACGACGGACGCGGTGCTCGTAAATTAAATTACTTAAATTATAATTGATACTTTGTATTGTAATTATTTATTCAAAGTTATGGAAGTTATAGTATTTTGAGTAAACATTTTAGTAGTGAATTATAAACGTTTATTTAATAACTAAGTAATTTCAAGTTAATACAATAATATTATACGAGGAATAAGAAACAAATATCATTATGCGTTAGCCTACATAATAAGAATTTTTACGAAAATTCTTAAAAATTAAGTTAGTAAGTAAGTATTATAAATTTACCTGTAGGTATTTATTAAAACGTTTAATTGACCCAACTACCTATTTTAAAAATACCAATAAGGAAATTATTTTACTAAGGTGGGAACGATGCGTGCGCGGAAATACTGTCAGTGCCCGTTTATATTCATCGGGTCAAAGGTGTTGACAAGAATAAACAATAAACAGATATGACACACGGCACTGGCATATTGATGTACTGCCTACTACCGTTGTCAGCTGAATAGCGGGAAATAAAATTGGGTGCGTCACCGGCTCACCGCGGTATGTTGACAGGCCACTTGTCCGCGTTCCTGGAAAGCGCGCGTAAATGTATCGCTCAACCGCATCCTGTACTTTGGATGTAAGTATTTTATTATTTTTAAACATCATATGTTCATAACATTAGAGTCAATAAAACAAAACTTTTCGAGGACATGAACATCAAGAAGTTTTTGGCTATATTCGTCGAAAATGCGAGGCCGCTATCGTTTTGTTTTATTATTAGCTACCTACATAGGTTACTGAATGGATTGAAACTTCAAATATTAAACATACGAGTCCCTAAATATATTAAATACTTATAGATGAGTAATAATTATGCTCTATTTTAAGTAAATACAACTAAGCAATATAGTCCTATAAATAGCAACTTAATTGGAATAATATTAACAAAAAATTAAACTAAACTTTAAAATTTATCTAACCGAAATAATTTGTTAGCATCGACCATAGCTTCTAAGAACGAGCTTTGCCTTATTAGTATGCTAAAGTAAGAAAAACACCGCAGTCGGAATTAAAATTGTTTCTCCTTTTTGCCCCAAGGTCAGTGAGTTGTGACTTGTGATAATCACAACGTGCTCTGTGGCGCGGTCGGTCGCCGCGATACGGAGAAACGAGATATTTTTGTAACCACACGATACCTACGCTTTGTAATAAACTCTACCACTAGCTCCATCTGTTGCAACACAGTTGTACTAATTGCCAATAAAAATATGCGACAATTATCTATTGTCGCATATTTTTAGCTCGTATCTGGTAAATTTGAAATGTGTTTATTATTGTAAATAATAACACGCGCTAAAAATACAATAAATGTATCAAAATATACCTTTAGTATGTCTGTTTGTACATTATATCCCAAACGCGTAAGTTTTATCTTATCGAATTGAAATAGCTCATGGCGACTGTGTGACTCGCTGATAGGCGCTACGATAATAGTCATTTAAATCATTGCAGTGCTGTAGTATTTTACATAATTAAATATACACTACTTATCCCTTGAAATTAGAGAGTTGTTAAGTTAACACACGCTTGGTATGATATACTTACCTATTTAATTAAGTATAATAAGTTAGGGCAATGAAAAACTAGGTAGGTAAGTCATTAATGTAATCTTGTAAAATTAAGTTATTATATATCTATTCAGGATAAATAAAAGTTACAATCCATTTAAATTTCGGCTTGCTATCTTTTGTTGATGTCCGGTAGACGTATTCTTATGGACGAAACAGAGTCATAATATCCGTCACCCGACAAACAAGTGAATGCTTTCTCTTTCAACATTACACTATTATGCATTCGTTTTCACGATTACGCGCAAGTGTGTGATACGACATTCGCCCTCATAAACATTTATTAAGTTACATCTTTTATTTATACTCTATGCCATAGGTCATCTACTATCACGAATAATCAAAATAACAGGTTGTACAAGAACTACAGTAAGTGTTTAATAAATAATTCGATGCAATGCACAATTACAAGGCAGAAACGTATTTCATTTCAGTTTATTATAAAATACTTACTGGGAAAACTCGGTCACGTTTGGCTCCGTCTGATATTAATACCTATATAATCGGTATGAATGTATATAAAATATTCTTAAACTTATAGAAATGCAACGAAGTGTCAAGTCAATCCATTGACTGGCTTTACGTGCTTTCGAAATGCGCAACACCGCTAAAACCTTTTTTTCGGCTCGACCCGAGATTTGGACCAAAAACCTCATGTACTAACAGTAGTTGCATTCAATACGTAATAAATAGTCAGTCATGATTTCCCTTATTTTTTACATTCATTTAAGAACATGTTGTTATTACTCACGCTGTTAAACGCTGTCAAAGTTGAACGTTTCTGTATTCGACACTATGTCTGCGTATCTACCTGCCATGGTATACCAGGAACCTTAAAGGTGGAAATAGGTGTCAGACGTTTTTATCGTAATTTTCGTAATTTTTTTTAACACCTAAGGAACTTATATTATTTATTAACATTACAAAGTCATTTAACACATATTTTGGAGTACATATACTGAAATTTTTGAAGATTTTCCTCTAAAAGTAGCGGAGATGTCAGCTGTCGCGCATTGTAGATTTGTAGGTTGCCATCCGACTGAGGAGTTTGCGTAATTTTTGGAGGCCGAAATTTCCATCTGAAATTAATAGGAAAAGAAAAGTTACTTCATTTTATATAATTATGTATCTTCCATGTGAAGCTCATTTTCAAAAATACAAAATGAAAATTTGTATTATAAAGGGGTGTAAACATAAAGCATGATTTTTACCATTTTCTATATGTTCTTATTATAAAAAAATCTTTAAATAAAGATTTCGCTTGTATAAAATTTCAAAACTATTGGTTAAAACTTTTTAAACTAGAGTATACGCAATTTCGGAAAAAGTAGTTTGAACAAACGCGTTTAAAAAAAAGTGTCAGACAAAGTTAATTTACAGCAGTAATTAACTAATTCAAACAACTTACCGGTTAATCAGCGATTCCAGCACCATATTGCAATCCTTCTGCAGCTTCATTCGTTTCGTTTTCAGCTTGCAACTTCTCTTTTCGAGCGTTTCGAGCTTCCTTACTGTCCAAGGAGCTGCGTCGATTTTGTCGGGCTATGCGTTGACTGTCGATTTGTTGTGCGTGATTGAAGCTGCGGTTACCAACTATAATATTCAGCTCGTTCATAACTAATAAAATACTTGAACTTCCTTGATTGAACAAGCTAGCAGCCAAATTTGCCGCGACTTCAATGATTTTTAATCCGGAATGTAAGTGTTTCGGAGCCATCATTGCTCCAGTAAATCATTTCTCAATAAAATACATGCCTAGTAGTATAATATGAATGACTACCCGCTCGACCGCACCGTTTTACAAGTCACGCGCTCGGACCCTGTACCAAAGGGCACTTAATAACTATTAAACGTATTGCAATTTTGACTTAAAATTTAAAGAGTATATTTTTGAATAGTTTTACAGACGATTTATGATAAAATATTGCATTTTTAAAGCCTCTACACCTATTTTTATATTACCCCCTTAACGGGACTACAGTACGAAATGATAGGAACCTTTGTTTCTTTTTAAAGTTAAGCGTTTGGGTTGGCGGCTAAGCCATTACATTGTATATAAATGTTGTCTTACCTATTGTAATAATAATTACAAACATTGTCTCACGTCCTTAAAGGTTAGGCATAGGAGAATTAAATCCACATTTCTCCAGATATAGTTTTAGGTCTCACGTGATAAGGGGCGTGCCTATGACCTTCGACCGGACAATTCCAGACTTCGTGGGTCTACTGACAAATGACCTAAAAACTCAATAACGCTTTGCCCGACCAGAAAATCAAGCGAGACCGAAACCGCATACACATCTCTCGCATTCACTATCGCTGCTCCACCGAAGCATACTTACCTGCTAAACCTTTAGTAAGTAAAGTAGGTACCCGGGTACCTGGCAGAACATAGAAATTTTATAATTCACTAAAATCTTAGTCTCGGGACAGAGGAAAAAGGCAGGCAACGTGTTTATAACAATAGATTTTCGTGTAGTGCCCATTGTAAAGCGATATACCGGACTTTGTGAATCGTGTGGCGATATTTAAATTGCTTTGAAAAGTGACACATTCAAGCATTTTATTAGTTACATATGTGAGTGAAATACTGTCAGTGTGAAATCATGTTTTAAAATTCATTCCGTAAAGCATGGGGCAATTGGTAGTTTATCGTTGATGTGCTACTGTCTATTGTAAGTGGTCAAAGACATTGAAGTAATACTTTCAATGCTTTCGTCGGTGGTATAGTTATAACTTATACAAAAAGCGAGAACCTAATAACTACTTACAGTAAAGTGAATTTTTTATTGTGAATTTGAAACGAAGCCAAGATTTGTTAATTTTTATACATAATAAATACATAGCCTCACGTATCCCTGCATGGGTAGGCTGAGGTGTATTCCACCTACATGAGATGTATTTCGCCTCCTATCACGGAGCATCTAAAACTATATTATAGTTTTAGATGCTCCGTGATAGGAGGCGAGCATATTGCCGGACATAGTTCCAAACTCTATGCTGCCACTGAAAATTTCTTAGAAATCAATATTATTCACAAACGCTGCGCTTTTGAGGCAGTCATACAAATACAGGTAGTGAATAAAACAATAATGGTTATGTTTGGTGGTTATAGGTAGATAATTTCTGTCTTGCTTCAAAAACAGACAGTCAGCTATAGCCTAGTGAAAAGATCGATAGACTGTTAGGAATTTAGATATGTTTGCCAAGGATAGAGATTTTCGAGTGTCTAGAGTTTATATACATCGATATGTGAAATCTGGCGATGCGCACTTGTCTAGTATTTTCATCCTTGATTCCTGCAAGGATCCCCGTTATATGTAGTGGTACAGTATAGTACAGTTTATAAATATGGCTGATATTAATCAAATAATAAATTAAGTAATATATAATGTAATAATCAAATAATGTAAGTAAGTGTTCATAAAATATTGACTAGAAGTTACACGACCATATTGCTACAGTACATAGTCTAGTCCTAAGGACACCACCACCAAAAGTGAATAATATTTAAGAAGGCAATACAATTGTATTAACTTCTTAAATATTATTCATTGCTAAATACAATTCATATCAAATGAACCCCAATTATGTCACTCATAATACCGCGTACCTATATTATGTATATTCGTTTTCTTAATTAATTATCATGTTATCTAATGACTAATGACATATCTATATTAAACTAATCTTTGTTAAAATATGATGAGTTATGACATTTGTAGAAATAATTTAGTTATCTACATCTATCCCTTATTTGGTTTCAATTTGTTTTGTTATGGACTCTAATCTCCAATTAGAAAGGTAAAATCAAATACGTTGATAAGGGTGCCTATTGAGATTGTAGGTAGGTGTACCTGTTTGTCGAGTATTTCGTTTGAAGGGGCCCTTTTACAACTCGAGAGGGCCGAGTAAGCCTCGAATCTGTCATCTATGCTATACAAAGCGAAATGTTGTTGTTTAGTTCCTTTTAGAAATGCTTTGTTGGTTTATATTATGCCTTAATTACGTCGGCATATTTGGTGAGACTTGTTTGACGAAATAAGTTGGTACCTAGGTACTATAATCATTATTCTTGGACATTAAAGCAGGACATGTTTGAGTAATAATAACAATATTAGGAATTAATAAGCCAACGTAAGGTATTTATGTGGTATTTCAAAACCTTATAAAGATTTTTGCATGATGGGGAGAGAGGGGAATTTCGAACGCGTCACGTGACACAAAATCAATATCCAGCAGCAGCGATGCTACTTAAAATTTTTAGCATTCGTCGCTTTTGTACTATGTAGTGCAGAAATAAAAGCAATAACAAATCTAAATATAGCAGTCTACATCTAATAATACTTTTATCAGTTTTGGTAGTTATAAATATCAACGCTAAAAATATCGCGTGTGCAATGTTGTACCTAATGAAGCACACAGACACACTCTACACAAGACTTTATACGACTAAATACGTACGTACAGTAGTGGTCAATTTACGTCAACTAAATTACGTTGAACACTTCATTGAAGTTTCGCTAAACCCGTTTCTTGAATGAAATGACGTCACACGGTTGTAGATAGCTATACGTATATAAACAGCTGTGTACCTATAGTATAGATTATTGGGTTCTTTCTTTTGCGTCAGATGCGAGTGGGATATTCAACAATGCCGCGCTCTGTCGCACATCGTGTCGTTACGGTACCATGTCGTTGATATCCGTAGGAAAACCTATAATGAATTTTTGTATGTATCTAGTGTTTGCAGAATGGGCAGTTCCTATACTGAGAACATTATTTCCTTACAAATAACAATTAGCTGATATAATTACCCATTAGGTATGTCTAAAACATGGATTTCAAAATTTTAATCATTCGATACAACGAGAGGTAGATGAGAGATAGATCAGATAGAATTGATATTTAGGTAGGTAAATCAGTAAAATATGCAAATAACTTAGTCTTAAAGTCTTTCTACTAAACTATACAGACCAAGTCCCTAAAACCGCTGCTTTACCTTCGAAGTAACTAGTAATCTCATCAACAAAATAATAAATAATGTAGGTAATAAAGTTTTAGTAGCTATCTATGTTATTGGAACAAAGTGATAAAAACATATATGTATTGCCGTGCGATAAATAAAGATTACAATGAGTAATACCTACGGCTAAATAATTGTTATCAATTCGTTTTTAAAAGCTTGCGATAACGACACGACATCATTAATATTAGACGTCTTGAGAATGGCCCGTCAGCTGGCCTGCTGAATAGAATAGTCAGAAGTACATAGTCACAACTCGGTAGCGATGTGAGGCGGACGCTACACCCTCGTTGCCACTCGCCTCGCGCTCTTTCGCGCCGCGGCTCATTGCTACACCGCGAATTTGGGCCAAGCACAAATATACCTATCCCTTACCCACCCACGTGTTACTCATATACCCGTCTCTCTCGTTTATTTTCTCTCTCGGCCCGCGTTATTATACAGTCATTTATGTAATAAGTTCAATGTTTACATTGCGACTAATCAGGTGATGAATGGAAATACAGTTCAAGTTGCGATTAAATGCAATAAATCGTCAATGCAGCTGCAGTTTCTGGCAATTTTATAGGTGGGTAATAAATATAGTAAAACAATAAAACTACAACTTAACTGTTATCTTCTAAGTATTAATCAATTACTTTAAAGTAAGTATATAAATAAATTAGAAAGCGTATTTTGCCTTTAGATTAAAAAGCTGTGTCAGTCTCTTAGGGACAGTATCTTAGATATTGATCCAAATCTTGTTATTTACAAGAAGCAGCGTTGCCAAATCTATCGGAGCTTTTGTCAAACCCGACTTTGAATATAGGTTCTAAAACTAGTATGATAATCGATCTATAGAGTACCTACAGATTACATTTAGATAATTATGTAAAGTTAATTATGTGTACATTTTCACGACGTCAACATTAAACGATAAAAAATTAATTAGGTACCTACGAACGAAATACGACTTCGTAAGTCATAAAAAAAAACAATTTTGATTTTACGATCTTCAAATTTAATTTCGTGTTTTAACTGTAAGCATTAACTGCATCTCAGTTACAGTTAACGAGTTTATCAATCTGTTAAACAAGTGTCAATCGAAGTTTATAGAAACAGATGACACTAGACGACAATAAAAATATGTTATTTGACCTACTTTGTATGATATCTTCTTAGTAGTTGTTCTGGTCGTATATCTACTTACTTAATAGTTATTACTTATTCTTTTGATTGCATAGGTTACATATTAGATAGGTAACTATATATTTTAGTACCTACCCAATAAGTTAGGTACTAAAATACTTAGGTGTGTATTTCGAAATTTTGCAGATAGTAGTACCTAATCGTTATTCACAAATTGAATCTTATAAGTAATGCGTATTCTCTTATTAGCTTCTTGTACTTACCAAATAGTATTGGTGGCTTCTTACAAGAACAAAGATTTCGAAGCGGAACACGCTTTATCAAATTATTTTTATTATATTAATTTTTTTATCTACAGATATCTAAAATGTCTCAGCAAAAATCTTGCACAAGCCTTAATACCCATATAATTTTAGGCTAAATAAATACTCGCTAAAACTAAAACCTTAGATTTAAGAAGCATAGATTCAAATGTAAACTAAGGGCATTGTCAAGTCGATTATCATAACAAAAATCTTGAAACAATCAACGGAAAACGTATGTTGCCATCGTTTGGTCAATAATCAATACCAGTGACTTGCCTGCCATTTATTTCAGTTCAAACTGACACTCGATTGGCAGCAGGATTGGCAGACATGTATGAGTGCTGTCGAATTAGTTCCTCTACCATAATTTTATTCGAAACTATTGTGTATCATTTCTTCTATATAACCACGCAAAAGAGCGCGTTATTGTATGTAGTAAAATTTATAAAGACAACAGTAGACAGGTAAATAGATTTCAGTAATATAAAATGAAGATAACCACGAAGATAGGACAGTATCGGTAGGTCCTTAATAATAATAATTGGTACCTTAAAGTGCTTAAAGTAATATCAGCCAAAAAGCCAGACTAAAATACTCGATCCAGAATATATATATATATATATATATATATATATATATATATATATATATATTATAGTTTATTATACCTACTCAAACCAGCACTAGCAAGGCTTCAGTGTATTTTACATGCAAATAAAATATAATTACAAAAGGGGGCTTTACAATTAATTATTATTATACATGAATCAGGCTTTTCTTATAACATTGGGTTCGCTAATGGATAGAAAATTCAAAATGAATTTTAGACGGTTAGATGATTGATGGTATCTGTCTGACCCAAAATTTAATGTTTATTACAACTGAAGAACAAAGTTTAAATAATGAAATTCTAAATTTTTACGATTTATTTGCGATGGGGTTTGAAGTGTTTTAAACTTGGCAACTTCTACATACATAGCTTATTCTTAGACAGGCGCATGTTTCTTGGACCATAAGGCGAACAGAGAATTTCTGTTGACTATGATCCTGGTATACCTACTATATCTCATTTGCTTTATTTATTCTTCATGCAGGTTTGGCAGTTCAGGTTGTTTGTAACTTAACCTTTCTCTAGAACCTTTGCAATTTGTAGGACGATATAGAACAACATAATTTTTCTTGTATTGTTAGTATTTTTGGAGTTATTTAAAACATCCATCAATAGGATTTAGTTCATTTATTAATTAGTTTATATTGACTGTATCAAGTTGACTGTCGTTATAACATTTCTGGTTTAGAAATATGGTGCCATTAGTGACGTCATTACCGAATCGATCGATCAGTTAGAAATTGTCATGGTGTTCTGGATCGGCGCTTCTGGTGAGATAGTTCGTCGCGGTCCTTCTTTTTGTGGCGTTTTCTTTGGTAGATAATAGGTGAACTGTATACTATTTGATGTAATATAATTATAATACTATAATGTAGGTACCTATTGTGTTATCCACAAATGGTTGTTCCGAGTTTAGATGTTCTTTGTGTCCGTTGTTTGAATGTTTGTAAAATCTGCCGCGATACAAAAATTATTCCCAGTTGTTTTTCTTTTTTTAAAAGGACGAGCATGTGTTCTCTTTGTGTCGAATCCTATAGTATGGTCCAAATTTACCACAGAGATCTAGACTGTTGGACCACGCTTATCTGCACAAAGTTAAATATACGTATAACAATTGAGAAAGCCCACATTCATATGTATTATTTACAATGTTTACCTATTGTAAGGGTTTCACGTTACAAACACTAATAGCTGAATACGCGTTAAGCTGTTAAATCGATTCATCAGTGACTCCAAAGGGCTTCACTCAGGGGATTCAAGCAGCCTCTGGCCAACTAGTAAACAGACTACACAATAGGTAAGTATCAGCTTACCCATTTAATGATCGTGCTTCATACTTCTAATTTTATCATAATACTTTGGTAAAGTTCTTGGTCAAAAATATAAAGAAAAGTAGGAAACTATGAAGGTCTTAATAATAAAAAATATTATTCTCAATCTATTTATTACGGTTTAAGACATTTATTTTTCTCAAAAGATTACATGAATCACTTACAGAGAAAAATACAATATTTATAACATAACATAACCAGACAACGTTTATAGTAAGGTAGGGTAAGTGTAGAAATGTTTAGTTGCATCGGGTAGTTATAGAAAAATTTGTCATTCGAGGTGGGTGCTTGCTTACAAATAGTGAATGTTTATTAAGGCCTGTGACTTAGTGATATTTATGAATTGGAAATAGTGTTATATGGTTTTAATTGTAACATTGTTAATATATTTTCTAGTATGAGTATATAATTATGTATGTATGTAGCTTAAATATATGTATATATTTATATACCTAAATATTAGTATGTGTGTATATACTTAAATACATGATTAATATTGTTAATTTAGATGTACTTAAATATGGAGTATCCTTCTTTTATTTTTATTTTTGGGCTTTTTATTATCAATAGGTATACAATATATATATTCATTATATTACAACAACTTCATTCAGCAGTATTATAATGTTTAATGATCTGCTTTTGTTTTTTGTTTATTTGTATGTGTGTGCATGAGGTCTCGGGTTCGAATCCCGGGTCGGGCCAACAAAAAGTTATTGGGTTTTCTGTTAAGAAATCTCAATACGAGCCCGGAGTTAGGAAGATGGCGGTGTTAGACACCCCCGTGCCTCGGAAAGCACGTAAAGCCGTTGGTCCTGCACCTGATCTTTCTCCGGTCGTGTCGGATTATTCGTCCCATCGGATCATGAGAGTTAGGGAACAGAGAGTGCACTTGTGTTTGCGCACACGCTTGTGCACTATAATATTCGTCGTCGTTAGTGTCGGCCTCGATGGCGTAGTGGTAAGTGTAACCGATTGCCACGCCTGAGGTCGCGGGTTCGATTCCCGCACAAGTCAAACATTTGTGTGCATGAACATGGCTGTTTGTCTTGGTCTGGGTGTTTCTATGTATAATAAGTATGTATTTACAAAAAAAAAAGTATATATGTATGTTTATCCATTGTCTAGTATCCATAATACAAGCTCTGCTTAGTTTGGGCTAGATGGTGTTGTGTGTATGTGGTAGAATATTATTATTATTATTATTATTAATATCTCCTGCACCGATGGCCAGTCTCTTAAGATTGGCCGCCGTGACCGAAATTCGGTCAGGAGGACATTATATCTTCCAATTAAAACAAAACATCACGTCTAAATCACCCTAACAACGTGGCTAAAGAATTACATACCACCCACATTTCGACAATAAAAATATTGGCATTTTGCTTTGAATCTGTTTGAGCAAGCCAATTGACCACTAAAGAGTTGCACTCGCAGTTAGTTTTAAAAGAATTTATTCTCAAGAAAACACAAGCCACTTACATGAGAACTTACTTTACTTTACTATTTCATACAATGGTCATCTAGAACGCTTAAATATTTAATGAAAATAGAATAACTATATTTTAAGTGAGAAACGAGTGGTTGCTTTTTATATAATGAGATCATGTGGACTTAAATAAGATAAATGTGTTAATATTTCTTATATATACATAGTTGCATTAACGCGTTTTTACTCTTAAGCTAAGTATGAGAGCAATGTCTAAAACACTACCAGTTTCAAGAATGAAAGATTTCATGTAATTAACATTTAACAGAAGCCTAACAACTAACAAACTCTGTAATGTTCGAAAACGAGACAAAGCTGTAACGCGCTATCTCATTCTGGCGCATGCAATGACAAAGTCCTAGCATATATGTATTTTGCGCTTGCTATGGAAGCTATACGATAGATTGAATTAATTAATATAGTTCAATATAAACGTTCTTATTTCCTCATACATCCATATTATAGAAAGATAGTAGATATTTGATCGAAAAGTGCCATGGCCATACATAATCAGTAATCACCATAAAAAATGGATTGTACGCCGATGTTTTGATAAAGATAGATTACCCTGTGTTCCTGTTTGACAGGGTTCATTATTGACTTTCATTGTTACTATAGTTATATTGACGTGGCGGCGTCTAACATACTGTGTAATTTTCGTAGATCGTAACGGTTCAAATTCGGTACTGCGAAAGTTTGTAACTGTAAGTAATTATTATGATATCAAATATTATATATTCCTTTGGAAGATGGGAATGAATAGATACTTTAATAAAATGCCAGTACGTTAGATCTAAACACATTTAGTCAATGTTTAGGTTAGTTATTAAAAGTGCGCTGTGCCTGTGAAGTATTTGTCGTGGCTTAACTTGGCTTACGATAGACGTGACTTTGATTCTCAGTTCGGACAATGTGTAATTGGGGTTTGTTACGTTCTCAGTAGCAGCATGGTGTCTAGGTATGTCTTTGGTATATGGCAAAGGGTTGCTTCTTATTACATGAAACATATAAAATAGGCAGTGAAATATTGAAGTACACACAGCGACACATCAACCTAGGCTGTTTGGACTTTGAACTATTAGAAGTTGAAAGCTGCGAATCGTGCGAGAGAGTGCGTTATATTTTTGTTACGTTCTATCCTTACCATTACATCGACACCACAATGCACTGTCCCTTGCCGACAATTCTCTATTTTGTATGTAGCGTAGTTATGTATATAGGGTGTCTAACTTGATGTGTAGCCGTGTGTACCTAATAAACCTGCTTGTGTGCTAATTATGTTAACGATATTAATTTTAATGGAGATATTTTATAAATAGTTTTACATTATCTATGTCTACCTATTTATCATTGAGTGTCCTTTTAGGCTCAGCTGCCTTTGTTAAGTTTAGTTAGGTACAATTTTAGATACTTAGTTTAACAAGGCTCATTAATATATGTAGTACCTTCTTTTCTACTACTATGATAGGAAATAAGCTTACAACCCTTCTGATGGTAACCGGCTACCGTTACCTACCTATAGGCTGTTGTGGCACCTGGCGTACTAATCGTGCGTGCCCATCCTTCACAAAGTTGTTTCTATTATGCAAACATAATTCACATTGAAGCTGTTGTAAACACACCATTGCCAGGTGGCCTGACAACCCTAGTCACCGTAGGCACATAACAAAAGGTTATATGGTTGCATTCTTCTGTAGAATTTTTCCCTAGTCGGGTTGACCTGGTTTAAGTGAAACCCAAGGATTAAGAAAAATGGGGCCCACCATGGGGTGCATGTGGCGGACCGGTGCCTGCTGAGGTAGCGAAGTAATCCTAAAGAAATACCGTGGCCTCGGATTATAAAGAGTAGGAGAAGGAAGACGGATGTGGTTTTAGTCAGTAGAAGTCTGACATACGCCTTCACTCTGGATGGATTGAAGAAGGATCATTTGATGAATTTCCTCCGTGAATAATAAAAAATGGGGTAGAAGACATGCTTCTGTACCTTATCTTAATTATATTTAATTGTTTTATTCTACAAGTAGATATTGTTGTTAGTTTGATTATATACCTTCTAAGTAATAATTTTGCTCAACGTTTCTACATAAACTGTAGCTTTATTGATTTAGGAATAGTTCGTGTAACAATGGTCAAGAAACTTTAGCTCTATAATTAATATTCAAGAAGTTTTAACTATTCGCAAGACAGGAACGACGCCGGTATAAATTTCATCTGCATTCATTAAAACTTAGTTGTGTGCTATACAATATTAGAATAAAATACTTAAGTAGTCTATTTACTTTGTCCGAAATAAGTTAGATCGAACTGGAAGCTTGCTACCTTCTTGTTAAGCCTAGTTATTTTATGCCAGAACGGGACAGACTCTGTAATGTATAGCTTTGTCTCGTTTTCTCACATGCAATGACAATGCTTTTATCACCATAAGATAATTAATAAGAGCGTACCACAGTAAGCTCCTATTAATTATCAAGCTTTAGCCAGCGGCTTCGCTTGGGAACGTTATTTTTCTGGATTTAAGGTTCCATATGTCATTTACTGTACCCCTGACAACGTGTATACGAAGCTTCATGATGATCCGGCGAGTAGTTGAGGCGTTATAGCGTAACAATCAAACACACTTTCTCATTTATAGGATTAGTTTGGATACCTTTTACAATGCCGGATTATTAGGTGCACGTTATATAATATCATAACCATATATAAATGTGTAATACAGATTACTGAGTCATTAGAATTTCCATAAGTAAGTTCCTACCTAATTTAATTAGCTTGTCGTTTGGCATGACATGCGTCTCATTTGGCGTCTAATTACTCTGTAACCATCACATTGATTGCTTTTTGTGCATGCTCTGAGTGATTTACTTAAATTAGACTCGAAAATGATTGATGTAATGAAAATCAATAGTTACGCGATAAAACTAATCTACGATGATGACTAAAACTACAGTAGAACGCTATCTACTTATGTACATTTAATAACGGAGTAACTTTATTAATTGCCTGCTGTGTGTCTATTTCAACTTATTGAGTCGCAGCGCCACACCGGCGCGCGGCGGCGGCCAGACAATCATGTTTGGCAATTCAACAGTTGATAGGTTAAATATAATTGCATTAAATTCCGCGAGTTTAGTTTAGTGATTCTATAGAAATATTCAAAGTTATTAGTTATCACTTGCTCTAACGGTTAAGGAAAACATAGTGAGGAAACCTGCATTTCTGAGAGTTCTCCATCGAACTCGATTATATGTAAGTAGGTAAAGTCCGCCAACCCGTACTGGGTCAGCGTGGTGGACTATGGTCTAATTCTTCCCATACTGAGAAGACACATACGTGCCCAGCCGAGGGACTGCTTATAAACAGGCCTGTTAGAAATATCAGCCTGCAGGACTGATTGTGTAATTATATCTAGTAATATTATTATACTAACAAACTATCGCATTTATAATATTAGCACGTATAATTACAATTCTAAGCGATAAGAGCGGTTAATACTTAACTTTTATAAATTACCTACTCTCGTAAATTCACAAATGTGATTCGCGACACTCCTTGACTGTCGAAGTAACAAATGTGAGTCGTGATTTCGTTATCACGTGATTTATAACACGTGATTCGTGAAATGTCTCATGTTTAACTAAACTCGTGAACGTAGCCGCTTACTATACGGCACGAATGCACGATAGCGTATTTGCAGATATCAGCTTTAAATTAGTCAATTTGTAGCCGATGCTACATGTTTCAGAACGATAAATCTTAATAACGAGTTTTATTTAACACTAATAGAGTCTTTAAACCGACACCTAGTCCTTCACCTAAAGTTTCTATTTACGCCCTACCTACTTTAACCTTTAAACCTGACACTTTAATTACACTGTACGCTCGAACCACAATAATGTTATCTATCTAACAGTATTGTAACTCGGCTCTGTCCTTGAAATAATTACCTACAGCCGAGCGGTCCGCGAATACGCGAGAGGGCTGCTCACCTCTTTTTTATATTTCTATGCCACCTACAGTATTTTAATTTCATCTACCTACTTGAGTTTCTTTCTAGTTTAGTGATTGTAAATATGTATAATATTTTTAATTTAAGAAAATGTAATTTGTTGTGGATGATATAGGAAATGTTCAATAAAATCATGTTATGTTCTTTGATTAGAAGATTTAATAAAATAAAATCCTTATATAATTGAAGCTGAAAAATATTTGCGCCTCGACACCTGAGACGTACGAAAAGCTTTATTATTAATAATAATAATAATATTCTACCACATACACACAACACTATCTAGCCCAAACTAAGCAGAGCTTGTACTATGGGTACTAGACAATGGATAAACATACATATATACTTTTTTTTTTTGTAAATACATACTTATTATACATAGAAACACCCAGACCAAGACAAACATCCATGTTCATGCACACAAATATTTGTCTTGTGCGGGAATCGAACCCGCGACCTCAGGCGTGGCAGTCGGTTACACTAACCACTACGCCATCGAGGCCGATAAATTAAATTTAATAGTATAAAAAATGCCGTATAAATATTGCTGGACTGCTTATGGCAAGGTTTATATCAGGAAGGATGACCACGATACAATAATAATAATACCTTTAAGAAGTGAAGCACAAATTCATCAAATTAGAGCATAATGCGTACTAGAGGCATACATGTATAATGTATAATGCATGTATTACATGCAATAAGACTCCTATATATGATCTTATCTTTTTGGTACATATTAAATACTTACATCGAATATAATTTAACAATTATACCAATAATAAAATAATAAGGTGAAGCTGATTGTACATAAGAGCGTTGACGCATTATTAACGAAGGTTGTCGAAATGACGCATGAAGAAAATACCACCGGAGTGAAAGGTACCCGGTGACTAAATACATTCACATATTGCTACCAGCCAACCGCAGGCAAGCAATGAGTCAAAAGTAAAAACGATTCTGAGAACTATGTCGATTTACTTTTGGTTTTAAGCAGAGTTAATAATAGGATGCAAAACAGCTGTTCGTTTTATGGAGCATAAAATATGCACACATTTATGTCATAATTGTGAATATGGTGGTACGAAAATACCAAGCGTTTGCGTAGGGCTGCCTACTCGGTCGATAGGTCATGTTGTGTGTAATATTGCAGTCATTATAAGTCGCTACTGTTGTTACCATTACATCTAATATTGTGTATGCATGCGATACGAAGCGAGACTTTAAAAAAGGTGTTACGTAATGGGTAATCGCGGCCAAAGCGTAACATATTAATTTAGACTGTGTAGTTATTATCACCTTTGTAATATCAATTACAGTTGCTATATTATAGGTAGCCTGTTATTTTGTAAAATAATTAACTAAGTACATCAAACTACTTTTTGCCACGTGGTCTTTTGAAGACACTAGGTACTTAATTATTTATAGGATGAGCTAAATAATATTACTCAAAATCATATCAGCCTGTAAATATTACTAGAGGTACAAACTAATAAGGCAACCAGGCAAAAACACAGGCATAAATTAGGCAACCAGGTGCAAATATGTTGTTGGACTTTCGCATACCTACCTGATTAAATTTTAATCACAACACAATAAAATCTTGATAACAATTGAACGGAGATAACCCCTATGTTCACCGAACTCGTGTCTGATAACAACGATAAAACAGTGAACTACCTACATACTTATTGTAGTCATTCCTTATACAACATTTTTAATCGACATACGTGCATTAGTTCGTGTAATTTTCGGTATAATCGCGTAATAATATTTTGGCATTGAACATTCGCAGTTTGACTAACCGCCGCGCCGTCCGAACAAAGTTAGCATTCTCATCTCATGGACTTTGTTCGGACGGTTTCATATCTTGTGCGCGAAGTGTATATTATTCAATATTTTAGTTATTCGAAAACTTGTGTTAGTTTTTATACGTGTTGTGACAATTATCGTGAATTAGCGAACCCCTGTTAAAACTCTTCCATTTTGAATATGGACGTCCTCATAAAAACACCTCTCCGTTAATGTTCTGTGTTACTGCTAAAAATAATTAGACTGCGACAACTAAAAGTGTTTTGTGTGTGGTGAGTATCTATGGTTTTCTTTATTTTTTTTTTAACCTTGAGTGTGACACAACATAAATTAACTCTGTACATTAAAGTGTACTCACGCAAAGGCACGAGTATTAAAAATGATTGTACATATCTCAGTTTTTACGATATTATTATTATCACAGCAGTGGACGTACGCAGTCGGACATAGTCCTCTCACACTGATTGCCATAACATCGATTTATGCAAACTGTATCCAATTGCTCCTCTCCATTAATGAGGTTATCTGTCCCACTCTTCGTTTTCTTGTCCTTAGTCGCTATCTCTTTCCTTCCTTCAAGCTTTAACCATTATTTGATGACGTGAAACCTCAATTTCGTGTGCAGGAATCAACAGTAGGGCCTAATGTTCAATTTTCTTTATGTTGTTAAATAACTGCTAGTGGATTTAAATTACAGTCTTACTTATTAACCAATCTGAAATAAGAGGTAGGTAGCTGAGTATTAACACTAATCAGGGGGAAAAACACTAACAAATAATATTTTTAGTTGACTAAAATCGCCGGTCTGTTGACCAAAGGTTAATCATTTATCAAGTAAGTACATGAAAGCTGTTCAATTGAGAGGTAACTCAGTATTAGTTACTGATATTTAATTTGGAGAGACTGTTATTATTTATTTTATTACTATAATGACTGGGCTCTTAAGGAAGTCAGTTTTGGGTCTATGGTCGATTTCAAACATTCCCCCGAGAAATTTCTAATTCTAAAATGTGTAGCTTAGAATCGGTCACGGCGCGCCTCCTAAACCTACTTTAAGAATTTATGAGGTTTTCGGGGATTAAACTGACCGGTTCTTCCACCCCTTTACACCTGTGTAGTCAGATTCTACTGTGGTAACCATGAATGCCACCGAGTTTTGAAACTAGTGAAGTATCGAAGCGAGTAAGTCTGTCTTAGAATCCGCTACGAATTTAATCAGACGTGTAGTAAGTATAGGAAGAGCTAGAAAAAGAATTACGTTTTTATGAACTTACTTTTAGTAATTCGTAACTTAAACGCTTAAGCCAACGCAGACCTCTTCCACGAAATGGACTTAACGGATCAAATTCACTAGCAAATTGCAATGCAGCTTTGTTCTCACTTATGGGTACAGATAGATCTGATTATTAATATTTATTTTAATACTTGTTTGTTAGGATGGGTATCTTCGGTGGGCACTGGGTAGGTACACAGCTCTTGTACCAAGGTACCAACTCCAGTGCCTTTGCAATTGTCTTCAGAAATATGATTTAAGACTTATCCTTCGAAAAGAGAACAATTTAAGATAGATCTCCAAGTGTATTAGTAAAGGTTTTATAGTTTTAGAATGGAGTTCTGATTGTCCAGGAATTTAGTAATCATTGAATCTGCGTGCGATTTGTTTCGTAATGATTCGCTTTACCGCTTGTCTATCAGCGTTTACCTCAGACATAGTAGACAAAGCATCGTGCCTATCATAGATTTATGTTCTAGCATACGAGGTTTAAACCTACTTACTACTGACTGTATTTGCTTTGTTTCTAGAGAACCACGTATTGCCATATGTTGGACTACAGTCATTGGTGTATGTAAGAGGAGGTTAAGTGGGCCCTGCTCATTCCAGAAATGCCTGATGCCCACCCCAAGATGGAAGGCTTTAACACAAAACCCTAGAGTTGTATGTAGGATTGCTGTTTATGTGACATGTGTGCTCTGAAATATAAGTGTAGATACGCCAATAATTACACAACCAGCGTGAAGACTTGGATGAATGGACGATAAAATTGGTAAAGGATCGCGTTCTGTCAAACCTTGTTCGTGGTTTCAACTTTGTCCGATCGTGGACTTAATATTTTAAGGTTGCTTTAATATTTTAAACTAACTGTACCCGCGATTTCATCTGCGTTTATAGTTACTGCGCCGCTCCCGCGGGTCGTAGCGTGAAGTTATATAGCCTATAGCCTTCCTCGATAAATAGGCTATCCAACACTAAAAGAATTTTCAATTCAAACCAGTAGTTCCTGAGATTAGCGCGTTCAACCAAACAAACACACTCTTCAGCTTTATAATATTAGTATAGATATGTCATCTGGGATTTTATCATTATATTATCTGGCCTAGAAGATTTATGTGTCAAACTCATTTACAGCTCGTTAAACGAATTTTTCGTAAAATTAGTTTCTTTAAAACCTTAGGCGATTTGGATATAGGTATGCGTTCATTATCTGTCTGTGAATTCAGTTTTTTCAAGTAAACACAGTTTGGCAAGAAATTTCTGTTCAGATTTCATTTGGGTACGTAGAGTATACATTCATTAGGTTCAAACATTTTCTTACTGTATCTAAAGTACCTACCTACCGCGAAAAATCGTTTAGGAATTTTAATCAGATTTTCAAAAGATTTTTATGGTTTCATACATTTCTTAGTACTAATTATTTTTCTGATTACGTTCCAAGCTACTAATAGTCTTTTATATTATTTTTACAGACTACTAATTGTCTAAGGTTTTGCTTGCCTACAAGCACACTATTTATTTTGTATGCTTTTCACATTAAATATTTAAAATAATCATAAAAGTAATTCTTTGTGTCCAGTCAACAATGAAATCAAAGGTGTACTTATGTATTAAAATTGAACTTATATGAAAGTAGCTATTGTACATATATAATTTGACGAAGTCGCTGCCACATCATGTAGGTAGTAGTAGTGTGCCTACAAGAATCAAGAACTGTAACTATCAACCCGCGGACCGCGGTGGCGATAATGACACATCCCATAAGCTACTGATCGACCCGATGTGTATACTTGCCAAATAATGAAACGTTCTCATCTCCAACGCAATTGCCACCGCAGCACGTGACTAGATCGTTTCGGGACGCGATTCCCATAGACCATAGGCTAAAAAAGTCAACAGCTTTTAAAATGTGCGGCAGAATTACTAACGGAAGTTTCATTAAGAACATTATTACAGAGTCCAATGTGCAGTGACCTATGTGTACGTATATAGATATCGATTGTTATTATGATACTTCGTGACACACGGACACACGGGGGCAGTGCGTTATCAGTACCAGTCGACGATTGATCTTCACCTGCTTTGGTGTGTTGCGTGTTCACTACAAGGTAGATTAGGAACAACTCTGCGTAAGTTTTATATTTTTATTTTTAATCTGTTTTATGTGTTACTGGTGTTACATGCTGACTTATATAATTCGATCGTGTTTTAAACTTTTAATCTTAACTATGATAATTTTATTTTGTTATTCAAGAGTATAAAATGACAATAATTCCGTAGCATGGACTTTAATTTATCTTTATTAAAATATATATTAATAAATTTTAGACGAAATTCCTGAAATCGGACATTCGATATCGCCAAAAGTGTGCCATGGCGATGACTTCCAATTTAATTAACTAAAAGCTAGCTACAAAAGCGATCCGAATAAAAAATATTGCTTACTAACTATTGATTTAGTAGTTAACATGTTTCACAGAAAATGAACTTAGTGCCGCGCGTGGCCGTGACCACTGAAATATGACTATTTTCTTTTAATATTTGTCATTGCAATTACTAACAATAATAATTAATATTATCTTTATAAATAATAATATGATTTTGCAGTGAATATACGGAACAAGTAACTCGAATATTAGAATACCTATTCTTTATAATATGAGAGTAGTGACCTTAAATAAAACAACTATGTAGTATCTGGCGTATTTCCAGAACTGTCACAGTATTCCTACACAGATATGTTACACAACTTTACTCTCGTAATCTTGCCAACTGTTTTGGAAAAATGTTCTTGTATATTTCCCCTCGGCAAGAAAGCATTTAGTTGCTACATTCCGGGCTGTGTCCCCATCCAAGGAATAGTTTCAAGGACGTTACTAAAATATAGCTGCTGTATGAACCATATTTTTGCCACACTTCCCAAGCTAAAGATATTTAAGTGCACAAATACAACTTGAAATATTGGGCGACAAAAAAATTGGTAAAAACGTTTTAATATGATTGGCACCAGCTTTACATAATTATAATTATAATGGCAACTACGTTATGTTTAGTTTACATTTTATTCTTTTTATTTTAAGGTCAAATTGAAGAGTATAAATTAATTTTGTCTAAGTTTGCTACTTATTTTGTACGAAGTAAGTAAGTATTTTAATCACTTCATAGTTGTAGATCTTTTGTTGGGTTGAGCGAGCACATATTGGAACTAAATAAAAGAAGGTAAAATTTGAGTAACATATAATAATGAATAATTTAGCTATAATATTGTCTTACATTTACGCGAATGTTAGGTACTTATATATTGAAATTAAACTGCTTTATACGGATTTTACCGCGTTGTTTATTAAAAATTTTATTACATAATTTTGAAATTATAACATTGCATAAATTATGTAGGTAATAAAGTTTTAATAAACAACGCGATAAATCCGTATAAAGCAGATTAATTTAAAATAAAATAGGTATTTTACGTTCGGGCACGCCACGATCGTGGCGGAAAGTCCTGTGTTTGAGGAGTGGCTGGAGAGGCGGCATGGCGCCCTCACTTTCCGGCTGACACAGGTACTGACTGGCCACGGTTGTTTTGGCCAGTTCCTTTGTCGTATACGCCGGCAAGAGACGCCCGGTTGTCACCACTGCGGCGACTGCCGCGACATTGTTGAGGACACGGCGCTGCACACTTTGGCGGTTTGCCCCACCTGGGCATCGCAGCGCCGTGAGTTGATCGCGGCAGTCGGATCGGTTGTCCTCTCGCTCCCGGCCGTGGTTCAGTCTATGGTCCGGAGTGAGATGTCGTGGAATGCCTACGCCTCATTCTGTGAGGAAGTAATTTCCATCAAGGAGGCGGTGGAGCGGGAGAGGGAGCGTTTAAACCCTCTCCCCAACCGCAGAGCCGGGCGCCGGAGGGCGCGCGATGACCTCCAGCCACCCTGAGGTTTGACCTGGGGGTGGGCTTTGTGGGCCTGCCCACCATCCGTTCAGCACCAGGTCCAAGAGGCGGCGTGCGTGTTCCCACGCGCAGTGTAGTCGTGTAGTGGCCTGCCGTTTCATACGGCGGGCCGTAACCTCGATGGGGTTGCGACCGCATGCAAAAGCGATTCGCGCGGCCCCGTCGATAGTGGTTTTGTCGAGGAATACCGTGGTAGGTTTAGTCGGTATTCCGGGAGGTACATTATTCTTATTACATCTTTCTTTTACCCCGGCGAGTCCGACATAATCTCTCCGCCCACCCCCGCGGAGGGGTATGCGTCAATGCATACCCGCACGTAAAAAAAAAAAGAGATATTTTACGTTAATTATGATTATTTCTGGTAAATGCGTATAACCAAACAAGTTGAGTAATAATCTTAAATAAATAGTTTTGATAAAACTTAACTTAAATGACCCCGCGAAAACCGACTGCACATTATATAATTACGATAAAAAAAATCAACAGTCACTTACATTGAATAACAAATAAAAATTTATTAAATAGAACCGTCGTCGTCACGTCGTATGAAGATCTTATTTAAATGAGGTTTTACTTCTTATATGGGAGAAGAAGAATACAATAATCAGAGAGGAAAACGTTCCGGAGAAGGCTATGTTAATAAAATCTTAAGCCGACAAGTGAGTTTAAATGTGACGAGATTGCTTGAGAGCAATATCAGGATCATAGCAAATGGAAATCCGCATTCTGCATCTCCGGGAAACATATTGTGTGATCCTACGTATAAATGTACATATTGTGTTTCATTCCTTTAAATTGCTTTATTACTACTTTAACTCGTTGTCAGCGCGTCAGTGCAGATTTTCCATTACGTAGGGAAAATGATAAATTGTATGAATATTCGTCATCTAGTCCTTTTTATTTGTTGTTTGTCCTTCTTATTTGTAATTTGTAATGTCTATTTACTTTACAAATAATATAAAATATCGTCACAATATCTTTGGAGCACCTAGTTATGACCTCATGGACCTTCCTATCTGTTCACTTAAGTACGTTCATTTTAATACATGTTATAACTGGAAATGCAAATGAAAATATACACTTACAATACCACACTTGTTAAGGCTATGGTTATTTATGCCAATTAGTTGAGAGATATTTTGTCGTGATTTAGTCATAATAAGAAATCCCAACTCGTACTGTAAATGCGAATATGAGTTTGTTTATTTGGTACGCTTTTACCTTTTAACCACTCAACCGATCATCATGAAATTTATCCAGGAAAAAATTGTATTAGAGCGAAGCCGGAGCAAAACATGAATTCTCAATATAATTTACAATTCACATGCAAAATAGTGAAACACCATTAGCTAAAAATAAATCGTTCTAAACAAAACGTCCTAATAGGTATGGAAAGACAAAATATATACACGGTGTCGATATGTAACCTTGATTGAGAAAATAATATATTACACAAATATTTAATGTATTAAATGTTAACGTGAAGATGTGCACTTATCTAGGATATGCGGGATACATTCAAAGTTGCGAGCTATGCTAGTTACGCATAATATGTATAATATTGGCACAATTGGCAATATAGAAGAGTAAGTACATACTTATTATTTTATATTTGTACATACTATGTTAGCTGTCGCCCACGTCTTCGCTTGTATGTTATCGTTACGTGTGGTTAGTCTTGCGCTCCTCCGTGGTGTCGGCGTCATTTGTTACGTCGACGACACTTTTGTCACGGCGAGGAGTAAGACGCACCGGGCGGCGGCCATATTTGCGACCGCTGTGGTTGCAAAAGTCGTTAGTCGTATCCGGCGATTGGGCCTTGAGGTGGTCCTGTCTAAGTCCGAGGCCGTCTGATTCCACGGTCCTCGGAACCAGCCACCTCCAGGTGCCCACATTATGGTAAGAGGGATCCGCATCGCTGTCGAGCCAATCCTTAAGTATCTGGGTCTCTTGCTCGACAGCCGATGGGAGTTTGTAGCCCACTTTCATCGTCTGGCTCCCCGTCTTCTGGGCGCTGTAGGTGTGCTCGCGCGTCTGGGCCAGTGACCATAGGGTAGGTCTTTTCGTGTAGTGACCTGTCGTTTCATACGGCGGCGGTGGGCCGAAACTTAACGGGGTCGCGATTGCATGTGAAAGTGATTCGCGCGGCCCGGCCGATTGCGGTTATGTCGAGGAACACCGTGGTGGGTTTAGTCGGTATTACCGAGATGTCGCTCACCATCTTTCCCCCGGTGAGTCCGACATAACCCCTCCATCCGCCCCTGCGGAGGGGTATGCGTTAAAGCATTCCAGCAAGTAAAATAAATTTAGGAACCTTTTGTTTCGGTTCAATCATACCAAAGATTAGACCCCACAGAAACGAAATCAGCTGATAATATAAAATAAATAATATTGTCTTCTGTTTACGCGAATGTTATTCATTGAAATTAAACTACTATATACGGATTTTATCGCGTTGTTTATTTATCACTGTATTACAAAATTTTGAAAATATTACTCTACTACTACTATTGATTTTATTTGACTAATTTATAAGCTAATAAAATTATTTAAACTATTAAATCTATTTATTTTTGGTTTACACTTTCCCCGACGTTTCGGGTGCTTTTCAGCAGCCATGGTCACGGGGAGACTAAGATGGTAGTTGTCTCAATGTTCCAGTGTAGTTATTTCAAAGTACCTGAACATAATTTAATTATTGGTGTTTCTATTTACGCAGAATGAGCTCAAAGTATCATGAAGTCTAGCTGTGGTTTGTTTCTTCTTGGGTTTGACTATTTGAAGTACTGGATCCCATGCTGGTGGTACATTCCAACCATCTTCTCTATTGAAATTGGGATGTTTTTTAATTTCAATAGCCTCGCGAAGCATCCTTGGCAGGAATCGGTGTTCTTTAGCGAGAATCTGTGGTTTGTCAAATCTCAGGTAGTGGTTGGTCCCCTGTTGTACGTGTTCACACACAGCAGACTTCAACGAGCGTTTGTGTTTTACGTCAGCTATGTGTTCTTTTATGCGGGTGCCTATGCTTCTCTTGGTTTGACCAATGTATGAGAGTCCGCAGTCACAATCTATTTTATAGACCCCTGCATCTTGTAAAGGTAATTGGCACTTGACGGATGGTAAAAATTGACTTATCTTCGTTGGCGGCTTGAAGTATGTGTTGATTGAAGCTCGCTTCAAGATGTAGCCAATCTTGTCAGTGACACCCCTTACATAAGGCAGTATAGCAGGCTGGCGCTCGACTGTGGCTGGCTTTTCTCGGGATCTGTGACAGCGGCGCGGCTGTTGGAGCTTGTTGTCTTGCAGAACTTGCTTGACATGTTGAAGCTCGGCGTCCAGGTGTTTCTTGTCACAGATCCCGTGGGCTCTCTGAAACAAAGACATTCCCACGGTAGCTAACTGTTTAGGATGGTGGTGAGATTCACCGTTCAAGTACCTATTTGTATGGGTCTTTTTCCTATACACGGTGTGGCTCAAAGTATGATCAGGATTCCTGATGACAAGTACGTCTAAGAATGCTAATGAATTATTTGCCTCTAATTCCATAGTAAATTGGATGTTGTTATTAATGGAATTAAGATGTTCTAGGAATACACTAACACTATCTGTTGGTAATATTGTAAAAGTATCATCTACAAACCTCTTATAAATCCTGGGTGTGATGGGGGCAGTCTGTAAAGCTCGAGTCTCGAAGTCCTCCATGTTAGTGTATTCCTAGAACATCTTAATTCCATTAATAACAACATCCAATTTACTATGGAATTAGAGGCAAATAATTCATTAGCATTCTTAGACGTACTTGTCATCAGGAATCCTGATCATACTTTGAGCCACACCGTGTATAGGAAAAAGACCCATACAAATAGGTACTTGAACGGTGAATCTCACCACCATCCTAAACAGTTAGCTACCGTGGGAATGTCTTTGTTTCAGAGAGCCCACGGGATCTGTGACAAGAAACACCTGGACGCCGAGCTTCAACATGTCAAGCAAGTTCTGCAAGACAACAAGCTCCAACAGCCGCGCCGCTGTCACAGATCCCGAGAAAAGCCAGCCACAGTCGAGCGCCAGCCTGCTATACTGCCTTATGTAAGGGGTGTCACTGACAAGATTGGCTACATCTTGAAGCGAGCTTCAATCAACACATACTTCAAGCCGCCAACGAAGATAAGTCAATTTTTACCATCCGTCAAGTGCCAATTACCTTTACAAGATGCAGGGGTCTATAAAATAGATTGTGACTGCGGACTCTCATACATTGGTCAAACCAAGAGAAGCATAGGCACCCGCATAAAAGAACACATAGCTGACGTAAAACACAAACGCTCGTTGAAGTCTGCTGTGTGTGAACACGTACAACAGGGGACCAACCACTACCTGAGATTTGACAAACCACAGATTCTCGCTAAAGAACACCGATTCCTGCCAAGGATGCTTCGCGAGGCTATTGAAATTAAAAAACATCCCAATTTCAATAGAGAAGATGGTTGGAATGTACCACCAGCATGGGATCCAGTACTTCAAATAGTCAAACCCAAGAAGAAACAAACCACAGCTAGACTTCATGATACTTTGAGCTCATTCTGCGTAAATAGAAACACCAATAATTAAATTATGTTCAGGTACTTTGAAATAACTACACTGGAACATTGAGACAACTACCATCTTAGTCTCCCCGTGACCATGGCTGCTGAAAAGCACCCGAAACGTCGGGGAAAGTGTAAACCAAAAATAAATAGATTTAATAGTTTAAATAATTTTATTAGCTTATAAATTAGTCAAATAAAATCAATAGTAGTAGTAGAGTAATATTTTCAAAATTTTGTAATACAGTGATAAATAAACAACGCGATAAAATCCGTATATAGTAGTTTAATTTCAATAAAATAAATAAGTTAAATTTGAATAGACTACTATAAAACTATACTAAGGTTGCTTATTAAAATTATTTTTGAAAAACGAATTAGTGTAGTAATCCAAAATATTGTGTTAAGATTTATGACAATCTGTCTGTTTGTTTGTTCTAGCATCACGAATAAACTAATGAACGGATTTTCATGAGGATTAAAGTTTAGTAGACTGAAGTTTAACTTAAATCTAGTCTATGTTAGATTTATTCCGTACAGTAGAATCAGAGATATGGTGCATAGCGTGATCCACTTAGATGACATCAAGGACATCGTGAGTCCACGCGGACTACCTGGTTTATAAATAAAGAAATAGTTCGTGTAACTGTGTTTGTCCATTGTACAAGAGCCATATAAACCATATTACACTGTGATTCACATTTACATTGATCACGTGACGGCCAAGATCAAGGCTAAGTGTAGCTACAGATAAGGCTTAGTTTAATTAAATAGATCGACTTGGTAGTCGCCTTGAATAGTTTCAAGACTGAGAAATCTCGGACTCACAGAGACAACACGCCCACTATAAAGTCTTCATTCGGAATTGACCTACTTATATTTTTTTATTAAACGATGTAATAAAAGAGGATGGCATTCTTAAATCGCTAATTTAATGTTTAGCCAGCTCCCCCAAACTATTTCCTTATAACATAGGTATAAGGTAAAACATTTATCGCTTATTCCCAAATGGTTACAGAAACCAAATAACAGTTTCATTTGTGGTATCCGTTGGGGTTTCATTAAATTTTAATTAATCCCACTAGAATTTTATTAATACAGGAATAAGTCAACACGTGTGACACAGTTCGTGTGGCCGTGTTAGCAATTAAAGGTAAACAACAATATTGTTAACAAGCACTTATTAGGATACAAAGTCCACTTTTATAGACCGTCGACAAGGCAATAGGTACAATAAATAATTGAGTCTTGAGCTATACAGTACTACATATTTTAGATAATATATGTACGTTGATCATTGTGCTTGCAATCGACCTTTACGTAACCCGATGGTAAAAAAATATTGATTGCCAAGTAAGCGATAAAGAGGAAATGTTTACTGCCAAGAAAATGTTAGTTTATTATCTGATTTATCATTATATTATCTGCGTTTATTGCGGGTTTTATTATAAAATATGTAACTTTTGCCTGTGGCTTGACTCAGAAATAGCACTTATTTTCTGAATGGAATGTACCCTATGTCTTTTTCTATACTCCTGACAACGGGTATGCAAAATGTCATTACGATCGGTCGAATAGTGAAGACGAGAAAGCGTAACAAACGAACAAATAAACAAACTTATATTCACATTTATTATATTATTAGTATTATATTATCTGTGATTATACTTATGATTGCGTATATTAGATGATATATACTTAATAACATAGCGCATACTATTATAGACTAATACGCTTGGATATGTTTCTCATACGACTTATGTAAATGTAAACAGCCGTGAGAAATATTGTACAAATATTATAACAGACGCTGTTTAGATTATCTGTAAATGTGATCAACAGTGCAATGTTTAGTTAGCGATCGTTTTTATGTGAGATAGGAAACATGGCGCCCTATGTTTCTCCCCAGTTTAAGTGGAATTATAGCTAAGATTTTGCCTAAATTGGAGCAGTTCAGGTAGAGAATTACTTTTAATATCTATTAAACATTATAAAAGTTTGCAACTATACAATCTTGTGTTATGTATCTACTGTGATTACGGTTTTGATGCAAAGCTACAGAGGCGCAGCAGCTGATAACTAGGGTAGTGATTTTCGCTTCAAAAGCAGCACAACGTCAGGTGAGGTGTGTTCCTTTAAAAGTCGACATCTTGCAAGCTCAACAGGCCAACAGCTCAGGTGTTGCAAGTTCATAGGCTACGCTAACTACTTACAACGCTGGCCTTATGCTTAAGTAAATAATAAGTAAATAATTACTTGTTGGCTGGTATAAAAATTCATTCAATATTTACCCAATTACGTAGTAATAGAAGCTGAGCCACGTGTGAAATCACCCGGGTAGCCAAATGAGTGGAATACGAGGAGCCATTGGATACCCGAGTACGCCAATTACTGGAGCGTTCGTTACACTGCAATTTATCGACCTTTCTCGGAGCGGCTTTCATGCTTTCCCCTTTCGTTATGTACCGATGTGCCAATTCATTTTTTATGTTATCATCGACTAATCAATCGAGAATAGCTTTGTTCTTCTATATTCTAAAATAATGATATTATTATTGTATATTAATAGAATTTTTAATTTTCGAGTGTAAGTACATGAATCGTGATTCAAGTATTTAAACACCGTGTATTGGTAATCAAGATGTACCTATGGACATTTGACAACGAGTACTACGTAGGAGTACGATGAATATACTTAATTCTTTATTTATTGACCTTGAAAGTCAAACTCGAGAATGGAGTTCATGAACTGTGTTTAGGTATGTTTATTAATGAGAGGGCGATCGCATTCAAACAAGTCATGAATATGGACATCTCTTAAATTAATTATGACTCACAGTACGAGTAACTAAATGCGTGGAGAAATTTTCTTAATGTGATGAAGTTGTGTTAGTCTACCAAACCGCAATTAGCCGATGCCAGTGCGGGATAGTAGGCTGTAAATCTGTACCTAGTATTAATTTTTATAGATATCACTTTAAATTTATTGTCGTCTCTAAGTATACTTATATTTGCATTTATTATGTAACAGCGGCATTAGTATTTTTTATATTAACGAATCAATCAAAATGTATGGCAAGAATAACACTCATGAAGGATAGTGTTCTAATAAGCATGCATAATAAAATGAATTAGGTAACTACCTATGATAGTCGCTTGTAACGTAACTCGTGTATATTATGAAAAAGCACAGTAGTATAATATTCTTGACATAGGCAGTTAGTCTATAGGTATCGCGCTTTTTTTTTAATAATGACGTCTATCATGTCCTCGACAGATAGACGAGTCGAGCCCTCTGTAAATCGATTTCCAACATAATTTATGTATTAATGCGATACTTATATAGAAAAACGGTTTAACCTACACAGTTCAAACATTAAAAAAAAATTGTGTTTCCTTTTTACCTATCGAAAAGAAGAAATAATAGCATAGAGATTTTAACAGACCATGGGGTTTTTACGCTAAGAAAGCAAACTGGTACTAATGGTACGCGTTGTAGGAAGCGAGCGTGATATACATAGATCTGATCTTGTCATTTTTGTTCCATAAATCACTTGTAGATCGCAATTTAAAGTAAGTATGTAAGTAGATTAGGTACTAACTAAAGAAGTTTGGCGTTTGAAATTAGCTTACAGAGTTTGATTATAATATGAGCAACGTTTATTAGTAACTACGTAGTAAGTACAAACCTTTATTTTCCATTATTAAATAGATGGTGTCATTTTCAAGCTGAGAAAAAGAAAAGAATACCTACTAAAAATATTTAGTCATCAAATTGAGACCTGAAAATATTTTAAGATTTTTTTATTCGCGCTCTTTTTATTTCGGGTTCTTCAACACACAATTAGGATATTAACCTTGTATATGCATCTCTATCTAACATGTGTGATCATAATACATGTTACACAGCAGTGAAATTAATCTAAGTAGTACAGTACCATTTGCAATCATTAAAATTTTAATGACAACATGTGTGACGTTGCTATGTGAACATTCATGTATATGCGCTCCCAAGATATTTTGCTAAGATGTATAATAATTAATTTATGTTCTTATCAGACCTTAATAATGACTAACATTGTTGATATAAATGTCATTTGTTGATTAATTTACACAGCTGATAATAGTATAGAGCAGGTGTATTAGGCAAATAGCAATAATGCACTTGAACGTGTATTTTAGATAAGAAATCTCAAAGATAATAATATAACGGAACGTGTAAATATCTTATAAGTAGCGATTTTATATACCTAATTGCAAAGCGTCTCACTTTTGAGTAGCAACTAACCTAAATGTAGTTTAATATAATAATAATAATATAATATCAGCCCTGTATTAAACTGTCCCACTGCTGGGCACGGGCCTCTTCTCACTGTGAGTAGGGTTAGGCCATAGTCCACCACGCTGGCCTAGTACGGGTTGGCAGACTTCACATATCTTCGAGAACATATAGCTTAATATATAGCAAAATATATAGATTTGTGAGTAATCTATATATTTTGACGTTTATACGTGTAACTTTGTGACCATAAATATGGACACATAATTTTTACTTCGACTTTGAATCCGTAATGTAATGACGAATAGGGAATTTCAATAGTTAGGCACTAATAATAAAAACCGTACCATCGTACGAGATACAACGCTATAAGGTTTTTATTATTTGTTGTTATAGCGACAATAGAAATACATATTGAAAATTTCCACTCTATCTATTACGGCTTATGAGATTCAATCTGCTGACAGACGAACGGACGGACAGCGGAGGCTTACTAATAGGGTCCCGTCCCGGTGCCTCCTCCGCAACCCTAGTAAATGTCAAGCTGCAAGTTATAATGACGTAAACGAGTTCACGATGAAACCTTTTGCAGAATAGTACAGCATATATTATAATCGTACTAATACAGTTTATAAATGTAAAAGTTTAGCAGGTTGTTTGGATTTTTCTTACTCCATCATGCGTAAACCGTTGAACAGATTTCGATAAAACTTTGCCCAAATATAGCTAACTTTCTGCCTAGATTAATACATAAGATTTATTTAAGCACTCTTATCACATGCAGATAACATGCACTTAAAATAAGTACCCTAGCAACTATTTATAAACTAACAAAATGATAACTTAACTTGACTTAACATCTTCTAGTAACGTCTGTTATGAATCGATTGTGATCACTTATGGAAACAGAAAACCATAAGCGTATTTCAATACGCTTCATAGACCGTCTACTAACTTAAACTCAAGTCTTACAAAGTTTTCGATTAAAACTTTGACACTGTTCTGGTTGCACTATAAAAGTTTGTATCATACTCTGTTCCCTATGACAGGCGTATTTAAAATAGGAATACGTATTTACTATAGAAACAACTAAAAAAATTTAATAGTGTTTTAAAGAATAAACAACGCGATAAAATCCTTATAAAGTAGTTTCATTTCAATGTAAATTCGCGTTAACGAAAGACAATATAATAGGAACACCCCGAACATCTGTCTTATTTAATGCAGTGAAAATTAATCAAACTAAAGGTATATATAGAGGTATATAATATGTATATAAGTTTGTAAAAAGCAGTTGGCAGCGGAGTGGCTACTTTTTTGCAAAGTCTCAGTGTTATCGCTTGCCATAAGGCGTACTGTTTTTACTGTAGGGTATAAACAAAAAAAGTAAAGGACGCGTTTATTCAAGTATGAACTCTGAGCAGCTTAGCTTATGTAGGTATATATGAACACTGTAAACACTCTAATATATCTAATTATAGACATATAATAGACTAGTTTTTGCGTAAATGTAGGTTAGGTTAGATTAGGTTTGTAACAGTACTTTTTCTGGATGAAAGGTACGATGCCTGCCTATGTCCTATTCTAGTGATAAATTAAATTTTAGAAATAAAATAAAAAATCTGAAGGCCTAATACATATTAAAAAAAAAAAAAGATCACGAAGTGAAATTAAAACAATACTTATTTTTGTAAGACTGTAAGAAATCATGAAGATAAGCACATCGCATGCTTGGCTGTTTTTGTTGCTCAGCCTGTTTCTTTTTTTGTGATTAAACTACGGGACATCGAAAAAGCTTGTTCACTAAGAACACTAGTCGCCGGTTTAGACAACATTTCAAATGCAATTTAAGCTAATGTTGACAGAGACGTAGATGTTTCTTTTTGTTTTTCCACCACAAAAATACGTTTTTGTTTTCAGGCTCGATAGGCATATTTATGTATGTATCGACTTCATCTGTGAGGTCTATAGTATCCGGTTGCTTATACAACGAAGCAAATAAACGTTTTTTAACCATATTAACTTCATTCGAACTTTTATCATAACTGTTTTGCACTGATGATGCGCTGTCTCTTTTTATTTCTCGTTGTAAATTTTTATCTTTGAATTCTGATAAAGGACTTTTAATTTGTGTAATGGTTCAGTGTTTTTCTTTGTAATAAAATATTTTTTATTAAGTCGCGGGTCTAATAGGACAGCAATTTGTGACAAATCAGCGTTTAGAAGGTCAGAGTACTTATTTAGTTTTTCTATCATAGCTATTGCACACTGTTTCATTGGATCATTTCTGTTTGTTTTAAGATGTTTAGTTAACACATCAAGTATAGGCACCACATAGTACAAACTCAGATAGCTGTGTTTTGATACCATAACAGTAGCTTTATAAAATGGTTCGAGAAAATCTACCAACACTTCTACGATCTTCCAACTTTCAATGGTGTATGGAGAAAAGTCTGAATAATCCAAACACATACAATTAAGCACTCTTTTAATTTTCAAAGCTCCTTATAACATCATAATCGAATTCCACCTTATAGGCATATCTTTTATCAGATTTAGATGAGGAATGTTTAAGGATTTGCAACATTCTTCATAAAGTTGTTTTTTCTAGGGAGAAAACGTAATAAATTTTATAAATGTTTAAACCTGTACAATAATATCTTTAACTTCTTCTACACCTTTCTTTACAACCAGATATAAAACGTGAGCCATACATCTTAAATGAACAACATCCTTAAATTCGTCGTGAAATAAAGTAAGCAGTTGAAGTGTTTTAATATTTGTTGAGTCATTAACTGTTGTAATGGAAATAAGTTTACCATGCAAGCCTAATTCCTGAACAATTTATTTTACTTTCAAAACAATTTGCTCACTTTTATGTGGAAACGGTATGACCTCAAATTCTAAAGTCATAGAAATCAGCTCCCCATCGTTAGATGTATAGTGGGCAACTGCTCAACTAACAAGCCATATATACTTGTACCTAACTAGGTACAACTATATATATGGCTTGTTAGTTATGGACGTCAAAAAATCAAACGTTAAAGCAATCTTAATGTTGAGATTTTTGATTAAGTCAACAATTTGCTCCTTATATACTTTTTGTATGGAAGATGCAAGTTGGAATCTGCTCGGTAAACGATATAAATTGTTAAGTGCTGACAAAAATAACATAAAATCCACATCACACGTTCTTCTACTATTCGGAAAGAATGATGCCCATGTATAACAAACTTTAACAACAGGTCATGTCCACTTGTTAATTTTTTTATATTTTGAGGACCCTGTTGGCGCATCTATATTTTGAACACAATCTAAAGAAATAACATTGTCGTGACGCGATGAATGCCTTTTTAAAATAGAATGTGATGTATTAATAGAAAAAGTAAGTATGACTGCATACCTTACATGACAATTTATTGTATACTTTTGTCAAAGGTGATTCATCTCTAGGCGAAGCTAAAGTCTCATTTTCCAGCCGTATCAATAGTATCTTCAAAAAATTGGTTGTCGATTTCCTCACTCATTTTGAAAAACAATAGAAACTTTATTAATCACTCACAAAACTACGAACACAATTATATAATATTATAATATACAAATTGTATTGCACACTTCATTATTCTCATACGAATTGAATGTTCCTTATGTTCATTTAGTCTCAATAAACATTGATAGCAATGAATCAGTATGTTACGTTTCCTGTACAATCAATTACTTACTTATGTAAACAAGCAATAAAAACATACTAAATTGCAATATAAATAATTTATCGTTTAGTTAGCCTGACTTAATTTCCATTTTAGTACAATAATAAAGGCTTGATAGTTTGTAAAATGTAACATAGGTTAGGGACGTGCTAAATTTTTAACTTAAACTTTGTATCTATAATATATTCTGATGGAACGGAATACGGTAGATTGCTAAATAAACGAAGCTCGAGCTTCGACTGTAGCCTTCTCTTTAAGGCTCGTGAGCCCTTAGAGCTCGAGCTTTAAAGGTTCACGAGCTTCGACTCGGGGTTCGAGTTCTCGACTTGAAGCTCATTTCCTCAACACTGCTTATATTTTGTTCCGAACGGCAACGTGGCAAGTGAGTGCTAAGGCACAGTGTATTTTTTATACACTCTATAGACTAAGGTAAATGTGAATTATAGACGGAATATAATTATGTGTGGTCTTTTTACTATGTAAATATTGGATCGAAAGTTTTCGATGCGTAATGTGCATAGTAAAAAGACAAAATGAAACGCAGAACGCTATTAAATAGAAAATTACGTTACTTTTGTGAAAATTAGTTCACTCAGTGCAAGCGTCCGCGATTCATGCACTTTGTTCTCTACATTTATATAAGTGTACCTAGGTACTCTAAGGAATGTAAGTTCATTGCTGTCTTAAAGTAGGTAGGTAGATACCGCTACAATAATAAAACCATTTTACTATAATATAGGGACGTGGGACGTGGTACATGGCATGTCGTGTCGTATTGAAGGTATTCAAAATTGGAATAGTTATTTACGGCCATTACAAACTGACCTTAGGAATAATTCGCTGTAAATATGAAAAATTTACAATGTTATTGCCAGTGCAGAATAAAGTAAAATCATGTGCGGTTTTCTTACAGTTAAAAATATGTACCTAGCAAGATTGGATATGGGTCACTATCATTGGAAATGCCACCTAACAAGGCTAACCTAATTTTTAAGCTGTTGCAGGCTCATGGTGTCGTTGTATTTGTTATTTTACAAAATAAAATGTATTTTAATAGAATAAGTAACCTAGTAATAGATAATAATATTTAATATGATTAAAAAGTATCTAGAATATTTAAAACATGAGCGAGATTTTAGAATATTTCCCGTTGCAAATTATAAAACATAATCCCTTACACGTGTACTATAACCAAGTCCAGAAAATAGCTGCGATATATCAGATAATCAAATAGACAAGGCCTCATCAAAGTACTATAACCACAACCTTGGTAGGAAGGGGTGATAATCGATTGCGTAGCCTGCCTTCATGTATCTACATTTAATAGTCTCCTTGGCGCCTTCAAAGAGACCATACAATAGGTTATTTCCATGGCAAATGAGGTAGTAACGAAACGACTTGTCGACGACGTTTCATGTTAATGAATTGACATAGACGCCAAATTGAATGTTCTACAAATAGATGTTTTATCAGATCTTATGTCTTATTTACCAAATTATATAGGTAGGTTGTTTTGTTCGGAAAATTATTTGTTATTGTTTTGCTTTTTGTTATGTAACCAAATCTATAAAGATAGTGTTAGTCTATTTCAAAGCATAAACTGTACCCTAGACTTATTATTTCGGTTAATGAATAAGGCTTATTGTGGTAAATTTTATTCTTAAGAGGAAACACAAGGGCCGTTTTTCCATACAAATGTAGTCCCCTGTTTCCTCCCTGGATAATGCCAGTAGAACAATAATATTTCATGTCCCTATGTTTTCCTTTTTTTCATTAATTAATTATTAAAAGAGATATGAGCCTTCAAAAACCTCAAAAATTGGTTAGATTTTCCGCTGTGTTCAAACATCCAGAAAACAAATTTGAGTAGATTATATAAAAAAAGAAAAAGATAGAAACACGGCCAAAGCCTTTCTTAAATTTTTAATAAAATAAGTAGTTAAATCGGTCAAGTGTTGGAGAAGAAATCAGGGGACTACGAAACGTTGATTTTGTGTACTTTTATAGGTATTTACGGTCCAAGGTGCAGTTGTCTCTATCACGCTCTGCGGGCACTGCGCGGACAGCAATAGATTTTACATATACCTATTTTTCAATTCTCTCGCCCGTGGTGTTTCCTCTTAAGGAAGATAGGGCAAAAATACGACCCGCATGAACTGGAAGAAACTATTTAACTGGAGAAATATTTCCACTCTACAAAAGATCATAAATTATTAGATTGTGCTGCCAGGCGATAAATAGATTTTCACATTGTCTAAAAAGGCGTACTGCTTTCTTTAGAGAGAGAGAGAGAGAGACAGAGCTTAGTCGATGTATTGTTATCGACTAGCCTTGGCGCTCTAGTAACAGACTACTGGGCTAACAGCATTGTGACACATTTTTAGAGAACTAGAATTTCTGTTGTGTTATTATGCTACTGTGCGTTAAGGCGACGCGTCCCACGAGAGGACGCAGGATCGCGTTTTTAAAGATAACTCCCAAGTAGACCTTTCCCCTTTTAATAACATGTTGCTATACAAATTACCAAAGGATTAGTTTGTATACAAAACACAAGCAGCACACCCTAACAACGCCCTCCGCGCGTGGAGGCAGTACGATTCATGACCACACGCGCCTAGGCTGGGGTGCGTGCAGCGACCACACAGCCCCTAGACGCCTAATAACAGGCGAGCGATGTCTGTCAACACATATGACTTGAAGATCTAATATAGGTCGCCACTCGACAATTTCGAATTAGTAGCGACCACTTCTATGAGCCGTAAACACTTCCGCATCAGTCAATTATAAATTGGTAAAATACATATTGTAATGGCCCCTTGTACAATACGTTTATGTGGTAACAACAGCCAGACTTCGAGTTACTCGAAAAATGGCATAACATTTCATCGGTAAGTTACTAGTTACATAATCATAATTAGATTTATCTTCTGATTTTATTTATCGGAGTTCATTTTATACTGGATATATTTGTAGGTGAAAACTGCAAGAGCACAAATTTTGTCGCGCTCGTTGATGTCTTTGGTGTTTTGTCTCTTTCTTTTAAACGTATTTTTTCTCTATCTCTTTTCCTCTATAATTTGGTAAACATAACTAGTGATGCACCATATTCTATGACCAAATATGTTATCGGTAGAACTAAAAACCTACATATTATTTTTACAAAAAGAAACCTTGAAGATAGAAACAGTTTCACTCTTTCCCAATATAAGTAATCATCAATTCCACTCGGAAGTTACTAATCATGTAGTGGATTTGTCAATGAGTGTTATGCACAAATATATTTCCACAAGGCTAGCATTTCTTACAAAGTCTGCTCAGCAGAAACACATTGTTTGGAGAATATATACAAAGTTAATACATTTCAAAAATTATTAGTACCTTTAGTGGTGATTTGTATTGTACAAAAGATAGGGGAATTTTAATTCTCTCCAAAAATTTCCCTCTTACGGAGAGAAGGCCTCTGTTCCAGCAGTGGAAATATTATGGACCGAAAACTATGTTATCTTTTAGAATTTTATATTTCGTTTTTAGTTTTTGCATTTTATTTTATTACTGTATAATTAATAATAAAAAAGCTAACATTAATTAAAAAATATTACGTACAAGGGTAATTCTACGATAAGAGGTTTCAAGTCTATAGAGGATACGGCCAAGAAGAAAAGTTGGAGATTTTTAATTTATCACTGATATCACGGTCTATGTCCCATTTATGTACCTTTTCACGAAAGGGCAAGTCACTTTATACATATTTTGTTACTTTTTAGAAGGCCAGGGTAAATACATCGGGCAGGGTAGAGACATCAACATCAGGGTAGATACATATTTGACCAGGGGAGAGACTTTGACGCAATAAAATAATGAATACAATTAATAAAGTCTACTTTTATTAAACATTGTACTTAACTTATAATCAGACAATCATATTATAGCCATTTCTTAAATTTAAAACAAGAGTGTCATTAGTTTCATTCACAAAAATATATGTAACTTGGAATGCCATCGCATCTTCAACATCGCACATTCACAACTTTATTAAAACTAATTAAATAGACTAACGCCTTTTAAGTGATAATCAGGATAATTTTCATACTAGCTGTTTATGTATGTATACTAGCTGTGTATGTAGCTATTTTTAATTAAATGAACAAGATTTACTCAAAACATAAAATTTTAAAAATAACTCTAGAAATAAAGGCAGTCTCTCGCCTCCATGATAAATTGATAAAATATAAAATGCTTCAGCTTTCTCAAAATTTATAAATTTTTGAAGGAGTAAAACATCCTTTGTCCTTTCAAAATAAGATGTGGCGTAGGGATTGTCTGGACAATCTGATCTTCTGAGACGATTAAAATATCTTGCTCGTCACCTATAAATAATTTTCTAGTTTTGTCCAATTTTTTACAGAAAACTACCTCTCATCTCGTCATCTTTCAAACCCGTACACATAGCCATTTAAAGGTACTTTTTTTTAAATAGTGGTATGACTAGAATAAAGGCTCAATTTGTGTATGTTTTTATGGATGTCGACTGCTGTTGTTCATCCTCTATCTGATGCTTGCCACCTTTTGGTGTTATGATTTGTTCACTGTCAGATGGATCCTTTTTCTCGTTCTCGGACTCTGAATCCGGTTCGTAAACATCCTCGACTCGGAGACGCGATGTTTTTTAGGCGAGTATATCATGACACCTATTTTAGAAATGATCATAATTTATATTTTCTTTGCAAAAGGAAAGCGTCTTTCTTTAGGATATTTTTGTCGTCAATAAGAAAAACTTTGATGCTAGGACAGGTTTTCTGAAAAGCATCTGACAAATCAGGGATGCTATATCTTTGCCACTCAATCGGTCTATTGATCTCTTGCAAACAGCACCCACATCATCAGAAGCTCCCTTACCGTGTCCAGCTTCATGGTAATTCTACGTAAAGTGTATAAGGGTTGAGTAGAATTCTGTTTAATGAGTGATAAGGAAGTGAAACATGTATTCGTTGCGATATTGTGTTACGGATCTATGGCTCCAAAGACGTAAGATCTACTTCGGGTGGCAAGCTGTTCAAAATTGGCTGTAAGTGTGCCCATAGAGCTGGAGACGAATGTAACAACTTTTATGACAATAAACAATAGCTTTTAATCTTTACTACATCTGATGCCTCTTCTTTCATTTACGTTACAACCATTGCAGACTTATCTGTTGACGAAAACCTCCAAAATGGAATGCCTGAATATCTTCTGAGTAATTAATTAAGTCATCCTCACTGAACTCCATATTAATCACAGCTGCCCTTTCTGTTAAATTTGTCTTTTAATTGAACAAGCAGAAAGCGCGGTGCCATATCTGTAACCATATTAGACAATAATATAATAACAATATGAAATGAGAACATACTTAACTTTTTTATCATAAGAATTAACCATAATTAGGTATTTAAGTTATTTAAACAGTCGTTGATAGAAGTTAGCTATATCTGAGTTAGTTTATTTAAGCATCTTATGATGCATATTATCTCCCCTGGTCAGTGAGTCTCTCCCCTGGTAGTTATCTTGGCAGGGGAAATACGGCAGGGGAGAGACGTTTTCATGAAAAATGCAACTGTTTTAATTAACATAAGCAATTGTTGGGTTAATTATATATCACATTTTAACTATTAAGATATTATTAAATAAGGATAGTAATTGCAAATAAATTAAGTGGATATTATAACTTTTACAACTTACCAGAGGAGAGACACAATCACCTTGCGAAACCAGTACACTGCACTGTCGCATCGCAACAACTAACAAATGGCGGCGCTCTAATTGTTCGTGTGTTTAGTATTACGAACTTCACGTCGATAGATGTCCTTGAGGGCTATTTGGAATATGCTAGTCTTTTATTTATGTTAGTAGTAGCGGAACGAAATTTGCCAGGGTAGATACACAAAAAAAGCGGGACAAAAGTAAAGGGTAATTTTTTTTGAAAATAAACAAATTTTGTTGTATTTTTCCTTTATAATACTAAAGTATATTTATTTAAATTTGTGCTAAACATACTTTGTTTAGCAACTGATACAAAGAAGGTATGTTTTGTCTGCAAGTTAAAACTGAAACCGGCAAAGGGACAGGCCAGGGTAGAGACTTTATTAGACTTTATAAGGAATTTTAGAAAAATGTGCTGTAATTGGGCATTTCATAGTGATGTTATTTAATAAAGTACATTAAGATGATGTGATTAATTGCAAAAAATAACAAGACATAGAATAAAAAAACGATTTTAAACTGATTGCCGCGTAAGTTACCTCTTATCGTAGAATCACCCACAATAACTATTTAAAAAAATATCGATACCGATCATGGATTTATTTAAACCTGTCCCATCCCTAGTTCGGCGAAATGACCTTTGTAGGGACCAATTAGAGCACAGTACGCCGTTCCTCATACCTCAGTTAGTTGCCAGAATTGTTTTGATGTATTAGATTAAGCATTAGGCGTCTAGTGGCTGTGTGGTCTCTGGGTGCGTGGCATGCCGCGGGGTACACCACAATCTGCAGTATCGCACACATTTTGATAAAGAGATGTGTCCACAAAGAACACGTTCTTTTTTAAATAGTTACTAGCAATTTGGTTGCCAAATTACTAGTAATCTTGTTGACCCGCCCAGCTAAGCTAGAATGCTTGTGTTCGGAGTAGGTTCACGTCGATAGTGTAATGGACGGGCTTAGAACCCTCTCGATCGCAAGTCCATTGATTTTCGTGGGTCTACCTCCGCTTCAAATTCAGCTTCCTTTAATCAGAATACACAGTGCCGTCGTTTACAACACCACGCGGTGACGCGTGATAAACCAAAGTTTGTCACTGCGCGTGATTCACGGGCAGTGACGAAGTCCGATTTGTCACGATGCGATGAAGCCTCACGCGGCTAGAGGCATCACCTTATACTAGCGGCATAAAATTGTGGACAAAAGAACGTGTAATTGTAGCTTTACATAAAAAGTTACAAATAAATAATTACCTCTAACTAGAATCAGACCTCAATATGAATAATATTCTGTAAATTATTGCTGCAGACTGTAATTTAAACTAAGCCTTGAGGCATGAGTCAACTATTCACTGTATAATATTGCATTGTGTTGTGTCTCGCGTTATTTACTAACATCGCCCTAGTCACTTATCATAACTACCACTATGGATGTATGAAACGTATCACATTTAGAAATTTGACTGCACAGATGACGTAGTATTTTAAGTGGTCATCTCGTTACTGCCATTATACGTTAAGTGTTATGGCTTTGAATTCCAAGCAAGACATAAATTTGTGTGTTCTACAAATGATTGTGCCAAGTCTGGGTATTCTTTGTGTCCGGTCTTTCAGTCAGGTATTTGAAAATGATTTTCTTAAAATGTGGAACAAGACGTCTATATTTCATATTGTTACTGCCTTAATTAAAGATTTATTTAGGAGACTGTATCGTTGCACGCCATTATCATTAAGAGGTATTTGTATAGGCAGTAATATAATAATATTATTATGGTATAATGGCAACAACACGTGCAGTGAGTCATTGTGAGTCTTGCAGATATCATTCATGGATTCTACTCCTTTTTTTAACTTAGCAAATAACTTGTATGGAACTCGAGTACACTCTCAGTACCCGCCCGTGTACCAAAATGAATAAATGAATAAGTACTTACCTACTACAATTCTGACATAGGCTCTAAGATTTAGCTTAGATCCCAGGTCCTTAAGAGGAAACACCACGGGCGAGAGAATTGAAAATAGGTATTTGTAAAATCTATTGCTGTCGCGCAGTGCCCGCAGAGCGTGATAGAGACAACTGCACCTTGGACCGAAAATACTATAAAAGTACACAAAATCAACGTTTCGTAGTCCCCTGATTCCTTCTCCAACACTTGACCGATTTAACTACTTATTTCATTAAAAATTGAAGAAAGGCTTTGGCCGTGTTTCTATGTTTTTCTTTTTTTATATAATTTACTCGAATTTGTTTTCTAGATGTTTGAACACAGCGGAAAATCTGACCAATTTTTGAGGTTTTTGAAGGCTCATATCTCTTTTAATAATTAATTAATGAAAGAAAGGAAAACATAGGGACATGCCAATAGAGGCTATACATGTTATTTTAAAATATTATTGTTCTACTGGCATTATCCAGGGAGGAAACAGGGGACTACATTTGTATGGAAAAACGGCCCTTGTGTTTCCTCTTAAGTTCATTGTGTTGTTTTTATTGACAAAATTTTGATCAGTAGGGCGGATTCTGAGCATTCTAGGTTCGTTTAATGTATTAAATGAACCTAAAATGCGCAGAATGATCCAAATGGATCATCATTAGTTATATTATATGTATGTTTTACATACATATTATATAACTAACGAAATGTGGATGTAATAACTTCTACTTTACTTGACGGGCAGGTGTAAATAAAATTTAATTTATCTATCACCCTATTGCAGTCCTCTGCTGCATAAGATACGTCTTTAAGCTGCTTTTTTATATTTTTCGACTAAATTTTATCCGCGTCCTCCTTTGGCATTTACCATTAAGACAATGTTTATATCTCTAGTTCCACGGAACATAATTAGATAGATAAACCGTTGTTTAGATTTTAAGTTAAACATCGAAACTGTGTAAGCTGCGTCAATTTTTGTTTAAAGTTCTCGTAATGTTCGAACAAACAAAGATCCAGAACCAGACAGAAAGAACGATAGTTTACAGTTTTAGTAATATTAAATATAATAAGGGAAGTCCTCCAGACCGAAATTCGTGGCGGCTTATCTTAACGGAGACTGACTATACGCGCAGAAGATATTAAGATGCACTTGTTCTTGCGCACTCAGTTGTCTAAGTGCGCAAGCACAGGTGCATTCTAATAGCCTCTTAGATGTGACGGCAATCTGACATCATGAAGTGAAGTCAGGCGCAGGACTACGTACTTTTACGAAGTACGGGGGATGTTCATAATAGCACAGATAATATAATACTATACTAGTAATAATAGATATTGTAGTTTATTAGTGTAGGTATGCGTCAACGCATGTGTACTCTCATAAATATTTTCATAGTCTTTAGATAGATCGACAATCCGACACGATCCGAAAGCGATCAGGCGTAGAGCATTAAGTGCTTTCCGAGGCCAGGCGTGTGCGACACTGCCGTCTGCACTACTCTGGGCTGCTATTGAGATTTTCTTGTCAGAAAACATTTTATCTCTGCATCACCCTACGGTTGACTCGTAGAAAATGCCCATGGCATGGCACAAAACAATACATTGACGGACTTACCGCCAATGTATTGTTTTGTGCATGAAGTTAATAAATAAATAATACCCAAGAACTTTTGTTGGTCCGACCCGAGATTCGTACGCGACACCTCATGTACATTAGAATTTGATATATAGATAGATAACTGTAATATCAACCCTCTATATAAACTGCCCCACTGCTGGGCAAGGGCCTCTTCTCATGGGCCGGCTCCCATTGTGAAAAGTCCACTACGCTGGCTAAATGTGTGTTGACAGACTTCGAGAAAATTCGATCTTTTCCTTAACCGTCAAAGTAAGTGATAATTTACTATTTATTTTTAGATAGATAACTAAAAGGTCGATGTTCGTCCACAGGTATTATGGGCACAGCGAGGTAAACATCAAACAACATGCCGGTGCTACGCAATGCTGACCATCCCGCGTCCGCCATTACTGACTCCACCGGCACGAGGTACCTCGTAGCCGTGCTTGGCGCTTTTGCGGCTGAGGGAGGTAAGCAGATATCTCAACTAGTTTTAGTTCCTCTGTGATGTGGTAGTGTATGCGATTGCTCTGTTGAGGAAGTGTTTTCAGATTTTCGGCTATGTCATTTTCAGTAGCGATAGGAGTTTGGAACTGTGCTAGGTAAACGATAGTAGTGTCGCTCTCTATAATGAGGGATCTAATGCGGCTGCCGAAACGTGGGTGTAATACGTCTCTGCCTACACTTTCGAGGATATAAGCGTGACACTATGAATGTACATATGTATTATGTAATCACAAAAAATGGTATGTTACCAAGTTCCATAGATGAATGAACATTCTCTTTTATAGACGGATGTTTCAAAGGTCAGGCGAATTTACTCACATAGCAACTATTCGTACATTCAAATTCCGTCAAATTACTGCTGTTGTTTCCCAAAACTACGTTTACTTTAATTATACATACATATATATGGTTAAGCAACAAACTAAATACAACGTTAAAAGCAAATCAGAAAACATGAAGAGCCTCTCAAAGCGTTTCGTATCAAAGCAGTACTATTGAAGTCATCCAACGTTCAGCTCTCAAGTGCCGTTGATCGCCTATGAAGTGCCGCCGAGTGTTGGCATCGCAGATGCCACTCCAAACAGCGATATAACTATAATAAAATAACCTCAGTAAATAAACTGTTCAACTGCTGGGCACGGGCCTCTTCTTAGTGTGAGAAGGGTTAGGCCATAGTCTACCACGCTGGCTAAGGCCATGTTGGCAGACTGCACATATCTTCAAAAATAATATAGGGAACTGAAAGACTTGCAGGTTTCCTCACGATGTTACACATTGAAAGCAAGCGAGTTCCTTCACAGTTAAAGCAACGCTTGTTTGGTTGAACGCGCTAATCTCAGAAACTACTGTTTCGAATTGAAAAATTCTTATATAGGCTATATAACATCACGCTACGACCCACGGGGGCGGCGCAGTAACCATAAACACGGTTGAAACCGCGGGCACAGCTATTCATATTATTATGATTCGTAACGGAAATGAACGCGACCATGCATATTTTAACAAGGTGTTACAGAATTTGACGTTACACCGGTCGCGGTCGTAAGCTGACGACTACACAGTCAGCTGTCACAAGCTAACTGTGTGGGTTTGTGAATCAATTTTTGACCACGACCAGGAAGCCACCACCTTTAATTGGAATTTATTTTAAGACCTAAACGGAACTGCATCTTTATTTCGTACCATGACATAATAATAGCGACTCAGTGTAGGCGCGACTGTTTCACTGATGTAATCTGGTCGAAACGTTAAGCAACTAAAGGTAAACAATATACATACATAAATTCACGCCTGTTTCCCAGAGGGGTAGGCCGAGACTACGGATTTCCATTTGCTACGATTCTGACACGCTTCTCTGGCTTCATTCACTTTCATAGCATTCCTCATACACGCTCGCCGGTTTAAGGTGCTCTTAACCTGGCCTTTATCCAGAACGTCTCCGATCTGATCAAGAAACGTTCGCCTAGGTCTTCCCCTTGCGACTGTTCCATTCACACTAGCCTTATAAACTTTCTTAGTCAGTCTGTTCTCGTCCATTCTTTCTACATGCCCAAACCAACTTAACATACCCTTTTCTATTCTCGTCACTATATCCACTTTTATGCCGCTTCTCTCTCTAATCACACTATTCCTTATTCTATCTTTTAGAGGAACACGTGGAGAGACCCCCAAACGTAAACGATATGCATGATCGCATTAATAACCGTTACGAATTATATAGGTACATACTAGATTTTGCCTACGGCTTCGCTCGCAGAAGTGTACCTAGGTCAGGTTAGTTTAGATTATCAACAGTACTTTTTCTGGATGAAAGTTACCCTATGTCATATTCTATTCCCCTGATAACGTGTATGCGAAATTGCATAACGATCGGTCGAGTAGTTAGGCGTGAAAGCGAAACAAACTCACCTTCGCATTTATAATATTAGTAAGAATTAATGTGGCATATTGGTCGTTTCGCACGAATTGTGCGAACAGATTCGTGCGAATCGACTAATAAACCATTAATGTTAATTGTAAGTTCTAAAACCATTAAATCATAATTAATTTATTAATTCGGTACCTCTGTACAACTTATAATAAATAATTTATGGGGTAATTAAAGGCAAGTCGGTATTGTTATTTTAATTTATTAATTATCTCTTAAAATTAAGAAATCAAAATAACAATACCATATATGACGATATAATTATGATTGTATGTTATTAGAAGGATCATTAAAACATAATTAAAAACAATTACTAATTTGTATTAATTAAAAATCAACATACAATGTCTGGACAGAGCTTTGGTTCAATTTTATTGTGGTATCAATCTATAGAACAGATATTGAAGTACCTATAGGTTAATAGTTTTAGCGCAGGATAAACGTTTAAACTGAAGAACTACAACTACAATACTTCTTTGACTTCTTAAATTCGGATCTACGGTTGTTAAAATCATGGATTTAATCTTTAGGCAGTCAGACTTGTCGAGAACTGGAGAATGCCGTATAACGGACTCCTTATCTATATACCTACCTGTAGAATATTATATACCAACGCGTTTTAAAAGGTATATCACTAAAGTCAAGCTGAGGACGGATGCTAAAGTAATTTATATTTAAATTAGATCCGCCCATGGGGCTGCGTTCGCTGGATATGTGGACAAAAATCTCATGTCCTTTTTTCATTATATCTACTCTAATAATATAAAGAGAGAAGATTTGTATTTTTGTTTGCAATGAATAAACTCGTAAACAGGACTAACCAATTTTTTTTTGACTCGTAGTTCGTTACTTGATATTTATGTAACATAGGCTATTATAACGCTACCAGCCACGGCAGCGGGTCTATATCTAATAAAAGTTTTGGTAGTACCTATAAAAATGTGTGTGCTGCTTCTGATCTAGAAAAGAAAGGGTTTCTGAAGATTATAAATGATATACGGATAGAACTTTTTTTAAATAAAGGTCCCCACGAGGGACGAATGGAGACAAGGTCTACAATCCCCTGACAAGGGTTGTCTCATCTGGTACACTGATGGTTCCAAAATGGAAACAGGATCAGGCGCTGGTATCTATACCAACGACTGCAAGGTGAGCCAAAGCATGGGCAAATATGCAACGGTCTTCCAAGCTGAAACCTATGCTATAATTGCCTATCAACAGTAATGTCACTGACAGGACTGTGTATATTCTCAGTGACAGTCAAGCTACTCTCAAGGCTCTGGACTCGTGTAGGGTGGACTCCAGACTGGTCCTGAACTGTGTTAAGGCCCTAAACAAACTTGGCAGGAAGAACACAGTCAGACTGGTGTGGGTTCCGGAGCATGCAGGGGTGCAGGGCAATGAGAAGGCTGATGTTTTAGCCAGAAAGGGCTCGGAGCAACTGTTTGTGGGCCTCGAGCCATTCGTGGGACTTTCTGAGAGCACCGTCAAGGCAGCTTTGAATGCATATGGCAATGATAAACACAGGCTAGAGTAGATGGCCCCTAGGGGTCTGGAACACCCCAAGAAATTCATTGCAAACAGAGCCACAGGCTTCAGCCGGAAGTTCTTCGGGTATAACAAGAGCCAAATATGCCTGCTTACAGGAGCGTTCACTGGCCATTTTGGCACCAACGACTTCCTGTGCAGATTGAGATTAGCACACAATTCAATCTGCAGAGCCTGTGGTGAACAGGACGAGTTCATATCGCACCTACTATGTGAATGCGACGCGTTGGCTCGATTGAGGATGGGTCTGATGGGATTGGCATATCCAAACCCTGAGGACTTCAGGCTTCTCCCTCTGAAGTGTACGCTACGACTGATGCAGTTCATTCATAGGGAGATAGCTAAGGGATAAATCTTGGGGCCGGCACAAAAGATCCCAATGGGTCGAAGTGTCGCCGGTCTGTACTGACTGGCCCCCACACATAAGATAAGATAAGATACGGATAGAACAATTTGAATCGAGATTCTATTACGTTTAATAAATAAATAATAGATGTTCTTCAACTTCTTCATGCAATGGGCACAATCAGATTCGAACAATATTTGAATGTATTAACAACATAGCGATATGCGGACGCGCGTAGCCTTGACCACAGAAAGTAGAACCATAATTTATTCGAATTTCGTTCGAATGCGATTGTATGCATAGCTACTTTTTTCGGTAACGGTTAGTTAGTCACTGACAGAATTCTTAAACCTTCACAGTGTTCTGAACCCACATAACGGCTTTTATAACCAGTTGCCAGTTTCTTCGAGGGTACCGGTTTTCCACACTGAAAAAATACAAGGAACGTTCGGATAAAAACAACTTTCTGTGAAATACACCATTTTAAGTCGTGTGGGGATCGAGCTCACAATCCAATTAAGCCGCTGCTCTATCCGTGCAGTCAAGTTACTCTGACGCCAAGACACCTGCACTTCATTCTCCATTAAAAGCTGTCAGATAATAAACATCCTAGCGAAATTACGCAAAACCAAATACAAACCAGAAACAACAACAACTTTTGATTATTTACTATAATTTAAAATTTATTTAAAAATGTTTTATATCAAATTTGTATTTTGTATTGCAAATAAATAATTTGAAATTCGTTCGTCATCACTGAAATTAATTAAAGTAGGTATCGGAAAACCAATTAATAAAATGCGATATTGTGGCCAATTTGCTAGTTGGCTTCCGGATTTATTTCGCATCATATATATTCTAATTAGTATTATAAATGCGAATGTGAGTTTGTTTGTTTGTTAAGTTTTTAAGCCTTAACTACTCGACCAATTATCATAAAATTTTGCAAACACGTTGTCAGGGGTACAGAAAAGGACATAGGATCATCATCCAGAAAAAGTACTGTTACTACCTTACTTACATTTACGCGAACGAAGCAGCGGGCGAAATCTAGTAACCTATGTATATTTGAGGTATGAACAAAAATGACGTAACAATACCCAAAGGCAATACCACGGTAATGTTATCTAACAGTATTCTATCTTCATACAAATGGTCGGCAAGCGAGTCATACCTACCCGCGTCGAGGTCGGTATACACTTGGTTCGCAGCCAGTCGTGAATGCGCCGCTGTTATGAACGCACGGTGTGATGGTTTTGTAAGCAGTAAGCATGCGATTTGTTAATATTTGATGAAATTAAGTACAAGTACTTACTACTACTTACATAATAATTATAGCAAAGTGCAATTGTAAACAAAAGTACTTTAATGCAACTTTTATCAAAATGCGGATTTTTTTATAGTATTGTTACGTGCTGGGTTCGACGGAGAAGAATACAAAACAATATTACCGACTAAAACACGTTTTATTCAAGTACACAATTAACTTTAATACTCAACAAACACCATACTACACTTTTCCACTATAACTGCTTCAAACTCCGTAGTATTTTCGCTTCCATTTGCTTCGATGAACACTTGACCGCTTACGATAGTAAACTGACTCCGCGGTGCGCGTGCGCTCTATTTATAAGCGGGTAAAGCGTTTCTGGGGTTTTCTAGAAAAGCCATACCCGGCACGCAACAGCACGATGATTCGAGAATAGAAGGTAGCGCTCTCTCTACTGTGCTCGCACTGACACTACGTAGTTCCGTAAGATTTCAATAGATGGCACTGTAATAAATTATTAGTAGGAACCGCCGACTCTTTTTTTTTTTTACTTTGTGGAATGCGTTGACGCATACCCCTCCTCCGCGGGGCGGGCGAAGGGATTATGTTGGACTCGCCGGGGTTAAAGAAAGATGGAATAAGAATAATGTACCTCCCGGAATACCGACTAAACCTACCACGGTGTTCCTCGACAAAACCACTATCGGCGGGGCCGCGCGAATCACTTTCGTATGCGGTCGCGATCCCACCGAGGTTTCGGCCCGCCGTATGAAACGGCAGGACACTACACAACAAGACATACCCAAAATAGGCACTTCTTCACAGTATAAAACCCTACTGTCCCTCTCGGACCTGGTGCTGAACGAATGGCGGGCAGGCCCACAAAGCCAGCCTTCCGCAGGTCAAACCTCAGGGTGGCTGGAGGTCATCTCGCGCCCTCCGGCGCCCGGCTCTGCGGTTGGGGAGAGGGTGTAAGCGCTCCCTCTCTCGCTCCGCCGCCTCCTTGATGGAAATCACTTCCTCGCAAAAGGAGGCGACGGCGTTCCACGACCTCTCACTCCGGACCATAGACTGAACTACGGCCGGGAGCGAGAGAGCAACCGATCCAACTGCCGCGATCAACTCACGGCGCTGTTAGGCCCAAGCGGGGCAAACCGCCAAAGTGTGCAGCGCCGTGTCCTCTACAACGTCGCGGCAGTCGCCGCAGTGGTGACAACCGGGCGTCTCTTGCCGACGTATACGACACAGGAACTGGCCAAAACAACCATGGCCAGTCAGTACCTGTGTCAGCCGGAAGGTGAGGGCGCCATGCCGCCTCTCCAGCCACTCCTCAAACACGGGACTTACCGCCACGATGATCGTGGCGTGCCCGGAAAATAAATAACACTTCCTATTTCATTCACAACAAATTTTATATTGTTAAATAAAACATATAATATTTACAATCACTAAACTAGAAAGAAACTCAAATAGGTAGATGAAATTAAAATACTGTAGGGCAGCCCTCTCGCGTGTTAGCGTACTACGCGGCTGTAGGTAATTATTTCAAATACAGCTGAGTTACAATACTGTTAGACTGTTAGATAACATTACCGTGACAATACAAAGAGACTCATCTCGATGTTTCGTCTTTCTCGGTATGTCGTTTTCTTTATTATTTTCTATTTATTTAAAACGATTACTTATATGTATAATAATTTGTAAGCGGTACCTGAACGCGCTCTTCAGAAACTACTGGTTAGAATTGAAAATTTTTTAAATTGTTTGTTAGCCCATTTATCGAGGAAGTCTATTAGTTATATAACATCACGCTACGACCAATAGGAGCGGAGCATTAATGAAAAATATTACAAAAACAGGGAAAATTATCTTATGTGACGCAGACAAAGTGGAATAATCCGACAAAGTTACGTGGGTCATCTGGTATTCCATACAAAAACAAACAAACGTCTGTTTACCAAATAAAACAAATAAGGAAAATTTACTATTAATCAAGTACGAATAGATGTAGCTCTAACCGGAGACGCCTAACATAATGTTGCATTATTAATAATAATGAACGAGGCTCGGTACTACTAGCTTATCTTCACCACTCGGGCGTAATTAATTGACAGCAATTATCTAGTTAGAACGTTGTCACTGGGTGTCGGTTGTTAACGATATGTATCTTATGTACTTACATTCTATTCACGCGACAACGATAAGAAGCCTTGTCAATTAAATAGGCAATCTGCATAAGCTGATTGATCACAGATAAGCGAGGCAGTCGTGATTGGGGTGATTGGAGTTCATCACTTAATCATATTAAGCTACCGTCAACTCCATCATATACAGTTTATTTTATTTCAAATCTTATTTTAAAAGAAAACCTTTGACTGACAAGGCTGACATTGTGGTTCGCTAGTTAGTTGCCTCGCTACTGCTACTACGCCGAGTGTTGTAGGTTCGAATCCCACACGGGACAAAAACAATGTGTGGTTCACAAAAGGTTGTTCCGAGTCTGGATGTTCTTTGTGTTCGTTGTTTGAATGTTTGTAAAGTCTACCGAGACACAGGCATTATTCGTAGACCCGGAAATTTTTAATAATTATATGCGGATCACACTATATTTGTTCCTTGCGATTCGGATCTACAATATTCGGCACAGTAATAGTGGCGAGACATCCACTTTTACCACTTCTCCATCCGTTCAGTGTAATATGTAATATGGAATAATTTTAGGTTTAAATGGCACGCCAGGATACAGAAGGTCTAGTATACTATACAGAAGGTCTAGACATCTGTTCTATAGAGTGAAGTATAGATAATGATCTATATTAATATTATTAATAAGAAAGATTTGATTTATTAGTTTGTAAGGATTTAACTCAAAAACTACACAAAAGGTTCTAAAAAATATGCTTTCACCATTAAAAAGCTATATTATCAATTCATAACTTAACCTATTTGTCCACGAGCGCAGCCGCGGGCAAGCTAGTAACCAATAAAAGAACCTTTCCTCATTCTTTGATCATCGCCAAGGGCACCCTTGCTTAGTAGATATGTACTGGTAGGTATAGAGTTACTTTTTGCATTAGCGTGCCGAATATTTACAATATTATTTCCCTCATAGGCCTCACTGTTCAGCTTTGTCTAAGGAAGCTTTTATATGCTTTGATAAAAAAGAAGTTAACTGTTTCCAAAATATAGAACCTGGTGGGCACAGACACTTACTAATATGCCTATTACATAAGCGTAAGTTCAATATAATTTATCGTAGACTATGATGAACTCTGAACAATTAGGGTCTATTTAAGATGATTTATGTACGTATACGATTTATGATATGCCGCTAATTTATTGATATTGATAGCCTATTGTTGCTGCACGTTAATATTATTCTTTATCATAATTTTCCCTAAAGAATACATAGTACCTATACCTTAGGACACGTTTTATGTATATACATATCACGGACGCAAACACGTGCACCATAAACCATTATAATTATCTTTGGATGTCACAAGCATGTCATTGCTCCGTGAGGGTAGATAATCAGACATAAAACACTTCGCAGCCAGCTTAGCGTTGGACATAAGACGCACATTGCTTGCCGTTATTAATACAGGAATAAAGTAAGCTTTAGTATCTTCTACATTTCTTATTTCTGAAGTGGCAAAATTTATTATAGAAAAGTTTATTTTTAATCGACGATTCTTCAAACTTAATAACCTAATAAAAAAATATTATATTATTGTAGCATGTAATATATATTCTGTTTAGGAAACGCTGGTGCTCACCTATCCATGATGGACATATATGCCCCTAGATAATAAAAAGAGGAAAAAATATACTACATTGAAAGGTCTTTTTTAATTCATACATGTATACGTACGGTTTTACGCCTATATCTCCAAAGGGATGGGCAGGTGTGTATTATTTTGTCACGACATTTCGTTCACGGAAGGTGTTAGATGCGAGTTTATTTCCGTTTACCTGCCACACGTATAGAGTCCGTAGTGTTTCTAATAATTATTTGGCAAAAAAACTCAATAACACGTTGCCTGTTTCGAGATTCGAACCTATACAAAGCAGTCGCCTACACGCCCCTTAGCCACCGAAGCAGAGTTTTAATTTGAAAGACTAATAAGTACCGTCTTCGTAAATACCTTGAACAAATGTTGTAAGATAGCTGTTACTAACGTAGAATTTTTTATTGCAGTTACTTACCCGTTTGACTTGACAAAGACAAGGCTACAGATACAATCTGAGGTGGCAGCGGCGAAACATGGCTTTAAGGTGAGTTTTTTTTGTTAGAAATCATTTCTCGTAGTACGACAGGGAGATGTGTCTGATGTGTATTTATGACCGAGGCCCTATAAGCTTATACGACGCATTAGAAAAATTTCCACAGACTTAATATTATGAAGTCTGGCAATATTAGATAGTATCGGGGCGTAAAACTCACTTATTTATAATACAAATACTTTTGACGCATGACGCGTGCAAGTCAGTCGGCAAAATAGCATTCCGTCATTCATTTCGCTAAGCTGACTAATTTGAAATGCCATCCGTCAAAGCAAGAGCTACATATTTGTTCTCTAATTACTTACTTACTTACATTTTCGTTTATTACGAAGTGAAGTCACACCATGATTCAGCACCTAAGTACCTATAAAATTAAATTAAAATTTAATGGCATAATATGACGTCATAGATCAAATTCCAACTTTGAATAATGCTTTTTAATGTGTGGTACGACTTACTTTTTAGTATGTAGTATGCTTTATTTAGCAAAGTTCTAAACCGCGTCTGTTTAGAATTTATTAAAGATTCCTTCATTTCATTACGTTTGAAACAGATGTTTGTACGACATCGCGCGTCGTTGGGGCGAGCTCGAGCTTAATATTTATTTATAAGGCATAGGTACTTATTTTCTTTCTGCTTTTGTTTTGTGTTCATATAATACAATGATTCAGTATATTTGTTACACCGTTTGCCTTTGCGACTAAGTATAAGAATAAATAACATAAATTGTTAGACCAATCTAGTCAGTACAAATAAAATTAGAATATCAGAATTATTGATGTCTAAATTGAATGTCAGACCTTACGTCGGAGGACAAACGGCAGCGATGGGCGGCACTCTGTTGAAATATTAATTTGCATGGAACTTGATTTACATAGGTACCACATACATATATACATAATTATAACTACAAATAACCTTTGATAAAATATTATTTCTCTTGATACATACATTGATATAGGATTTTTATATATCAATAGATACATACGACAAAAAAGTATATCGGGCTTTTTTGTCGTATGTATTCGTATTGATATATAAAAAGATCAATGTATGTATCACAATATTTGCGAACAATCTATGACTGCCGCTCGACTCAGCTAGAGAACTGGGTCCAAACGTTCAGTACCTACTTAATTAAAAGAACATATTTGACCGCCACCGATTGACAGAATAAAACGCTATTAAGTTTTAGTTGATACACGATTGTATAGCATTATGACGTCATAATCCAGCGTAAAGTGGATTGGGTAATAAACGGACAGATGCGTGCGAAAGACGACACATATTTGATAAGTGCTCGAATGAAATACGATCGAGATACAGCGGTAACAGATACGAGAATATCAGCTCTTATTAATTCGTAACAGTATCGTGAAACTGTATCCCTTTGGGTTTCGCTACTTCGGGAGCCAAGGGAAAGAGAATAATTTACGGAATTAATTACATTACGTACCTATATAAATTTACGTTACATTACAGTTTCTATGTAGCAATTAGATCTTAAATAACATAGAATATGCTTCGTAGGATCTGTTGAATTAATTCCGAACAATTTTAGTTGCTATTTAGGTCTGCATAAATATTAAAACACAGTTCTTGTACGAAAACTATGTACCTAATGACGGTTACTTATTTAACATATAAGACGTACAATTGCATTAATTTTAGATGGTCGTATAGAGTTCCAATTACATGTAATTTATACAAAAATCATCTAACTTGATCAAATGATGGAAGATGGTTGACGACATCATTCAATAACCAGGTTGCAGATACATTATGGAAACTGTTTAAAATAATGTTAAAACACTTAAACTAACACATTTGTGGTTACTAAGTAGTTTAAAACTGTATTCAATTACATTATTGGTCATAGACTAAAATAGACAATGGCCGTACTAGAAAAAAAGAAACAGGTAAACCGGTCGCGTGTCTAGGGGTCAACAGTAGGGCAAGCCTATAATTTGTTATAGTTTTATCGCAAAAAATTAATTCTCTTGCAAATTATAATTAATTAATTACTTACATGTAGTAGGCAGACATCAGAGGTTCTTGGAAAGTTTCAATCTAGAGTTAGTGGCGACACCTACAGTCAGCAAGATATAACTACAAGTATTTTATAAATTAAAATTCCTAATTCATACTTTGTGTTTTTGAACTGTGATATTAACTGTCTTTGAAGTATCAATGTCCTCTAGACCAAATTTTTGTGACGACATAGGTACTTAGGTTCTCTTAATGGACACTGGCCATCTGCGCAGAAGATATTATATTGCACAAGTGAGTTCGCAAACGCAAGTGCAATCTGTTTCTTCATTCTTTGCCAAGCCGATGGGACGGTAATCTGACACGATCGGAGAGAGATCAGGCGCAGCTCCAACGCCTCAACGTGCTTTTCCGTGTTACAGGGTTTCTAGCACCGCGAACTGCCTAACTCCAGGCTGCTATTGATTTATTTCTTGGCAGAAAAATTATTACTGCTATAATAATAGAACTATAGAGCAAATCAAAATCTCGCAAATGTGTATTGACTAATGTACTGGCTATTGCTAGGATATACAGAACCTAATAAATCGGGGATGGGCGTTTCATTCACGTGCATCAAACAGATTTAATCCAATTTACCTATGCGTGTAGTGAAGCCCATAAGTGGACTCTATAGGGCAGACTCCATTTTTAATATAATATTCATATTTTAATAGCATCAAGTCGAACGTGTAGATAGTGATGCGCAAACTCACTTGATAAATAGAAGATATAGAATAGCCGTCATAGGCATACTATAGGCAATATCGGTGCGTTAGGTTAGGGGAGTTGAGCGATGCGGTGTTGGTTTCGCCATCACGGGAGAACGTTTCCGTGTAAACGGAGACTTGGAGCAGGTTTTCCGGTAGCTAAGCCCGTATAAATTACATTTTCGCAGCGATAGCGACAGCTCTGGCGATTCCTTTTGGCCTAAGGCAAGCCTGAGTTGAATGTAATGCGCGTGCTCTTAGAGTTGATAATTGTAATGAAAGCAACTGCAATGCTTGAGGGCTTGGAATCGATGCCGGGTCGCGCAAAGTCTAACTGGCTTTCCCTGTTAAAGCCCACTTATACACAGACAGCAGAGGCGGGGCGGTACCAGTGTCGTTATTGTTGCATTGTTTGAATTAGTATGAAAATTACACACAGAATCGGTGCGGATTGAGTGTAATTCAAACAATACTAAAACATATGAAATCTTAGAACTGTGCCAGATAGGCGAGACGAGGTTCGTTCCCCTATTTTGTAATACCTAAACAATAACTAGCAAAATATAAATCTAACCACTCCGCTTAATCCTTTGTAAATATAGGTGTGAAGTTATGTGTGTATGTTAGAGCTCGAAACATTTAGTCGTAATAATATCTACAACTATGAATGTAATAAACGATCTAATTTTTACAGTTGGAGAACCACGGCATGATCAAAACAGCAGTTGGTATAGCCAAGCAGGAAGGAATAACCAAGTTATGGAGCGGCCTGATGCCCATGTTCCAACGTCACACCATCTACTCTGGGAGCCGACTCATCTTTTACGAACACTTCCGAGACGCCTTCAAAGATGAGAACGGGAAGGTGTCGCTGGGAATCGCGTCTGTAGGTGAGGCATTTGTTATACTGACGGTTTTTGCAGGTTATTGACTGTACCTACTATGGATATTTGCAACTAAGCGCACCAGGAAGTAATTAAGTCTATAGGCCCTCGCAATAACATAAATACGGTAGACGTTAATGATTTAATTTTACATAATTGCCTGCGATCGTGAATTTTCTGGTTACGGTGTCAGACAAAGCGTTGTTGGGTTTTAGGATTATTTTTCCGTTGTATTGCCGATGCTGCTCAAAATACTTTCAGGTTTCGTTGAAACTGTCTATGTGTGTATCTATTATCCCGCCAAATTATTTAAGAAAAGAAGAATGCTCTGACTTGTTTGGATATCGGTTTATATTGGTATAAATATTTTTTGAGTCGAGATGAAAGTTACCTCGTTATATAGGGTATAAGAAATACTTTAAAGAAAAATAAATATGATTTACGAAAAGCTCCGAGATTTGTAGAAAATCCTCTTTTAAAAACAGTTACCATCACTTTTAACTTTATCTTAGTTGTTAAAAAATCATCAGTTATGTATAACAGCAAGGAATTGCAAAACTGAGTTATATTTCACAACATTATAAGTTAATAAAACTACCAAATCAATTTTCCACCCAGCAGTGTTGCTCATGTGGAAAGTCATAATATAGTGATTGAAATGGCGTCCATTTTGTTTTACTTTTTTAATATTTTAAACCCGGAAATATGTTGTTGCACTTGTTGCCATATTAAGAACATTAATATATCGATTTTAGAAAATATATATTAACTGTTTCTTGATTTTATATAATCGTTTGCAAATAATTAATAAGACGATAGTTGATATTAAAATGTATAATTAGGTATATTTTTTGCAATTATAATACGTTTCTAATATTTGTGGGATATTTAAATAACGATGTCTTAATTGCTGATAACCCTGATAATCCTTCGCAACTGTTTTAGGAACAGATGTAGTCAAAATAAAACTATATGAATCGTTTGAAACCTTATAATAATGAAAAATAAAAAACTTATAGCTTTTAGAACTTAACATTACAGGAAAGACCTTGAACATTTTAAAAATGAACGTGGATTTTCAGAACATAGGTATACTATGCTTAGTTCTCATTTAAGGGCGATATTACGATTGCCCTTTCTTCTTTGGATCTCGATTATGGAACATGGTGTTCCATATTTGGCTTCAAGCGACCACGGCTTCGATTAAGATCACTTTATACAGTGCTTGGAAGACAAATAGTGCGCTGCGCGACATACTGACACACATTTCGCTGTACGGCTTCCTAGAATAGAACCATTGCACTCCTCGCAAGGGTTATCATTCTTATGCAATTTGTATGCGGTTTATAAATTGACTAATGCGTGGTTCCTACATACTAAAACAAATCAACAAAAAATCCTAACATAAGCATTAAGCTTAGCTGGAAGGTTTAACAAATATTAATTATATGCAAACCAAATTGTACCAAAACGTTCTTTAAAAAAATAAGTGTGGGTATTTCGATTAAAAAGGGCAGCACAGAGGCTTGAAATGTGCTGCGTAAACATCAATAGGTGCATCCTCAGTTACGTAAAAACCAAAACATAGCTGCCCGCATCTACATGTATCACACTCGGCCTACACTTTCAACAATATACAAGTTTCTGTCGTATCATTGATATGCATATTTCTTAATTCTAATAATAAAAATGAATGACAGGCAAATCGATAATAGCATCAACGTAACATACTTAATTCATACGAAGTTCGGCAGGCGGGTTGTTTGCGGGGTCTCTGGCGCAGCTGATTGCCTCACCCACCGACCTCGTGAAGGTACAGATGCAGACTGAAGGCCGACGAGTGCTTCAGGGCAAACCACCGCGGTTCAAAAACTGCAGGGAGGTCTACAAGGTTCTCTATGCTGAGAGCGGTATCCTGGGCTTTTGGAGAGGTGAGATCAGACGAAACGCTTATTTATTAATCCTATTTATCAAAAATTATACATATGTCAATTTGTGAAGATGTTTGAAGGTTTCAAGTTTATGAGTACGTTTGGATGTTTGTTACGCAATAACTTGTTGTTGTTATCTGTTAAATGTCAATAATTCATTCATTTAAGGCACAAAGTAACACTTATGAATGTCAAAGGTTGACGCTCATAAACTGTTTGCTCGCGGCGTTATTATAAGGTATGCACGGTATCTTCGGTTCTGCTTCATGAATATAACAAAAGAGATAGATCCCATTTTATGTTTAAACTCCAAACTGCTAAATCGTAAAAGCCGTATCTATATCTATATCACTTAAGTGGATTGCATGCTTGCATGACGCCGGATTAAACAAACAGGAAGTCAAAATTTAAGCACTAATATATTTTTTTAATTTTACTTGCCGATTTTAAATTTCAGGAGCGATTCCCAACGTTCAACGCGCATCTCTCGTGAACATGGGAGACTTAGCCGCATACGACTACACCAAGCAGTTCCTAATGCGCGAGTTCGGTATGGCGGACACGTTGCTCGTACATGCAGCGTCAGCGTTTACGGCTGGGTTCGTTGCTGCCGTGCTTGGCACCCCCGCCGATGTACTTAAAACACGACTTATGAATCAACCCGTGGGACCTGATGGAAGGTAATATTGCTTTATTAATTAGCAGCATTTTTTCGTTAATTGGTTTTCCAAAACTGTCTTGATATAATAGCTGGTAGGTTAATAATTATAGACGTATGACATGATGTCGACAACTCCCAAACTAGAAATTGTCCTTTTTCATATTGGCTGGACCGCTCGAACCAAGCCGATATTACGCGTCACGATGGCATCATATTAACGTCAATTTTGTAATGTAAAACAAAAATAGTTAGGCATTTTACGTAGTAAAGAAAGTCATTGGTTGTTTTTTATCACGGTAATAAGTTATGTACCTACTCGTATAATTAATTACTAAAACATTTAATTTCCTTACATACTTTACGGTCCACTTATGTATATGTACCTACTAGCGGTCGCCTAGTGGTCAAAATTCGACCAAAATTCCTAAGCTTGCTACTTTGTTTTCTGTTTTTGTCTATTACATATAAATAAGGTATAGGTAACCATAGTTACAAAGAATTGTACGACGTCAGACGAACAATGTCGAAATACTACGAGTATGAACGCGATTCGACTGCGTGTGTCAAATGCGTGTGGTGTTTTTTCATTCATTATAATGTATTTCTAATGCATATTTTATAAAAATATTAAGATTTGCCCCTCCTCTCCATATAAACTTTAACTTTGCCAAATTTCATACTCCTCCGCCCGCGCAATTTTCGTAAGAAGGGGTACAACATATTTGCTTCACGTATTAATATATAGATGTCGAAACTTAGTTAACGAGATGGTGTCTGTAAATGCCTAAATGTTAATAATCGTTGTTGCCGACTCTATGTCACTAGAGTCGGCAACTAAACGGCTGATTATTAACATTTAGGAAATAAAAAAGGATAGTTTGACTAATTCTGCCAGATTCTGTGCTTGTATTTTAATGCGTTAAGATTATTCCTTATTCCACTTTAATACGCTTTAGTAAGTAATCAGTAGTAGTCAATGATGTGTAATAATAATAAGGTAGAAAAGTGAGCCTTGCTACAGATAAAATATAAGTCTGAGCTTACTTATAAGATAAATGAATATGAATTGGGTATTTAATACGTAATTCTCAACGGCGGCACATGCCTCGTAAACGAAGTGAGATTGATTTTGCTCTCTCTTTATTCTTCAATTTTACTTACATGTCTTTTATAAGCTCACTAAAGCCACCCTGAAGCCACGTCAGAGAATTTTAATAAAGCAAGACGGGTTATTGATCTTATATGAAGGAACCGCCGGTTATATATCTACGTTTATATAAGCGAACTAACTGAAATCATGAACCTTGTAAGACTTTACTGGCAACTCTATTAAAAACTTGTAAGACTTCGCCAAGTTCGGATTATGGTTCGGCACATCATTACACTTGAAAGGCTTTCGATTAATCAAGATTCATTCGGTTTCTAATCGAGCGAGAAAAGTCAATCAGTAAAGTAATCTAAAGGTCATTTCGTAATAATTCTGAATATGAACAATTCTCAATGTTTCGTAAAAGATTTAAGTCCCTGTCGGCTGAATGTTTTAACAAATATATACAGTCTGTTGAAAGCGGCCTGCAGAAGGATGTGAAGTGTTTTTGGTCTTTTATAAACAGTCGCAAAAATAGAACTGGAATACCAAGCACAATGTCATATGGTACTGTAACTTCTAGTCGGCCTACTGATGTATGTAAGTTATTCTCAGATTATTTCAGTTCCGTTTATGAAAAAAGGGATGGTACGGCTCATAGGGCTTTCAATACCTCTACAAATAGCAATATTAATTTATCTGATCTATCATTCTCTAATGAAATGGTAGTTTCCGCACTTAAAAACTTGGATGTGACTAAGGGATGTGGCCCGGATGGTATACCACCTTTCTTTTTTAAACACACGGCTGAGTCTATAAGTATACCTCTTACTATCTTGTTCAATCGTAGCCTAAGCGAGGGCGTTGTACCTAGTCAATGGAAAACTGCTAATGTGACACCTGTCTATAAAAGTGGCTCTAAAAGCGAAGTTGCTAATTATCGTCCTATATCCTTGTTATCTACCTTGCCGAAGATATTGGAACGGTTGGTTCATAATGCTATATATCCCATCTTACATAGTATTGTGATCCCTGAGCAGCATGGCTTTGTCGTAGGTCGTTCGACAGTTACCAACTTAGTGTTATACACTAATTTTCTGTTCGAAAATATGGATAACCGTCTTCAAGTTGACTGTGTTTACACAGATTTCTGTAAAGCCTTTGACAAGGTGGATCACTCTATACTGCTCAATAAAATTGAATTTAATGGCATACGTGGGAATCTGTTACGATGGTTTACCTCCTATGTTAAAAATAGGTCTCAACGGGTTGTGATCAATGGCTTCACTTCGGAGACAATCAATCTTACATCGGGAGTCCCGCAAGGTTCCATTTTAGGACCTTTGCTGTTTATTTTATTTATAAATGACATTGGTTCATGTTTTAAGAATACACGTTTTCTTTTGTATGCAGACGACCTTAAAATTTTTCGCTGTGTAAGTACCAGCAATGACTACGATAGAGTGCAACAAGATTTACACCGTTTATCAGACTACTGCAAAAACAATAAATTACAGTTAAGCTTGTCAAAATGTAAATCTATCTCATTTACAAAAAATAATCGCACTTTGAAGCACACCTACATTCTTTGTAATACCCCATTAGAAAATGTCAGCACAATAAAGGATTTGGGTATATTTTTTGACACAAAGCTACACTTTGATGTCCACATCGATTACATAACTAATAGAGGATTTAAACTTTATGGCTTTGTTAAGAGAACTTGCGAACAATTTAAAAACCCTACCACTCATCTATTATTATATAAATCACTCATTAGATCACAGTTGGAATACGCTACACCTGTGTGGAACCCATTTTATAATAAATATAGTGATCAATTGGAGACGGTTCAACGCAAATTTACAAAATTCGTTAATTACAATTGTTTTCGTACTTGGGCATCATATAATAAATTGTTGGACAAGTTCTCAATAACTACACTCAGATCGCGTAGATTTTACCACGATCAAATGTTTCTGTATAAGATCTGTCACAGTAATTTTGATTGTAATGAGTTAATGAATCAAATCTACATTCGCATACCTAGTAGCTCCATAAGAATTCGAAATATGTATAAGCATAAATTATTTGTTCCTAAACCTAGCAGAACTAATGCTGGAGAACGGGCTCCACTTAAGAGAATTATGAACTCATATAATGACAATTTCACAGACGTCGATATATTTCACTTATCATTTTCAAAATTCAAAAACGCTATTATTCAAATTCAAATATCAACTTAGAGTCTAATTCTCATATCAAGTTTAGCAAGTAAGGCATTCTAGTTTAAAGTTATCGTGTATATTTTTTTGTTTACTCTAGTAACTTCTCTTCTTTGCTATGCATTGTATTTCACTTTTACTAAAATTATGCTACCTTGTCTTTGTAATATTACTTTGTGGATAACGGTGCTGGTTGTGTAATTAGTAAAGAAAATATGTTAACTTTAAGGATAATATTGTAACTTTCATTACGCAATTGTTTGTTGTCCCAAATAAAACAAAATAAAAATAAAATACCCAGAAGCGGACATTTCGATAAGATTAAAGGGTCACCTTGTAGTATTTCAATAACCTAAATATGTACAATTGAGGCGATATGACGTTATATAACGCGAGCAAATATTGACTGCGCAAGTTAAAGTGCATCCTGTCACTGCGCTCGGTATTGTTGGGTGTGAACCCCACACGGAATATAAATTTATGTGACCCACAAATATTCCCGTATTTTTTGTTGTTAATATTATAGGTATTTATATATTGTAGTAATACTCCGCGATTGAGAATGCGAACAGTATGGGAGCAACTGTGTCCTCTCATTTTCTTCTTCTGAATCTCAATTTACAAACAACATAAAAATAACATCTAGACTGTTACATTTTCGCGTGTGGAGATTGAATTCGGTTTATGCCATCTTTGCAGTACGCTCAATATTCAATTGTTGATTAAAAGGAACGAAGAATCCTTGATCATACCGATCAATTCAACGCTAAATGAATAGTAGTTGTGACCTTAGGCGTTTCGAAGAAAATCAATCAAACGTTTCTATCGATAGTATTGTTACTTATAGATAAGGTCGCTGAATATTTACCATTGTAGATAGGCCTTAAGGCCAAAGATTAACCTTAATCTGGTAGGTAGGCAGTAACGTCTTGCGGTTTCTTTATACCAATAATAAAATCAAGATGTTTGAACTAGAAGTACATGATACGTCATGCCTCCAAAACGTCCGCAGGCTTTTAATTTAGATGCGTAGGTTTCACCTCAGAGTTACGTTTACCGTTATGCGGAACTATCTACGTTTCTAACTTAAGGCATATCGCTGGCGCCTCATAGGTATCAATATATTGTGTTTGTGACTCGTAAGGATGCTGTTTTGCGTATCATATATTGCGTCTTTACATTTTTTTAGTGTTTGGCACGGAGGTCAATAATTTAAACAGACCGAGGCCAATTACTGTTGCAGTTTATAGTTTCAATTATGCTTATTTATATATTCACTGTGAACTAATCGAACTTCACGATGGCATAGTGGTTAGTGTAACCGACTGCCACGCCTGAGGTCGCGGGTTCGATTCCCGCACAAGTCAAACATTTGTGTGCATGAACATGGATGTTTGTCTTGGTCTGGGTGTTTCTATGTATAATATGTATGTATTTACAAAAATAAGTATATATGTATGTTTATCCATTGTCTAGTACCCATAGTACAAGCTCTGCTTAGTTTGGGCTAGATGGTGATGTGTGTATGTGATAGAATGTGATAGAATATTACTTAAGTAGGTATATTAAACTGCTATGACATACCTAATATAGTTCGAATTTCTTGTTACATTCGAATACGTTTGAATAAAACAGATCAGACACAAATGTGTGGAGGTATACGTCTAATAGTAAAAAAAATAACAAATAATGGAAGTTCTATTTAATATATATTTTACATTGAGAACTCGGTACCTATTGCAGCAAAAAAAATATTGTTTCAACACAGCATTACCAAGCTATTCCTGTAGGTGGCCATGCTATAAGTAAAGGTTCGAATTCACCCTTTGTGCTCTTAGTAAAACGATATCACCCATAATGTGAACGTGCACTAATGGCCGCCGATTACAACAGCTGATATCTGTTGCCTAGTTGTAATAGAACGTAAACACATCCACGTATGTTTACATTCTCAATAACAGCGAAAACAGCGGTTTTAGTTAGCTATTTATAGCTGTAAATAGTAGTGAATCGCTAGGTAATAAGTAGGTACGCCGCCGGTCGCGGTCACAGAAATGGGGTCAAAGTCGACGCCAGCTGTACCTACGCGCAGGATGCCACGCGTCGCACGCTCCAATAGACACGAGACGATTGCATCGGTACTATGAATGGGTGCATTCTATACTTGATTTATAATCAAGGTACTTATCTTTATTATAAATTAACTTTTATTGTAAATTTTTCTAATATGTTTGTAGTCGTATAGTTAAAATATAAGATTGCCGACCGAGAGGCAGTAAATTTAATCACCATCCTTTGCACTACGAACGCACTCAGCGCAAATGTGCCGCTTACCTTTTAAGAATAACAAAAATACTACGAATAGTCATTTGCAATCCAAATTCGATTTCTGAGAAATAATTTCGTTGGTCGGAAACCTAGTCATGTATATTGCCTAAAAGCGCTAGCGGCCACATTGATGAACTAATCAACATGTATGAATAGGCGTTATGCTGACGATAAAAACCATCGAGATAGCATCTTACAAAGGTCTCAAGATGAATGAAATTTCATAGTGAACCCTTTGAAAGGTGCCAAAGACCATCTCTTATGAATTTTGGCCAGATTTTGCAATAGCTTTGCTCTCTTTTAGGTAGCTCTACAGTACACAGTATATAGCGCAGTCTCATTTTATCTTAAGAAAGGATTACAATAAATTGTAAGAGACTACTTCAGATAGGTAAAGACGGACCATTTTTGTTTTCAGAGGCTTGATCTACCGAGGAATGCTTGACTGCCTACAGCAATCTGTCAAGAACGAAGGCATGTTCGCCTTGTATAAAGGTTTCCTACCCCTATGGATGCGACTGGGGCCGTGGGCGCTGATCAACTGGATCGCTTTTGAGAACATCATGCTGGCTATAGGCGGACATACTTTTTAATTTTATACACTGGAGTGTTTTCAAGACGTCGCGTATTATGTATCATAGAAGCATAGTCGTGACTGCATTTTTAAGTTTATGGCTTGAGTATCTAAATACATTAAACTGCATACTGTGTTAAGTTTTAAGTATTTGAAGACGAGTTAATTGAGGTGAGTTATTACATTAAAGTTTCATGCAATTATAGTTTTAACTTATTTAGAAGCAAAATAAATATTTTATAATATTTTAATCCCTTGAGTTAAACTTTAGAACAAATATTTATAAATAAGAGCAAGCTAAATAATAAAATAGTAAAATGTCTACTTATGTTGCCATAGATGAATCTATTGTATATAGCTATAATTACTTACTTACTAATAATCGACTATATATATATATATATATTTATATATATATATATATATATAAATATATATATATAAATATATATATACATAAATATATATATATACATAAATATATATATATACTTACTATCATGAAAAGAAAACTATTTGTCGGCTTTATAGACCTAACTACATTCGGTAATTGAATTATGGTAACAGGCCACACTAAAAAAATAATACGTATGCGATAAGCTGATGCTTCAGCCGAAAGATGTCAATTGCCAGACAATCTTCCCCCAAGGTTTTTTACACGCACCGGTCTTGTGCCACCCGCATCCAATCGCTTCCCGCTTAATGCCGTAAGTAGGTATTATACTTCTGAAGTGCTTACAACCTTCCTTTTAATTTAGATTTATATAAACTAATAACTCCTAAAAGACTTACAAAAGTAAGTTGTTACACATTATTGGCATTGTACGATATGTTACCTTATCTCAATTACCGACATAACAAATGGCGCATGCAAAACGAATATGCCTTATGATATTGATATAATTCATTTTTATATCTTGGATAATAACATGTTCCTTATTTACATCTAGTTGATCTAGTCCTGAAGTCAGCTTAGAAATGGCTTATGTTCTTAATTGTGTTACTCATAAACACCTACAAGGAGTTCTGAGCAAAACAAATTATAATAAAATTATTTTGATAGATCGTAAGCTACTTATTGACTTGTACCTTACACAAGTAGGTATATTTATATTGCCTTCGTTAATGTTGGTACATTCATATATACATTATGGCTTAAGGTATATACAGGCTTCGGATCTTTTAGGCTTTGGGTACTTAATATATTCGACCCTCGTTTCATGTGAAATCAATTTTATCCTGAATGCCTATCAGTGTTTCACGATGTTGTATTTATAAATCTATAGATACAGACACAATTGTAATCACTTGGACATAATATTGAGCCTACTCTTTACAGAGTATGATGAGTACGATGCGCAGCGACCACACAGCCTTTGTGGCTGTGTGGTCGCGGACGATATGTTTCAATCCAACAGCTTGTTGCAGCTTTATTTATTTGGTATTTCAGAATAGTACACGTAAAAAGTTAGCTAAAATATTATTTAAAATAGTATTTTCTATTTTTGTTAATTATTTTATTGAATTGTTGAGTGTATATTGTTTTATTTTGCTGATGTCTGTGAATTAAAATTTAAATAGCACAATTAAAGGTATAACTATATAATACTTAAGCATAAAATAGTAGAAGTTACAACGAAGCTTGCACAATGATAATAAAATACTTGTAGAAACCACAAATAAATGTATTTAACTGTTGCCAAAGGTGCTATTATACCTAACTTAATTATAGCATTGAGTTCAGGTTAAGCTTAAATTATATCAAGGACGTAGCTAACTCTTGTTGTAGAAGCCACATTTTGTAAGCAATCAAATGCAATTAAATATATAAATAACATCATAAAATGTATATATATTTCAAATTAGAAAAGCTTATAATAAATATTTAACAACAAATAACAACATAATACTTGTTTAATTAACTTGATACAGATAAAAATCGTAAAACAGAGATTTCAAATTATTTTATTGTTGATTTTATGACAAAAATCTCACCAAGGGTTTAGCTGCGCCTCAAAATTATATTACAATCTAAAATACTATTGTTACGATCTGAATAAGCTATATTTATAGAAAATACACTTAGATGGTACACTGTAGTCAAATAACAAGAATTAGCTATATATACGAAAAAGTAATTCATTAACCGATTCAATGTGTATACATATTATAGCCAGTGTAACTTGCCTTTTTCTGTCGCAAAATCATTTGATTTTATAATACATTATACAGATTATGCACGATGCAAGTTTTCATATTCACTATTTCTATAGAGGTGTTTTATTTAAGACGCCCGCACTGGTGTTAACTTCTGTAATTCCATTATAGATATATACAAAGAATATCCAGACTTTGTGGATCTCACAATGTATGTTTCATGTAGGTATCGAATCGTTATGGGTTCGATACTCGCTCACGCATTGACAGTTACGTGACGACCACTCAAACAGTGCTGCCATCTGTGCATCCTTACTAGTCTTGTGTAGCTGTTATCTTTGTATGGAAAAGTGAAAGATACATTTCAAATTGGATATTGAATAAAAGTAATTGGGTAGGTAATTCAATCCCTACCTTTTAGATAAACTATGTTTATGAAATTTACCTTCAATAAATATTACTATTCAACAATATTAAGGCCATAAGGTAGCTTTTTAATTGGCGATTTTGTGACAGAAGGTGCAGTACAGAGGTGCGCTTTAAACGTTTCAGAAAGTGTCCACACCGTGCCTATTCAATAGTCGATAAATAAACATGTTATTTGTGATATAAAATCAGGTGTAGGTCATCATTTGAATACTATTAGATAGTATTTTAGATTTAGTTTTACCGTCATGTTAATTGGTAATTGTTAAAAGATTGTGATGTTATTATTTAATAAATTATTATTATTGTTATGTTGGATGTTTGACTTTACTACCTGTTTTCACAACTACCTGCACATGACGTATTTTAGAATATTTTATTGGAGTATGTTTTTGGCTTGGCTGAATGGGACGTAGCTTTTGCACAAACCTGAGTAGGTATGAGTTTTAAAGATCTCGATTATATTGTAGAAATTTCATTGCGCATAGAAATATTTTGGGAAACTAATTCTTTCACGATATTTGTTAGAATACTACACAAGGTACAGCACCCATATAGTTACAGGCACAAGTATACATATTTAAGAATATCGTTCAAGAAGACGTACCTATTATTTGTTAATTATTTGTTATATGATACTATATGCGGTAAGTGCTTACAGGCTGAACCTAATAACAACCTGTCAGCTGTTTGTGATTTGAAGTCAGTTAACAGTTGTCCCACCTCCTCTTCCTATCATGAAGATATGTCTGTGTCTTATTTGGTTAAGAATAACAATAATAAAAATTTAATTATGTTTTCTGACCAAATCGGTGTAGGTTTTAGTAGACTCATACATTCTTATACAGAGTCTCCCTGTGTAAATATTTGTTCCTCTGGGGCTAGGTTAAGTACTTTAACTAATAAGTTAAAAATGACAACTTGGAATTCTGATTCAACCATAGTAATTCTATATGGTGACAGCTTATCTGTCACAAAAAATGAGGCTTTACATTTAAGTGAGGTAATTGAATCATTACATAGTAAAGTAGGGTGTAACTTTATTCTTTGCGCTTTACCTTATTCCTATTCATTAACACAGGAACAGAATAGATATATTCAAAATCTGAATTTATTATTTTATAACAGTACATGTTATACAAATTATACAAAATTCTTTGACACTAATAAGTTTATTAGTAGATTTTTATTGACTAAAGATACAATGTATCTTTCATATTTTTATAAAAAACAACTTGCTAAGTTATTAGCATTTAATATATTATTATTTAGAGACACAGGTACCAGTACGGTAGTGAAGATTTTAGAGCATAGTAGTAATATTACTACTAATTCCTATATTGATACTTCTATTAGTTTAAACTATTAGATGAGACAAAGGATAGGCAGTCACATAGTATTAGACTTATTCACCAGAATTTTCAGGGTCTATCCGGCAAGGAGTTAGAATTAGATTTATTTTTTAAAGAACATGACATCCAAATATGTTGCTTAACAAAACATTGGTTAAGAAGTAGTCAACTAATATTTAATAATGAACATTATACCGTTGTAAGTGCGTTTGTAAGAAGGAATTCTATACAAGGTGGCTCTCTAATATATGTATGTAATAATCTTAAATTTAAGGAAAGAAATGATATAGTAAATCTTTCTATCGAGCGCACTGTTGAGTTATCTTGTGTGGAGCTGGAGCAACATGTCATACTTTGCGTGTACCGACCACCGCAGAATGACTTTAGTGTATTCGAAACAGTAATGGAGGATATTTTAAAACGCTTAAGTTATGGTAATAGGCATATAGTAGTATGTGGTGATTTTAATATTAATTTACTTCAGCGATCAGTTCTTTCTGTAAGACTTATTAGTTTATTTAGATCATTTAATTTAAATAATTTATTTTTCGAACCAACCAGAATTACATCACACTCTGCTACGTGCTTAGACAATATATTTTGCGAATGCCAATTTCTAAATAGGGCCATATTGAGTGATTTGACATCCGACCACTGTGGGCAAAAGGTTGTATTTCCTATAAATACAATTAAAAAAGAAACTATCATCACATGTAGACCAATGACATCTAATCGCATAAAGGAATTTAATAATAACATTAATGCCAAGGTTGTCAATATGGACCTAGATTGCAATAGTCCAGACGAACTATACGAGTCTTTGCTTAACGTCATTACACTGGAATATAACAAAATTTTTAAAATGAAGACATTTTACAAAAAATTAAAAGTTAAGTTTTGTGATTGGGCAACACCTGGGATATATACAATTAGAGCTAAGTTATATGAATTATATGGAATAAAAAATATAATTTTGATCCAAATTTTATTAAATATGTTAGAAATTATTTAAAAAGGCTTGTGCTACAGCCAAGTCCCTTTATTTAAAAAACAAAATTCGAAATGCCGACGATAAAATTAAAGCTACTTGGAACATTATTAATAATGAAACTGGACGCACCAAGCAGCGTGATAATACTATTAAACTTAATGTAAATAATAAGATAATTTCAAATAACTTGCAAGTAGCTGAAACATTTAATAACTACTTTGCAAAGATACCTGTTAATACAACTAGTTCCTTAAGGTCTTGCCCAGTAAAAGCAGAATCCTTGGTTAGGGATAGCGTGGTGGAGTGTAAAGTCCTGTTTAGTTTTAAATATGTACATCCGCATGACATAATAAAAGTATTTAAGTCACTTAATTCAAAAAAATCAGCTGACTTGTGGGGTATTTCTATGAAATTAATTACAAGTATTATTGATAACGTAGCGCCACACCTAGCTGCAATATTCAACGGATGCATTGATGTGGGCATTTTTCCAAATTTAATGAAATGTAGCAAAATAATACCATTATTTAAAAATGGATGTAAAAGTGATCCATGTAATTTCAGACCGATTTCTATATTACCTGCTATAAGTAAAATATTTGAGAAAATTATATTACAGCAATTAGAGAGCCACTTTAACGTAAACAACTTATTTCATACTCAACAATATAGTTTTAGAAAGGGTCGATCTACAATAGATGCGGGTGTTACACTTTTAAAACATATTTTTGCTGCTTGGGAAAATTCGCAAGATGCCATTGACTGCGTTGAACATCAAACGTTATTGCGAAAGCTCAGGCATTATGGAATTCGAAATGCTGCACTCGACCTCGTTGGTTCTTACCTAAGCGATAGATTACAACACGTTGAAATCAACGGAAGTAGATCTTCTGGATTACCAGTCGCAATGGGCGTGCCACAGGGCTCAATTTTAGGACCCTTTCTGTTTCTAGCGTACGTGAATGATTTGCCGTTCTTCGTACAGAATTTGTGCGACATTGTATTATTTGCTGATGACACATCACTTATTTTTAAAGTAGACCGTAAGGCACCAAATTTACAGGCTGTTAATTCTTCACCCGCGCAAGTCCTGGACTGGTTCACGGCGAATAATTTACTACTCAATTAAAAAAAAACAAAATGTATTAAGTTTACATTGCCTAATATAAAGAGTCCTAGCACAAACGTTAATTTAAATAATGAAACAGTAACATTTGTACAATCCACAGTTTTCTTAGGCATTACTTTAGATGATAAAGTTCAGTGGGGCGCTCAAATATCGTGTCTTGCAGGGAGACTTAGTTCAGCAGCATTCGCGGTTAGGAAAGTAAGACAGCTTACTGATATAGATACTGCGAGACTAGTATATTTTAGTTATTTTCACAGCGTTATGTCCTATGGCATACTATTGTGGGGTAAGGCAGCTGATATTGAAACGATTTTCATTCTTCAAAAGCGTGCAGTACGTAGCATTTATAATTTAGGCCCACAAGTTTTCCTGAAAGAGCGTTTTAAAGAAATTGGTATACTTACTGTTGCGTCGCAATATATATTTACGAATATTATGTTTATAAAACATAATATTCACTTATATAATAAGAATAGTGATATTCACAACTTAAACACTAGAAATAAGCATAAGTTGGTAGGTCCGTATCATCGTTTACATAAAGTTCACAATTCATTTGCGGGACTCAGTGTACGCTTTTTTAATAAACTACCGATTGATATTATAAATTTACCTTTACTAAAATTTAAAAATGCTGTTAAAAGTCAGCTTATCCGGAAGGGCTATTATTCAATCAATGATTACTTAAATGATAAAAACTCATGGAACTAGTTGCTTGTTTCATACAGGATTCAAACAATGTATGTATTATATAAGTCAATTTAGTTATGTGAAGGTACTTCGTGTTTATTTGGTGGTGTTAAAGTATCTTTCTTTTCTTTTAAACAAACTTTATAAGTATTAACGTAAATTTTGTTTTAACTACATTTAGTCACGAACTACCTTTTCATGTCACAAAGTGTAAGTGTATGCGTCCTCATGCCATACTACTGTCTATTACAAATGGCTACGTACTGATAAATATGATTTCAAATCTCAAATGCTTTTACATAATATTACCAACTTTTCTTTATTTTAGAATTTAGTTTTATATGGACAGTGACATATGGCATAATGACTGCAACACCTGGTACATTAATGAGTTGTAAAATACTGAAATTATAAGTTGATGGCGATTTAAAAGAGTGGCCTTGAGTTTCTTGCAGTTATCTTCTCATAGGCTCAACCTTTTGCCTGAATCTTGCAACTAACATAAATGTAAATTCAGTAAATATAATAAACTCACTAACCCATTTGACGTTCATAAGTGTTACTTTGTGACTTAAGTGAATAAATTATTTTTGACTTTTGACTTTTGAATGTTGAGCTATGAGAACTCGAGCATATAATACTAAATTAAATCATTTTATTGTTTTTCTCTTATCACAGGTATTTTCTAAGAGAAAATAATAAAATTATTTAAATTGGTATTATATGCCCGAGTTAATAATTTTATTATTTATTATTATTGCAATTGTAAAAATTATAATATAAAAATTATAGCGGAGTGGAATAATTTATTATATTTAGATTGTATATTATGTATAGGGATTGTTATCTTTACTATTGGTTTCTACTAATAGTAAAGATTGATCTAAACTTTGATGGCCTAACGATTCTTTTCCCGTCCTAAATAAATATTGAAGAGGGCCGTGTGTACATACAGGTACCTATAACTGGTATGAGTGCCGTATTATTGTCACATTATTCTGTGTAAAGAAGAAATAATGTCAATGAGCCTGTCTACGAGTAAATGCAACTAAAACTACTGCAGAGTTTCGAGACTTTCAGTGACGTTTGGATTGCCGATGGGCAGAAGCATGGAATTCAATGCTGTTTCAAATTATCGGGACACAAGCCACAAGGGGAGGCGAGAGGGTTATGTCGGGCTCTCCTGAGACTGCGGGCCTACCGACTAAAACCACCACGGTGTGCGGAGTTCACGGCGCTGCACCGCCCAAGCAGGACATTGCTCGAGCGTGTGCTGCGCCGTGTCCTCCTCACACTCGCAGTGGTGGCAGATGGGACTCGGTTCCCTCTTAGCGACCTTGTGCAGGTACTTGCCAAAGCAACCATGCTCCGACAATACCTGCACCAGTCGGAAGGAAAGGGTCCCATGCTGCCGCCCTACCCACCACTCTAACACCGGTTGGAGGACCCCAACGGTTCTGAAACCGGCCAGGGGCGCCTCCAGCCGCGCCTTCCACCTTCCAATCATGTCCTGGTGGGCTCGATTTCGCGCGCGCTCAATCACTGCCGGGAGGGGACGACAACCTGTCTCCTCCCGCACCGCCTCACTCACTGCGAACACTTCAGCCTCTAAATCCCACGGGGGTGTACCAGCCGACGCGCATGCTGCGTCGGCCGATACCGTGCGATAGCCACGTACGACCCTGACCGCATTGAGCCGTCAGGGCATCCGCCCACACCGGTGCGCCGTAAAGCGCCATTGACCGGATAACCCCCGCGTAGAGTCGCCAGCAACCGACACTAGGCCCACCCAAATTTGGCAATAGCCGCCCAAGGGCGGACGCAGTGCCTAGAAGCTTCGGGGCGAGCCGTCTGAAGTGCTCGTCGAAGTGCCACCTTCCGTTCAGAACCAGGCCCAGGTACCTCATGTGGGCCTGGACGGGAACACGCGCCGAGCCCACCACTATCGAGGCGCCGCGGGGTGGACTGCGACGGGGCCCATGAAATACCAGACCCTCCGTCTTGCTAGCCACCCGTAAACCCAGCGCCTCGATACGCCCGACCACCTGGGAAAGCCCACGGTGGCCAAACGGGCCGCCTCCTCGAAGGTACCTCCACGGGCTGTGACAGGGTGTCATCAGCGTAGCTGATGATGCTCAGCCCGGGGGGTAGGACAGCACGTAGGGCCCAGTCGTACGCCATGTCCCACAGGAGCGGACCAAGTACCGATCCCTGCGGGACACCGCACGACATGGGCCGCCGCCAAACCTCGTCACGAACTTCGAGGAGGACACTTCTGCCTCTCAAGTAGTCCTCCACCAGCCGCTCTAGGTAAAAAGGTACGCCGTGATATCGGAGCGCCCCCTGGACACAGCTGTATGGCAGACTGTTGAAAGCGTTAGCGATGTCTAAAGACAACGCCAACTGAACACCGCCGCCGGTGACCGCCTCCTCGGCAGCGGCCTTCAGACGCATAATGGTCCCGACCGTCGAACGCCCTTCCCGGAATCCGAACTGAGCAACCGACAGGTCGGGACCGACCGTGCTCAAGTGCCGGACGATGCGGGTGGCGAGAATTATCTTCAGCATCTTTCCCGCCTCGTCCAGCAGTACTGCATAAAACCTAGTCCAATGTCGAGGGTAGAAATTCATAAAGTAGTCATGCAAATATCTAGCATAAGTTAAATTCGCTCAGCTTCTTGTTTTATTAACTACTTATATTATTGAATTGAGTTATTATACTGTTGGAAACATATCTATTTACTCTTTTGCTAACTAAGTAAAAGTACACATAACCGAGACCAACTACCATATATAATAAACCTACGTTTACTTACTGTAGTTATGTTGCCCGCATGTATATAAATTATCTCCCATAAATTAAAAAAGGCACATTAACTAATATAGGATTTATTGGTTAGGTTTTTTTGTCCGGTGTCAAAAAATGACAAATATTCCAAAGAAATATTACTATAAAATAAATGATACCAACTTTATCTTTTACAGACAAAATTTACATAAACATCTACGTAAATGTAAGCTTATCTAGTTTGTAAGTAAAATTATATTTATTAAATATTGTCAACTAAATGGCTTGATTACTCGATTACGACCTTAACTTTTCGTGAAATCTCATAGGTCTCGCAGAGCTCAGGTGGATATTAATATCATATTGTATATTATTTGAAGTAACGAGTTTGATCACAAAATAAATATGTATTTATGTAAGTATAATACAATCACATAGGTGGTATAGTTATAAATTCAAGTTAATTTAATTCGTAACTTTATATTTATCAACTAAGTAATTTAGTAAAACAGCCTATACATTCACCTCGCTATGTCTAAAATTGAGGTTTAAAATAAGAAACCTTTTTATAATGCCTGTGTTGTTTCTGTTCTGTGGTTTACCATTATGACGAACTAAGTAGGTATGTCTTTATATTATGTGTGACTTGTCCGTTTTTGCCCGTTGTATGAGCGGACCATCTGATTTGGATTTGGGCACCTAATAAGCTTTACCTGAAGCACTCGTGAATAGTTTATTTTTTAGAGTACAAACGCGTTCTTATTTTAGTCTTTTACGTTAATGAGTGTTTTTATTGTCATCCATAGCTTATATTATAGATAAATCGGGCGATTGAATAATTACCAGAATGATGGTTCAGAAGAGTTCTAATGAACCAAACAGTGATAATATATCGGAGTCTGTGTGTGTAAGATATGTCGTCGCTGTGATAGCTGCTTGGGCTGCGGAAGCAGGTATTTATAATCATATTAAAATTAGAAAAGGTACCTTAAATATTTTTCTATCCTAGCAGACACATTTACAAAGGTCTAGTTACTTACTGGACTTAGCGTCCATTAACTATGGAAGATATTATCCAAAACGCTATACTATCTACCTTGATTTTCTATTTCTTTTTACAAAGACATATCCCGCACTAGTTATTACTCCTTTGTCGCTGAGTTTTTACAAATATTCAAAAGAACACAAAGAACGCCCATACTCAGCACGAACATTTGAGGATGACACAAATTTTATCCCGTGTGGGATTCGAACCCACAACTCTCGGCGCGGTGACAGTGATGAGGTGACCACTTAAACCATTACACCATCCGCACAGTCAATGTCAATCAGTATAATATATACAGCCTTGGCCAAAAGTATGAAGCAGCCCATGTATTTTTCACGTGCGTAACATTTGCAGTAGGAAACAATACATTTTTATTAAATTTGGATTAGGTGGCATCTATATATATATAAAAAGACATTTAAAACAATAGTGTACCCAGTTAGGGCCAATAAAACATCCGATGCAAAGCATCTTATCCGTTTAGTAATTTCCAATCTTTATTTCAGTTTACTATTTTGCGTCGTTCTGTACACATACCGTCATCTAGCGCACTTCTTGTATTATTTTGTGTTCAGTTATATTAAATTCGATACAGAATACCTAAAACATCCGAACTGTCTTTTGAAATACGTGTGAAAATACAACTTTTTCATAAACAAGGGTAATCCCAAGTTGAGATATCCAGAACTGTTAAGTGGTCGCGCCGAACGGTGCAATTTACCATTGAGCGATTCGCCGCTACCGGTACACACAGAGATATGCCCAGAACTGGACGTAAACGTATTACCAGTGACCGTGAAGATCGAAAAATTGTCAGAGATTCTTTGAAAAACAGGAAAATAATGTCTTCTGAGCTAGCTGCTGAGTTCTCAGTGGCGAGTAACAACACAATTTCTGCCAAAACGACTCGTCGAATACTTCAGGAAGCTGGCCTCAAAGGGTGTAAAACCAGGAAGAAGCCATTGAACTCAAACAATAATAAAAAGGCTTGCTATGCATGGGCCTTTAAGTACCAACATTACACCGAAAAAGGCTGGTCAAATATTGTGTGGTCAGACGAATCAAACTTTGAGGTAAGTTAGATAATATGAATGTCCAAATGGATAAATAAGTATTGTTGAAATTTAAAAAGCTATAATGTTGTCTTTTCATGATTAGTAAATCTCTATTTCTTTTGTTTTTGTTTGGTCTTTGGAATCCCTGGTGCTACCTTCACCGTGGGTAAGAAGAATTTATGCCGAGTGTGTGGTCCCGACTGTAAAACACGGTGGAGGTACCGGAATGACATGGAGCTGCATATCTGATACAGGAATCGGCGAAATGTTTGTGTGTGAGGGCCGAAGGGACTCTACAAAATACACGAATGTGTTTGGAATCAGCTTTATTGCCTTCGTTTTCTACACTTTTTCGTTACATAAATATGGATGGAGTTAAATTACAGAAGATAACGCACCATGCCATTAATCAGCCCGCAGAATGTCATGGTTTCGTGAAAATTCCATTGAGCTCCTGGAATGGCCTGCACAGTCACCGGGCCTTAATCCTATAGAACATTTGTACACGCCACAAAATAACAACAAAAGAAGAACTAAAAATACGCCTCCGTCAAGAATGGAATACCATAATTGAAGAACAGTGTAAAAATCTTGTAGGCTCTGTGCCAAGATGAATAGCTACTGTGATAGCGGCTAAGGGTGGGCCGACGAAATATTGATTTTATATCAGAGTAAAGATCATTTAAAATGTACACAAGTTGTTTCATTTAATTCTATACAAAACTTTTTACAAAATGCAATTTTTATAGGGGTGCTCCATACTTTTGGCCAAGGCTGTATATACGTGTATATAATCAAAGACTATGCAGTTGCAAGTTAAACGAGATGGGTGTAAAAACCCAGGATTCAACCTATTCGTCTTCATATGACTTTCCTTTCTTTTTCATCACTTTTTTGTAATTTTCTTCTGCTGGGCAAAAGCCTCTCCTTTGGACTTCCAAATCACTCTGTTGGTGGATATCTCCTGACCTTAAGACCTTGTGACCCCTATATCTCGGGGATCTTTTGACCCACAGGGCTCATATTCAAACTCGACCGAGCGATGACCCCAAGGTGTCTGCACACCAAGTTACAAGTCAATCAATCCAGTGGTTCCGGAGCTATACCTGTCACTAACAAACTGTCACTAACAGACAGACACATAGACCCACATAGTGTTTTCATTAACCTCTTCGAAGAAGACTCAGAGGTTAATAAAAATATTCTGTGGCAGGAATAGGCTATTTTCAACGACTAGGTATGTGATTAGTTTGCAGGATTATTCACCGTTTTACATGTAGGATTTTCCAAACTCACTAGTTTTAACAATAATTAAGTCATAACTTATTTTCAGTATCGTATCCCTTTGATTTAACAAAGACGAGGCTCCAGGTACAAAATGAAATTGCATCTGCTAAACACGGATTTAAGGTAACATCTGTCTATTGTACAAATACCTATTTATTTTGGCATGTTCTTGTAAAAGAAAAACTTACAAAAAGGATTGGAACCAGAATGCAACAGAAAGAAATATCGCGAGTGTCCGTCGTAACATCGCAATGAAATTACGTATATCATAGTATTAAGGTGTTCCTCGCGACAACACATCCAGCATTCTGCCATCCATATATGTATATATCACAGCCACGTTTCCTAGTCATCTATGGCGAAAGCCATACTATATCATAGTATAGTATAGTACATGCAAACGTGATATATATAACTTGTTATTAGCAAAGCAAAATACTACGTGCCGTAATACATAATAGTTAATATTGTTAATTATGCAAATAAAGTAAACATCATAATTTCCCTTTCCTATATAGGTCCGTACTACGTATGTATAATAACTTAGTATATAAGCCTTAATTAAATAACAATAAACCAGTCAATATTCAATCACCACATCGTCGTTTTAATTGGTTTATAAAGCAACACGCAATAATTGGTGACTCCCGACGTGATCTATTGGTCTCTAGTGCTGATATAATACCGGGACGACCGGAACCCAATTTGGTTTTCAGCGGTGAATCTAGAGAACAATAGTATTACGATATTATCACATCCTCATAACGTCAGAAGAAAAATGGCTCCACCAATAACTCCTTCAAAAGGCGACTCAGACTGCGAAACTGTTGCTGCAATCACGGTCACGGAAAAACTACCGCAATTTTGGACAGACTCACCACGATTATGGTTCGCTCAGTTTGAAGCCATCTTGGCACCACAAAAACAGGGCGAAGACTACAAATACAATATGGTAATATCTAAATTACCAAAAGAGGTAGTCCATCAGGTTAGTGACATTTTGACTAATCCTCCCAGCGATAATAAGTACTCCACCATCAAGGAACGTCTAATAAACTGCTACGAAGAGAGCGAACACCGACGTTTTCACAGACTACTATCAGAAATGGACCTCGGAGACCAAAAGCCTTCCCAGCTCTTGAGAAAAATGAAGGAAGCGGGATGTGGAAATATAAACGACGACACTATTCGTTTTCTGTGGCTAAGACAACTTCCCGCTTCGCTAACAGCGATTATATCGGTTACAAACAATTTATCATTAGACAACTTGAGCGAGTTAGCCGATAAAATATATGAAAACTTGACCTACAACAAGAATACCACTCAAGAGACATCGGTTGACATTAATTTAATAACAAACATATCGTCACAACTTGCAGCTATGCGAATAGAAATAAATGCATTACGTAGCGCACGCGAGCATTAACCTATGCAACGCAGCAAATTCCATTCACGCCATACGTCACACTCATGGTCAAGGTCGCGCCACAGAAGCTCGCATAATGGAATTTGTTATTATCATAATCGTTTCAAGCAAGATTCGTATAAATGCAAGAAGCCATGTTCGTGGAATATGAACAAAAATATCAGGGCGTCGGAAAACTAGAAGTAGCACAGAAAACGACGGGTCTCTGTACTATTCACCCAGCAAACCGTCTAACTATAACTGACTCAAACAGTGGTTATAGATTTTTAGTCGACACGGGTGCTAACATTTCGGTTATCAATCGCACAAATAACGAGAGCAAAGCATGCGAATACAAATTATTCGCCGCCAACGGCAGCCCTATAAATACATACGGGGAACGCACTTTAATGCTTAACCTAGGACTTCGCCGAAGCTTTAAATGGACATTTACCATTGCCGACGTCAAGATGCCAATTCTGGGAGCTGATTTTCTGGATCATTATCAATTATTAGTAGATATACACGGAAAAAAACTGATCGATAAAAAGACAGGTTTGAAAACGCCTGCCAAAATAGTGAGAGCAAACATTGCATCAGATCAGACCGATCGTTAAACGCTTCTCTACAGGAACCAATAAAGCGATTGTTAGAGAAATATGAAGACATTACAAAGCCTAGATCGATGAACCTACCTACCAAGCACCAAGTACAGCATCAAATAATAACAAAAGGTTTCCCAGTATTTACTCGAGCGCGTCCATTACCTCCTGATAAATACAAAATTGCAAAACAGGAATTCCAAGACATTATGGATATGGGAATTTGCCGACCGTCAAGCAGTCAATGGGCATCGCCACTTCATTTAGTCAAGAAGAAGAATGGCGAATGGAGAGCATGTGGAGATTACCGCGCACTAAATAAAATAACAGTACCAGACAGGTACCCACTTCCAAGGCTACTTGATTTTACGTACGTGGCAAGCGGAAAAGGAATTTTCAGCAAAATAGACATAAAGCAAGCTTTTCACGTTCTGCCCGTAGCTGAACCAGAGAAAACAGCGATTATAACCCCTTTTGGACTTTTTGAATTCATCAGAATGCCATTCGGGTTACGAAACGCAGCACAGTCCTTCCAAAAATTTATGGACTCCATATTCAGAGACTTGGACTACGTATTCGTGTATGTAGACGACATATTTATCGCTGATAAGAAAAATAATATTAAGGAACATTATGAACACTTAGAAGAGGTGTTTAAGCGCTTGCATGATCACGGCATAACAATAAATACAAACAAATGCGAATTTGCCAAGTCGGAAATTGATTTCCTCGGTTATCATATAACGAGCCAAGGGTTGACTCCTACTATGGAAAAAATTCAAGCCATAAACAATTACCCTAAACCACAAACGATAAATGAATTACGACGTTTTTTGGGTATGATTAACTTCTACCGAAGCAGTATTCCAAATGCAGCAAAACATCAAGCACCATTAAATAAATATTTAATTAATTGTAAGAAAAATGATAAGACAGTTATACAGTGGAATACCGAAGCAAACCACGCGTTTGAATGTTGCAAGCAGGACATTCGACAATTAACTACATTAGCATGTCCGGACAGCAACGCGCAAATAGCTTTAATGACGGATGCTAGTCTCAAATGCGTAGGCGCTGTACTACAGCAGCGAAGAAACAAAAAATGGGAGTCGATAGCTTTTTTCTCCAAATCACTAAGTGAAGCCCAAACAAAATACTCTACTTACGATAGAGAGCTACTAGGAATTTATATGGCTATAAAACATTTCAGAAGACTCATCGAAGGACGAGAATTTACGGTCTACACGGATCACAAACCACTAATGCATGCTTTCGATAAGAAGCCGTCATTGGATGATACCCCTAGACGAATCAGATATCTGGATTATATATCACAATTCAGTACGGATATCCAGCACATCAGCGGCCACAAGAATTTGGTAGCCGATGCTTTATCTCGAGTTATCGAAACGATATCCTTACCCTCTGCAATCGATTGGTACGAGGTAGAAAAATATCAAAAGAATGACAGCGAGTTAAAACGATTAAAAGCCAATAAATCGTTAAAAATAGAATTAATACATTTTCCAGATAAAAATATTAAGATTTATTGCGATATATCAACAGGAAAACAACGCCTTTTTATGCCCTCAAATCCAGGAAAACTATCTTCGAAAGTTTTCATAACATTAGCCATCCTGGTAAGAATACTACGAGAAAACTGATTTCAACTAACTATATATGGGAAAATATGAATAAAGACGTAAATAAGATGACTGAGACATGTTTACAATGTCAACGAGCAAAAATACATCGTCATACAAAATCACAATTCGGAAAATTCATGCCAACAGGAAGATTTTCCCATCTTCATATTGATTTAGTTGGGCCGCTACCCACTTCTAAAAACAAACGATACATAATTACAATGATAGATCGTTGTACTTCATGGCCAGAGGCATTTCCCATAGCTGATATAACTGCAGAAACCGTAGCCAGAACGGTATATGAAGGCTGGATAGCCCGATTCGGATGCCCTGAATACATTACCACAGACCAGGGACGCCAATTTGAATCTGAAATATTCAAAAATTTAGCAAACTTAATGGGAATTCATAAAATTCGAACCTCCCCATATCATCCACAGTCAAACTCTAAAGTAGAACGACTGCACAGAACATTGAAAACGGCATTGATAGCAAGAGGTAACACAATCAATTGGACAAAAGAGTTAGCTACCGTTTTACTTGGCATACGTACGAGTTTACGGCAAGACACAGGATACTCGGCAGCTGAATTAGTATACGGTTCAACAATTAGATTGCCTGGAGCATTTTTCGAGACACATAATAACTCAACATACGCAGATTTTATCAGAGAAATTAAGGACAACTTAGAACACATGATTTCTGTTCCACAAAGACAAAGTAAGAACGACAAGATATTCGTGCACCCACAGTTATCGGAATGTAAGCACGTTTTCTTACGTTGTGACCGATTACGGCCAAGTCTTACACCGCCGTACGATGGTCCTTATCTTGTCATCAGTCGAAATGATAAGATCTTCACGATCTTGATAAACGGACGACAAAAAAGTGTAGCTATCGATAGAGTTAAACCTGCATTCATGTTAAACGATAGCAAGATAAGTAAACGGACAATAGACGACCAGATAACGAAAACTTCACAAGCAGATAAGAAAACAGAAACAAGAACACGTTCTGGTAGAATCTCCCGCCCGACGGTTAGATTCCAATTATAATATATAAGCTAGAATAACACTACTTTATGCATTCACTTAGCACAGCCACGAGAAGGAACAAATCAACATGGTGCAGAACAATGCAGTAAAACCAGAAGATTTATTAAACCTGCACTCCCAAGTGGTCGAGGAAGTACAAGGGATCCGGAGCTGGATAATATTCATGACGATAGCAGGGGTTGTCATATGTACAATCGCAACCATAGTCATAGTATTCAAATTCGTAAGCAATAAGATCGAGAAGAGGCTTACGAAAATAATTAGAGACGCAAACGTTGTTTAGAAACGTAGGCATAAAATTAATCTGTATTATTTTTTTTTCTAATCTAATTATTACTATGTGTAATTTAGTTCTTTTTCTTCAAGGGGGGAATATCTATGGCGAAAGCCATAGTATATCATAGTATAGTATAGTACATGCAAACGTGATATATATAACTTGTTATTAGCAAAGCAAAATACTACGTGCCGTAATACATAATAGTTAATATTGTTAATTATGCAAATAAAGTAAACATCATAATTTCCCTTTCCTATATAGGTCCGTACTACGTATGTATAATAACTTAGTATATAAGCCTTAATTAAATAACAATAAACCAGTCAATATTCAATCACCACATCGTCGTTTTAATTGGTTTATAAAGCAACACGCAATATCATCGTTTCCTATTTTACTATACAAGGGATCTTTCAAACAACAAACCCAAAATAAACTCAGACTCGAACAAACTATTCATGGATAACACACAAATGTTTGAAACAAAAGTTCTTGGACTCAGCAAGGCATAGTGGCGAGGTGTCTGTATTCGTGGATAACACACAAATGTTTGCAACAAACATTTTTGGACTCAGCAAGGCATAGTGGCGAGGTGTCTGTATTCATGGCGTAGCGTAGCAAGGTTGTCTGCCTAAATCATCCTAACTAATATTATAATTATACGAATGTCAGTTTGTTAGTGACGCTTTCACGTCTTAGCTACTCGACCGATCATCATGTAATTTCGAATACACGTTGTCAATGGTACATAATAGGTCATAGGGTGCCTTTCACCCAGAAAAATACTGTTTCTGAGCAATGCTGTGTTCAAGCTAGTAAGATATAAATATACAAAAGCGATTTATTGATCGATTGATAAATGTGAGTTTATAACAATGAGCTTTGTTCTTCAGATGGAAAACCGTGGCATGATCAGTACAGCGCTATGTATAGCTCGCCACGAAGGAGTGAACAAGTTATGGTGTGGCATGATAGCCATGTGGCAGCGTCACCTTCTCTACTCTGGATGTCGTGTCGTATTCTACGAGCGTTTACGAAACTTGTGCAAAGATGAAGCAGGCAATGTTACGATAATAGCAACAGCTGTTTGTAAGGCATTTTACGTGTTACAGTGGTTAGATCCTTATATGTAAATTTGTTTTTAACTTGTCATGTATTGGAATGCCAGACATAATTAAAAACCTATTGATTCTAGCCGCCAGTGTGCCGCTGCGACTCAATAGGTTATATAACCATGGCTCTTTTTAGGTTGCTACCAGTCGACAGAAGTACTGATGTGTATTTTAATATACTTGTGCAAAGGTTAGATAGTCAAAGTATGGCACAATTGTGATAAATAAACAAATTGTTAAAGACTACAATGTGCAAAAACATAAGCAACCCTATTAACGCTCAGAATGGTATTTTAATTAAATATTTCTAAAAATGGAAAGCCATAAAATATATTAACTGTAGGCCTAGACCAATAAATTAAATCTGCTGGCGGCAGTTTCGTTCCCATGAATCCCATAGAAATGCATACGGCGATAAACATATTCTGTTGTTAAACCCTGATATTATTAGGATCTGTACACTGATTAGTCCTACAGGTGGCATTACTGCTGGTGCGTTGGCTCAAACAATAGCCTCGCCCACCGACCTTATCAAAATACAAATGCAATGCAAAAGCAGTAGGGCGGATTCTGGGCATTCTAGGTTCGTTTAATGTATTAAATGAACCTAGAATGCCCAGAATGATCCAAATAGATCATCGTTAATTATATTATATGTATGTTTTACATACATATCATATAACTAACGAAATGTGGATGCAATAACTTCTACTTTACTTGACGGGCAGGTGTAAATAAAATTTAATTTATCTATCACCCTATTGCAGTCCTCTGCTGCATAAGATACGTCTTTAAGCTGCTTTTTTATATTTTTTGACTAGATTTTATCCGCGTCCTCCTTTGGCATTTACCATTAACACAATGTTTATATCTCTAGTTCCACGGAACAGAATTAGATAAAATGTTGTTTAGATTTTAAGTTAAACGTCGAAACTGTGTAAACTGCGTTAATTTTTGTTTACAGTTCTCGTAATGTTCGAACAAACAACCAGATAGAAAGAACGATTGTTTACAGTTTTAGTAATAGTAAATATAATAAGGGAAGTCCTCCAGACCGAAATTCGTGGCTTATCTTAAAGGACACTGACTATACGCGCAGAAGATATTAGGATGCACTTTTTCTTGCGCACTCAGTTGTCTAAGTGCGCAAGCACAAGTGCATTCTATTGTTTTGTGCATGAAGTTAATAAATAAATAATACCCAAGAATTTTTGTTGATCCGACCCGAGATTCCATGACACCTCATGTACATTAGAATTTGATATATAGATAGATAACTGTAATATCTACCCTGTATATAAACTGCCCCACTGCTGGGCAAGGGCCTCTTCTCATGGGCCGGCTCCCATTGTGAAAAGTCCACTACGCTGGCTAAATGTGTGTTGACAGACTTCGAGAAAATTCGATCTTTTCCTTAACCGTCAAAGTAAGTGATAATTTACTATTTATTTTTAGATAGATAACTAAAAGGTCGATGTTCGTCCACAGGTATTATGGGCACAGCGAGTTAAACATCAAACAACATGCCGGTGCCACGCAATGCTGACCATCCCGCGTCCGCCATTACTGACTCTACCGGCACGAGGTACCTCGTAGCTGTGCTTTCCGCTTTTGCGGCTGAAGGAGGTAAGCAGATTTCTCAACTAGTTTTAGTTCCTCTGTGATGTTGTAGTATATGCGATTGCTGTGTTGAGGAAGTGTTTTCAGATTTTCGGCTATGTCATTTTCAGTAGCGATATGGAGTTTGGAACTGTGCTAGGTAAATGATAGTAGGGTCGCTTTCTATAATGAGGGATCTATCCAACGTTCAGCTCTCAAGTGCCGTTGATCGCCTATGAAGTGCCGCCGAGTGTTGGCATCGCACATGCCACTCCAAACAGCGATATAACTATAATAAAATAACCTCAGTAAATAAACTGTTCAACTGCTGGACACGGGCCTCTTCTTAGTTCTTAGTGTGAGAAGGGTTAGGCCATAGTCTACTACGCTGGCTCAGACCAGGTTGGCAGACTGCACATATCTTCAAAAATAATATAGAGAACTGAAAGACATGCAAGTTTCCTCACGATGTTACACATTGAAAGCAAGCGAGTTCCTTCACAGTTAAAGTAAGTTTGTTTGTTTGTTTGGTTGAACGCGCTAATCTCAGGAACTACTGTTTCAAATTGAAAAATTCTTTTAGTGTTGGATAGCCTATTTATTGAGGAAGGCTATAGGCTATATAACATCACGCTACGACCCACGGGGGCGGCGCAGTAACCATAAACACGGTTGAAACCGCGGGCACAGCTATTCATATTATTATGATTCGTAACGGAAATGAACGCGACCATGCATATTTTAACAAGGTGTTACAGAATTTGTCGTTACACCGGTCGCGGTCTTAAGCTGACGACTACACAGTCAGCTGTCACAAGCTAACTGTGTGTGTGTGTTTGTGTGTGAATCAATTTGTGACCACGACCAGGAAGCCACCACCTTTAATTGGAATTTATTTTAAGACCTAAACGGAACTGCGTCGTTATTTCGCACCATGACATAATAATAGCGACTCAATGTAGGCGCGACTGTTTCACTGATGTAATCTGGTCGAAACGTTAAGCAACTAAAGGTAAACAATATGCATGATCGCATTAATAACCGTTACGAATTATATAGGTACATACTAGATTTTGCCTACGGCTTCGCTCGCAGAAGTGTACCTAGGTCAGATTAGTTTAGATTAGCAACAGTACTTTTTCTGTATGAAAGTTACCCTATGTCATATTCTGTTCCCCTGATAACGTGTATGCGAAATTTCATAATGATCGGTCGAGTAGTTAGGCGTGAAAGCGAAACAAATAAACAAACTCACCTTCGCATTTATAATATTAGTAAGGATTAATGTGGCATATTGATCGTTTCGCACGAATTGTGCGGACAGATTCGTGCGAATCGACTAATAAACCATTAATGTTAATTGTAAGTTCTAAAACCATTAAATCATTATTAATTTTTAATTGGGTACCTCTGTACAACTTATAATAAATAATTTATGGGGTAATTAAGTTCTAAAGGGAAGTCGGTATTGTTATTTTAATTTATTAATTATCTCTTAAAATTAAGAACTCAAAATAACAATACCATATATTACGATATAATTATGATTGAATGTTATTAGTAGGATCATTAAAACATAATTAAAAACAATTACTAATTCGTATTAATTAAAAAACAACATACAATGTCTGGACAGGGCTTTGTTTCAATTTTATTGTAGTATCAATTTATAGAATAGATATTGAAGTATAGGTTAATAGTTTTAGCGCAGGATAAACGTTTAAACTGAAGAACTACGACTACAATACCTCTTTAACTTCTTAAATTCAGATCTACGGTTTTTCAAATCATGGATTTAATCTTTAGGCAGTCAGACTTGTCGAGAACTGGAGAATGCCGTATAACGGACTCCTTATCTATATACCTACCTGTATAATATTATATACCAACGCGTTTTAAAAGGTATATCACTAAAGTCAAGCTGAGGACGGATGCTAAAGTAATTTATATTTAAATTAGATCCGCCCATGGGGCTGCGTTCGCTGGATATGTGGACAAAAAATCTCATGTCCTTTTTTCATTATATCTACACTAATATTCTAAAGAGAGAAGATTTGTATTTTGTTTGCAATGAATAAACTCATAAACAGGACTAACCAAATATTTTTTGACTCGTAGTTCGTTACTTAATATTTATGTAACATAGGCTATTATAACGGTACCAGCCACGGGAGCGGGTCTATATCTAATAATACTCTTGGTAGTACCTATAAAAATGTGTTTGTTGCTTCTGAGATCTAGAAAAGAAAGGGTCTCTGAAGATTATAAATGATATACGGATAGAACAATTTGAATCGAGATTCTATTACGTTTAATAAATAAATAAAAGATGTTCTTCAACTTCTTCATGCAATGGGCACAATCAGATTCGAACAATATTTGAATGTATTGACAACATAGCGATGTGCGTACGCGCGTAGCCTTGACCACAGAAAGTAGGACCATAATTTAACTCGAGTATGTGGTCAACATTTATCAAATAATTCATGGGATACTTTATATAATTCTGAAAATAGTATTCAGACATTTACTATCGAACAAATACAACATGTATTTTTATTTGTAAATGCATTTAGTCCCACTCTTGATTTCGATAATATTGAAGATATGGATGAAAGAGTATTTCAATATTGGATGGGATTATCCAAAGAAGAATTTAATGTTTTACTCGGTGAAGTGCCCCTTATTTCTGAAATAAGTAGAGGAAGCTTAGGACTAGCTGCACTTCTATTAAAAATGAGAACAGGCGATTCTGACGAGAGAATTTCATCATTAGTAGAAGTGCCACGTCGAACATTGGAAACACTAATGAACAATGTGAGGGAGATTTTATGTCAAGATTTTGTACCAAGACACCTTGGAATAAATCATTTAAGCCGTGATGAATTATTGCAGCATAATTTAACCATTCCTAGTGGATTATTTGGAGGTGAAAATAGTACTATTGTTATATGTGATGGTACATATATTTACATTAACAAAAGTTTAAACTATATGTTTTTAAAAATACACCTATTCATTGCACAAATACAGAATCTCCTGAAACCTTTTATGATTGTTGCCAGTGATGGATATATTGTTGGTTGTTATGGCCCTTACAAAGCAACTACATCAGACTCTGATATTATGATGAATCTATTTAGCAATGAGAATTGTCCTCTTAGATTGTATTTCAGAGATAATGATGCTTTTATACTAGATAGGGGTTTTAGAGATTGTAGAAGTTTATTAGAGAGACGTGGCTATAGACCATACATGCCAGAATCTCTGTTAGAAGGCGAGCACCAGTTAACCACGGCTCAAGCCAATAGAAGCCGCTGTGTTACAATTTGCAGATGGGTAGTGGAAGTGATCAATGGCTACATAAAGAGAGATTTTAAAATTCTTAGACAAGAATATTGCCATAGGTCACTTCCAAATATGATGCGAAACTTTGAAATAGCTGCAGCTTTATTAAATAAGTTTGGTGTTCGCCTGCAAGACAATGTCTATGCCAACGAGATATTAAGTATAATCAGAGAAAATATGGATTTAGAAAATAATCTGGCTTGTATGGTTGGTGCTGTCAATATGAATAGAAGAACATCCAATTTCGAAAGTATAACAGCAGATCGTAGTCACATATACTTTCCTGTATTAGAATACAGCGACTTAATATTATTCGCCTTGGGAACGTACCAAATACGACAAGCTCATTCATATTATGGCGAGCATATACGTTTCCATGGTGGATACAGAATTGAAGTCTGCAATGAGCAATATAATTCCTCTCAATTCAATCTTAGAGGCAGTTCTGATACAACCTTAGTTAGAGGTAAAATAAAATCACGTCATGTCTCTAGAAGACAGTATTATGTGTATGTTTTAATAGAATGTGCCTGGTCGAGCTGGAATTGTAGAGTACTGCTGTAGTTGCTTAGTTGGAAGACGAACTGTCGGTTGTTGCGCACATACCATGACTTTAGTGTGGTACCTTGGATGGGCCAGACATCAGCAAAATATTACAGCACCGGCAGGATTTTTAGATGAAATTGTTGTAAGAGATGATGAGGAATAAATAATTTAAGTAAATGTGTTGTTTTGTTTTCAAATAAAATCTACAGCTTATATAAAAAAGAAACCATTAAATATGCATAATAAACCTTTGAAAATAATAGAACCTCTGACTATAATTCCTTTAGCTCCTAATAGTGTTACCGTTCAATTGTGTAGAACAGAACTATTAGTTTGTGGAAAATAATAACTAATCAGCTTCTTATAACTATTAGAGCTACTTAACTGCCACTTTATTTTGCTACACGAATGGGTTTATTCATTTTTAAAGTTCATAGGTATATATTGACATATACCTACATAACCTCTCCTACTTTAAACTGGAATATCTTTAATTCTAGACTTCTATTAATAGTAATGTCTAAGACAAAGTTGTTCAGGAATTTAAACTATATACTTTAGTATTTTTTTCATCCCTAGACGCTAAAAAAATATGTCAACAAAATTTTGTTCGGGAGTTCGCCATTGTTCTTTAACAATATAGCTTTTCGAACGTCTCAGTCGAGTCGCAAATATTGTTCATTCTTAAATATATAAGGTTGTTTTTTATTAAATCTACTAATCAAAAAACACAACATGAATTTTATAAAATAAATGTTTTTTTTTTAACTGGCGGTATGCATTGACGCATACCCCTCCGCGGGGGCGGGCGGAGGGATTATGTCGGACTCGCCGGGGTAAAAGAAAGATGGAATAAGAATAATTTACCTCCCGGAATACCGACTAAACTTACCTGTGTTCCTCGACAAAACCACTATCGGCGGAGCCGCGCGAATCACTTTCGTATGCGGTCGCGACCCCGCCGAGGTTTCGGCCCGCCGTATGAAACGGCAGGCCACTACACAACAAGACCTACCCAAAATAGGCACTTCTTCACAGTATAAAACCCTACTGTCTCCCCGCTAGAGGGGAGACGGACTCGAAACAGAGGCGCGCGTGGGAACACGCACGCCGCCTCTCGGACCTGGTGCTGAACGGATGGCGGGCAGGCCCACAAAGCCCGCCACCCCCAGGTCAAACCTCAGGGTGGCTGGAGGTCATCTCGCGCCCTCCGGCGCCCAGCTCTGCGGTTAGGGAGAGGGTTTAAGCGCTCCCTCTCCCGCTCCGCTGCCTCCTTGATGGAAATCACTTCCTCGCAAAAGGAGGCGACGGCGTTACACGACCTCTCACTCCGGACCATAGACTGAACTACGGCCGGGAGCGAGAGGGCAACCGATCCGACTGCCGCGATCAACTCACGGCGCTGCGATGCCCAAGCGGGGCAAACCGCCAAAGTGTGCAGCGCCGTGTCCTCTGTCCTCTACAACGTCGCGGCAGTCGCCGCAGTGGTGACACCGGACGTCTCTTGCCGGCGTATACGACACAGGAACTGGCCAAAACAATCGTGGCCAGTCAGTACCTGTGTCAGCCGGAAGGTGAGGGCGCCATGCCGCCTCTCCAGCCACTCCTCAAACACGGGACTTACCGCCATGATCGTGGCGTGCCCGGAAAATAAATAACACTTCCTATTTCATTCACAACAAATTTTATATTTTTAAATAAAACATATAATATTTACAATCACTAAACTAGAAAGAAACTCAAGTAGGTAAATGAAATTAAAATACTGTAGGTGGGCAGCCCTCTCGCGTGTTAGCGTACTACGCGGCTGTAGATAATTATTTCAAAGACAGCCGAGTTACAATATTGTTACATAACATTACCGTGACAATACAAAGAGACTCATCTCGATGTTTTGTTTTTCTCGGTATATCGTTTTCTTTATTATTTTCTATTTATTTAAAACGATTACTTACATGTATAATAATTTGAAAGCGGTACCTGAATGGTTTTATAGTTTATACCTACTAATAATATTATAAAGCTGAAGAGTTTGTTTGTTAGTTTGGTTGAACGCGCTCTTCAGAAACTACTGGTTCGAATTGAAATTTTTTTTAAATGTTTGTTAGCCCATTTATCGAGGAAGTCTATTAGTTATATAACATCACGCTACGACCAATAGGAGCGGAGCATTAATGAAAAATATTACAAAAACAGGGAAATTTATCTTATGTGACGCAGACAAAGTGGAATAATCCGACAAAGTTACGTGGGTCATCTAGTATTCCATACAAAAACAAACAAACGTCTGTTTACCAAATAAAACAAATAAGGAAAATTTACTATTAATCAAGTACGAATAGATGTAGCTCTAACCGGAGACGCCTAACATAATGTTGCATTATTAATAATAATGAACGAGGCTCGGTACTACTAGCTTATCTTGACCACTCGGGCGTAATTAATGGACAGCAATTATCTAGTTAGAACGTTGTCGCTGGGTGTCGGTTGTTAACGATATGTATCTTATGTACTTACATTCTAATCACGCGACAACGATAAGAAGCTTTGTCAATTAAATAGGCAATCTGCATAAGCTGATTGATCACAGATAAGCGAGGCAGTCGTGATTGGGGTGATTGGAGTTCATCACTTAATCATATTAAGCTACCGTCAACTCCATCATATACAGTTTATTTTATTTCAAATCTTATTTTAAAAGAAAACCTTTGACTGACAAGGCTGACATTGTGGTTTAAGTAGTCGCCTCGCTACTGCTACTACGCCGAGTGTTGTGGGTTCGAATCCCACACGGAACAAAAACAATGTGTGGTTCACAAAAGGTTGTTCCGAGTCTGGATGTTCTTTGTGTTCGTTGTTTGAATGTTTGTAAAGTCTACCGAGACACAGGCATTATTCTTAGACCCGGAAATTTTGATTAAATATATGTGGATCACACTATATTTGTTCCGTGCGATTCGGATCTACAATATTCGGCGCAGTAATAGTGGCGAGACATCCAGTTTTACCACTTCTCCATTCGTTCAGTGTAATATGTAATATGGAATAATTTTAGGTTCAAATGGCACGCCATGATACAGAAGGTCTGGACATCTGTTCTATAGAGTGAAGTATAGATAATGATCTATATTAATATTATTAATAAGAAAGATTTGATTTGTTAGTTTGTAAGGATTTAACTCAAAAACTACACAAAAGGTTCTTAAAAATATGCTGTCACCATTAAAAAGCTATATTATCACCGAGTAACATTATAGGCTATATATATTTCTCTTAAATGTGTTTTTACTATCATAACTTAACCTATTTTTCCACGAGCGCAGCCGCGGGCAAGCTAGTAACCAATAAAAGAACCTTTCCTTATCCTTTGATCATCGCCAAGGGCACCCTTGCTTAGTAGATATGTACTGGTAGGTATAGAGTTACTTTTTGCATTAGCGTGCCGAATATTTACAATATTATCTCCCTCATAGGCCTCACTGTTCAGCTTTGTCTAAGGAAGCTTTTATATGCTTTGATAAAAAAAGAAGTTAACTGTTTCCAAAATATAGAACCTGGTGGACACAGACACTTACTAATATACCTATTACATAAGCGTAAGTTCAATATCATTTTTCGTAGACTATGATGAACTTTGAACAATTAGGTTCTATTTAAGATGATTTATGTACGTATACGATTTATGATATGCCGCTAATTTATTGATATTGATAGCCTATTGTTGCTGCACGTTAATATTATTCTTTATCAGAATTTTCCCTAAAGATGCGAGTTTATTGACGTTTACCTGCCACACGTATAGAGTCCGTAGTGTTTCTAATAATTATTTGGCAAAGAAACTCAATAACACGAAGCAGAGTTTTAATTTAAAAGACAAATAAGTACCGTCTTCGTAAATACCTTAAACAAATGTTGTAAGATAGCTGTTACTAACGTAGAATTTTTTATTGCAGTTACTTACCCGTTCGACTTGACAAAGACAAGGCTACAGATACAATCTGAGGTGGCAGCGGCTAAACATGGCTTTAAGGTGAGTTTTTTTGTTAGAAATCATTTCTCGTAGTACGACAGGGAGATGTGTCTAATGTGTATTTATGACCGAGGCCCTATGAGCTTACACGACGCATTAGAAAATTTTCCACAGACTTAATATTATGAAGTCTGGCAATATTAGATAGTATCGGGGCGTAAAACTCACTTATTTATAATACAAATACTTTTGACGCATGACGCGTGCAAGTCAGTCGGCAAAATAGCATTCCGTCATTCATTTCGCTAATAAGCTGACTAATTTGAAATGCCATCCGTCAAAGCAAGAGCTACATATTTGTTCTCTAATTACTTACATTTTCGTTTATTACGCAGTGAAGTCACACCATGATTTAGCACCTAAGTACCTATAAAATTAAATTAAACTTTAATGGCATAATATGACGTCATAGATCAAATTCCAACTTTGAATAATGCTTTTTAATGTGTGGTACGACTTACTTTTTAGCATGTAGTATGCGTTATTTAGCAAAGTCCTAATCCGCGTCTGTTTAGACTTTATTAAAGATTTCTTCATGTCATTACGTTTGAAACAGATGTTTGTACGACAAGAATGGTTTATGTTAAGCCGTGTCGCGCGTCGTTGGGGCGAGCTCGAGCTTAATATTTATTTATTTATAAGGCATAGGTACTTATTTTCATTCTGCTTTTGTTTTGTGTTCATATAATACAATGATTCAGTACATTTGTTACGCCGTTTGCCTTTGCGACTAAGTATAAGAATAAATAACATAAATTGTTAGACCAATCTAGTCAGTACAAATAAAATTAGAATATCAGAATTATTGATGTCTAAATTGAATGTTAGACCTTACGTCGGAGGACAAACGGCAGCGATGGGCGGCACTCTGTTCAAATATTAATTTGCACGGAACTTAATTTACATAGGTACTACAATACATAATTATAACTACAAATAACCTTTGATAAAATATAATTTCTTTTGATACATACATTGATATAGGATTTTTATATATCAATAGATACATACGACAAAAAAGTATATCGGGCTTTTTTGTCGTATGTATTCGTATTGATATATAAAAAGATCAATGTATGTATCACAATATTTGCGAACAATCTATGACTGCCGCTCGACTCAGCTAGAGAACTGGGTCCAAACGTTCAGTACCTACTTAATTAAAAGAACATATTTGACCGCCACCGATTGACAGAATAAAACGCTATTAAGTTTTAGTTGATACACGATTGTATAGCATTATGACGTCATAATCCAGCGTAGAGTGGATTGGGTAATAAACGGACAGATGCGTGCGAAAGACGACACATATTTGATAAGTGCTCGAATGAAATACGATCGAGATACAACGGTAACAGATATGAGAATATCAGCTCTTATTAATTCGTAACAGTATCGTGAAACTGTATCCCTTTGAGTTTCGTTACTTCGGGAGCCAAGGGAAAGAGATAAATTTACGGAATTAATTACATTACGTACCTATATAAATTTACGTTACAATACAGTTTCTATGTAGCAATTAAATAACATAGAACATGCTTCGTAGGATCTGTTGAATTAATTCCGAACAATTTTAGTTGCTATTTAGGTCTGCATAAATATTAAAACACAGTTCTTGTACGAAAACTATGTAGGTACCTAATGACGGTTACTTATTTTACATATAAGACGTTCAATTGCATTAATTTTAGATGGTCGTATAGAGTTCCAATTACATGTAATTTATACAAAAATTATGTAACTTGATCAAATGATGGAAGATGTTTGACGACATCATTCAATAACCATTATGGAAACTGTTTATAAATAATGTTAAAACACTCAAACTAACACATTTGTGGTTACTAAGTAGTTTTAAACTGTATTCAATTGCATTATTGGTCATAGACTAAAATAGACAATGGCCGTGCTAGAAAAAAAGAAACAGGTGAACCGGTCGCGTGTCTAGGGGTCAACAGTAGGGTAAGCCTATAATTTGTTATAGAGTTGTATCGCAAAAAAATTAATTCTCTTGCAAATTATAATTAATTAATTAATTACTAACAAGTAGTAGGCAGACATCAGAGATTCTTGGAAAGTTTCAATCTAGAGTTAGTGGCGACACCTACAGTCAGCAAGATATAACTACAAGTATTTTATAAATTAAAATTCCTAATTCATACTTTGTGTTTTTGAACTGTGATATTAACTGTCTTTTAAGTATCAATGTCCTCCAGACCAAATTTTTGTGACGACATATTTACTTAGGTTCTCTTAATGGACACTGGCCATCTGCGCAGAAGATATTATTTTGCACAAGTGAGTTCGCAAACGCAAGTGCAATCTGTTTCCTCATTCTTTTAAGCCGATGGGACGGTATTCTGACACGATCGGAGAAAGATCAGGCACAGCTCCAACGCCTCAACGTGCTTTTCCGTGTTACAGGGTTTCTAACACCGCGAACTGCCTAACTCCAGGTTGTTATTGATTTATTTCTTGGCAGAAAAATTATTACTGCTATAATAATAGAATTATAGAGCAAATCAAAATCTCGCAAATGTGTATTGACTAACGTTGCTGACTGTAGAAGGTACTGACTATTGCTAGGATATACAGAACCTAATAAATCGGGGATGGGCGTTTCATTCACGTATGTCAAACAGATTTAATTTACCAGATAGAAATTCCAATTTACCTATGCGTGTAATGAAAGCCCATAAGTGGACTCTATAGGGCAGACTCCATTTTTAATATAATATTCATATTTTAATAGCATCAAGTCGAACGTGTAGATAGTGATGCGCAAACTCACTTGATAAATAGAAGATATAGAATAGCCGTCATAGGCATACTGTAGGCAATATCGGTGCGTTAGGTTAGGGGAGTCGAGCGACGCGGTGTCGGTTTCGCCATCACGGGAGAACGTTTCCGTGTAAACGGAGACTTGGAGCAGGTTTCCCGGTAGCTAAGCCCGTATAAATTACATTTCTGCAGCGATAGCGACAGCTCTGGCGATTCCTTTTGGCCTAAGGCAAGCCTGAGTTGAATGTAGTGCGCGTGCTCTTAGAGTTGATAATTGTAATGAAAGCAACTGCAGTGCTTGAGGGCTTGGAATCGATGCCGGGTCGCGCAAAGTCTAATCGGCTTTCCCTGTTAAAGCCCACTTATACACAGACAGCAGAGGCGGGGCGGTACCAGTGTCGTTATTGTTGCATTTTTTGAATTAGTATGAAAAATTACACACAGTATCGATGCGGATTGTGTGTAATTCGAACAATACTAAAACATATGAAATCTTAGAACTGTGCCAGATAGGCGACACGAGGTTCGTTCTCCTATTTTGTAATACCTAAACAATAACTAGCAAAATATAAATCTAACCACTCCGCTTAATCCTTTGTAAATGTAGGTGTGAAGTATGAATGTAATATACGATCTAATTCTTACAGTTGGAGAACCACGGCATGATCAAAACAACAGTTGGAATAGCCAAACAGGAAGGAATAACCAAGTTATGGAGCGGCCTGATGCCCATGTTCCAACGTCACGCCATCTACTCTGGGAGCCGACTCATCTTATACGAACACTTCCGAGACGCCTTCAAGGATGAGAACGGGAAGGTGTCGCTGGGAATCGCGTCTCTAGGTGAGGCATTTGTTATACTGACGGTTTTTGCAGGTTATTGACTGTACCTACCATGGATATTTACAACTAAGCGCACCAGGAAGTAGTTAAGTCTATAGGCCCTCGCAATAACATAAATACGGTAGACGTTAATGATTTAATTTTACATAATTGCCTGCGATCCTGAATTTTCTGGTTACGGTGTCAGACAAAGCGTTGTTGGGTTTTAGGATTATTTTTCCGTTGTATTGCCGATGCTGCTCGAAATACTTTCAGGTTTCGTTGAAACTGTCTATGTGTGTATCTATTATCCCGCCAAATTATTTAAGAAAAGAAGAATGCACTGACTTGTTTGGATTACAGTATCGGTTTATATTGGTATAAATATTTTTTGAGTCGAGATGAAAGTTACCTCGTTATATAGGGTATAAGAAATACTTTAAAGAAAAATAAATATGATTTACGAAAAGCTCCGAGATTTGTAGAAAATCCTCTTTTAAAAACAGTTACCCTCACTTTTAACTTTATCTTAGTTGTTAAAAGATCATCAGTTATGTATAACAGCAAGGAATTGCAAAACTGAGTTATATTTCACAACATTATAAGTTAATAAAACTACCAAATCAATTTTCCACCCAGCAGTGTTGCTCATGTGAAAAGTCATAATATAGTGATTGAAATGGCGTCCATTTTGTTTTACTTTTTTAATATTTTAAACCCGGAAATATGTTGTTGCACTTGTTGCCATATTAAGAACATTAATATATCGATTTTAGAAAATATATATTAACTGTTTCTTGATTTTATATAATCGTTTGCAAATAATTAATAAGACGATAGTTGATATTAAAATGTATAATTAGGTATATTTTTTGCAATTATAATACGTTTCTAATATTTGTGGGATATTCAAATAACGATGTCTTAATTGCTGATAACCCTCATAATCCTTCGCAACTGTTTTAGTAACAGTTGTGTAGTCAAAATAAAAATATATGAATCGTTTGAAACCTTATAATATTGAAAAATAAAAAAATTTATAGCTCTTGGAACTTAACATTACAGAAAAAATCATGAACATTTAAAAAATGAACGTGGATTTTCAGAACACAGGTATACTATGCCTATAGTTCTCATTTAAGGGTGATATTACGATTGCCCTTTCTTTTTTGGACCTCGATTATGGAACATGGTGTTCCATATTTGGCTTCAAGCGACCACGGCTTCGAGTAAGATCACTTTATACAGTGCTTGGAAGACAAATAGTGCGCTGTGCGACATACTGACATACATTTCGCTATACGGCTTCCTAGAATAGAACCATTGCACTCCTCGCAAGGGTTATCATTCTTATGCAATTTGTATGCGGTTTATAAATTGACTAATGTGTGGTTCCTACATACTAAAACAAATCAACAAAAAATCCTAACATAAGCATTTAGCTTAGCTGGAAGGTTTAACAAATATTAATTATATGCAAACCAAATTGTACCAAAACGTTCTTTAAAAAAATAAGTGTTGGTATTTCGGTTAAAAAGGGCAGCACAGAGGTTTGAAATGTGCTGCGTAAACGTCAATAGGTGCATCCTCAGTTACGTAAAAACCAAAACATAGCTGCCCGCATCTACATGTATCACACTCGGCCTACACTTTCAACGATATACAAGTTTCTGTCGTATCATTGATATGCATATTTCTTAATTCTAATAATAAAAATGAATGACAAACAAATCGACAATAGCATCAACGTAACATACTTAATTCCTACGACGTTCGGCAGGCGGGTTGTTTGCGGGATCTCTGGCGCAGCTGATTGCCTCACCCACCGACCTCGTGAAGATACAGATGCAGACTGAAGGCCGACGAGTGCTTCAGGGCAAACCACTGCGGTTCAAAAACTGCAGGGAGGTCTACAAGGTTCTCTATGCTGAGAGCGGTATCCTGGGCTTTTGGAGAGGTGAGATCAGACGAAACGCTTATTTATTAATCCTATTTATCAAAAATTATACATATGTCAATTTGTGAAGATGTTTGAAGGTTTCCAGTTTATGAGTATGTTTGGATGTTTGTTACGCAATAGCTTGTTGTTGTTATCTGTTGAATGTCAAAAATTCGTTCATTTAAGGCACAAAGTAACACTTATGAATGAATGTCAAAGTTTGACGCTCATAAACTGTTTGCTCGCGGCGTTATTATAAGGTTAAGTTATGCACGGTATCTTCGGTTCTGCTTCAAGAATATAAGAAAAGAGATAGATCTCATTTTATGTTTAAACTCCAAACTGCTAAATCGTAAAAGCCGTATCTATATCACTTAAGTGGATTGCATGCTTGCATGACGCCGGATTAAACAAACAGGAAGTCAAAATTTAAGCATTAATTTTTTTTTTATTTTGATTTCCAATTTTATTTTCAGGAGCGATGCCCAACGTTCAACACGCATCACTCGTGAACGTGGGAGACTTAGCCGCATATGACTACACCAAGCAGTTCCTAATACGCGAGTTCGGTATGGCGGACACGTTGCTCGTACATGCAGCGTCAGCGTTTACGGCTGGGTTCGTTGCTGCCGTGCTTGGCACCCCCGCCGATGTACTTAAAAACACGACTTATGAATCAACCCGTGGGACCTGATGGAAGGTAATATTGCTTTTTTAATTAACAGCATTTTTCGTTAGTTGGTTTTCCGAAATTGTCTTGATATAATAGCTGGTAGGTTAATAATTATAGACGTATGAAATGATGTCGACACCTTCCAAACTAGAAATTGTCCTTTTTCATATTGGCTGGACCGCTCGAACCAAGCCGATATTACGCGTCACGATGGAATCATATTAACATAAATTTTGTAATGTAAAACAAAAATAATTAGGCATTTTACGTAGTAAAGAAAGTCATTGGTTGTTTTTTTATCACGGTAATAAGTTATGTACCTACTCGTATAATTAATTACTAAAACATTTAATTTCCTTACATACTTTACGGTCCTTACATACTTATATACAGTACCTACCTACTAGTGGTCGCCTAGTGGTCAAAATTCGACCAAAATTCCTAAGCTTGCTACTTTGTTTTCTGTTTTTCTCTATTACATATAAATAAGGTATAGGTAACCATAGTTACAAAGAATTGTACGACGTCAGACGAACAATGTCGAAATACTACGAGTATGAACGCGATTCGACTGCGTGTGTCAAATGCATGGTTGTGTGCGTGTGGTGTTTTTCCATTAATTATAATGTATTTCTAAAGCATATTTTATAAAAATATTAAGATTTGCCCCTCCTCTCCATATAAACTTTAACTTTGCCAAATTTCATACTCCTCCGCCCGCGCAATTTTCGTAAAAAGGGGTACAACATATTTGCTTCACGTATTAATATATGTATAGATGTCGAAACTTAGTTAACGTGATGGTATCTGTAAATGCCTAAATGTTAATAATCGTTGTTGCCGACTCTATTTCACTAGAGTCGGCAACTAAACGGCTGATTATTAACATTTAGGGAATAAAAAAGGATAGTTTGACTAATTCTGCCAGATTCTGTGCTTGTATTTTAATGCGTTAAGATTTTGTCTTATTCCACTTTAATACGCTTTAGTAAGTAATCAGTAGTAGTCAATGATGTGTAATAATAATAAGGTAGAAAAGTGAGCCTTGCTACAGATAAAATATAAGTCTCAGCTTACTTATAAGATAAATGAATATGAATTGGGTATTTAATACGTAATTCTCAACGGCGGCACATGCCTCGTAAACGAAGTGAGATTGATTTTGCTCTCTCTTTATTCTTCAATTTTACTTACATGTCTTTTATAAGCTCACCAAAGCCACCCTGAAGCCACGTCAGAGAATTTTAATAAAGCAAGACGGGTTATTGATCTTATATGAAGGAACCGCCGGTTATATATCTACGTTTATATAAGCGAACTAACTGAAATCATGAACCTTGTAAGACTTTACTGGCAACTCTATTAAAAACTTGTAAGACTTCGCCAAGTTCGGATTATGGTTCGTTTTTTCATTTGGTTTCTAATCGAGCGAGAAAAGTCAATCAGTAAAGTAATCTAAAGGTCAACGTTACCCAGAAGCGGACATTTCGATAAGATTAAAGGGTCACCTTGTAGTATTTCAATAACCTAAATATGTACAATTGAGGCGATATGACGTTATATAACGCAAGCAAATATTGACTGCGCAAGTTAAAGTGCATCCTGTCACTGCGCTCGGTATTGTTGGGTTTGAACCCCATACGGAATATAAATTTATGTGACCCACAAATATTCCCGTATTTTTTGTTGTTAATATTATAGGTATTTATATATTGTAGTAATACTCCGCGATTGAAAATGCGAACAGTATGGGAGCAACTGTGTCCTCTCATTTTCTTCTTCTGAATCTCAATTTACAAACAAAATAAAAATAACATCTAGACTGTTACATTTTCGCGTGTGGAGATTGAATTCGGTTTATGCCATCTTTGCAGTACGCTCAATATTCAATTGTTGATTAAAAGGAACGAAGAATCCTTGATCATACCGATCAATTCAACGCTAAATGAATAGTAGTTGTGACCTTAGGCGTTTCGAAGAAAATCAATCAAACGTTTCTATCGATAGTATTGTTACTTATAGATAAGGTCGCTGAATATTTACCATTGTAGATAGGCCTTAAGGCCAAAGATTAACCTTAATCTGGTAGGTAGGCAGTAACGTCTTGCGGTTTCTTTATACCAATAATAAAATCAAGATGTTTGAGCTAGAAGTACATGATACGTCATGCCTTCAAAACGTCCGCAGGCTATTAATTTAGATGCGTAGGTTTCACCTCAGAGTTACGTTTACCGTTGAAACCTCAACACTATCTTCCAGGCAGAATGTGTTGGAATCACCCGGGCTGCAACAGCGGTTACATCAAGGGGTATAAGCGATAAGACGATACGCATTATCTCGGATAGTGCCGCGGTATTACAAGCTCTGAAAAGCAACTGCTTTAACAGTGGACTCATCCTGGAGTGTCACCGTGAGCTGCATAGAATTGCAACGAAAAATCGGGTAACGTTGCAATGGATACGCGGCCACAGCAACTCTACTGGCAATGACGCTGCAGACCAACTGGCAAAGAGAGGATCGAGCATTAAAATGGTAGGACCCGAACCAATTGCCCCGATACCCTTCTGCCAACTCAAAACATGGTTATATGACAGAACCACGAAACTACATGAAAAACAATGGGCAGAAACAAAGGAATGTAGACAGACAAAGGAAGCCCTTCCCTCCTTAGACATACATCTGTCACGCAAACTGCTACGTTCTTCAAGGAAAAACCTGCGTCATCTAGTGGGTATAATAACAGGTCACTGCTCACTCAACAAACACCTATTTAACATCGGCATCACTGACAGCCCTTTATGTAGAGGCTGCATGGAGACCGAGGAAACACCGGCTCACGTGCTGCTGCATTGCAAAAGCGTGAGCAACCAACGGGCGAAACTACTAAACAGTCCAGAAACGATGAAGGAAGTACTGTGCAACACCGGTCCCCTATTGTCTTTCTGGACTGAGCTGGGGTGGTATGAGTGACCGAACAACTTTTCGCGTCGATCACTTACGCACAATGGCCCAATAGTGTGGCTAAGTGCGGATAACACACGTCCAACTAACTAACTAATTAACTACGTTTACCGTTATGCGGAACTATCTACGTTTCTAACTTAAGGCATATCGCTGGCGCCTCATAGGTATCAATATATTGTTTGTGACTCGTAAGGATGCTGTTTTGCGTATCATATATTGCGTCTACATTTTTTTAGCGTTTGGCACGGAGGTCAATAATTTAAACAGACCGAGGCCAATTACTGTTGCAGTTTATAGTTTCAATTATGCTTATTTATATATTCACTGTGAACTAATCGAACTTCACGATGATAGTTGTTAGTGTAACCGACTGCCACGCCTGAGGTCGCGGGTTCGATTCCCGCACAAGTCAAACATTTGTGTGCATGAACATGGATGTTTGTCTTGGTCTGGGTGTTTCTATGTATAATATGTATGTATTTACAAAAATAAGTATATATGTATGTTTATCCATTGTCTAGTACCCATAGTACAAGCTCTGCTTAGTTTGGGCTAGATGGTGATGTGTGTATGCGATAGAATGTGATAGAATATTACTTAAGTAGGTATATTAAACTGCTATGACATACCTAATATAGTTCGAATTTCTTGATACATTCGAATACGTTTGAATAAAACAGATCAGACACAAATGTGTGGAGGTATACGTCTAATAGTAAAAAAAATAACAAATAATGGAAGTTCTATTTAATATATATTTTCATTGAGAACTCGGTACCTATTGCAGCAAAAAAAAAATTGTTTCAACACAGCATTACCAAGCTATTCCTGTAGGTGGCCATGCTATAAGTAAAGGTTCGAATTCACCCTTTGTGCTCTTAGTAAAACGATATCACCCATAATGTGAACGTGCACTAATGGCCGCCGATTACAACAGCTGATATCTGTTGCCTAGTTGTAACAGAACGTAAACACATCCACGTATGTTTACGTTCTCAATAACAGCGAAAACGGCGGTTTTAGTTAGCTATTTATAGCTGTAAATAGTAGTGAATCGCTAGGTAATAAGTAGGTACGCCGACGGTCGCGGTCACAGAAATGGGGTCAAAGTCGACGCCAGCTGTACCTACGCGCAGGATGCCACGCGTCGCACGCTCCAATAGACACGAGACGATTGCATTGGTACTATGAATGGGTGCATTCTATACTTGATTTATAATCAAGGTACTTATCTTTATTATAAATTAATTTTTATTGTAAATTTTTCTAATATGTTTGTAGTCGTATAGTTAAAATATAAGATTGCCGACCGAGAGGCAGTAAATTTAATCACCATCCTTTGCACTACGAACGCACTCAGCGCAAATGTGCCGCTTACCTTTTAAGAATAACAAAAATACTACGAATAGTCATTTGCAATCCAAATTCGATTTCTGAGAAATAATTTCGTTGGTCGGAAACCTAGTCATGTATATTGCCTAAAAGCGCTAGCGGCCACATTGATGAACTAATCAACATGTATGAATAGGCGTTATGCTGACGATAAAAACCATCGAGATAGCATCTTACAAAGGTCTCAAGATGAATGAAATTTCATAGTGAACCCTTTGAAAGGTGCCAAAGACCATCTATTATGAATTTTGGCCAGATTTTGCAATAGCTTTGCTCTCTTTTAGGTAGCTCTACAGTACACAGTATATAGCGCAGTCTCATTTTATCTTAAGAAAGGATTACAATAAATTGTAAGAGACTACTTCAGATAGGTAAAGACGGACCATTTTTGTTTTCAGAGGCTTGATCTACCGAGGAATGCTTGACTGCCTACAGCAATCTGTCAAGAACGAAGGCATGTTCGCCTTGTATAAAGGTTTCCTACCCCTATGGATGCGACTGGGGCCGTGGGCGCTGATCAACTGGATCGCTTTTGAGAACATCATGCTGGCTATAGGCGGACATACTTTTTAATTTTATACACTGGAGTGTTTTCAAGACGTCGCGTATTATGTATCATAGAAGCATAGTCGTGACTGCATTTTTAAGTTTATGGCTTGAGTATCTAAATACATTAAACTGCGTACTGTGTTAAGTTTTAAGTATTTGAAGACGAGTTAATTGAGGTGAGTTATTACAATAAAGTTTCATGCAATTATAGTTTTAACTTATTTAGAAGCAAAATAAATATTTTATAATATTTTAATCCCTTGAGTTAAACTTTAGAACAAATATTTATAAATAAGAGCAAGCTAAATAATAAAATAGTAAAATGTCTACTTATGTCGTTTTTTACACGCACCGGTCTTGTGCCACCCGCATCCAATCGCTTCCCGCTTAATGCCGTAAGTAGGTATTATACTTCTGAAGTGCTTACAACCTTCCTTTAAATTTAGATTTATATAATCTAATAACTCCTAAAAGACTTACAAAAGTAAGTTGTTACACATTATTGGCATTGTACGATATGTTACCTTATCTCAATTACCGACATAACAAATGGCACATGCAAAACGAATATGCCTTATGATATTGATATAATTCATTTTTATATATATTTTTATATATTTTTTGTTGGATAATAACATGTTCCTTATTTACATCTAGTTGATCTAGTCCTGAAGTCAGCTTAGAAATGGCTTGTTCTTAATTGTGTTACTCATAAACACCTACAAGGAGTTCTGAGCAAAACAAATTATAATAAAATTATTTTGATAGATCCTAAGCTACTTATTGACTTGTACCTTACACAAGTAGGTATATTTATATTGCCTTCGTTAATGTTGGTACATTCATATATACATTATGGCTTAAGGTATATACAGGCTTCGGATCTTTTAGGCTTTGGGTACTTAATATATTCGACCCTCGTTTCATGTGAAATCAATTTTATCCTGAATGCCTATCAGTGTTTCACGATATTGTATTTATAAATCTATAGATACAGACACAATTGTAATCACTTGGACATAATATTGAGCCTACTCTTTACAGAGTATGATGAGTACGATGCGCAGCGACCACACAGCCTTTGTGGCTGTGTGGTCGCTGACGATGCGTTACAATCCAACAGTTTGTTGCAGCTTTATTTATTTGGTATTTCAGAATAGTACACGTAAAAAGTTAGCTAAAATATTATTTAAAATAGTATTTTCTATTTTTGTTACTTATTTTATTGAATTGTTGAGTGTATATTGTTTTATTTTGCTGATGTCTGTGAATTAAAATTTAAATAGCACAATTAAAGGTATAACTATATAATACTTAAGCATAAACTAGTAGAAGTTACAACGAAGCTTGCACAATGATAATAAAATACTTGTAGAAACCACAAATAAATGTATTTAACTGTTGCCAAAGGTGCTATTATACCTAACTTAATTATAGCATTGAGTTCAGGTTAAGCTTAAATTATATCAAGGACGTAGCTAACTCTTGTTGTAGAAGCCACATTTTGTAAGCAATCAAATGCAATTAAATATATAAATAACATCATAAAATGTATATATATTTCAAATTAGAAAAGCTTATAATAAATATTTAACAACAAATAACAACATAATACTTGTTTAATTAACTTGATACAGATAAAAATCGTAAAACAGAGATTTCAAGTTATTTTATTGTTGATTTTATGACAAAAATCTCACCAAGGGTTTAGCTGCGCCTCAAAATTATATTACAATTTAAAATACTATTGTTACGATCTGAATAAGCTATATTTATAGAAAATACACTTAGATGGTACACTGTAGTCAAATAACAAGAATTAGCTATATATACGAAAAAGTAATTCATTAACCGATTTAATGTGTATACATATTATAGCCAGTGTAACTTGCCTTTTTCTGTCGCAAAATCATTTAATTTTATAATACACACAGATTATGCACAATGCAAGTTTTCATATTCACTATTTCTATAGAGGTGTTTTATTTAAGACGCCCGCACTGGTGTTAACTTCTGTAATTCCATTATAGATATATACAAAGAATATCCAGACTTCGTGGATCTCACAATGTATGTTCCATGTAGGTATCAAATCGTTATGGGTTCGATACTCGCTCACGCATTGACAGTTACGTGACGACCACTCAAACAGTGCTGCCATCTGTGCATCCTTACTAGTCTTGTGTAGCTGTTATCTTTGTATGGAAAAGTGAAAGATACATTTCAAATTGGATTTTGAATAAAAGTAATTGGGTAGGTAATTCAATCCCTACCTTTTAGATAAACTATGTTTATGAAATTTACCTTCAATAAATATTACTATTCAACAATATTAAGGCCATAAGGTAGCTTTTTTAATTAGCGATTTTGTGACAGAAGGTGCAGTACAGAGGTGCGCTTTAAACGTTTCAGAAAGTGTCCACACCGTGCCTATTCAATAGTCGATAAATAAACATGTTATTTGTGATATAAAATCAGGTGTAGGTCATCATTTGAATACTTTTAGATAGTATTTTAGATTTAGTTTTACCGTCATGTTAATTGGTAATTTTTAAAAGATTGTGATGTTATTATTTAATAAATTATTATTATTGTTATGTTGGATGTTTGACTTTACTACCTGTTTTCACAACTACCTACACATGACGTATTTTAGAATATTTTATTGGAGTATGTTTTTGGCTTGGTTGAATGGGACGTAGCTTTTGCACAAACCTGAGTAGGTATGAGTTTTAAAGATCTCGACTATATTGTAGAAATTTCATTGCGTATAGAAATATTTTGGGAAACTAATTCTTTCACGATATTTGTTAGAATACTACACAAGGTACAGCACAGATATAGTTACAGACACAAGTATACATATTTAAGAATATCGTTCAAGAAGACGTACCTATTATTTGTTAATGTTGAGCTATGAGAACTCGAGCATATAATACTAAATTAAATCATTTTATTATTTTTCTCTTATCACAGGTATTTTCTAAGAGAAAATAATAAAATTATTTAAATTGGTATTATATGCTCGAGTTAATAATTTTATTATTTATTATTATTGCAATTGTAAAAATTATAATATAAAAATTATGGCGGAGTGGAATAATTTATTATATTTAGATTGTATATTATGTATAGGGATTGTTATCTTTACTATTGGTTTCTACCAATAGTAAAGATTGATCTAAACTTTGATGGCGTAACGATTCTTTTCCCGTCCTGATTTAATAATCCAGGAAATATTGAAGAGGGCCGTGTGTACATACAGGTACCTATAACTGGTATGTGCTGTAGGTTTCTCTCACCTATTCCAGAGATAAATTGCACCGAACCTTTAGTAGCATGTTGGTATGTATACCGTATTATTGTCACATTATTCTGTGTAAAGAAGAAATAATGTCTACGAGTAAATGCAACTAAAGCTACTGCAGAGTTTCGAGACTTTCAGTGACGTTTGGATTGCCGATAGGCAGAAGCATGGAATTCAATGCTGTTTCAAATTATCGGGACTGTCTATTATGTACTACATAAAACCTTTTGTTTTTTCTACTTGGGGAATTGCTCCCTATGCATACCCATTCGCTCCAAGGGGAGGCGAGAGGGTTATGTCGGGCTCTCCCGAGACTGCGGGCCTATCGACTAAAACCACCACGGTGTGCCAACTCACTGCTTTGTATGGTGGGTGGGTCGCTGGAAATAAAACTACATCACCGACCCACCCAGCAGTGCCCAATGCAGAGATGTTGTGTCTGCGAGCGACGACTCCTGGACGACGCCCTGGCACAACAGAGAGCGTCGTTCCGACTCAACGGCTGGCGTGGAGATCCCGTTCTCCCATCCGCGGCCTTCACTACGGTGGCATACCGGGCGGCGCCTCGGATCCGCAAGAATACTGTCTTCACGGATCCGCTCCACCGCCTCCTTCTGCGAGATGACGTCCTCGCAGAAGGATGCGATCGCTACCCACTTCCTCTTGCTGTCGACCATGGCTTTGATCACAGTCGGCAGCGAGAGGTCTTCTCCCACAACGTCCTGGAGTTCACGGCGTTCCACCGCCCAAGCAGGACATTGCTCGAGCGTGTGCTGCGCCGTGTCCTCCTCACACTCGCAGTGGTGGCAGATGGGACTCGGTTCCCTCCTAGCGACCTTGTGCAGGTACTTGCCAAAGCAACCATGCCCCGACAATACATGCACCAGTCGGAAGGAAAGGGTCCCATGCTGCCGCCCTGCCCACCACTCTAACACCGGCTGGAGGGCCCTAACGGTTCTGAAACCGGCCAGGGGCGCCCCCAGCCGCGCCTTCCACCTTCCAATCATGCCCTGGTGAGCTCGATTTCGCGCTCAATCACTACCGGGAGGGGACGACAACCTGTCTCCTCCCGCACCGCCTCACTCACTGCGAACACTTCGGCGAGCACTTCAGCCTCTAAATCCCACGGGGGTGTACCAGCCAATGCGCATGTTGTGTCGGCCGATACCGTGCGATAGCCACGTACGACCCTGACCGCATTGAGCGGTCAGGGCATCCGCCCACACCGGTGCGCCGTAAAGCGCCATTGACCGGATAACCCCCGCGTAGAGTCGCCAGCAACCGACACTAGGCCCACCCAAATTTGGCAATAGCCGCCCAAGGGCGGACGCAGTGCCTAGAAGCTTCGGGGCGAGCCGTCTGGTGTCTGGCCGTCAAGTGCTCGTCGAAGTGCCACCTTCCGTTCAGAACCAGGCCCAGGTACCTCATGTGGGCCTGGACGGGAAACACGCGCCACCACTATCGAGGCGCCGCGGGGTGGACTGCGACGGGGCCCATGAAAGACCAGAGCCTCCGTCTTGCTAAGAGCCACCCGTAAACCCAGCGCCTCGATACGCCCGACTACCTGGGAATCGCCCACGGTGGCCAAACGGGCCGCCTCCTCGAAGGTACCCCCACGGGCTGTGACAAGGGTGTCATCAGCGTAGCTGATGATGCTCAGCCCGGGGGGTAGGACAGCACGTAGGACCCAGTCGTACCCCATGTTCCACAGGAGCGGACCAAGTATCGATCCCTGCGGGACACCGCACGACATGGGCCCCCGCCAAACCTCGTCACGAACTTCGAGGAGGACACTTCTGCCTCTCAAGTAGTCCGCCACCAGCCGCTCCAGGTAAAAAGGTACTCCGTGATATCGGAGCGCCCCCTGGACACAGCTGTATGGCAGACTGTTGAAAGCGTTGGCGATGTCTAAAGACAACGCCAACAGAACACCGCCGCCGGTGACCGCCTTCTCGGCAGCGGCCTTCAGGCGCATAATGGCCCCGACCGTCGAACGCCCTTCCCGGAATCCGAACTGAGCAACCGACAGGTTGGGACTGACCGTGCTCAAGTGCCGGACGATGCGGGTGGCGAGAATTTTCTCCAGCATCTTTTCCGCCTCGTCCAGCAGTACTGCATAAAACCTAGTCCAATGTCAAGGGTAGAAATTCATAAAGTAGTCATGCAAATATCTAGCATAAATTAAATTAAATTCAGCCCGCATGTATATAAATTATCTCCCATAAATTAAAAAAGGCACATTAACTAATATAGGATTTATTGGTTAGGTCATAGACAACATTTTAGATTGTTAAAAGTTTTTTGTCCGGTGTCAAAAAATGACAAATATTCCAAAGAAATATTACTATAAAATAAATGATACCAACTTTATCTTTTACACACAACATTTACATAAACATCTACGTAAATGTAAGCTTATCTAGTTTGTAAGTAAAATTATATTTATTAAATATTGTCAACTAAATGGCTTGATTACTCGATTACGACCTTAACTTTTCGTGAAATCTCATAGGTCTCGCAGAGCTCAGGTGGATATTAATATCATATTGTATATTATTTGAAGTAACGAGTTTGATCACAAAATAAATATGTATTTATGTAAGTATAATACAATCACATAGGTGGTATAGTTATAAATTCAAGTTAATTTAATTCGTAACTTTATATTTATCAACTAAGTAATTTAGTAAAACAGCCTATACATTCACCTCGCTATGTCTAAAATTGAGGTTTAAAATAAGAAACCTTTTTATAATGCCTGTGTTGTTTCTGTTCTGTGTTTTACCATTATGACGAACTAAGTAGGTATGTCTTTATATGTGTGACGTGTCCGTTCTTGCCTGTGAGCGGACCATCTGATTTGGATTTGGGCACCTAATAAGCTTTACCTGAAGCACTCGTGAATAGTTTATTTTTTAGAGAACGAACGCGTTCTTATTTTAGTCTTTTACGTTAATGAGTGTTTTTATTGTCATCCATAGCTTATATTATAGATAAATCGGGCGATTGAATAATTACCAGAATGATGGTTCAGAAGAGTTCTAATGAACCAAACAGTGATAATATATCGGAGTCTGTGTGTGTAAGATATGTCGTCGCTGTGATAGCTGCTTGGGCTGCGGAAGCAGGTATTTATAATCATATTAAAATTAGAAAAGGTACCTTAAATATTTTTCTGTCCTAGCAAACACATTTACAAAGGTCTAGTTACTTACTGGACTTAGCGTCCATTAACTATGGAAGATATTATCGAAAACGCTATACTATCTACCTTGATTTTCTATTTTGCCGCCTATTTGCCCATATTCAAACTCGACCGAGCGATGACTCCAAGGTGTCTGCACACCAAGTTACAAGTCAATCAATCCAGTGGTTCCGGAGCTATACCTGTCACTAACAAACTGTCACTAACAGACAGACACACAGACCCACATAGCGTTTTCATTAACCTCTTCGAAGAAGACTCGGAGGTTAATAAAAAATTCTGTGGAAGGAATATGCTATTTTTAACGACTATGTGATTAGTTTGCAGGATTATTCACCGTTGTACATGTAGGATTTTCCAAACCCACTAGTTTTAACAATAATTAAGTCATAACTTATTTTCAGTATCGTATCCCTTTGATTTAACAAAGACGAGGCTCCAGGTACAAAATGAAATTGCATCTGCTAAACATGGATTTAAGGTAACATCTGTCTATTGTACAAATACCTATTTATCTTGGCATGTTCTTGTAAAAGAAAAAACTTATAAAAAGGATTGGAACCAGAATGCTGCAGAAAGAAATATCGCGAGTGTCCGTCGTAACATCGCAATGAAATTACGTATATAATAGTATTAAGGCGTTCCTCGGGACAACACATCCAGCATTCTGCCATCCATATATATATCACAGCCACGTTTCCTAGTCATCGTTTCCTATTTTACAATACAAGGGATCTCTCAAACAACAAACCCAAAATAAACTCAGACTCGGACAAACTATTCATGGATAACACACAAATGTTTGAAACAAACATTTTTGGACTCAGCCACTATTGGCGAGGTGTCTGTATTCATGGCGTAGCGTAGCGAGGTTGTCTGCCTAAATCATTGCATCCTAACTAATATAATAATTATACGAATGTCGGTTTGTTAGTGACGCTTTCACGTCTTAGCTACTCGACCGATCATCATGAAATTTCGAATACACGTTGTCAATGGTACATAATAGGTCATAGGGTGGGTGCCTTTCACCCAGAAAATACTGTTTCTGAGCACTGCTGTGGTCAAGCTAGTAAGATATAAATATACAAAAGCGATTTATTGATCGATTGATAAATGTGAGTTTATACCAATGAGCTTTGTTCTTCAGATGGAAAACCGTGGCATGATCAGTACAGCGCTATGTATAGCTCGCCACGAAGGAGTGAACAAGTTATGGTGTGGCATGATAGCCATGTGGCAGCGTCACCTTCTCTACTCTGGATGTCGTGTCGTATTCTACGAGCGTTTACGAAACTTGTGCAAAGATGAAGCAGGCAATGTTACGATAATAGCAACAGCTGTTTGTAAGGCATTTTACGTGTTACAGTGGTTAGATCCTTATATGTAAATTTGTTTTTAACTTGTCATGTATTGGAATGCCAGACATAATTAAAAACCTATTGATTCTAGCCGCCAGTGTGCCGCTGCGACTCAATAGGTTATATAACCATGGCTCTTTTTAGGTTGCTACCAGTCGACAGAAGTACTGATGTGTATTTTAATATACTTGTGCAAAGGTTAGATAGTCAAAGTATGGCACAATTGTGATAAATAAACAAATTGTTAAAGACTACAATGTGCAAAAACATAAGCAACCCTATTAACGCTCAGAATGGTATTTTAATTAAATATTTCTAAAAATGGAAAGCCATAAAATATATTAACTGTAGGCCTAGACCAATAAATTAAATCTGCTGGCGGCAGTTTCGTTCCCATGAATCCCATAGAAATGCATACGGCGATAAACATATTCTGTTGTTAAACCCTGATATTATTAGGATCTGTACACTGATTAGTCCTACAGGTGGCATTACTGCTGGTGCGTTGGCTCAAACAATAGCCTCGCCCACCGACCTTATCAAAATACAAATGCAATGCAAAAGCAGTAGGGCGGATTCTGGGCATTCTAGGTTCGTTTAATGTATTAAATGAACCTAGAATGCCCAGAATGATCCAAATAGATCATCGTTAATTATATTATATGTATGTTTTACATACATATCATATAACTAACGAAATGTGGATGCAATAACTTCTACTTTACTTGACGGGCAGGTGTAAATAAAATTTAATTTATCTATCACCCTATTGCAGTCCTCTGCTGCATAAGATACGTCTTTAAGCTGCTTTTTTATATTTTTTGACTAGATTTTATCCGCGTCCTCCTTTGGCATTTACCATTAACACAATGTTTATATCTCTAGTTCCACGGAACAGAATTAGATAAAATGTTGTTTAGATTTTAAGTTAAACGTCGAAACTGTGTAAACTGCGTTAATTTTTGTTTACAGTTCTCGTAATGTTCGAACAAACAACCAGATAGAAAGAACGATTGTTTACAGTTTTAGTAATAGTAAATATAATAAGGGAAGTCCTCCAGACCGAAATTCGTGGCTTATCTTAAAGGACACTGACTATACGCGCAGAAGATATTAGGATGCACTTTTTCTTGCGCACTCAGTTGTCTAAGTGCGCAAGCACAAGTGCATTCTATTGTTTTGTGCATGAAGTTAATAAATAAATAATACCCAAGAATTTTTGTTGATCCGACCCGAGATTCCATGACACCTCATGTACATTAGAATTTGATATATAGATAGATAACTGTAATATCTACCCTGTATATAAACTGCCCCACTGCTGGGCAAGGGCCTCTTCTCATGGGCCGGCTCCCATTGTGAAAAGTCCACTACGCTGGCTAAATGTGTGTTGACAGACTTCGAGAAAATTCGATCTTTTCCTTAACCGTCAAAGTAAGTGATAATTTACTATTTATTTTTAGATAGATAACTAAAAGGTCGATGTTCGTCCACAGGTATTATGGGCACAGCGAGTTAAACATCAAACAACATGCCGGTGCCACGCAATGCTGACCATCCCGCGTCCGCCATTACTGACTCTACCGGCACGAGGTACCTCGTAGCTGTGCTTTCCGCTTTTGCGGCTGAAGGAGGTAAGCAGATTTCTCAACTAGTTTTAGTTCCTCTGTGATGTTGTAGTATATGCGATTGCTGTGTTGAGGAAGTGTTTTCAGATTTTCGGCTATGTCATTTTCAGTAGCGATATGGAGTTTGGAACTGTGCTAGGTAAATGATAGTAGGGTCGCTTTCTATAATGAGGGATCTATTGCGACTGGCAAAACGTGGGTGCGATATGTCTCTGCCTACACTTTCGAGGATATAAGCGTGACACTATGAATGTACTTATGTATTACGTAAACACAAAAAATATGGTATGTTACCAAGTTCCATAGATGAATGAACATTCTCTTTTATAGACGGATGTTTCAAAGGTCAGGCGAATTTACTCTCATAGCAACTATTCGTACATTCAAATTCCGTCAAATAACTGCTGTTTCCCAAAAATACGTTTACTTTAATTATACATACATATATACCTATGGTTAAGCAACAAACTAAATACATCGTTAAAAGCAAATCAGAAAACATGAAGAGCCTCTCAAAGCGTTTCGTATCAACGCAGTACTATTGAAGTCATCCAACGTTCAGCTCTCAAGTGCCGTTGATCGCCTATGAAGTGCCGCCGAGTGTTGGCATCGCACATGCCACTCCAAACAGCGATATAACTATAATAAAATAACCTCAGTAAATAAACTGTTCAACTGCTGGACACGGGCCTCTTCTTAGTTCTTAGTGTGAGAAGGGTTAGGCCATAGTCTACTACGCTGGCTCAGACCAGGTTGGCAGACTGCACATATCTTCAAAAATAATATAGAGAACTGAAAGACATGCAGGTTTCCTCACGATGTTACACATTTAAAGCAAGCGAGTTCCTTCACAGTTAAAGTAAGTTTGTTTGTTTGTTTGGTTGAACGCGCTAATCTCAGGAACTACTGTTTCAAATTGAAAAATTCTTTTAGTGTTGGATAGCCTATTTATTGAGGAAGGCTATAGGCTATATAACATCACGCTACGACCCACGGGGGCGGCGCAGTAACCATAAACACGGTTGAAACCGCGGGCACAGCTATTCATATTATTATGATTCGTAACGGAAATGAACGCGACCATGCATATTTTAACAAGGTGTTACAGAATTTGTCGTTACACCGGTCGCGGTCTTAAGCTGACGACTACACAGTCAGCTGTCACAAGCTAACTGTGTGTGTGTGTTTGTGTGTGAATCAATTTGTGACCACGACCAGGAAGCCACCACCTTTAATTGGAATTTATTTTAAGACCTAAACGGAACTGCGTCGTTATTTCGCACCATGACATAATAATAGCGACTCAATGTAGGCGCGACTGTTTCACTGATGTAATCTGGTCGAAACGTTAAGCAACTAAAGGTAAACAATATGCATGATCGCATTAATAACCGTTACGAATTATATAGGTACATACTAGATTTTGCCTACGGCTTCGCTCGCAGAAGTGTACCTAGGTCAGATTAGTTTAGATTAGCAACAGTACTTTTTCTGTATGAAAGTTACCCTATGTCATATTCTGTTCCCCTGATAACGTGTATGCGAAATTTCATAATGATCGGTCGAGTAGTTAGGCGTGAAAGCGAAACAAATAAACAAACTCACCTTCGCATTTATAATATTAGTAAGGATTAATGTGGCATATTGATCGTTTCGCACGAATTGTGCGGACAGATTCGTGCGAATCGACTAATAAACCATTAATGTTAATTGTAAGTTCTAAAACCATTAAATCATTATTAATTTTTAATTGGGTACCTCTGTACAACTTATAATAAATAATTTATGGGGTAATTAAGTTCTAAAGGGAAGTCGGTATTGTTATTTTAATTTATTAATTATCTCTTAAAATTAAGAACTCAAAATAACAATACCATATATTACGATATAATTATGATTGAATGTTATTAGTAGGATCATTAAAACATAATTAAAAACAATTACTAATTCGTATTAATTAAAAAACAACATACAATGTCTGGACAGGGCTTTGTTTCAATTTTATTGTAGTATCAATTTATAGAATAGATATTGAAGTATAGGTTAATAGTTTTAGCGCAGGATAAACGTTTAAACTGAAGAACTACGACTACAATACCTCTTTAACTTCTTAAATTCAGATCTACGGTTTTTCAAATCATGGATTTAATCTTTAGGCAGTCAGACTTGTCGAGAACTGGAGAATGCCGTATAACGGACTCCTTATCTATATACCTACCTGTATAATATTATATACCAACGCGTTTTAAAAGGTATATCACTAAAGTCAAGCTGAGGACGGATGCTAAAGTAATTTATATTTAAATTAGATCCGCCCATGGGGCTGCGTTCGCTGGATATGTGGACAAAAAATCTCATGTCCTTTTTTCATTATATCTACACTAATATTCTAAAGAGAGAAGATTTGTATTTTGTTTGCAATGAATAAACTCATAAACAGGACTAACCAAATATTTTTTGACTCGTAGTTCGTTACTTAATATTTATGTAACATAGGCTATTATAACGGTACCAGCCACGGGAGCGGGTCTATATCTAATAATACTCTTGGTAGTACCTATAAAAATGTGTTTGTTGCTTCTGAGATCTAGAAAAGAAAGGGTCTCTGAAGATTATAAATGATATACGGATAGAACAATTTGAATCGAGATTCTATTACGTTTAATAAATAAATAAAAGATGTTCTTCAACTTCTTCATGCAATGGGCACAATCAGATTCGAACAATATTTGAATGTATTGACAACATAGCGATGTGCGTACGCGCGTAGCCTTGACCACAGAAAGTAGGACCATAATTTAACTCGAGTATGTGGTCAACATTTATCAAATAATTCATGGGATACTTTATATAATTCTGAAAATAGTATTCAGACATTTACTATCGAACAAATACAACATGTATTTTTATTTGTAAATGCATTTAGTCCCACTCTTGATTTCGATAATATTGAAGATATGGATGAAAGAGTATTTCAATATTGGATGGGATTATCCAAAGAAGAATTTAATGTTTTACTCGGTGAAGTGCCCCTTATTTCTGAAATAAGTAGAGGAAGCTTAGGACTAGCTGCACTTCTATTAAAAATGAGAACAGGCGATTCTGACGAGAGAATTTCATCATTAGTAGAAGTGCCACGTCGAACATTGGAAACACTAATGAACAATGTGAGGGAGATTTTATGTCAAGATTTTGTACCAAGACACCTTGGAATAAATCATTTAAGCCGTGATGAATTATTGCAGCATAATTTAACCATTCCTAGTGGATTATTTGGAGGTGAAAATAGTACTATTGTTATATGTGATGGTACATATATTTACATTAACAAAAGTTTAAACTATATGTTTTTAAAAATACACCTATTCATTGCACAAATACAGAATCTCCTGAAACCTTTTATGATTGTTGCCAGTGATGGATATATTGTTGGTTGTTATGGCCCTTACAAAGCAACTACATCAGACTCTGATATTATGATGAATCTATTTAGCAATGAGAATTGTCCTCTTAGATTGTATTTCAGAGATAATGATGCTTTTATACTAGATAGGGGTTTTAGAGATTGTAGAAGTTTATTAGAGAGACGTGGCTATAGACCATACATGCCAGAATCTCTGTTAGAAGGCGAGCACCAGTTAACCACGGCTCAAGCCAATAGAAGCCGCTGTGTTACAATTTGCAGATGGGTAGTGGAAGTGATCAATGGCTACATAAAGAGAGATTTTAAAATTCTTAGACAAGAATATTGCCATAGGTCACTTCCAAATATGATGCGAAACTTTGAAATAGCTGCAGCTTTATTAAATAAGTTTGGTGTTCGCCTGCAAGACAATGTCTATGCCAACGAGATATTAAGTATAATCAGAGAAAATATGGATTTAGAAAATAATCTGGCTTGTATGGTTGGTGCTGTCAATATGAATAGAAGAACATCCAATTTCGAAAGTATAACAGCAGATCGTAGTCACATATACTTTCCTGTATTAGAATACAGCGACTTAATATTATTCGCCTTGGGAACGTACCAAATACGACAAGCTCATTCATATTATGGCGAGCATATACGTTTCCATGGTGGATACAGAATTGAAGTCTGCAATGAGCAATATAATTCCTCTCAATTCAATCTTAGAGGCAGTTCTGATACAACCTTAGTTAGAGGTAAAATAAAATCACGTCATGTCTCTAGAAGACAGTATTATGTGTATGTTTTAATAGAATGTGCCTGGTCGAGCTGGAATTGTAGAGTACTGCTGTAGTTGCTTAGTTGGAAGACGAACTGTCGGTTGTTGCGCACATACCATGACTTTAGTGTGGTACCTTGGATGGGCCAGACATCAGCAAAATATTACAGCACCGGCAGGATTTTTAGATGAAATTGTTGTAAGAGATGATGAGGAATAAATAATTTAAGTAAATGTGTTGTTTTGTTTTCAAATAAAATCTACAGCTTATATAAAAAAGAAACCATTAAATATGCATAATAAACCTTTGAAAATAATAGAACCTCTGACTATAATTCCTTTAGCTCCTAATAGTGTTACCGTTCAATTGTGTAGAACAGAACTATTAGTTTGTGGAAAATAATAACTAATCAGCTTCTTATAACTATTAGAGCTACTTAACTGCCACTTTATTTTGCTACACGAATGGGTTTATTCATTTTTAAAGTTCATAGGTATATATTGACATATACCTACATAACCTCTCCTACTTTAAACTGGAATATCTTTAATTCTAGACTTCTATTAATAGTAATGTCTAAGACAAAGTTGTTCAGGAATTTAAACTATATACTTTAGTATTTTTTTCATCCCTAGACGCTAAAAAAATATGTCAACAAAATTTTGTTCGCCATTGTTCTTTAACAATATAGCTTTTCGAACGTCTCAGTCGAGTCGCAAATATTGTTCATTCTTAAATATATAAGGTTGTTTTTTATTAAATCTACTAATCAAAAAACACAACATGAATTTTATAAAATAAATGTTTTTTTTTTAACTGGCGGTATGCATTGACGCATACCCCTCCGCGGGGGCGGGCGGAGGGATTATGTCGGACTCGCCGGGGTAAAAGAAAGATGGAATAAGAATAATTTACCTCCCGGAATACCGACTAAACCTACCTGTGTTCCTCGACAAAACCACTATCGGCGGAGCCGCGCGAATCACTTTCGTATGCGGTCGCGACCCCGCCGAGGTTTCGGCCCGCCGTATGAAACGGCAGGCCACTACACAACAAGACCTACCCAAAATAGGCACTTCTTCACAGTATAAAACCCTACTGTCTCCCCGCTAGAGGGGAGACGGACTCGAAACAGAGGCGCGCGTGGGAACACGCACGCCGCCTCTCGGACCTGGTGCTGAACGGATGGCGGGCAGGCCCACAAAGCCCGCCACCCCCAGGTCAAACCTCAGGGTGGCTGGAGGTCATCTCGCGCCCTCCGGCGCCCAGCTCTGCGGTTAGGGAGAGGGTTTAAGCGCTCCCTCTCCCGCTCCGCTGCCTCCTTGATGGAAATCACTTCCTCGCAAAAGGAGGCGACGGCGTTACACGACCTCTCACTCCGGACCATAGACTGAACTACGGCCGGGAGCGAGAGGGCAACCGATCCGACTGCCGCGATCAACTCACGGCGCTGCGATGCCCAAGCGGGGCAAACCGCCAAAGTGTGCAGCGCCGTGTCCTCTGTCCTCTACAACGTCGCGGCAGTCGCCGCAGTGGTGACACCGGACGTCTCTTGCCGGCGTATACGACACAGGAACTGGCCAAAACAATCGTGGCCAGTCAGTACCTGTGTCAGCCGGAAGGTGAGGGCGCCATGCCGCCTCTCCAGCCACTCCTCAAACACGGGACTTACCGCCATGATCGTGGCGTGCCCGGAAAATAAATAACACTTCCTATTTCATTCACAACAAATTTTATATTTTTAAATAAAACATATAATATTTACAATCACTAAACTAGAAAGAAACTCAAGTAGGTAAATGAAATTAAAATACTGTAGGTGGGCAGCCCTCTCGCGTGTTAGCGTACTACGCGGCTGTAGATAATTATTTCAAAGACAGCCGAGTTACAATATTGTTACATAACATTACCGTGACAATACAAAGAGACTCATCTCGATGTTTTGTTTTTCTCGGTATATCGTTTTCTTTATTATTTTCTATTTATTTAAAACGATTACTTACATGTATAATAATTTGAAAGCGGTACCTGAATGGTTTTATAGTTTATACCTACTAATAATATTATAAAGCTGAAGAGTTTGTTTGTTAGTTTGGTTGAACGCGCTCTTCAGAAACTACTGGTTCGAATTGAAATTTTTTTTAAATGTTTGTTAGCCCATTTATCGAGGAAGTCTATTAGTTATATAACATCACGCTACGACCAATAGGAGCGGAGCATTAATGAAAAATATTACAAAAACAGGGAAATTTATCTTATGTGACGCAGACAAAGTGGAATAATCCGACAAAGTTACGTGGGTCATCTAGTATTCCATACAAAAACAAACAAACGTCTGTTTACCAAATAAAACAAATAAGGAAAATTTACTATTAATCAAGTACGAATAGATGTAGCTCTAACCGGAGACGCCTAACATAATGTTGCATTATTAATAATAATGAACGAGGCTCGGTACTACTAGCTTATCTTGACCACTCGGGCGTAATTAATGGACAGCAATTATCTAGTTAGAACGTTGTCGCTGGGTGTCGGTTGTTAACGATATGTATCTTATGTACTTACATTCTAATCACGCGACAACGATAAGAAGCTTTGTCAATTAAATAGGCAATCTGCATAAGCTGATTGATCACAGATAAGCGAGGCAGTCGTGATTGGGGTGATTGGAGTTCATCACTTAATCATATTAAGCTACCGTCAACTCCATCATATACAGTTTATTTTATTTCAAATCTTATTTTAAAAGAAAACCTTTGACTGACAAGGCTGACATTGTGGTTTAAGTAGTCGCCTCGCTACTGCTACTACGCCGAGTGTTGTGGGTTCGAATCCCACACGGAACAAAAACAATGTGTGGTTCACAAAAGGTTGTTCCGAGTCTGGATGTTCTTTGTGTTCGTTGTTTGAATGTTTGTAAAGTCTACCGAGACACAGGCATTATTCTTAGACCCGGAAATTTTGATTAAATATATGTGGATCACACTATATTTGTTCCGTGCGATTCGGATCTACAATATTCGGCGCAGTAATAGTGGCGAGACATCCAGTTTTACCACTTCTCCATTCGTTCAGTGTAATATGTAATATGGAATAATTTTAGGTTCAAATGGCACGCCATGATACAGAAGGTCTGGACATCTGTTCTATAGAGTGAAGTATAGATAATGATCTATATTAATATTATTAATAAGAAAGATTTGATTTGTTAGTTTGTAAGGATTTAACTCAAAAACTACACAAAAGGTTCTTAAAAATATGCTGTCACCATTAAAAAGCTATATTATCACCGAGTAACATTATAGGCTATATATATTTCTCTTAAATGTGTTTTTACTATCATAACTTAACCTATTTTTCCACGAGCGCAGCCGCGGGCAAGCTAGTAACCAATAAAAGAACCTTTCCTTATCCTTTGATCATCGCCAAGGGCACCCTTGCTTAGTAGATATGTACTGGTAGGTATAGAGTTACTTTTTGCATTAGCGTGCCGAATATTTACAATATTATCTCCCTCATAGGCCTCACTGTTCAGCTTTGTCTAAGGAAGCTTTTATATGCTTTGATAAAAAAAGAAGTTAACTGTTTCCAAAATATAGAACCTGGTGGACACAGACACTTACTAATATACCTATTACATAAGCGTAAGTTCAATATCATTTTTCGTAGACTATGATGAACTTTGAACAATTAGGTTCTATTTAAGATGATTTATGTACGTATACGATTTATGATATGCCGCTAATTTATTGATATTGATAGCCTATTGTTGCTGCACGTTAATATTATTCTTTATCAGAATTTTCCCTAAAGATGCGAGTTTATTGACGTTTACCTGCCACACGTATAGAGTCCGTAGTGTTTCTAATAATTATTTGGCAAAGAAACTCAATAACACGAAGCAGAGTTTTAATTTAAAAGACAAATAAGTACCGTCTTCGTAAATACCTTAAACAAATGTTGTAAGATAGCTGTTACTAACGTAGAATTTTTTATTGCAGTAACTTACCCGTTCGACTTGACAAAGACAAGGCTACAGATACAATCTGAGGTGGCAGCGGCTAAACATGGCTTTAAGGTGAGTTTTTTTGTTAGAAATCATTTCTCGTAGTACGACAGGGAGATGTGTCTAATGTGTATTTATGACCGAGGCCCTATAAGCTTATACGACGCATTAGAAAATTTTCCACAGACTTAATATTATGAAGTCTGGCAATATTAGATAGTATCGGGGCGTAAAACTCACTTATTTATAATACAAATACTTTTGACGCATGACGCGTGCAAGTCAGTCGGCAAAATAGCATTCCGTCATTCATTTCGCTAATAAGCTGACTAATTTGAAATGCCATCCGTCAAAGCAAGAGCTACATATTTGTTCTCTAATTACTTACATTTTCGTTTATTACGCAGTGAAGTCACACCATGATTTAGCACCTAAGTACCTATAAAATTAAATTAAACTTTAATGGCATAATATGACGTCATAGATCAAATTCCAACTTTGAATAATGCTTTTTAATGTGTGGTACGACTTACTTTTTAGCATGTAGTATGCGTTATTTAGCAAAGTCCTAATCCGCGTCTGTTTAGACTTTATTAAAGATTTCTTCATGTCATTACGTTTGAAACAGATGTTTGTACGACAAGAATGGTTTATGTTAAGCCGTGTCGCGCGTCGTTGGGGCGAGCTCGAGCTTAATATTTATTTATTTATAAGGCATAGGTACTTATTTTCATTCTGCTTTTGTTTTGTGTTCATATAATACAATGATTCAGTACATTTGTTACGCCGTTTGCCTTTGCGACTAAGTATAAGAATAAATAACATAAATTGTTAGACCAATCTAGTCAGTACAAATAAAATTAGAATATCAGAATTATTGATGTCTAAATTGAATGTTAGACCTTACGTCGGAGGACAAACGGCAGCGATGGGCGGCACTCTGTTCAAATATTAATTTGCACGGAACTTAATTTACATAGGTACTACAATACATAATTATAACTACAAATAACCTTTGATAAAATATAATTTCTTTTGATACATACATTGATATAGGATTTTTATATATCAATAGATACATACGACAAAAAAGTATATCGGGCTTTTTTGTCGTATGTATTCGTATTGATATATAAAAAGATCAATGTATGTATCACAATATTTGCGAACAATCTATGACTGCCGCTCGACTCAGCTAGAGAACTGGGTCCAAACGTTCAGTACCTACTTAATTAAAAGAACATATTTGACCGCCACCGATTGACAGAATAAAACGCTATTAAGTTTTAGTTGATACACGATTGTATAGCATTATGACGTCATAATCCAGCGTAGAGTGGATTGGGTAATAAACGGACAGATGCGTGCGAAAGACGACACATATTTGATAAGTGCTCGAATGAAATACGATCGAGATACAACGGTAACAGATATGAGAATATCAGCTCTTATTAATTCGTAACAGTATCGTGAAACTGTATCCCTTTGAGTTTCATTACTTCGGGAGCCAAGGGAAAGAGATAAATTTACGGAATTAATTACATTACGTACCTATATAAATTTACGTTACAATACAGTTTCTATGTAGCAATTAAATAACATAGAACATGCTTCGTAGGATCTGTTGAATTAATTCCGAACAATTTTAGTTGCTATTTAGGTCTGCATAAATATTAAAACACAGTTCTTGTACGAAAACTATGTAGGTACCTAATGACGGTTACTTATTTTACATATAAGACGTTCAATTGCATTAATTTTAGATGGTCGTATAGAGTTCCAATTACATGTAATTTATACAAAAATTATGTAACTTGATCAAATGATGGAAGATGTTTGACGACATCATTCAATAACCATTATGGAAACTGTTTATAAATAATGTTAAAACACTCAAACTAACACATTTGTGGTTACTAAGTAGTTTTAAACTGTATTCAATTGCATTATTGGTCATAGACTAAAATAGACAATGGCCGTGCTAGAAAAAAAGAAACAGGTGAACCGGTCGCGTGTCTAGGGGTCAACAGTAGGGTAAGCCTATAATTTGTTATAGAGTTGTATCGCAAAAAAATTAATTCTCTTGCAAATTATAATTAATTAATTAATTACTAACAAGTAGTAGGCAGACATCAGAGATTCTTGGAAAGTTTCAATCTAGAGTTAGTGGCGACACCTACAGTCAGCAAGATATAACTACAAGTATTTTATAAATTAAAATTCCTAATTCATACTTTGTGTTTTTGAACTGTGATATTAACTGTCTTTTAAGTATCAATGTCCTCCAGACCAAATTTTTGTGACGACATATTTACTTAGGTTCTCTTAATGGACACTGGCCATCTGCGCAGAAGATATTATTTTGCACAAGTGAGTTCGCAAACGCAAGTGCAATCTGTTTCCTCATTCTTTTAAGCCGATGGGACGGTATTCTGACACGATCGGAGAAAGATCAGGCACAGCTCCAACGCCTCAACGTGCTTTTCCGTGTTACAGGGTTTCTAACACCGCGAACTGCCTAACTCCAGGTTGTTATTGATTTATTTCTTGGCAGAAAAATTATTACTGCTATAATAATAGAATTATAGAGCAAATCAAAATCTCGCAAATGTGTATTGACTAACGTTGCTGACTGTAGAAGGTACTGACTATTGCTAGGATATACAGAACCTAATAAATCGGGGATGGGCGTTTCATTCACGTATGTCAAACAGATTTAATTTACCAGATAGAAATTCCAATTTACCTATGCGTGTAATGAAAGCCCATAAGTGGACTCTATAGGGCAGACTCCATTTTTAATATAATATTCATATTTTAATAGCATCAAGTCGAACGTGTAGATAGTGATGCGCAAACTCACTTGATAAATAGAAGATATAGAATAGCCGTCATAGGCATACTGTAGGCAATATCGGTGCGTTAGGTTAGGGGAGTCGAGCGACGCGGTGTCGGTTTCGCCATCACGGGAGAACGTTTCCGTGTAAACGGAGACTTGGAGCAGGTCTCCCGGTAGCTAAGCCCGTATAAATTACATTTCTGCAGCGATAGCGACAGCTCTGGCGATTCCTTTTGGCCTAAGGCAAGCCTGAGTTGAATGTAGTGCGCGTGCTCTTAGAGTTGATAATTGTAATGAAAGCAACTGCAGTGCTTGAGGGCTTGGAATCGATGCCGGGTCGCGCAAAGTCTAATCGGCTTTCCCTGTTAAAGCCCACTTATACACAGACAGCAGAGGCGGGGCGGTACCAGTGTCGTTATTGTTGCATTTTTTGAATTAGTATGAAAAATTACACACAGTATCGATGCGGATTGTGTGTAATTCGAACAATACTAAAACATATGAAATCTTAGAACTGTGCCAGATAGGCGACACGAGGTTCGTTCTCCTATTTTGTAATACCTAAACAATAACTAGCAAAATATAAATCTAACCACTCCGCTTAATCCTTTGTAAATGTAGGTGTGAAGTATGAATGTAATATACGATCTAATTCTTACAGTTGGAGAACCACGGCATGATCAAAACAACAGTTGGTATAGCCAAACAGGAAGGAATAACCAAGTTATGGAGCGGCCTGATGCCCATGTTCCAACGTCACGCCATCTACTCTGGGAGCCGACTCATCTTATACGAACACTTCCGAGACGCCTTCAAGGATGAGAACGGGAAGGTGTCGCTGGGAATCGCGTCTCTAGGTGAGGCATTTGTTATACTGACGGTTTTTGCAGGTTATTGACTGTACCTACCATGGATATTTACAACTAAGCGCACCAGGAAGTAGTTAAGTCTATAGGCCCTCGCAATAACATAAATACGGTAGACGTTAATGATTTAATTTTACATAATTGCCTGCGATCCTGAATTTTCTGGTTACGGTGTCAGACAAAGCGTTGTTGGGTTTTAGGATTATTTTTCCGTTGTATTGCCGATGCTGCTCGAAATACTTTCAGGTTTCGTTGAAACTGTCTATGTGTGTATCTATTATCCCGCCAAATTATTTAAGAAAAGAAGAATGCACTGACTTGTTTGGATTACAGTATCGGTTTATATTGGTATAAATATTTTTTGAGTCGAGATGAAAGTTACCTCGTTATATAGGGTATAAGAAATACTTTAAAGAAAAATAAATATGATTTACGAAAAGCTCCGAGATTTGTAGAAAATCCTCTTTTAAAAACAGTTACCCTCACTTTTAACTTTATCTTAGTTGTTAAAAGATCATCAGTTATGTATAACAGCAAGGAATTGCAAAACTGAGTTATATTTCACAACATTATAAGTTAATAAAACTACCAAATCAATTTTCCACCCAGCAGTGTTGCTCATGTGAAAAGTCATAATATAGTGATTGAAATGGCGTCCATTTTGTTTTACTTTTTTAATATTTTAAACCCGGAAATATGTTGTTGCACTTGTTGCCATATTAAGAACATTAATATATCGATTTTAGAAAATATATATTAACTGTTTCTTGATTTTATATAATCGTTTGCAAATAATTAATAAGACGATAGTTGATATTAAAATGTATAATTAGGTATATTTTTTGCAATTATAATACGTTTCTAATATTTGTGGGATATTCAAATAACGATGTCTTAATTGCTGATAACCCTCATAATCCTTCGCAACTGTTTTAGTAACAGTTGTGTAGTCAAAATAAAAATATATGAATCGTTTGAAATCTTATAATATTGAAAAATAAAAAAATTTATAGCACTTGGAACTCAACATTACAGAAAAAATCATGAACATTTAAAAAATGAACGTGGATTTTCAGAACACAGGTATACTATGCCTATAGTTCTCATTTAAGGGTGATATTACGATTGCCCTTTCTTTTTTGGACCTCGATTATGGAACATGGTGTTCCATATTTGGCTTCAAGCGACCACGGCTTCGAGTAAGATCACTTTATACAGTGCTTGGAAGACAAATAGTGCGCTGTGCGACATACTGACATACATTTCGCTATACGGCTTCCTAGAATAGAACCATTGCACTCCTCGCAAGGGTTATCATTCTTATGCAATTTGTATGCGGTTTATAAATTGACTAATGTGTGGTTCCTACATACTAAAACAAATCAACAAAAAATCCTAACATAAGCATTTAGCTTAGCTGGAAGGTTTAACAAATATTAATTATATGCAAACCAAATTGTACCAAAACGTTCTTTAAAAAAATAAGTGTTGGTATTTCGGTTAAAAAGGGCAGCACAGAGGTTTGAAATGTGCTGCGTAAACGTCAATAGGTGCATCCTCAGTTACGTAAAAACCAAAACATAGCTGCCCGCATCTACATGTATCACACTCGGCCTACACTTTCAACGATATATAAGTTTCTGTCGTATCATTGATATGCATATTTCTTAATTCTAATAATAAAAATGAATGACAAACAAATCGACAATAGCATCAACGTAACATACTTAATTCCTACGACGTTCGGCAGGCGGGTTGTTTGCGGGATCTCTGGCGCAGCTGATTGCCTCACCCACCGACCTCGTGAAGATACAGATGCAGACTGAAGGCCGACGAGTGCTTCAGGGCAAACCACTGCGGTTCAAAAACTGCAGGGAGGTCTACAAGGTTCTCTATGCTGAGAGCGGTATCCTGGGCTTTTGGAGAGGTGAGATCAGACGAAACGCTTATTTATTAATCCTATTTATCAAAAATTATACATATGTCAATTTGTGAAGATGTTTGAAGGTTTCCAGTTTATGAGTATGTTTGGATGTTTGTTACGCAATAGCTTGTTGTTGTTATCTGTTGAATGTCAAAAATTCGTTCATTTAAGGCACAAAGTAACACTTATGAATGAATGTCAAAGTTTGACGCTCATAAACTGTTTGCTCGCGGCGTTATTATAAGGTTAAGTTATGCACGGTATCTTCGGTTCTGCTTCAAGAATATAAGAAAAGAGATAGATCTCATTTTATGTTTAAACTCCAAACTGCTAAATCGTAAAAGCCGTATCTATATCACTTAAGTGGATTGCATGCTTGCATGACGCCGGATTAAACAAACAGGAAGTCAAAATTTAAGCATTAATTTTTTTTTTATTTTGATTTCCAATTTTATTTTCAGGAGCGATTCCCAACGTTCAACGCGCATCACTCGTGAACGTGGGAGACTTAGCCGCATATGACTACACCAAGCAGTTCCTAATACGCGAGTTCGGTATGGCGGACACGTTGCTCGTACATGCAGCGTCAGCGTTTACGGCTGGGTTCGTTGCTGCCGTGCTTGGCACCCCCGCCGATGTACTTAAAAACACGACTTATGAATCAACCCGTGGGACCTGATGGAAGGTAATATTGCTTTTTTAATTAACAGCATTTTTCGTTAGTTGGTTTTCCGAAATTGTCTTGATATAATAGCTGGTAGGTTAATAATTATAGACGTATGAAATGATGTCGACACCTTCCAAACTAGAAATTGTCCTTTTTCATATTGGCTGGACCGCTCGAACCAAGCCGATATTACGCGTCACGATGGAATCATATTAACATAAATTTTGTAATGTAAAACAAAAATAATTAGGCATTTTACGTAGTAAAGAAAGTCATTGGTTGTTTTTTTATCACGGTAATAAGTTATGTACCTACTCGTATAATTAATTACTAAAACATTTAATTTCCTTACATACTTTACGGTCCTTACATACTTATATACAGTACCTACCTACTAGTGGTCGCCTAGTGGTCAAAATTCGACCAAAATTCCTAAGCTTGCTACTTTGTTTTCTGTTTTTCTCTATTACATATAAATAAGGTATAGGTAACCATAGTTACAAAGAATTGTACGACGTCAGACGAACAATGTCGAAATACTACGAGTATGAACGCGATTCGACTGCGTGTGTCAAATGCATGGTTGTGTGCGTGTGGTGTTTTTCCATTAATTATAATGTATTTCTAAAGCATATTTTATAAAAATATTAAGATTTGCCCCTCCTCTCCATATAAACTTTAACTTTGCCAAATTTCATACTCCTCCGCCCGCGCAATTTTCGTAAAAAGGGGTACAACATATTTGCTTCACGTATTAATATATGTATAGATGTCGAAACTTAGTTAACGTGATGGTATCTGTAAATGCCTAAATGTTAATAATCGTTGTTGCCGACTCTATTTCACTAGAGTCGGCAACTAAACGGCTGATTATTAACATTTAGGGAATAAAAAAGGATAGTTTGACTAATTCTGCCAGATTCTGTGCTTGTATTTTAATGCGTTAAGATTTTGTCTTATTCCACTTTAATACGCTTTAGTAAGTAATCAGTAGTAGTCAATGATGTGTAATAATAATAAGGTAGAAAAGTGAGCCTTGCTACAGATAAAATATAAGTCTGAGCTTACTTATAAGATAAATGAATATGAATTGGGTATTTAATACGTAATTCTCAACGGCGGCACATGCCTCGTAAACGAAGTGAGATTGATTTTGCTCTCTCTTTATTCTTCAATTTTACTTACATGTCTTTTATAAGCTCACCAAAGCCACCCTGAAGCCACGTCAGAGAATTTTAATAAAGCAAGACGGGTTATTGATCTTATATGAAGGAACCGCCGGTTATATATCTACGTTTATATAAGCGAACTAACTGAAATCATGAACCTTGTAAGACTTTACTGGCAACTCTATTAAAAACTTGTAAGACTTCGCCAAGTTCGGATTATGGTTCGTTTTTTCATTTGGTTTCTAATCGAGCGAGAAAAGTCAATCAGTAAAGTAATCTAAAGGTCAACGTTACCCAGAAGCGGACATTTCGATAAGATTAAAGGGTCACCTTGTAGTATTTCAATAACCTAAATATGTACAATTGAGGCGATATGACGTTATATAACGCAAGCAAATATTGACTGCGCAAGTTAAAGTGCATCCTGTCACTGCGCTCGGTATTGTTGGGTTTGAACCCCATACGGAATATAAATTTATGTGACCCACAAATATTCCCGTATTTTTTGTTGTTAATATTATAGGTATTTATATATTGTAGTAATACTCCGCGATTGAAAATGCGAACAGTATGGGAGCAACTGTGTCCTCTCATTTTCTTCTTCTGAATCTCAATTTACAAACAACATAAAAATAACATCTAGACTGTTACATTTTCGCGTGTGGAGATTGAATTCGGTTTATGCCATCTTTGCAGTACGGTCAATATTCAATTGTTGATTAAAAGGAACGAAGAATCCTTGATCATACCGATCAATTCAACGCTAAATGAATAGTAGTTGTGACCTTAGGCGTTTCGAAGAAAATCAATCAAACGTTTCTATCGATAGTATTGTTACTTATAGATAAGGTCGCTGAATATTTACCATTGTAGATAGGCCTTAAGGCCAAAGATTAACCTTAATCTGGTAGGTAGGCAGTAACGTCTTGCGGTTTCTTTATACCAATAATAAAATCAAGATGTTTGAGCTAGAAGTACATGATACGTCATGCCTTCAAAACGTCCGCAGGCTATTAATTTAGATGCGTAGGTTTCACCTCAGAGTTACGTTTACCGTTGAAACCTCAACACTATCTTCCAGGCAGAATGTGTTGGAATCACCCGGGCTGCAACAGCGGTTACATCAAGGGGTATAAGCGATAAGACGATACGCATTATCTCGGATAGTGCCGCGGTATTACAAGCTCTGAAAAGCAACTGCTTTAACAGTGGACTCATCCTGGAGTGTCACCGTGAGCTGCAAAGAATTGCAACGAAAAATCGGGTAACGTTGCAATGGATACGCGGCCACAGCAACTCTACTGGCAATGACGCTGCAGACCAACTGGCAAAGAGAGGATCGAGCATTAAAATGGTAGGACCCGAACCAATTGCCCCGATACCCTTCTGCCAACTCAAAACATGGTTATATGACAGAACCACGAAACTACATGAAAAACAATGGGCAGAAACAAAGGAATGTAGACAGACAAAGGAAGCCCTTCCCTCCTTAGACATACATCTGTCACGCAAACTGCTACGTTCTTCAAGGAAAAACCTGCGTCATCTAGTGGGTATAATAACAGGTCACTGCTCACTCAACAAACACCTATTTAACATCGGCATCACTGACAGCCCTTTATGTAGAGGCTGCATGGAGACCGAGGAAACACCGGCTCACGTGCTGCTGCATTGCAAAAGCGTGAGCAACCAACGGGCGAAACTACTAAACAGTCCAGAAACGATGAAGGAAGTACTGTGCAACACCGGTCCCCTATTGTCTTTCTGGACTGAGCTGGGGTGGTATGAGTGACCGAACAACTTTTCGCGTCGATCACTTACGCACAATGGCCCAATTGTGTGGCTAAGTGCGGATAACACACGTCCAACTAACTAACTAATTAACTACGTTTACCGTTATGCGGAACTATCTACGTTTCTAACTTAAGGCATATCGCTGGCGCCTCATAGGTATCAATATATTGTTTGTGACTCGTAAGGATGCTGTTTTGCGTATCATATATTGCGTCTACATTTTTTTAGCGTTTGGCACGGAGGTCAATAATTTAAACAGACCGAGGCCAATTACTGTTGCAGTTTATAGTTTCAATTATGCTTATTTATATATTCACTGTGAACTAATCGAACTTCACGATGATAGTTGTTAGTGTAACCGACTGCCACGCCTGAGGTCGCGGGTTCGATTCCCGCACAAGTCAAACATTTGTGTGCATGAACATGGATGTTTGTCTTGGTCTGGGTGTTTCTATGTATAATATGTATGTATTTACAAAAATAAGTATATATGTATGTTTATCCATTGTCTAGTACCCATAGTACAAGCTCTGCTTAGTTTGGGCTAGATGGTGATGTGTGTATGCGATAGAATGTGATAGAATATTACTTAAGTAGGTATATTAAACTGCTATGACATACCTAATATAGTTCGAATTTCTTGATACATTCGAATACGTTTGAATAAAACAGATCAGACACAAATGTGTGGAGGTATACGTCTAATAGTAAAAAAAATAACAAATAATGGAAGTTCTATTTAATATATATTTTCATTGAGAACTCGGTACCTATTGCAGCAAAAAAAAAATTGTTTCAACACAGCATTACCAAGCTATTCCTGTAGGTGGCCATGCTATAAGTAAAGGTTCGAATTCACCCTTTGTGCTCTTAGTAAAACGATATCACCCATAATGTGAACGTGCACTAATGGCCGCCGATTACAACAGCTGATATCTGTTGCCTAGTTGTAACAGAACGTAAACACATCCACGTATGTTTACGTTCTCAATAACAGCGAAAACGGCGGTTTTAGTTAGCTATTTATAGCTGTAAATAGTAGTGAATCGCTAGGTAATAAGTAGGTACGCCGACGGTCGCGGTCACAGAAATGGGGTCAAAGTCGACGCCAGCTGTACCTACGCGCAGGATGCCACGCGTCGCACGCTCCAATAGACACGAGACGATTGCATTGGTACTATGAATGGGTGCATTCTATACTTGATTTATAATCAAGGTACTTATCTTTATTATAAATTAATTTTTATTGTAAATTTTTCTAATATGTTTGTAGTCGTATAGTTAAAATATAAGATTGCCGACCGAGAGGCAGTAAATTTAATCACCATCCTTTGCACTACGAACGCACTCAGCGCAAATGTGCCGCTTACCTTTTAAGAATAACAAAAATACTACGAATAGTCATTTGCAATCCAAATTCGATTTCTGAGAAATAATTTCGTTGGTCGGAAACCTAGTCATGTATATTGCCTAAAAGCGCTAGCGGCCACATTGATGAACTAATCAACATGTATGAATAGGCGTTATGCTGACGATAAAAACCATCGAGATAGCATCTTACAAAGGTCTCAAGATGAATGAAATTTCATAGTGAACCCTTTGAAAGGTGCCAAAGACCATCTATTATGAATTTTGGCCAGATTTTGCAATAGCTTTGCTCTCTTTTAGGTAGCTCTACAGTACACAGTATATAGCGCAGTCTCATTTTATCTTAAGAAAGGATTACAATAAATTGTAAGAGACTACTTCAGATAGGTAAAGACGGACCATTTTTGTTTTCAGAGGCTTGATCTACCGAGGAATGCTTGACTGCCTACAGCAATCTGTCAAGAACGAAGGCATGTTCGCCTTGTATAAAGGTTTCCTACCCCTATGGATGCGACTGGGGCCGTGGGCGCTGATCAACTGGATCGCTTTTGAGAACATCATGCTGGCTATAGGCGGACATACTTTTTAATTTTATACACTGGAGTGTTTTCAAGACGTCGCGTATTATGTATCATAGAAGCATAGTCGTGACTGCATTTTTAAGTTTATGGCTTGAGTATCTAAATACATTAAACTGCGTACTGTGTTAAGTTTTAAGTATTTGAAGACGAGTTAATTGAGGTGAGTTATTACAATAAAGTTTCATGCAATTATAGTTTTAACTTATTTAGAAGCAAAATAAATATTTTATAATATTTTAATCCCTTGAGTTAAACTTTAGAACAAATATTTATAAATAAGAGCAAGCTAAATAATAAAATAGTAAAATGTCTACTTATGTCGTTTTTTACACGCACCGGTCTTGTGCCACCCGCATCCAATCGCTTCCCGCTTAATGCCGTAAGTAGGTATTATACTTCTGAAGTGCTTACAACCTTCCTTTAAATTTAGATTTATATAATCTAATAACTCCTAAAAGACTTACAAAAGTAAGTTGTTACACATTATTGGCATTGTACGATATGTTACCTTATCTCAATTACCGACATAACAAATGGCACATGCAAAACGAATATGCCTTATGATATTGATATAATTCATTTTTATATATATTTTTATATATTTTTTGTTGGATAATAACATGTTCCTTATTTACATCTAGTTGATCTAGTCCTGAAGTCAGCTTAGAAATGGCTTGTTCTTAATTGTGTTACTCATAAACACCTACAAGGAGTTCTGAGCAAAACAAATTATAATAAAATTATTTTGATAGATCCTAAGCTACTTATTGACTTGTACCTTACACAAGTAGGTATATTTATATTGCCTTCGTTAATGTTGGTACATTCATATATACATTATGGCTTAAGGTATATACAGGCTTCGGATCTTTTAGGCTTTGGGTACTTAATATATTCGACCCTCGTTTCATGTGAAATCAATTTTATCCTGAATGCCTATCAGTGTTTCACGATATTGTATTTATAAATCTATAGATACAGACACAATTGTAATCACTTGGACATAATATTGAGCCTACTCTTTACAGAGTATGATGAGTACGATGCGCAGCGACCACACAGCCTTTGTGGCTGTGTGGTCGCTGACGATGCGTTACAATCCAACAGTTTGTTGCAGCTTTATTTATTTGGTATTTCAGAATAGTACACGTAAAAAGTTAGCTAAAATATTATTTAAAATAGTATTTTCTATTTTTGTTACTTATTTTATTGAATTGTTGAGTGTATATTGTTTTATTTTGCTGATGTCTGTGAATTAAAATTTAAATAGCACAATTAAAGGTATAACTATATAATACTTAAGCATAAACTAGTAGAAGTTACAACGAAGCTTGCACAATGATAATAAAATACTTGTAGAAACCACAAATAAATGTATTTAACTGTTGCCAAAGGTGCTATTATACCTAACTTAATTATAGCATTGAGTTCAGGTTAAGCTTAAATTATATCAAGGACGTAGCTAACTCTTGTTGTAGAAGCCACATTTTGTAAGCAATCAAATGCAATTAAATATATAAATAACATCATAAAATGTATATATATTTCAAATTAGAAAAGCTTATAATAAATATTTAACAACAAATAACAACATAATACTTGTTTAATTAACTTGATACAGATAAAAATCGTAAAACAGAGATTTCAAGTTATTTTATTGTTGATTTTATGACAAAAATCTCACCAAGGGTTTAGCTGCGCCTCAAAATTATATTACAATTTAAAATACTATTGTTACGATCTGAATAAGCTATATTTATAGAAAATACACTTAGATGGTACACTGTAGTCAAATAACAAGAATTAGCTATATATACGAAAAAGTAATTCATTAACCGATTTAATGTGTATACATATTATAGCCAGTGTAACTTGCCTTTTTCTGTCGCAAAATCATTTAATTTTATAATACACACAGATTATGCACAATGCAAGTTTTCATATTCACTATTTCTATAGAGGTGTTTTATTTAAGACGCCCGCACTGGTGTTAACTTCTGTAATTCCATTATAGATATATACAAAGAATATCCAGACTTCGTGGATCTCACAATGTATGTTCCATGTAGGTATCAAATCGTTATGGGTTCGATACTCGCTCACGCATTGACAGTTACGTGACGACCACTCAAACAGTGCTGCCATCTGTGCATCCTTACTAGTCTTGTGTAGCTGTTATCTTTGTATGGAAAAGTGAAAGATACATTTCAAATTGGATTTTGAATAAAAGTAATTGGGTAGGTAATTCAATCCCTACCTTTTAGATAAACTATGTTTATGAAATTTACCTTCAATAAATATTACTATTCAACAATATTAAGGCCATAAGGTAGCTTTTTTAATTAGCGATTTTGTGACAGAAGGTGCAGTACAGAGGTGCGCTTTAAACGTTTCAGAAAGTGTCCACACCGTGCCTATTCAATAGTCGATAAATAAACATGTTATTTGTGATATAAAATCAGGTGTAGGTCATCATTTGAATACTTTTAGATAGTATTTTAGATTTAGTTTTACCGTCATGATAATTGGTAATTTTTAAAAGATTGTGATGTTATTATTTAATAAATTATTATTATTGTTATGTTGGATGTTTGACTTTACTACCTGTTTTCACAACTACCTACACATGACGTATTTTAGAATATTTTATTGGAGTATGTTTTTGGCTTGGTTGAATGGGACGTAGCTTTTGCACAAACCTGAGTAGGTATGAGTTTTAAAGATCTCGACTATATTGTAGAAATTTCATTGCGTATAGAAATATTTTGGGAAACTAATTCTTTCACGATATTTGTTAGAATACTACACAAGGTACAGCACAGATATAGTTACAGACACAAGTATACATATTTAAGAATATCGTTCAAGAAGACGTACCTATTATTTGTTAATGTTGAGCTATGAGAACTCGAGCATATAATACTAAATTAAATCATTTTATTATTTTTCTCTTATCACAGGTATTTTCTAAGAGAAAATAATAAAATTATTTAAATTGGTATTATATGCTCGAGTTAATAATTTTATTATTTATTATTATTGCAATTGTAAAAATTATAATATAAAAATTATGGCGGAGTGGAATAATTTATTATATTTAGATTGTATATTATGTATAGGGATTGTTATCTTTACTATTGGTTTCTACCAATAGTAAAGATTGATCTAAACTTTGATGGCGTAACGATTCTTTTCCCGTCCTGATTTAATAATCCAGGAAATATTGAAGAGGGCCGTGTGTACATACAGGTACCTATAACTGGTATGTGCTGTAGGTTTCTCTCACCTATTCCAGAGATAAATTGCACCGAACCTTTAGTAGCATGTTGGTATGTATACCGTATTATTGTCACATTATTCTGTGTAAAGAAGAAATAATGTCTACGAGTAAATGCAACTAAAGCTACTGCAGAGTTTCGAGACTTTCAGTGACGTTTGGATTCCCGATAGGCAGAAGCATGGAATTTAATGCTGTTTCAAATTATCGGGACTGTCTATTATGTACTACATAAAACCTTTTTTTTTTTCTACTTGGGGAATTGCTCCCTATGCATACCCATTCGCTCCAAGGGGAGGCGAGAGGGTTATGTCGGGCTCTCCCGAGACTGCGGGCCTACCGACTAAAACCACCACGGTGTGCCAACTCACTGCTTTGTATGGTGGGTGGGTCGCTGGAAATAAAACTACATCACCGACCCACCCAGCAGTGCCCAATGCAGAGATGTTGTGTCTGCGAGCGACGACTCCTGGACGACGCCCTGGCACAACAGAGAGCGTCGTTCCGACTCAACGGCTGGCGTGGAGATCCCGTTCTCCCATCCGCGGCCTTCACTACGGTGGCATACCGGGCGGCGCCTCGGATCCGCAAGAATACTGTCTTCACGGATCCGCTCCACCGCCTCCTTCTGCGAGATGACGTCCTCGCAGAAGGATGCGATCGCTACCCACTTCCTCTTGCTGTCGACCATGGCTTTGATCACAGTCGGCAGCGAGAGGTCTTCTCCCACAACGTCCTGGAGTTCACGGCGTTCCACCGCCCAAGCAGGACATTGCTCGAGCGTGTGCTGCGCCGTGTCCTCCTCACACTCGCAGTGGTGGCAGATGGGACTCGGTTCCCTCCTAGCGACCTTGTGCAGGTACTTGCCAAAGCAACCATGCCCCGACAATACATGCACCAGTCGGAAGGAAAGGGTCCCATGCTGCCGCCCTGCCCACCACTCTAACACCGGCTGGAGGGCCCTAACGGTTCTGAAACCGGCCAGGGGCGCCCCCAGCCGCGCCTTCCACCTTCCAATCATGCCCTGGTGAGCTCGATTTCGCGCTCAATCACTACCGGGAGGGGACGACAACCTGTCTCCTCCCGCACCGCCTCACTCACTGCGAACACTTCGGCGAGCACTTCAGCCTCTAAATCCCACGGGGGTGTACCAGCCAATGCGCATGTTGTGTCGGCCGATACCGTGCGATAGCCACGTACGACCCTGACCGCATTGAGCGGTCAGGGCATCCGCCCACACCGGTGCGCCGTAAAGCGCCATTGACCGGATAACCCCCGCGTAGAGTCGCCAGCAACCGACACTAGGCCCACCCAAATTTGGCAATAGCCGCCCAAGGGCGGACGCAGTGCCTAGAAGCTTCGGGGCGAGCCGTCTGGTGTCTGGCCGTCAAGTGCTCGTCGAAGTGCCACCTTCCGTTCAGAACCAGGCCCAGGTACCTCATGTGGGCCTGGACGGGAAACACGCGCCACCACTATCGAGGCGCCGCGGGGTGGACTGCGACGGGGCCCATGAAAGACCAGAGCCTCCGTCTTGCTAAGAGCCACCCGTAAACCCAGCGCCTCGATACGCCCGACTACCTGGGAATCGCCCACGGTGGCCAAACGGGCCGCCTCCTCGAAGGTACCCCCACGGGCTGTGACAAGGGTGTCATCAGCGTAGCTGATGATGCTCAGCCCGGGGGGTAGGACAGCACGTAGGACCCAGTCGTACCCCATGTTCCACAGGAGCGGACCAAGTATCGATCCCTGCGGGACACCGCACGACATGGGCCCCCGCCAAACCTCGTCACGAACTTCGAGGAGGACACTTCTGCCTCTCAAGTAGTCCGCCACCAGCCGCTCCAGGTAAAAAGGTACTCCGTGATATCGGAGCGCCCCCTGGACACAGCTGTATGGCAGACTGTTGAAAGCGTTGGCGATGTCTAAAGACAACGCCAACAGAACACCGCCGCCGGTGACCGCCTTCTCGGCAGCGGCCTTCAGGCGCATAATGGCCCCGACCGTCGAACGCCCTTCCCGGAATCCGAACTGAGCAACCGACAGGTTGGGACTGACCGTGCTCAAGTGCCGGACGATGCGGGTGGCGAGAATTTTCTCCAGCATCTTTTCCGCCTCGTCCAGCAGTACTGCATAAAACCTAGTCCAATGTCAAGGGTAGAAATTCATAAAGTAGTCATGCAAATATCTAGCATAAATTAAATTAAATTCAGCCCGCATGTATATAAATTATCTCCCATAAATTAAAAAAGGCACATTAACTAATATAGGATTTATTGGTTAGGTCATAGACAACATTTTAGATTGTTAAAAGTTTTTTGTCCGGTGTCAAAAAATGACAAATATTCCAAAGAAATATTACTATAAAATAAATGATACCAACTTTATCTTTTACACACAACATTTACATAAACATCTACGTAAATGTAAGCTTATCTAGTTTGTAAGTAAAATTATATTTATTAAATATTGTCAACTAAATGGCTTGATTACTCGATTACGACCTTAACTTTTCGTGAAATCTCATAGGTCTCGCAGAGCTCAGGTGGATATTAATATCATATTGTATATTATTTGAAGTAACGAGTTTGATCACAAAATAAATATGTATTTATGTAAGTATAATACAATCACATAGGTGGTATAGTTATAAATTCAAGTTAATTTAATTCGTAACTTTATATTTATCAACTAAGTAATTTAGTAAAACAGCCTATACATTCACCTCGCTATGTCTAAAATTGAGGTTTAAAATAAGAAACCTTTTTATAATGCCTGTGTTGTTTCTGTTCTGTGGTTTACCATTATGACGAACTAAGTAGGTATGTCTTTATATGTGTGACGTGTCCGTTCTTGCCTGTGAGCGGACCATCTGATTTGGATTTGGGCACCTAATAAGCTTTACCTGAAGCACTCGTGAATAGTTTATTTTTTAGAGAACGAACGCGTTCTTATTTTAGTCTTTTACGTTAATGAGTGTTTTTATTGTCATCCATAGCTTATATTATAGATAAATCGGGCGATTGAATAATTACCAGAATGATGGTTCAGAAGAGTTCTAATGAACCAAACAGTGATAATATATCGGAGTCTGTGTGTGTAAGATATGTCGTCGCTGTGATAGCTGCTTGGGCTGCGGAAGCAGGTATTTATAATCATATTAAAATTAGAAAAGGTACCTTAAATATTTTTCTGTCCTAGCAAACACATTTACAAAGGTCTAGTTACTTACTGGACTTAGCGTCCATTAACTATGGAAGATATTATCGAAAACGCTATACTATCTACCTTGATTTTCTATTTTGCCGCCTATTTGCCCATATTCAAACTCGACCGAGCGATGACTCCAAGGTGTCTGCACACCAAGTTACAAGTCAATCAATCCAGTGGTTCCGGAGCTATACCTGTCACTAACAAACTGTCACTAACAGACAGACACACAGACCCACATAGCGTTTTCATTAACCTCTTCGAAGAAGACTCGGAGGTTAATAAAAAATTCTGTGGAAGGAATATGCTATTTTTAACGACTATGTGATTAGTTTGCAGGATTATTCACCGTTGTACATGTAGGATTTTCCAAACACACTAGTTTTAACAATAATTAAGTCATAACTTATTTTCAGTATCGTATCCCTTTGATTTAACAAAGACGAGGCTCCAGGTACAAAATGAAATTGCATCTGCTAAACATGGATTTAAGGTAACATCTGTCTATTGTACAAATACCTATTTATCTTGGCATGTTCTTGTAAAAGAAAAAACTTATAAAAAGGATTGGAACCAGAATGCTGCAGAAAGAAATATCGCGAGTGTCCGTCGTAACATCGCAATGAAATTACGTATATAATAGTATTAAGGCGTTCCTCGGGACAACACATCCAGCATTCTGCCATCCATATATATATCACAGCCACGTTTCCTAGTCATCGTTTCCTATTTTACAATACAAGGGATCTCTCAAACAACAAACCCAAAATAAACTCAGACTCGGACAAACTATTCATGGATAACACACAAATGTTTGAAACAAACATTTTTGGACTCAGCCACTATTGGCGAGGTGTCTGTATTCATGGCGTAGCGTAGCGAGGTTGTCTGCCTAAATCATTGCATCCTAACTAATATAATAATTATACGAATGTCGGTTTGTTAGTGACGCTTTCACGTCTTAGCTACTCGACCGATCATCATGAAATTTCGAATACACGTTGTCAATGGTACATAATAGGTCATAGGGTGGGTGCCTTTCACCCAGAAAATACTGTTTCTGAGCACTGCTGTGGTCAAGCTAGTAAGATATAAATATACAAAAGCGATTCATTGATCGATCGATAAATGTGAGTTTATACCAATGAGCTTTGTTCTTCAGATGGAAAACCGTGGCATGATCAGTACAGCGCTATGTATAGCTCGCCACGAAGGAGTGAACAAGTTATGGTGTGGCATGATAGCCATGTGGCAGCGTCACCTTCTCTACTCTGGATGTCGTGTCGTATTCTACGAGCGTTTACGAAACTTGTGCAAAGATGAAGCAGGCAATGTTACGATAATAGCAACAGCTGTTTGTAAGGCATTTTACGTGTTACAGTGGTTAGATCCTTATATGTAAATTTGTTTTTAACCTGTCATGTATTGGAATGCCAGACATATTGATTCTAGCCGCCAGAGTGCCGCTGCGACTCAATAGGTTATATAAACATAGCTCTTTTTAGGTTGCCACCAGTCGACAGAAGTACTGATGTGTATTTTAATATACTTGTGCAAAGGTTAGATAGTCAAAGTATGGCACAATTGTGATAAATAAACAAATTGTTAAAGACTACAATGTGCAAAAACATAAGCAACCCTATTAACGCTCGGAATGGTATTTTAATTACATATTTCTAAAAATGGAAAGCCATAAAATATATTAACTGTAGGCCTAGACCAATAAATTAAATCTGCTGGCGGCAGTTTCGTTCCCATGAATCCCATAGAAATGCATACGGCGATAAAAAATATTCTGTTGTTAAACCCTGATATTGTTAGGATCTGTACACTGATTAGTCCTACAGGTGGCATTACTGCTGGTGCGTTGGCTCAAACAATAGCCTCGCCCACCGACCTTATCAAAATACAAATGCAATGCGAAGGCCGAAGGACAATGCAAGGCAAGAAGCCACGATTCAAGGGTATTCTTGGAGCTTATAAATTGATTTACAAAGAGAGCGGCGTGTTGGGCTTTTGGAGAGGTAAGTTTTTTATAATTAGGTTTAGCCAACCAACCAAATCAGCCAACGATTGGACTGACTTTGCACAAAATAGGAAGAAAAGGCGTACTTTACTGTGGCTAAGATTCACTTTGGTTCGCTGAGCCAGCGAAGTAAGTAAGTAAGGCCAACCTATCAATGAACATTGATTTTTCGGCAAAGATAATAGAAGAATTTAACTAAGAATACTAAAACACAAGTAAGAGCACACTACGCAGCAGATCGCCTGAGTTTTCTTTAATTTCTCTGAGTAGTCTCTTTACGGTAGACAATAGATGTGAGGTAATCAATTTGGCTATCCTTGCATTTTATATCAGTGTCGTAGCTTATTATTCCAAATGTATTGTGGTCTGTCTTTTTGTCTAAGCAGATTTGATTGAATATCAGATTTTCTACGGAGCGACTGCTATCTAACGTACGCAACCCAAAGCGATAACGATATTCTTACATTAGACCAAACAGAGAGATTCGTTGTAACAATCTTCTAATTTATGTATTAAAATGCTGCTCACGTATGTTTGTGTCATATTGATGCATATTATTCGCAAAAAAAGACTAGGTTGTCAGATAAAAAACGTATGAATAATTCATCAGGCAGATCTTTGAACAGTCTCTTGAAGTTCTAAAGTGCCCACGGGAACGGATCTTTTAAAATATCAGACTGAGCTACAATGATGCATGGCCGGGTTTATTTCATCCTAACTAATATTATAAATGCGAATATGAGTTTGTATAACGATTCCACGCCTTGACTACTCGGCCGAACTTCGTGAAATATTTCATACACGTTGTAAGGGAAACAGAAAAGGACAATAGGGTAACTTTCATTTAGAAAATAGTACTATTACTAACCTAACCTAACCTACATTTACGCGAGTGTAGTCATGGGCAAAATCCAGTGTTATATAAATCATTCCAGGTGTGATTCCAAATGCGCAACGTGCCGCTCTAACCACCGTCGGTACCATAGCCGGCTACGATTATAGCAAGCGATTCTTCAAGAAAACGTTTGATATGCCAGAAGGCGTGGTTCTACACACATGTTCAGCATTCATATCTGGCTTTATCTCTGCAGTCCTGGGTACACCCGCAGATGTTATCAAAACTCGGCTGATGCACCAGCCGATAGGGAAAGACGGAAAGTAGGTAATGTTGTTTAATTATGTTCTTGATTTAGTCGCCCTTAAGCAACTACGAATCTACAATAGAATATATGTACTTAGTTTATAGTTAATGTAATGTAAATAAAAACTATTAAACTATATCGTATTCTATTTATATCAAAGAGTAAATTGTAACCTAACCCAACTCACTAGCATTTGTATGAACAGTTTTGGTCATTAGCTTCAGGAAATTTGTACATTCTTTGCAGTATAACCAGAGCACCTTTATTTTATTTTTCAGTATTTCATATCCTGCGTTATTGCAAATAAATACACTGATTGATTGATTGGCCGAATCTCTAGTATTGAAAGGCTTTAAAGGTAAGAACAATCTATAGGACAAACTAAAATACACACAAATACATCCACAAATTTTAGTTTGTCCTATAGACTGTTCATACCTAATACTGTGCGTGAACACATAACGCTAACAAAGACACCAATAGAATTATCATATGATTTGAATAAGAAACTCACCATTAAAAACTGGCAATAGGCTGCGTCAGCATCAAGTCTTTTTTGGCGATAGACTTCAATTTTTGTTTTCTTTTTCAGAGGCCTGATTTACAAAGGATACTTAGATTGTGTCCGGCAGACCTTAAAGAACGAAGGTCTAATTTCTTTGTATAAAGGTTTTTTACCGGTTTGGATGAGACTGGGACCCTGGGGCCTGGTCAACTGGCTCGTATTTGAGAATATTATGCGCTCTATCGGCGGTAGTGCATTTTAAGTCCTTAAATAAAACTCAAAAAGTCCAAGAATGCGCTATAGTGGCAGAATAGAAGGAATAATTTATAATAATTATTATATATTAGCGACTTATTTGGCTATAATGATTTGGTCCAATGCTTTAACCTAAATACCTATTAATTTGTTCTCAATTTAAATTTAAACAGAAATCGCGCCCAGTATTATATTTTTTTAAGAATTCTCCTCATAGTATGTACATAAGAAATCAATCATTTCCTATCCAAGTTGCTTTTACTTATTGTTTATACTTATTGTAAAATAGAAATAAGTTAAGGAAAGAATGTGAGCTACCTCAACGGAACAAGGAATAAAATAAATGGTATGAATGGATGTAGTAAAGAGAAAATAAATATTATTTAATTTCAACTAGAAAATAATTAAATTACTTTGTTATTAAGTAATATTGACAAATATTGGCATACACATCTTGATCTGAATAATATGTGTAACTTTAAAAGGATATTTTGTCCTTTATTAAGCAACATAAAATTGTTACGTGCATTTAAGTCATATTTCGAATACTGTCAGGACAAAAACTTATAACATGTTATAACTAATACTGTAATGACGATGCTAAATTTTAAATATAAAATTGTCTATTTTGCTCGCCTTAGTAATCTATAATGTAATAAAATAACCTGATTACCTAGGTATTGTATTATAACTAATGATTTGTGTTTTGTAATAATAATTATAAAATTTGTGAAGTTATTATGTAATAAATTATTTATAAAAATATGGCCCTCATTTTGTCTGAAATCCTCTTTCTTTTTTCGTCGCCTTTAATTTTAAAATAAACTGGAGCGGACTAATGCTCATAATAAAAAATGTTTAAAATAGAGTACCGATCTAGTCTCAGTGTCTAATTCAAAGATAATCAATCTTGTAATGCTATCTTGTAGCAGGCATCGATGGCGCATCAGGGAGACGGCCGAGGTCTGACAGAGAGACCTTTTGAGTGAACTCTGCACGCAGACATCATTGAGCTTCAGACGAATGTGTCGAGGCATCGCAATGAGCTAAACAAAAGTCAAATGTGAACATAAATAGCTTTATAATTAACATTTGATATTTATTAGACGAGATCCGATCTCTGTTTTGAACATATTTTAGCCTTCAGGCACTGTATACAAGATCAGCAGGTTATTTAAGCACTTACGTGAGCTTTCATATTTTTATTCAGTTGTCACGCGGACCGCTCGCGCCATGATGGCTGCGCGCGAGTCGGAGTCGTGGCTGGCGCCCCTCTTCCCCTCCTGCCCGGCGGTAGGGGTATATAAGCCGATCGAGTCCTGGATCGTGACCTCTTCCGCCGGCTTCACTTCTCAAGCTAAGTGTCCTGATTCCTGAAGGACCACGAAGCAAGCCTTTGGACGAACCACGCCCTGATTATTGTCGCGTAGCAAAGTTATTATTGTTTAACTCATATAACTTATTCTTTGGTAATATATTAAAAGTGTTAATCGTCATCTCATCTTTGATTAATCTCTAAACAAATTTACCTTAAGACACCACGCCCCTACGGCGTGGCCTGTCCTTTTCTGGATCGATCAGATCCCTAGTTAATAAACTCACTAAAGGTTACACAGTTTAACCTGCTTGCATTAGGTAGTCCATCAACTGCGACTCGACTGCGACACATACAAATGTATCGAAAGGCGTCATACGTCGCAAGAACTTAAGATGCGTCAAGCTTTGCCTCGGCATTGTAGTACACTAAGTACTGTTGTCCTAGGCTGTATAGGTAGGTACTATAGAAGTAATCAGGCCCGCAAAATATAAATATTCAATAGTGAAGATTTCTAGAGTGAAATTCCATTTGCCCAAAGTCAGTATCATGTGGTTGATACTCTTGCAAGCGGTCATACAATGGTAACCGGTTACCATTCGGCGGGACGAATGCTTATTTTTTTAAAGAACTCTGATCTCAAAGGTTATTTGATTTTACATTTTCCCATTAGACATATAAAAAGTCTTAGGTAGATATATGTATTATTATGTCTGTAACTTTCGAAAAGAATACGATCTGAAACTTTTTGCAGTATTAGATCATAGATTACTTTCTTAGAGTTTTATTTCATATTTGATTGTCATTATTCTTCTATCTGAATTTATTTTTAAGGAAATTATAGTACTCGGTAAATATTACGAGAGTATGTAAAGAATATTATGAAATGATTAGAATATGTTTTAGCCTGAGAATAATTTTTATCTGAAGTGTGATAATGAATCGATATTATTATTGAATTATTAGAATAAGTGAATATTAAATTGTATCTTGTGTTGGATTTGATTGCATGGCTATAGAAAACTGAAATAAATATACCTAACTACTTATTTACAATACAACTTACTGTTCTGCAATATCTTGTCTATAATAGCAAGTTGAAGGGAGACAGAGCTAACACAGCTCTGACTAATTTCAACTTAGGGTGCGTTTCCACTGACGAGGAGCGGGGCGGAGAGGAGAGGAGTGGACAGTGAAATGGCCAATCATAGTGCTCGACATCTCCACTCCGCATCAGTGGAAACAGTTCAAGTGGAGCGGAGCAGAGCTGAGCGAACTTTCAAATAAAACAAATGAACATGCGGCCCCGAGCCGGACAAAAAAACGGTGCTGTGGTGCCGAGCGGAGCGCACGAAGCGGACGGTAGCGGAACGGTGCAGCGCAGCGGCTAGTGTAGCCTTGTCAGGAAAGGACTCGTGCGCTGCATTTTAGTTTAGTTAGCGGCACAGAGTACTTTTGCAATACTATAATAGAGACCTATCTTAAATGTCAAACCGAGGAATAGGTAATAAGCGCCATCTATACTTTGAAGTCATGGAGTTTAAAACGATATGCTATAGATGTAGTTATTGATTGTGTACGTACTGTATACTCATAGCCATTCATAAAGGTAGTTATTTTAGTATTACAAATTCGATAAAAGATGGTTGTCTTTATTGTATACTACAATAGTGGATTAAATGAAATGCTAAAACTAGACAACCCTCAAATGTAAAAATGTACTTCGAATTTGTAATACTGCATATTATATATTTTCAGTACACGAGTAACGAAAATTACAATCATGTTATTTTTCACTCCTTTTATTAAATTTTGTAAATTGCTGCTTCGCCTTTAATTAGAATATGTCCTCATCATATTCAGAAATCTTGCAGTGGTTGTGAATAAAAAACGGCACGTTAAATTAATCAAAAAATTTGTTAAATCTTCCTTATGTTCTTCACAATTAATAAAATTAAAATCAAGCATCATTAGAAGTATTTAATATGATTTAAACATGATTTACACCCAGGAACACAACATTTTTTATCAGACATGATAATAAGTACACAAACAAAATAGTCAAAATTAAAAAAAGTTCTTTTTGCATGTTTTTCACAATCACTTAAACGAGTAAACCGGAGGAACCGTAGCTCAACGGATTAGATTCGAAAAAACACTTGATACAGAAAACAGCCGATTAGAACAAAATAATGCCCACACGCATCAAAGATTAAGCCATTATTTTTTCAAAACACGCTGTCCACAGATAAAAAATATAATCTCTGATATATACAAATTTTTATTAAAACGCCATCTACGAATTGAAGTAGAATTGTTTCTACACGTTATAATACTACTAAGTTCAGAAGTCTTAGAAGTAAATAGGTTTGTATGACTTATTTTACTCTATTCTAATTGGCCTCCTTATATCCAATGTTCTTCCATCGTTAATGTACTAAGATTGCAGACCCTGGTTAGCGGTATTACGTCATACACTTCACACGTCGCCGCCTCGTCGACATTTTATGTGAATCAATATGGATGAGAAACTAATTTAAAGTGTCAAAAACTTTCCATGTTTGTGAGATACACGACTGATAACATACAAATGCAATGAAACCAAAGATATGGTGTGGGTCAAATCATAATGAAAGACACCGGATAAAAAAATCATTGCAGCTATGGTCTGCTCAGCTCCACGCCGCTCCGCTCCGCTTTGCTCTGTCGCGCTTCAATGGAAACACTTGTTATTTTTCACAGCTCTTCTCCGCTCCAATCCGTCACGGTGTGTGCACAGTAGTTGAGTGGAACATAAATATTATTTTGAGTTGCTGTTCTAGTGGTGACACTGACTCATTTAATATTTAATAACATATGTCTAGAGTTGGCTGTGAATGAAAAATGAGTAATACGCTGATAGTCAAAGTTGAAGAAAAGCCCAAAACAGATATAACGAACTGGCTCATAACGAGGTACATCGTGGCCGTGCTCGGAGCCTGGTGTGCTGAGTTTGGTAAATATACTAATAAGTAGAATATACTAATACATATTACTATTACATATGTGGAAGAGCCCAACGATCCAAATTATTTGGTGACAAGTACAGTACAGCCAATTGGCATAAGAGTAGGTAGTCAAACTGATGTTACGTGTCGTCCGGTGAGTATTATACCCTGACTAAAATTAGGTGCGAATGTGAGTTTGTTTGTTTGTTACGTATTTCACGCCTTAACTACTCGACCGATCATCATCAAATTTCGCTTACACGTTATCAGGGGAACAGAAAAAGACAGGATTATATTTTTTTCAGAAAAAGTGCCTACTTTTCTCGATTATTTACATATATTTACTTATTTAGATAACCTACATTATAGTGAGCTAAACCGGAGGTAACATCTAGATTTATTACAAAATCTTAATATTTGTTTGCAGCGACATACCCTTTAGATTTGGCAAAGACCAGACTACAAATACAAAATGAAGTGGCTGCTAGCAGATTGGGTGTCAATAAGGTAATAAATATACAGTGAATTAGTTTTAAACACTAGTATAGTATAGTAAGTATAACTTAGTAGGTAATATGTACAAAATCGCACGGGTTGCGCATTGGTTTCAGACGTCACCCAGTAATAGTTGAATGTTTTTGACGCGAACCACAAACAGCACATATTTTGTGATCTACATGCTTGTAGATATTGAGTAGTAAATATCCAGACTAAGAAACAGAACAGTTTGAGTAAGAACAACTGCTGTTGTTCTTACTGAAATTGTTCTGTTTCTTAGTCCGAATATTTTGAGAGTTAAAATAGGAAACAACACAAGTAATATATGCGAAAAGACTTTATTCATTTGATCCGCAGCCAAATATCATCCATCCAAAGATCATCGACAATTCGAACAGCTCGCATCCTCAGAACTCAAGTAGATTGAGCTTTTATTTGAGGCCTCTGCGCAGATAATTAAACCAGTTGTTCTATAACAACTGCAAGACGTTGTCTTTCAAATGACTCCCAAATTGGATTTTGAAGGGGATTTCGGCGCCAATACCTTCGGAAATGAAATTGTCGCACTATGACAGGCCCGAATGCCCACTGATTGAACCAAACTAAGATCTCTCTCTCTTCTCTTTTTCTTCTCGACTTAAGAGACAATTTGTTCCATTTTGCAAGTTCCAAAATTTTTATAGCGATTCTATTAACATTTCTTCTGTCTAGTTGGAATATAAAGGCTTATTCTCAACGGTATTTACCATTGCTAAGAATGAAGGACCACTGAAGCTGTTTAGCGGCCTGATGCCAATGTGTCAACGTCACGTCATCTACGCAGGGTCTCGGTTACTATTTTACGAGCGCTTACGAAAGTTGCTCACGGATGAAAAGGGACACATGGGACTACCAAGGACAATTTTATGTAAGACCACGATTCTATTAGTTAATAACTATAATAATTATCTTGATATTGAGTGTAATTCTTCTATCAGTTTTCTTCGGAAGTAATTAAAACTAAATTATTAATAATATAATATTTCCTCATATGTACATAGTTTAGCCGCGAATTACAGTTTCTTGGAACAAGTATCTTTGCCTTATTTGGTTGTAAAATTGGTACTACATTTGCTTCCATAAATTTGCCTTGTCTAAATACATTACATGAATTAAACTATGTGCCATACAGAGAAAAATCAATTAGATGAAATGTGGCATTTAGGTATGAAATGAACGATACGTAACAATATCACGAATTATAATTTGTTTTTATAACCGTCAATAAGCGGTATTCTTTTATTGCCTTTTTTACTTTTGACTCCTGTGTACCGGCTGTCGATATAGCTACAAACAGGAGTTGGTTAATAAACAAGCTATATTATCATAAGGGTACCTACGACAGGTTTTTATGGATTCATATGGATACTCAGGTTAAGTCGTCAGATTAGGACTGGTGAACATTTTCCAAATACTTAATGTTGCCCAGGTGGCGCAACGTGTGGGGCAATGGCGCAGCTGATCTCTTCGCCAGCCGACATCGTCAAAGTGCAGATGCAAGCTGAAGGACGGCGTGTACTACAGGGCTTGCAGCCTCGCTTCAAGTCCAGTATTGAAGGATACCAGAGAATTTATCGAGAAAGCGGCGTTCTAGGATTTTGGAGAGGTAAAGCTGTAATAAATTATCTTCTGTACATATTTTTAAAGTAAGTATTCACATAATTGCCATGTTGCTCAAACGACATAACATATACAGATGGAAGCGCTTTTGGGATGTTGACGAGTTAAGATTGGTTTGGTTCATATGCCCGCTTTATATGATCTAGAAATACTAATATTGCAAACAAGTAAAGTGAGGATTCAAATCCCGGGTCAGGCCAATATAAAAAAACATTGAGCATTCTATGGTTTTTCTAAATTAATTATTAAGGAAGTTGGTGGTGATTTACATCCGCGTACGTCAGCAAGTACATAAAGTCTTTAGTCCTGCGCGAGATTTCTCGTCTGAAACTAGTGCACTGTACAGTACACACTGTAATATTTCCTGTGCAGATCGCTTGTCTCGGTTAAGATTGGTAACTGTGACTGAAATTCGGTCTAAATATATTAATACAAAATATTTAATTTTAAATTTTCGTATGAAATTGTAGGTGCTGTTCCAAATATGCAGCGAGCTGCTCTAATCAACGTTGGCGATCTAGCCGCATATGATTATGTCAAACGGTTTCTAAAGAAACATATCGAGGTACAAGAAGGAATACTACTTCACATAATAGCAGGATTTTCAGCTGGTTTAGTGGCTGCCACTTTGAGCACCCCCGCAGACGTCATCAAGACTCGCATAATGAATCAGCCTATAGGGCCAGATGGAAAGTAAGTTTTATTCTATTAGTCTTATTGAACGGCGCGATCGTTTGTAAGTATTAGGCTAGACGCGGCGAGCTGCAGTCATTGGATGGCCTGTTGTAAAATTGGCCGCTTATGAAACATCCACTGTGTTGTTCAATCAATTTTGGCGCGCATTCGATTTTTTCGATTGTGACGTAAATTTAAAAGCATAGGCAAAGTAAAGGTAAAGTGCTCTGTGAGTAATAACTATCAGATTAATGCGTCAATAAAAAATTTTAAATCAATTCTTTTATCATTATTTTTCTTTAACGTTAGGTACTCCTCTTCTCTATCGCTTACCGAGAAAAGTATGGTACATTGATATAAAGTTAATCCCTTCGAGAAGGACAGGTTATTAATTTTTAGGTCTATGTTGCCTGTATTAGATCAAATACATAAGTTCAAGTACCATTAGCTATGTAAACTCGTTCGTAAGCAATGCTATCATTTGGATATCCATATCCGGATATGGATATGAAATTGCACACCGTATGTGTGGGTTTCTATAGTCTGTCATGAAATTGTGTATAAGCTAACATTATCTATAATATCAGCTCTGTATATAAACTGTCCCACTGCTGGACATGGGCCTTTTCTGAGTATGAGAAGGTTGAAGGCTGTAATTCTCCACGCTGGCAATCCGGGTTGGCAAACTTTGCACATCTTCTTTGTATTCCTCTACCATTAGAACAACAACTGTCGCTAGCTCTAACGGTGAAGTTAACTATTTAATATCTACGCACATAACTTCAAAAAGTCAGAGATTAGTGCCTTGGGATCGAACTCGAGACCTCTGCGTTGCAGTCCAAAAGTTTCCCATTAACCTATCGCTGCTTTTAAAACATAATCTAGATTATGGTCAATCAAAGCTAGAGGCATAAAAGTTTGCAGAGTTATTAATATATTTCTACTTATGCATTTGCAGGGGCACGCTGTACTCCGGTATGATAGACTGTTTTCGACAATCTGTGAAGAACGAAGGCTTTTTTGCTCTGTACAAGGGATTTATGCCAATATGGATTAGGCTAGGGCCATGGGCATTAGTTAATTGGATCGCTTTCGAGCGCATAATGATGATAATTGGAGGAAGAGCTTTTTAATAAATAATTAGATGATAAATAGCCCACGACAAAGCAAGCAAATAAAAACTATTGGATATTTAACTATTTAATTAGTTTATAAGCACTGACTTAAACGTAGAAGTTCGACAGGTGTAGCCTAAATGAGCCTATGTGTAGCCTAATGGTGTCTTATATCGAATTAGATTTATTAACACTAAAATAACATTTGCATAGGTTATATGTAGTTTAATACCTACTTAAGTCTGTTGCCAAAAACGAATTACAGAGGATGTGTTTATTTGTTGCTATAGAGTCAATTTTGAATAATACTTATTAATTAATTACACTGCACAACAAAATTGCAACTTTGTCTGATGAATGACTTTTATTACATGATGTTTACTAACTCGATGTCGCTGATTCTATATATACCCTAATTTTTTTTTGTAACAGCTCTTATTTACGAGTTGTAACTTCCACTAAAGCTGATAACTAGAACAATATTAAGTTTTCATAATATAATTTGATATGGCATCGTCAAGACGTGTTTGTGTGAATAATCTGAATCATTTTTGTTTCATTTGCGGAGAGTACCTATATAAACAATAATAAATAATAATAATAAGCTCAGATCTCTACCTTCAGCTTCAGCAAGGAAGTTAAATAAAAGAAAGATTTTTTCAACTTAAGAACTAAATAAAATAAGATAATCTTTAAATATAGGCACATACTGTGTTTTATTATAAAAGGACCATGTGTCATATTTTGTTAACTAAGTAGACCTGATAGAGAAATTTTAGTCACAGAATTGAAATTGTCATTAAGAGTTGGACTAATATCATGTAACATAACCCAATCATCACACATGCTGTTGTGCAGTGTTATGAATAACTACATAATAGGTACATATAACTCAAGCATAAAAAGGAATACCACGACTGTACTAAATTATATAAAGCACTAGATGTGTCCGCGGTTTCACTCACGCTTATGGTTACTGCGCCGCCCCCGTGGGTCGTAGCGTGATGTTATATAGCCTATAGCCATCCTTTTAGCACTTCTCACTCATAAAACCCTACTGTCCCCCCATCGAGGAGAGACGGACTCGACACAGAGGCTCTCGGACCTGGTGCTGATCGGATGGCGGGCAGGCCCACGAAGCTCACCACCCCCAGGTCAAACCTCAGGGTGGCTGGAGGTCACCACGCGCCCTCAGGCGCACGGTTCTGCGGTTGGGGAGAGGGTTTAAGCGCTCCCTCTCCCACTCCTCCACCTCCTTGATGGAAATCACTTCCTCACAAAAGGAGGCGACGGCGTTCCACGACTTGCGCCAGTCGGATTTGTCCAAGGCAACCAATCCGACTGCCGCGATCAACTCACGGCGCTGCGATGTTCAAGCGGGGCAATCCGTCAAAGTGTGCAGCGCCGTGTTCACAACAACGTCGCGGCAGTCGCCGCAGTGGTGACAACCGCAGTGGTCTCTTGCCGGCCTATACGACACAGGAACTGGGCAAAACAACCATGGCCAGTCATTAGCTGTGTCAGCCGGAAGGTGAGAGCGCCATGACGCCTCTCCAGCCACTCCTCAAACACGGGACTTACCGCTAATAGAACCTGTTGTTTGTATAACTAAAGAGAATTATCACTGAACTAGTTTGGCATTTTAGTACATATCGTATATTCATAATGTTGTAAATACATATGCCTGCATATAGGTACCTATATAGTTTGTGTAATGTATTAGTAACTAGATGTTCCCGCGGTTTCACCCGCGTTTATTGTTACTTCGCCGCCTCCGTGGGTCGTAGCGTGATGTTATATAGCCTATAGCCTTTCATCGAGGCTATCCAACACTAAAAGAATTTTTCAATTCGAACCAGTAGTTTCTGAGATTAGCTTGTTCAACCAAACAAATAAACTCTTCAGCTTTATAATATTAGTATAGATTGTAAAAGTTGTGATGTTATTTAATAAATTATTAAACTTGCTCTTGTTCCGTTATATTATCCTTTTAAGTGCTTATTTCCAGCCTACCATTTATAAACGTAGATCGCCGTATTTCTCTTAATGTTATTGCTTAATTAAAAAGATCCAGATAATGTCATAAGCAGCATCTATGATCACCCTATTATTGACCATATCGAAATAATATAGATACATACATACATACAAAATTTACTTTTGAATGTTATCATACCCTACAGTGACGGCATCGTTCGTATCGTATCGAGACGGCAACTTAAGACTGCGCCGAGCGAAATGTGTTACTTACTAATTACTCCGTGTAAAAAACTTAAAATACTTAATATTCACGCCTACAAAATTACGTAAATTTGCACGAATAATGCAAAAACGTAAGCTCGTGTTACGTGATTTTTAGATTATAACAGTAGAAATCTATCCTATTTCACAGCTTAAACGAAACATGAATAAATAGTTATATTACAATTTGTCCGTCCCAAATATTTAAGTTATTGGTTGACAATAAATATACTTACATATTTATCAAAAAAGCACTTCAAATCCTCCATACAATCTTACTATGGCAGCCGCGCCAATGCGCCAACGCTTCCAACCGCGTCTTACGCTCGGCGCAGTCTTAAACTGCTGCGTCATCCGAGACAATTATTTCCAACGATGTATACAAAAGGTAAGGATAACAAAGAAGGGTTTTAAGACCTAATACCTGTTTATAGTAAGTAGGTAATATGTATGGCAGAGACGCCTAAACGCGGACAAAATTCGTATATTATCTTCAGCTGAAGTGATTTACATTTTTTAATACAGTGTAGTACTAACATGTATTCAGTGCAAATGTTACGTGCACTTTGCCAAAGACAAACATACAAAGATACACAATAGCATAAGTGTCGTGATCATCGTCGTCTCCACCAGTTTTGTCCATTTGCCAGTACTGGTCAAGATATGACTTGGAAGTGCATACTATTTATGAATGGTAAAAAAGCAGCCTGAATCCAACAAAAAATTGTTAAAGCTTACAGACTGCAAATAGGTAGATAATAACTCGCTAGTCTCGCAAGTATTAACTTGAAGAAATGCCCCTGCGGTTAAGCCTTGCTTTCATATACATATATTAGATACCTACACAAATATTGCAGACTTTGACTAATTGCCTCGCAGATGTTTTTTGCTTGCTATCCCAAAATTGGCTTGAAGACATGTTATATGCTGAACTTTCATCTTTCATAATGTTCAACTTAAACCGCTTACTTTTCCTATACTGGTTCCTTTTCGCTTAATCTGTCAAATCTTTGAGTACCAACGGCGGTCGGATGTACCTAATTAAAAATCTGGACGCAGGTAATTTAATACGTTAACTCAATACCAACCTATAATAATATAGGCAACTTACCAAACTATTCTGTTGAATACATCCAGATTACCAGACACCAAAGTGATAAACTTACACCACACCATATTTACCTAGTCAAAAATAATTAATAACTTCATATAGTTTTATCCGTTATTAATGCATGTATCACGTGTTTACACTAAACTCATGCCATTGTTGATGTTTATTATTTATGACATGTTTCATAGAAAAGTTTTATAATGACAATTATTATATAAAGTTGGTAATGCCGAAGCGAGAATGTTACCTCGCCGCTGGCCGCATCAATATCAACAATCTAGACTAGCACTCCCGTCACGGTAATGTTATCTATCAGTATTCTTTTCGTACATTTCAGTCAAATAAAAAAGCGCATATCGTTTTCGGCCTCAAATATATAAGGTTACTTTTTTATTAAATCTACTAATTAAAAAACATAATATGATTTTTATTGACCATTTCCTATTTCATTCACTACAAACTACATTTAAAAAAAAAATATAGTATTTACATTCACTAAACTGGAATGAAACTCAAATAGGTTGATGAAATTAAAGTACTATAGGTGGGCAGCCCTCTCGCGTATTCGCGGACCGCGCGGCTATAGGTAATTATTTCAAGGACAGAGCCGAGTTACAATACTGTTAAATAACATTACCGTGCTTCCGTGCTTTGATTTATGAACTATTTTCTGTATAGATACTATACTATGTTTCAACACGCCACACGAGGGAAACCACAATAGGAGTTAGTAGGTACATAGCCGATCTAACTTGGATATCTACATATTATTGAAAAATAATTGACAACATTATCAACAATAGCACGCACACGTTTAATGCCATCACCAGCCAGTGTTACTAAAAACAGCTGTTCAGTAGTGCGAGTTTAATTTATGAAGCTTTACGAAATAGGCTTGAACCTGCAAAGGCGACGATATTACTTTTTAATAAGATGCACAATTTTGTCTTTACATACTAAATATACTTATTACGATTCCGCACCTATACGAAGTTTCTTAAAAATACTTAAGATCCACATCCGCATTCACATCCGCGGATGCCTTCAAATATCCGTATCCGAATTCGCATCCGCGGAAGTCAAAAAATCTGCATCCGCAATTTCACTGGTATGTTTTTTGTTATTAACCGCCCCATCACAGTTTACACTTACCCCGCTACTATGATGACCTCGGAGTGATAGGTATGTCATCTTATTATAAACTAGAAAATAACTTTTCTGTGTAGACTATTTATTTGTCAATACAAATAAATAGTTTAAGTACGGGTTACTATTTATAAATATATAAAAAAGAAACAGGTGTGCCATGTACTTTCCGTTGTTAAAACCGAATCATAAAGGTGTGCAAGGTAAACCAGATCCTTAAATACTGCCATAGGTTTTAATTTTTTATGTGAAATGTGAATAATTTATATGTTATAGGTTTGCAAGTTTTAATATTTCATACTGTTATGATAAATTCTTATTTTCTATGCATTTTCACTAATCATAATCACTAATAATTATCTGATCTGCTTATAATATATACTAATACTTACTACGTTCGCAAGGGCACGCTGTACTCCGGCATGATAGACTGCTTTTAGCAAGCTGCGAAGAACGAAGGCTTTTTTGCTCTGTATAAGGGATTTATGCCAATATGGATTAGTCTAGGTCTAGGACCATGGGCATTAGTTAATTGGATAACGAGCAAAATATCTTTATTAGCCAACAGGACTTGACCCACACTAAAATTATAAATTCGTCTGATATTTTTCGTACTTTTTGATCACATTGTACTTGTAGTCGTAACACGAAGTAGACGAAAACAGAAGCTTTTGAGCGTATAATTATGCTGACAGGCGGCAAATCATTTTACTTAAATAATTTATTAAATTATATAATATTTTTTTTAACTATTATACCTTAACCTGTTACCTGATTCCGACTTGACGTAGTCGACTTCTGGGACACCCTGATAAAAAGTGTACTTTCTGTTCTCTAAGATAAATTATCTACATAGATGCACATTATAGGGATAGATACACATTCCGCTTTCATCTAAATGTTGATTATTATGTTAAAATGAAGATAATATACGAACTGAATAATAAATAAACTCATATAAATTTATTAAAATTTACAACTACAACTATTACATTAACTATTTAAATAGAACAATTAGTGTTCCGGCAGGTGATATATACAGGATGATTTTGAAATCGTGTAATTCCTTTTGACCACGCATTCTATTGGTGATATAGAATAACCCTGACCATATTTTTTCTTAATTAGATTAATGGTTTCGGCAAAATTAGAGTACAGATTTTTTTCATGAAATGATTTCAAATAGTCATATTTTAACCACCTGACACAATCTTAATATTTTACTAATTTAAAAATAATAACATAACAATAACTGATGTCGTAAATAATAAGGGGCAATAAAAAGGACCGCCCGTTATTATTTACGACATTAATTATTAATATGATTTTTTATTTTAATTAGTAAAAAATTAAAATTGCCTCGGTTGGTTAACATATGACTATCTGACACCATTTCACGAAAAAACCGAATAATAATTAAAAAAAAAAAAATCTAATTAAATAAAAATATGGTCAGGGTTATTCTATATCACCAGTAGAATGCGTGGTTAAAAGGAATTACACGATTTCAAAATCACCCTGTATAGTCATAATACTGACAATTATCTAATTGGCATTTAACTGTAATTAATTTTACATAGCTCGTCGTTATTATAGTTACGACTTAGTAACTGAAACATCTTAACAGCTTCTGAAAATAAATTTGACGAGGTAATTTATTTTAGTTATGCCTTAATAAAGCCTTAAATAGTTATGCTAGGCCACATAATAACATTTTACATTGTTAGGTATATTATAATTTAATATTATTGAAAAAAGTAGGCGACTCTGCGGGATTGAATGCGATTACTGTGCCTTTCTCGGGTTCGATGCCCGAGTCGAGGTGTTATTGTCAAAACTGTTTAGGCATAAGATAAGATTTTTATTTGCCAAAAATATAAACAGAGGTAAGGTGTGTAAGGAAACACAATAGACAGGCATGGGAATCAATTTGACTAAACATTCGGCTGAATATTAATATTTGTTAAAACCTAGATACAAAACATTGCAAGCATTTTATACTTAGAATAGATAGCGTGTTAATTTTATGTTATTTAATAAAATATTTTAATTGTTTACATAAAGTCTTTCTTTTCAACCATACATAGGTACCAGAAGGCTATCAACATTTTATTAAATAAATATTTTTGCAAGCTTTTTTTGTAGGCACTGCAAAAAGCTGTGGCGTCTGTGCCTCCTAAAATAAACCAGTCCAGCATTCTTATCAGCTATACCTATGTATTATAATGTAAGCTCTGTTGCTGTGCCGGGAACTGGCGTTTTGCTCATTATGAGAAGGTTTAGGTTGTAGTCCACTATGCTAGTCCGGGGTTGATCGGTAGACAAACATCACATATCTTCTAGAATATTATGAAGAACTCTCAGGTTGTAGGTTTCGTCACGAAATAGCGAACGATAATCTATAAATTCAGCTTCAGCTTCTGTATGCTTTTGTTCGCCAAACGAGCAAAATAGTCGATGATTGGCTTAAAATTTGCAGTGAATGACACATATAAAATATCACACAGATCCACAGCGAACCGGGCTAGGTAATTATAAAAATACACACATTTATCTTCGTATCGTCAATGGGGCATGTCATGGAATCGATCTCGAGACCTCTGCGTAGCTTGTTCAACGGTCTCGCCAATTATCAATATATTCCAAAATCTTTGAATATTTTAAGTTTGAAGATTTTCGTCATCAAATCTTCAAATATTTATCTTAAATCTAAAGATTTTAGATTATACGTATCATATGTAACGGGAATTACCGCTATTATAATTATATGTAATTTATAGCATATAGTATTTTATAGAACCGATTGTAGGTCAGACTGACTATTATTTACGAACATGTACTTTGAGATGTCCTATGCCTATTACAATATAGCCGTAAATAATATAAAAGGCTCTACAATTACCAAAACGGATGATCACGTTAATGCCATGTAATATATCTGTAGCTAAGAGGTAAAATATAATAAGTCCACTTTTAAGGACTGATTTTTGTATACTACTTTCTACAGTGCACATTTAGGATCCAAATTCGTAAAACACTCGTTCAAAAATAGGTGTTTCCATTATTTACCTCTCACCCACAGATATTATATTCATCATGCAATAGCTAAGTATAAAGCTATAGCTAGGCCGTGATATTATTTTTACTATGGAGTTTACTTAGGAACTTATTAATTCTATGGTTAGTTGCAGTGTTTTGCCGCGACAATTGAACGATTGTTATAGCTGGCGCCTCGAAAGCGTTTACAACTAATAACAACAAACTATAGTATATAAGAAATTTGTTTGTTCCAATACAATATCCACTTACACAAATGAAACTAAAAATATATAATATTAAATTTATTAGTAAAAAATATTATACATCTTCCACAATATTGGAGAATCATAACTTAAATTATTTAAATATTTGATTATTATAGATTATAGCACTTCCGATTTATTGAAACTTGCCTTTATGCACTTAGTCGTCACTAGTATAGCTATATAAGCACAATTGATGGGCACGGAGTATCGGATCTGTCAACATGACCGCCGGTGCGACCGGCGGCGACGTACGCGGTACGCACGTGGTACATACTGAGTGTACGAGTTGCGGAGCCGTACACACTTATACTATAATTACACACAGTTTAAATGCTTCGATGAAAGGGAAATATAGTAAAACATGCACGGTCAACTTCTTGCGTGTAACGATCGGCCCTGACTCGACATCCTCAGTTACTATTATATCAATTATGTTTCCATAAATATAGTAATTTTGGATACAATACAATAACAAAAATAAATATCTACATTGGATCAACGATCACTCAAATTTTTTATTAATTTCAAGTCTTGACTAAATGTTAAACGCTAACTAAGTACAATGACACTGCCGTTCGCCGAGTGCCACGGTGTTATCCAGATCGATCTATCTATCGACTATTGGTTCACGTTTACTAACAATCTATATCCAAATCTGCAGAAACCATATACATATGTATCCAGGCAGTACACTTAAGTGCCATTCACACGGGGGCAAGTTTCTTGAAATAAGTGTTTTATGCTATTCCTGTTTTATTCGCTCAGTAAGACAAATATAGCGCTATAATTGCTTCGAGTAACTGGTCTCGAGTAAATTGGCCTTTACATATCAAGTTAATGACTGCTACCAACAGTGTTCTGGCTTAGAACTGTATAAGTTGGCATGAACTACATACATGCTTCCTGCAGGTTTACCATTAGATTGTATGTGAACGTTGGCCATACAGCGGTAGCTACTACCAGACCGCCTAGTCGCCTTACTATTTATTAAATTGAATTACTTTACGTTAAACATTTTAGACATTCACATTTCCATTTATTACGACTGGTAAATGGTAAAATACGTACAGGTAACGAATTTGCGTCAAACTAACACGTCAAAAGCTATCCAAAGCGCGCGCTGTTACAACATATAATATCGTTATATAAAATACATCGCTCAATATATTCAATAAACCATTGTTTCATATAAACTCGTCGATATATAAAATAATTCCCGAGTGATATAACATTCGTGGCATTGTAAATTGTGCGTAACACAAACCGTTCCTAAGTCTAACGAGAGCTAAGCTTTTGGGAGACACTAGTATATTCTACATGATTACTGTACCAGATTATACAATGTTGTATACCGATTATAAAAAATCGAAATACATGTAAACCGAACTTAAAATTAGCACTTAACTAACGTATAAATGGTAAATATTTTAATAATGAGCATTAAAGACTAATACAGGGATAAATAATGGTCATAATATTTTAAAAATCACATCAAATAAGAAAATCTATACATATACTTGAGGGGAGTGGTCAGCGTTACGCTGAGTTGATCCCTTTCACCTTTAATTTTATTACTAAACGTATATTTCAAAAAAACTACAAATAACATTCTGGCACGTTTTCGAGGATAAAATATTTACTCTCATCCAGCGCTTGTCACAATAATTATAAAATGAGAGAACAATAAATTCGTCACAGAACAATGAATACGATGAACACGACACAAACTTTTGTACTACCAAATTACATCTTACAGTATTGCAAAAATCAAGGCAGTTTCAACACACGAGTAAAATGGACAGATATACGATTACGATCCGCGATTACTGTTACAAAATATTATATTAAAACCATCGTAATCAAACAGCTGTAGGACACTAAGCACCATATACTCGTCAAAACATTATATCAAACCAAACATCGTCATGACATCGGTGACACTCCTTAGATAATTCTATTCAATAACTCTCGAGACAATCTAAAACCGCGTGAAATCGCTAATACGATACGACATGCACTAGTAAAACCAAGAAAACTATAACGTTTTCATGCGATAGCTTTACTTATATTACTTGAATTTCGATGTAAATGTTTAGCGCGAGTTATTGATATGATGATAGGTACGCTAACGCTAAGGTGTGATCAAGGTCCGCCGGAGCTCGGGCGCGGGCGGCGGCGGGCGGCGGCGGGCGGCGGCGTGCGGGGCGAGGGGCGAGGGGGCGAGGGGGCGAGGGGCGAGGGGCGCGCGGGGACTACGAGTGGTACGCGGTCACGTACGACGCGGGGAACAGGCCGCGGCGGTGCGCGATCTCACCCTGCGCACAGACGGGAACAACAGTTATTACACAGGCTCATACACATGTATCAACTAATGTAGTTATTGTTCGATGAACCAACCGACCAACGCAGACATGGTCAGTTATGAGAGGTACGTTCATAATCTCCTAGTTTAATTGTGTAGTTAGTTGGTGTGTCTCTAGAGGGATTTATGGCAGCGTGTCAGACAGCGATCTCGAAAGACGCTTGGAAAGCTCCTAGCCAAAGGTTCATGCTTGCGTGGTTCTCTCTCTCTCTATTGTCAGAAGATAGGCTTTTGTGGATATATCGAATGGAGAATATTAGGCTCCATTTATTTGTAATACTATAGCAATAATTCAAAGAAAACTATAGCGTGATCAGGAATGACAATTAGACTGAATCTATTTCCATCCTGGACAAGACTTGAAGTACTTGAATTCTGAAAGTTTTGCATACGACATACTCAGTAAAGGACCCATGGGGTTATTTGAAGTAAAGAAAAAAGTAAAGCTTACCTGCCACCAGTGCTGATCGGAGCGGTCGGTGACTGTAATAACGTCACCACGTCTGAATTCCAACTCACCAGCTTCTTGTGGCGTGAAATCGTACAACGCCTGAACCAGCATCTGCAACGCCAATCACATTTGGTGAATATTTAACATGCTTAAATCATTGGTCATCATCATCATCAATCATATACACTACATTTTCAAATAATTACTAAATATTGACAACCCAGCAAACCCAGTACTTAATTGAAAATAACTAAAGTATATGGGTACCCTTCTCACACTAAGGAAAGGCCAGTGCCCAGCAGTGTGACAGTATATATCAGTGGCAAACCACATTGCTCGTCCTAATGGAGGAACATCTTTACAATTCGTACAGGGGTTACAGGTCATCATAAAAACATTCGCTTAAATGAGAAATATCTATATTCATACTTATTTAGTTAAAACAGTGGAACATAAAAGAAAAAAAAGAAGACGCAAATAAAATGAGGTAATTAATTATTATATATGGTTATAATTATTGATCACTTGGCCAACGCCGGGCCTCCGCATGCTACACACAATGTCTTTCCACTCTCTTATCCGGCTCTTGAAGGTTTAATACGTCACAATGCACCTTCTAATTAAAAGGGTTGCCATATTACCTGTAAATATAGTAGATATTACTAAGTCCTAATTTAAATATGTTTCAAACATATTGTTATTACTTCAAGACCTTGCATACATTAACGGTCTTATTCATAAATTTTACTAAAAGTTTATAATGTTGATATAAGAAATATTCTAAAGAGTACTGTTCTGTATAATTCATAGTAATGCTCAGACAGATATGAAGATGCCGTAGGTGATAAAGGTTTAGAGAATTTTATGAATAATAATTTTTACGAAACGTTTATAAGACTATCAACTAATTTAACTACTAAATGTCTATGCCTTTATGTAAGATGTTTTGATGAATAAGACCGTTAGTTGAAAAATTAATTTCACTTGCTAGATAGCAAATAATAATAACTTTATAGCTTTTTTTGTAAAGGATTAACTTCTATTTGGTAGTGTTAATGTTGTTTTGTAAATTTTGTTTCCTCTTAATACTCAAACATTGAAAGGCATGATGCATTCCAATGTTTGAGGATTGCAAGCAACGGTATGATGTAATAATGTCAAATAATAATTTATCTAATTTAATAATATTTTTACCCAAATAAAATATAATACTTTTACCTAGAAAATATGTTAATATAATTCTTGAAAAATATTTTAGACAAAAGTCTGGATGTCTGATATATGTACATGAGGATTATAAAATAATGTATACGGTTATTTCAGATAAAATACATAGGCAATATATAATAGTAATAAAATTGCGATGAAGTAGTCAGCACAGGAAATGTGTTGCTTTCAAACAATCAAAATATAAATAATCATTATATATTATACTAGTTTTCCCCGCGGTTTCACCCGCGTAAGTCCCGTTCCCGTGGGAATATCGGGATAAAAAGTAGCCTATGTGTGAATCCAGGTCTCCAGCTATCTACATACAAGTAACAATAGTAAAGTTTCATCGCAATCGGTCTAGTAGTTTCTGCGTGAAAGAGTAACAAACATACATACATACATTCGTCAATATTAGTAGGAAGTAGGATTAAATAGGTACTAGGTTTGGCAACCCCAAATAAAAGAACTATTAGGAAGGATGCAAAGTGCATGTTTAACAGTGTTGAATAAAACATTACATGTCATCATATTAAAATCAGTTTTATATAATATTGTCTTCTGTTTACGCGAATGTTATTCATTGAAATTAAACTACTATATACGGATTTTATCGCGTTGTTTATTTATCACTGTATTACAAAATTTTGAAAATATTACACTACTACAGTTTTATAATTGATAACACAATAATTTTATTAATTCCGTATCAAAATTCTAAAAACGGTGCTGCTTTGTCAATCTTTAAAGTATCATGCAGCCCCAAATATGACCCGGCTTATGTAAAAAGGAATTCGACATGTCTTAACATTTTGTTTTACATAACGAGGTTAGGTTGGAGTTCATGACTAAACGGTTACAGGATTGATAGCGTTCTAATATCATAATAATATTAGGGGTTAAAGTATGAAATAGCCGATTTGTACTGAAAAATTGAAACTCGTTTTTTTTTTAAGATGTACCATATTTTATTTAATCGATATATTTACCCTCATTATCTATACATTGCTGCCATCTAAACGAAAGTTAATTTATGCCTTAACGATAGAACTCCGGGTATCTAGATCGACAAACTGTATAAAAGCATTTTGTACCGCCTCCTGGGAAGACAATTTTTATCACGTAGAAAATTGTCCAAATGACGCAAAAAATGTTAATTCGTTGGAGCAAGGTCTGGCGAGTACGGAGGATGACGCATGGTTTGTAACTGCAGCTCCTGTAGAGTTACAACGATTTTTCGTGCAGTATGAGGTCTTGCGTTATCATGGAGAAATAATCGTGAAGATCGATTCACAAGTCGGAATTGTTTCACTGCCAGTTTCGCCATCATTGTTCGAAGTTCGGCACAGCACACTGAGAAAGCTATAATGAATTACACCATGAAGAGACCACCAAACAGTTACCATTACCTTTTTATTGGTAAACTTTGCTTTAGGGCAATGTTGCGGCGTTTGACCTGGGGTCAGCCATTGCATTTTTCGCTTACGGTTATCGTAAAGAATCCACTTTTCTTCACATGTCACAATGCGATCCAATATTCCTTCATTTCTATACCGATTCGACAAGGCAATACAAGTTTCAAGACATTTCTTTCTGCAGATCAGTCAAATCATGAGGCACCCATTTTTCATATTTTTTTATCTTATTGATTTGATGCAATTGAGCCAATATTGTAGGTAGGGTAACGTTAAACCATGCTGCTAATTCCTAGGTAGTTTGACTCGGAGGATCGGCTTCCAACATCTTCAATTCAGCGTTATTCACTTATATGGGCGGTCTTCCATGTGGTTCGTTCTTCAAGTCAAAGTTTCCATCACGAAAGCGTTTAAACCAAAAACGCACGGTGCGTTCATTAGCAGTCACCTCTCCAAACGCAGCGTTGATATTGCAAGCCGTTTCTGCCGCTTTAGTTCTGCGTCGGAACTCGTATTCAAGAATGACTCGGATTTTCGAAGTATCCATCCTTTCCCGTCTAAACTGAATAAAAATACAATTGAAGTAGAAAATCGAATGTTGCACCTTTTTTAAAAGAAGAATCTTATAGCTATCATGTGAAAAAAGTTTCACTCGAAAATCTCACACCATGAAGGTTTTATGTCAATTCATAGAATCTATTACTATACAACGGCAACTTCATACTTTAACCCCTATTATATTACTTTATATTGCTAATGAGATAATTATAAACTTTAAAATAAATTACGTAAATTATAAAATTGAGAATAAGATGCGAATAAATCCTTTGGAGCACCATATCGAACTCCTCTAAGATCAGTCTATTTTTCACAACTACAGTTTTAGTATAAGTAGGTACATGTTACTTAGTAACAAAACGCATAGTTACACATATGTAATTCAATATCCCTATTGTAACAAATTTCAGTGAAAATATCAATAGCGTCACTTATGTCGGAAATGAACCAGGTAATGTTAGTAACTTGTATGATATAGGCTGATTTTCCTTACCAATAAAGCTCGTTACCTAATACCCGAGTCCTCTTTAGATTTATTTTTATTTGTCTGATTATTGTCTACTTAACTACTAGTATGTTTATTTTTTTATTATTGATGTCATAATGACTACTGCCTGATGGTAAGCAGTTGTGTAGTCCACGAGCACAGCCCTCCACACCACGTCCTCACGTCTAGTGGTGATAAGGTCTCAACTTTGATGGCCTAAGGTGTTTTATCACGCTCCACTTGAAAGACCCAGGATCAAAGGAGGAAGGAAACACGTGGTAACATCAATAGCCGCAAAGACGACTTAATTAAATTTTGAAAATATGTAGCTATGTTTTAAATACCTTCAATACATCGCTCATTTCTTTAAATGTTTATAATAAGTGAAATTAATTTAAAGTGGGTTAATTGTCTTTAAAAATGACGTTATAATATAATAATATAATATTCTACTACATACACACAACACCATCCAGCCCAAACTAAGCAGAGCTTGTACTATGGGTACTAGACAATGGATAAACATACATATATACTTTTTTTTTTTTTGTAAATACATACATATTATACATAGAAACACCCAGACCAAGACAAACATCCATGTTCATGCACACAAATATTTGTCTTGTGCGGGAATCGAACCCGCGACCTCAGGCGTGGCAGTCGGTTACACTAACCACTACGCCATCGAGGCCGACAATATGAGTTATGCAATACAGAGGGTCTCGCTCGGGTTCAAACCCACGTCGCGCACCTCTGACTTTCAGAAGTTATATGACTTTTCGAAATTATGTGCGTACTGATTGACAATTACCGCCTGCTCCATGCCTCGGAGAGCACTTTAAGCCGTCGGTCCCGGCTGCCATGAACATCTATGGCAGTCGTTATTAGGCAGTTAGTGCCCTATAATATCCTGACACTGGTCTAGCCTTAGCGTATCGTTAGCCTTCGGGTTGCGGAGATCAGGTGACAGCCGCTCCGTGTAAAAACTGATATCCAGTCAAATCCGGTTTGACTAGAAAAGCCGACTCCAAGTGACTTGAGAATAATAAATGCTAGGGAGAAGATACATGTTCTTTAGGCACATTGTCTTTTAAGTTAGACTTATGAGTAAATTTTCATTCGACTGTTGACAATTCCAACTTGTGATTACATAAGACCGTCAAAATACATGTCCGATTAGATGAACGTTGTTCGCAAGAGAATAAAGCCATTAGCTTAACGAAGTGGGTACACATCGACGTTAGGTGCCAATTACGAAAATTAATTAAAATCATTCAATTAACTAAGTGTTGCAGTAAATTAGCGCTCGGTGTTAACAACTAAGTTACCTAATATTTTAGACATAGCGTCTAAAATATAACACCGAGCGCTAATTTAAGTACGTATTATATATACATATTATATCTTATATTATCTGAAGTATTTCTGACATTGTTTTTCCGTCAGTGATGAGTCGTTATATTCATTAATTTCATCAATATCCTCATATTTTTACAATTTACCCAATATTGCATACTCATTTCTCCGAGTTGACGCTAAATAACTAATACGTATATGTTTCCCATTGAATAATTTTTCTGTATTTCCCTTTTAAATTGTGGATTTGAATTAAATTTTGATGTTGCAATAAAATTGTAACTCAACTTGCCAAAAGCCCTTTGGCAAGTTTTGGCTAATGTAGTACGTAACCAAGAAGACATTTTACCATCGGCCAGCACGGAAGATTTTTAGATAAAGGATGTCTAAACAGAAACTAGCAATAGTTCATACCCGACCGCATGGATATCTTTTAAAAATCAAGTACACCATGAAAATGCCCTAACCATCTAAATCAAAATTGTTTAAGACTTCTCTGTCTATACAATTTTCAACACGCCGACCAACGACAGATTGTCAAAATGTCGTATTAACCATTTTTGATATAACCAACTCGGTTAATGAATATGCGCTTATTCCCTGACACAGTTTTATATTTTTGATGTGATTTGCATAATTAATATGCAAATTTTAATTCATGTTTGTATCCCATACAACACAGTTAATTAACATCATACATTTTACACGTAACATCGTAATTTAGACCTAATTCTAATATTTCACGGGAAAATGTAGAATGGATTTTAATGATTTCATAATAATCCATTTTCCATTTACGACACCAAAATTAAATAATTTCTACATGCTTTTGACGTCAGTGTAAGTAAATGCTGCCACGATGATACATCATATTGCGTTATGACGCAAATTGTATATCTTTCCTTAAATAACAATCAAAGTAGGTACAGCGAAGAAATAGTAATAGGAAAAGAAAAAGGATTTATGCAATAGTTATACGGGTTCGTATTAAGAAGGCACACTAATAACATTGGCATCGTCGATCTGTGTTTGACACATCTGAGAGCTGTGGCGTTTAACATATCCACGTACATCTTATTTTCTTATTTTGATAGTTTTACAACATTTATTCAATATTCAGAATATTTACCGTTCGTCGTGTCCAGGTTAGGCCTGTAAAATGTTTGTGATACTAGGCATGGGCGTAACCAACAATATGGTCGTGGGGGATCAATTGCGCGAGTTCTCTCGAAAGGTCTTTAAATTATTGTAATGTAACCCCCCGGAACCAAATTCTGGAGACGCCCACGTATAGCAATAGAACAATTTACATTAATTTGATAATTCAAATACTGGAAGATACTTTTGATAAAAATACTCCACTACACAAACGTGTTGTAGAAGCAGGGTTGAGAATTATCAAAATAAATGTTGCCTGTAAATTATTGTGATAATTGTTTGATACTATGTACTCACTGATTATTTTTCGCCTAACTTTAACATAGATCATTGTGCTCAATGGTCTTTAAAGCTTCATAACTCATTTTGATGTGAAAAATATTTATGTCGTATTATAAAAATGAACAAATGTCTATTCGAACCCTGCGTAGAAAGAAGTATTTTTATCTTTTATGTTTTCCATTGACATCAAACTACAACATACAAACGTATACAATGCACATAATAAAACACAAAAGCTTTTACTGCCCTTCAAGGTAACGATGTTCCCATCAGTCTGTAGTTCGAAACACCAAATAATTTTTGCACTTGCCTCATTTGCACCCAACTCCTAAAACTTATACAACCAAATACTCAGTTGTATGAGTCACAATAACGTGGTTGGTAATCATTCAATGAAATGCAATGGCCCGTTAACTCGCCGTGGGAAAACTTCAGGACGCAATTGTGGTGTACATTATCTTCATTTATGCACACGCATGTAATTTAAATGTACGAGCGGTGTCATAAAAATCGGTAGTGGATTCTGTCAAGTACTATAAGCTACGCCTAGCTGTAAGACGTAACTATGCCTAAGGAATATTCCTTTGACAGGGAATCAATAAAGCGAGCAAATAAAACGTAGGCTCAGAGTTATACGGAGCTCGATAGCAATCGACGAATATTATCTGTATAAATTTATTGTGTGGTTTCTGGATGAACAGATTTTACTGTTTTAGTGTACACGAGTAATTATGCATGGAGATTAGATGTTAAATAAAATAATCAAATGAATAGATTTGCACTCAAATTTTAAATATCTAAATGGTTTACTAATAAAATTTAGATTTATTTATGCACCTCTAAGGTGGCAAACAAGCCTGCAAAGCGTTTGTAGTATTTTATGAATGTGACGACATAATGCCCCTGCTGGGAACACAAATCCAGCTTAAAATTCTTCAAATAAGCTCGGCAAAAATATAACTAAATGTGGTTTGGTTGCTTATCTTTTGAGGTGTTCTGTTTCAATGGGGATGTTACAGACTCGAGCTGATTTTCCACTAAGTCTTAAATCCCTAATAACTTCTCATCACGATGTACGCTCTTAACCCAATGTTTAAAAACTCCGCACAGAGTTGAAAATCACTTACACATGTTCGAGCTTGGAAGACCTCATACATATTATAATGTCGTCGAGCTGGGACGCTCGCGTGAACATCTCCATATATAATTACTCTGAATTACTAGGAATTAACTGAGTATACTTAAAACTGCGCACAAACCTAGCGGCATTATTAGAGAGTGTAATTTACCACAATTGTCTTACGATGACCGACAATTGATAGATTACATTTTTCTAGAAAACGGGGATTATTAAGTTACAACAACACACGACATTATTTGTTCTGTAATAGAACAAAAAGGATATTATACTAGAAAAATATCTTACTGCACAAAAAATATATTATTAGTTGGAGGCAGTATACTCGTAATCAAAGATTATAGTTCTCAATTCTGACCGGGTTATTTTCGTTGTATCAGGGTCACAGCGACCGCGTATTCACATAGACAGTCCAGTTTCACGTAAATGTATTGAACGAGTATAAATCGTGCTAATGGAAACGGGACGAAAGAGTTTTCCTCATACAACTAACTAACATTTCTCTCAACTATTTCATCATATAATACGGTAACACTTGCTCGACGAATCGTTGGAATTATTTAGTCTTTTAAAAACCGGCACGTTCGCTGAGTTAGGTTCTAACGCCTTATATTAAATCGACATGTGTTTATAAATATGTAAATGAAAAACACTTAGCATTACTATTTGTGTGCATTCTGAAACACGTACACCATGCAAAAATAGAACATATGAACAGATACTACAGATAGCTGACCGAAAACATATTTTTACTCTATTGATGATGCCCTAAACTGTTGAAAAAGCAAAACATTCCATTTATAAATCTGTTACATATAGACACCAGTATTCAACACTCGAGTTGAACACACAGGATAACAAGATATATTCAATGCAAAATTTTAAACTTTTGTATGCTTTTTCCTCAACGGTTATGAATACGGGTGTTAGTCACCTAGTTGCCGGAGTCAGTAAAGAATGGGTACTAATATCTATCTGATAATATCTTTTCCCAAGCCATTACACAAGTTTCTTGCGCAATACCCTAGACACGGGTACACAGTACCTAATGCCACAGCCCAAAATACCAACAGTTTGTACTATGTCGTATTAAATTCTCTTTTTACCGCACTCGTAAACACGCAATATGTATGACGCGTTAAACGGCTGATCTTGCGTTTGTCATGGCTATTGAACCGTTTTATTGTATGTGACAACTAATTTTATATTTTATAGTTCATTAAATAAGCGTATTGGTAATCATCTCAAGGGGAAAATCGGAATTATAAAGAGCAAAAATGTATGTTGGGCCGTATACATTGTTATACGTGCAGTAGGTACAGGCGCGGCGGTGTGCCGGGCAAACACTATCAAAACATAATGTACATGCAATTTAGCTTGTCTATAATTCATTTATTTTAAATAATCTATTCAGAATAAATGAAGTGTCAAAAGAAGCAGGTATAGGAAATATTGGCTTACCTCTTCAGGCACCACATCTCTGAGCTTGACATCTTGAAGGCGGCTAACTGATGCAGTGCGGTGGTAATCCACCAGTTCGTTCAAAGAGTTGAACTTGACCACCCACAAGAAGAACTTGCTGGACGCATCCCGAAGCACCTTGAAGTGTTGTACGCCATCCGGACATCTGAGGACCGACATCGATAGTGTGAGAGTAATCCGACGGTTGATAAACCGACAAATATTTGTTTAAGTAATTGACTCGTCACTCGTCAGTGACGTTATGACAATAATTACTTGTAACAATGTAAATAGAATTGTTTATTTTGTAACAATATATCATCATGTCAGACGGTTCTAGCGAGTCAGTTTCTTATTAGATACGTACGGGTACCTACTCAGTCTATTATTATGTCTATATCATTCATTTAAGTAATGCTACTGTGGCAACCAACACGTGCGAGACTAGACAATAATCGTTCTTATGATGAGACAAAAACAATGATATGTAAATACAGCTTGATATATTATGTTTAAATTATAAATGTAATACTTTAGTTTTATAACATCTAACATTTACATCCATCTATTCTTCTCATTTCAAATCATTTATATAGTAACACTGCCTCCGTGGCGAACGGTAGGGAATGCGACTGCTGTGCATGAGGTCTCGGTTTCAATTCCCAATAGGTGAAGTATTATTGGGTTTTACTGTTATTAAATTTTCAGTAACAGCATAAGTTTGGAAGTGTGCCCGAAAGATGGCAATAAACTATTATTATTAGGTATAGGATCTTAAACCATAGTAGGTGAAATATAGGCGTCAGACTATGTACCTACGTGATGTATTCAAACAAAGTTTGTGTTTCTCAATCAATATGTGTATATTGATTGTATCGTAGGCCTCGATTTAATTCTCGGGGAAGTGTTCGGGTTTGAGGTTTTTAAGGCAAAAACATTGTAACAGAACGGAGCATGGAAATGGTTACTGATGAATGGCAAAAAGCTCATTGGCTATTACGTGACACTAAAACATATACACGAAATGTAGGCGCTTACTCCTACGAGGAAATTTGTAGTTCCTCGTATCGAGAAGCATAATATTTCTTATGTTGGTATTACATTCTAATCATAGACAGTTTTAGCTATGATACGTACTACTATCATCGGAAGTTAACTATTTCATAAAAGTAGGTTGGCGTTGTCCCCATTTATACGAATCGAGAAGCTGAATATTAAATACCACTAATTCTAGATAGTCGACTGTGATGTGGTGTTTTAACTATAATTGTATACATAATTTCTTAAAAATATTTATGTGGATACGTTATCAAACGGTAAGTTTCAACTCAAATGAGGCCAGTTTAAAATCTATAGCCCAAAACAGGTTTAAGCGCAATCTCCGTACCGCACTGATTCATACTATTTGACAGGGAACTGGTTTTAAATAGAGAAAACTTTATAAACATTATGAATGTTTTCTTACATTTATATATTTTTTACACGCGCCGTTTTTCTCAGCACTTTCTAGCTTGCATACTTTCATGCAGACAACAAAGTTTATAGCTTTTAGCGGTTTAAAAATATCTCATTGATTACACTAGATTTCTTTCACGCCTAGCAGCTAGACGAGGTAAACGATCGGTTCAATAACATAGGTCAAGGATAGCGTACCTACTCATATTAGTTCAACAATAAAACAGATATAGAACATAGTGTAAACAGTACATCACATTTCGCAATTCAGTTATTGGCGTCCCCAAATTCCAGATACCAATTCTTCGTACAACAAAATTAAGCTTACGCGGTTTCCAATGCATACTAAAATAGAAAATATGTAAGTAGCGTACGTCACATTAATCAAGTTGTCCATCGACCATCGTTATGGTAACAGCAGTGAGATAAATATGACTAATACATGCCAAGACAGATTCAACACAAAATAAACGTCGCCAAGTAAAGGCATGAGTCACGCGCACTCCCGAGGCGCGAACCTTATTTTTTTATTAACAACCAATTTAAACTGTAATGAAATTGTTTGTTCTGCGTCACCTCTATGCACCACTTAGTTATTGACTTATTGATTTGACAATAAGCTTTTAAGGAAACAACAGTCGAGTACCAACGCGGATAAGTATACGCTTATTTGGTAGCGTAGTTTCAACGTAGGAGTAACGAAGTAGGAAGCTGTCGTAAAGTAATTAAATATTACATCTTATTCATCTATGCTGAAAGCCAATTTTGAATCAAATATGATATATTTGGCGGATTTTAGATGAGACATTGCTAAATCGATATTTTATCTTAATCTGTAAGGCATCGGTCAACATATTCTTTTTTATGAATACCTACATATTTATTAATTTTTTTGGTTAAATTGACATATTGGTTTTGAGATATTACTGAGCTTATAATAGTCTATCTTTGATACAAATTTCCATAAATTCGTTAAGAATGACAACACAATTGATTTATCCACAAACGAATGGTCGAACTTTACCGCACCTACTGAATTCTTAATCTTTGTCTAATGTCGTTACTAGAAAGAGAAATATCGAGATAGCAATAATCTTGGGCAGCAACATAACATTATATGCATTAATAGTAAGTCTATGTATGTGTTTACTATACGTTTAGATTTAGATGAAATTTAGTACAAAGATGGCTTGCGCAAGGCGTAGGTTACTTTTAAAAACCCGAAACCGAATACGTAGGTAGTTCAAGTTAGATTTATTATATTGCAAATGATGCATGGTTTAAGATTTAAGACTTTAAAGATTTTATTTAATAAATGTTGTTGCCAACATTTATTAATTAGAATCTTTAAAGAAAACAAATATATGTAATATAGGCAGCAGCTACTAATTTTGACATCATCAGTGAGACTGATTTGGGTAAAATATAGGTATTTTCTCCTGTGAAAATGAATTACAATTTCAAGGAATTACATTTAAAGTTGATGTGGTATGTTATCACTTTAATCTAATAAGTCGCAGCGGCACACGGGCGACCAGACAGTAAGTTTTCAATTATTTCTGGCATTCCAACAATTGATGGATTATATTGTTATGAACATAATTAACATAAAAGTTACATATGAAATCATAAGCAAGTCAATTAGCTAATAAAATTTAAGGGTTAGGTACTGCATTAATAAAATAACAAAACATAATTATACGTTTGTTAAACGTATAATTATGTAAATGTTTTGTTTTTTTGTGTGATAAGAAAGAATAGTAACGTTAATGCATGTTAACGTTTCTCAAACTGTCGATCGCGGACAATAATACCTGTTTTAAAGGATGTTTTTTTACAATGTAAACCATTTACACCTATCTCTATAGATATCAAATTAAAACCTCGAGTATTGGGAGTAACGAATTCCATCGTAATTGTATAAAACCTTGCGCGTAACAATTAGCAACTTATTATTGTCATCCTCAAATCAATTTATAGGGAGAAGTGAGAGGAGATACAAAGCATGAACGATGAATGCCTCTTTTAAAGCTTTAAAACGGATCCGTCCGTCAGTGTAGTACCTCTAGCCTATAAAACACTTCGTAATTCTGTAAGCTGGAGGCTAGATAACTTCGTGTTGTTCCTGACGGCGAGTAGTTTTTCAAGACACACCCGCACTACGCAATCTGTGTCGCTGCGCTGTTTACTGAATCAATAGCTGTTTACTGAGTATCTCCTAGAAACTTCAGTAAATTCGTTAATTTTGCTATGTAGTTTTGTTCATATTTATAAATGAGACGCCGAAATGAGTCATACAACCCCAATTGGTAGCAAAAAAGTAATGACGGAAATGACAGCATTATTTAACTAGGCAACCTTTTCTTTCCTTTAACTATATAAATAGGCGCCCAATTATATAGACAAAGCCCAATCATTATATATTCAAAAATTCATATTATGAATATTTGATTCCTTAAACAGCTCCTTTGTTTTGCTTTGTAGTGAGATAGAAAGCAAGACAATAATAATCGACCTTCTAAAAGATTGAGAAACAAAGTTATGTGTATTACTTGGTCAATTTATATTCATAGACCAATTCATATAGAGCAACCTTGTTTGTGAGGAATTGTAAACAATGTACCTGCCGGCAAGTCACGAAAAACGACCGACGAAAGTGACATAATTACTTTTTACATGCAACTTAAGAGTCAATTACATAAGTTTCTAGTTTAGATTTTATTGTAGTGCCTATCTTAGTAAAATCATTTAGTTTAAATATTTATTGCAGTCTATAAGATAAGGGTAAATGTCGAGTAATAATGGTGTTATGTAATTTCTGCCCCAACGTGAAAAAAGTATATCATATCTATATTATAAGCGCTTAAATAACTTAGTACATACATTTTAGTAAGGATATGCCTTCAACAATTATAATACATGAATGTTTACATAAGCAAAGAACATTTGATTTATATATGATATATCATTATAAACATTAATACATGTTAGACGTCATTAAGTTTCAAAACCATGGTAACAAATTACTATCTATTATATACAATAAATTATTGTAATTCTGCTTATCTAATCCAATTAATAATTAATGCAATCAGAGGGCCATCCTTTTACAAATAGTCAACTTTAAGGACCCATTTTTTTAATTGTCAATATTAATCATTTGTAAAAGATTGATTTTAATAAATTTGTTTCATTCATGAAATTTGATAAAGTAAGTCTAATTTTACATAAATAAGCATCGAGTACACACTGGGAAGCCACAGACCAAAATTGATGTTTACAGTATTGTCTGGGAAAACCACAATGACACAATAGTGAAGGATATTAGGACAGTTAACTATTGAAAACTCTTTAAATCAATTCAGTATAACTGGGTAACCCCTGTTACTCAGACTTAATTAGTTGTTACAATGAATGCATCATGAATTAGCAATGGTATGCTTATCTATGCTCCAAAATAGATAGATAACTAATGAGAGCACTGATGTAAGGGCAACAGATAGTAATAATTTAAAATAAGGAGGTTATGTGATTAGAGGAAAATAAATCAGCTATTTCAAATAAAAGTTAAATTGTACTAGCTGGTTCCAATTATAATTGCTATTATGTTAGCTATCTTTGTTTATTGTTTTACAAATATTGTCATTCTGAACCAGTAGATAACTAGTTTCTTCATAATAAACAATAACTTGTTTTTGTTTCATATTTTCATACAATAATATAAGTTACAAAATGTAATATGTTTTGTGCATAGAACATGAAACATTGAAATATAAAGAGTGACAGGAAAATTATACAATAAAGATGATTTCTCAGATCATAACTAACTGATCTAATTTACAGAGTTCCAATAACTTCAATACATTATCATCTGATGATTCATAATCCAATAGGAAAAACATGAACATTCTCAGAAATGTAAACACATATTGATATACATTATTCATGGCTGGATTACTTACTTGACAGATAAGGAGAAGTCTCCAGGGCTTGATTCACTGATTCTTATCAAGAATCCACCTTCTGGTTTATTAGCTAAGAGTTTCTCTGCGTCTGCTCTTGTGATTCTTCCATAATACCAACTGAAATGGGTTTTTTGTTACAATAACAATGTATAAGAATATATGTAAGAAAGTTAATAAAACATTATGGTTTCACATACATAAATCTATGACACATTATCATTGCTTTTTAATGGAAATTTATATATTATAATATTAAGCTAGTAGTTTGCAACACCCACAAACAATTTATTATAAAAGATTGATTGTATCAGTTTGTTATGACAGTTTTCATATATTTCATGCTGTTAAAACTTACAGCCGTCACATTAAAATGTTCTATCAAAACAATCATTGGTTTGGCTGACTACAATAAAGTTTCAATAAATACGAAAGTTTCATAACCTCTGCAAACTACTTACAATAAAACTTTGTAAAGTTTCATGTGCAATAATAAAGTAACTTTGTTTAGTCTTACTAATTCATAATGTACAAAATGGTATGTAGGAATACCAACATGTAGTAAAATAACTCAGATTTATGTGATACACAACGGGTTCTTGTTTCTAAACATAAATACCTATCTTGTTTTTACAAACTACATTATTCGTCAAGATTTATGTATGACTATTAATAGAAAGAACCAAATTTCTTACAGGATAGAAACTGATTACCTGTGACTTTTCATTTGAATATAATTACTAGGAATAAGTCCTTCTTTGCCGTCTAATTCAGCCCTGTACCAATTCATATCGTCCTCCATGTTTAGTATCTGCAATATATCAAAAATTCTAGAAAGAACCTGTCACGCTACGAAATATATTTCAATTCGTATAATTCCAAGGAATATACACGTACCTTCAAGACTTGATTCTTCCTAAAGCTGAGCTCATCATCAGCAGTTGCTGTGAAATCGTGTTTGGCTATAGCCTCCATGATCAAATTAGGCACTTCACTAAAATGTCACCGAATACCAAAATAACTCACAAAGTATACAAACTCTTATCGACGCTTGAGGTCAGGGCAATAAAGTAATCATAATGCATATATTGTCTTACAGAACAATCTTAAATTATTGCGTTTTTAATGCCGATACGGAAAAAATATTCTCCGTTCACAGGCCACACATCAGTCACATCACCAGTCACATAAGTATGGAAATGTTGCCATGCACAAAAAGTATTCCAATTTGTATTCATACCAGTGTTGTCAAGATTCAAGGACTAAAATTGTTTCAGTTTCAATAGGTACTTAAGAGGAAACAACACAGGCGAGAGAATTGAAAAATAGGTGTTTGTAAAATCTATTGCTGTCGCGCAGTGCCCGCAGAGCGTGATAGAGACGGCTGCAGCTTGGCCCGAAAATACCTATTAAAAGTACACAAAATCAACGTTTGGTAGTCCCTGATTCCTTCTCCAAAACTTGACCGATTTAACTACTTTTTTCATTAAAATTAAAGAAAGGCTTTGGCCGTGTTTCTGTGTTTTCCTTTTTTTATATAATCTACTCAAATTTGTTTTTTGGATGTATGAACACAGCGGAAAATCTGGCCAATTTTTGAGGTTTTTGTAGGCTCATGTCTCTTTTAGTAATTAATTAATGAAAAAACGAAAACATAGGAACATGGCAATAGAGACCATACATTTTTTGGAAAAATATTATTGCTCTACTGGCATTATCCAGGGAGGAAACAGGGGACTATTATTGTATGGAAAAACGGCCCTTATGTTTCCTCTTAATTTCCAACAAATACATTTTGTTATAGTGATTTTAGAATAAAATATACAGTGTGACCCGCGTTAAAGTGCAATCCCGAAAATGGGTGAAATTAGATCTAAAACTATCGACGAAAATGGGTCCAAAAAACTTCTAAAAAAAAACTAATTTTTTTATACGCCACTGAACATTTGTTTCCCGAATTTTGACCTCTATGTACAAATAAATTTATTCCTCCCAAACTAGCTGGCCGATTTTGATGAAATAAACGACAAATCAATGCCAAGTATTTAGCGATGAGAATAAAACAAAAAAAACAACAAAAAATGGCTTTAAATACTTCATTTTTTTAAATACTTGTGAAAAAAGTCACTATTTTTCACTGTTTTTTTCAATCAACTCAAATTTCTATGAAATAAACCCCTACATCTTGATTTGTTTTATAATTTATTATTATTCTTGACTGTATTAGCTTTCAAAAAAAAATAATCAAACATTGTATCTCTAAAAATACAGGAGTTACGAATTTTTAAAGTTCACTACTCAGAATGGGCAAATCCAGGTAGAGACCCTTTTTTTTTCCTTTGTTATACCGGTGGTCGGCTGCTATTGTGTTCAATGCTTGGGGAAAAGGGAAGGGGTATTGGTACAGTCCGGCAATCGCCCGCGCTAGTCCGCTCCGATCACATCGTTGCTGCTGTACGTCAGCTGTTGTTCTCGCATTAAAGTTACAGTTTTTCGTTGAGTTTTCGTTATTGACTACTTGTTACGTTTTTGTTATTGACTGTTTGTTACGTTACTCGACTCTTTTCGTGGTTGTGCTGGGTTGAGATGCCGCGATTAAATGCATTCTCCCCGCGAGAAATCGCTGACATCCATTATTATTATGGAATGTATGGTGGACGCACAACAGTCGCTCGATCGGCATACGTAAATGCATTTCCGAACAGACTTGCACCGTCGGCAAGGAACTTCCAGGAAGTTCATCGGAAGCTCTCCGACATCGGACTTGGATTACAACACACAAGACGTGAACAAGAATCCATTGTAATCGACACAGCGATAGAAGAAGCGGTTTTAAGTACCGTTTTTGCCACTCCTACTATTAGTACGAGGCGTTTAGCTTTACTTCACGGCATATCACAAGCCTCAGCGTGGAGAATCTTGAAGAAAGAAGGTCTACATCCATATCATTATCAAAGAGTCCACGATTTGCACGGGGATATGGATTTCCAATCAAGGTGCGTTATGTCGATCTGGCTACAACGACAAATTCGTCGCAATCCACAATTTTTAAAAAAGATTTTATGGATGGATGAGTCGAAGTTCACCAGGAATGGCATCACGAACGCTAGGAATTTGCACGAGTGGACACATGATAATCCACATCTGAAGAGGGCCTCGTCATTCCAGCTGCAATTTTCAATAAATGTTTAGGCAGGTCTACTCGACGACATGTTGATAGGACCAGTAATTTTACCAGCGACATTAAATTCGGAACGATTCCTAACTTTATTAAGGGATGAGCTTCCCCGTCTGTTAGAGGATGTGCCGCTGGCATCGAGACAGGGCATGTACTTGCAAATGGACGGCTGCCCTGCTCACTACGGGCGCAATGTCCGTGAATTTTTAAATAATAATTATGCCAATCGCTGGATTGGGCGCGAAGGCCCAGTGGGCTGGCCAGCCCGCTCTCCTGATCTGACGCCGCTCGACTACTTTCTATGGGGCCACATGAAGCAAAAGGTGTACAGTGCACCTGTGAATTCAGAGGCTGAGCTTCATGACCGCATCATGAGGTGCGCTGAAGAATTGAAAAATGAACCGCAACTTATACGGAGGGCCACACAACACATATCATTACGCGTGGCAATGTGTTTGCAACAACGCGGAGCACATTTCGAAAACCTAATACATTATAATCTAAGTCAACAATAATTAATAATAAATCATTGTTTTTGATTAATTTTTGTTTTATTTCAACTGTCAACTAAAACGGAATAAGCTCATTGGAAGCTTATTTCGTTTTGTTATACACCCCAAGCATTAAATACAATAGCAGCTGGCCACCGGTATAACAAAGGAATAAAAAAAGTGTCTCTACCTGGATTTGCCCATTCTGAGTAGTGAACTTTAAAATTCGTAACTCCTGTATTTTTAGAGATACAATGTTTGATTTTTTTTTTTTTGAAAGCTAATACAGTCAAGAATAATAATAAATTATAAAACAAATCAAGATGTAGGGGTTTATTTCATAGAAATTTGAGTTGATTGAAAAAAACAGTGAAAAATAGTGACTTTTTTCACAAGTATTTAAAAAAATGAAGTATTTAAAGCCATTTTTTGTTGTTTTTTTTTGTTTTATTCTCATCGCTAAATACTTGGCATTGATTTGTCGTTTATTTCATCAAAATCGGACAGCTAGTTTGGGAGGAATAAATTTATTTGTACATAGAGGTCAAAATTCGGGAAACAAATGTTCAGTGGCGTATAAAAAAATTAGTTTTTTTTTTAGAAGTTTTTTAGACCCATTTTCGTCGATAGTTTTCGATCTAATTTCACCCATTTTCGGGGTTGCACTTTAACGCGGGTCACACTGTATTATTACATAAAAAAGATATCCAATATAATGATTGTATGTTAATTCTATATTATTGTTTCATTGAGTCCTCAAGTCTATCAAATGGAACTGCAGACCATCCATATTTTTATGTTTAGAAATAATTGGGGGAAAGTATATAATTATACTGTCTTTCCAGCAACTTAAAATAGTAGTAACATATTGTCATACAGATAGCGATGCTCATAAATATAATGTTAATATACGATAGTGTTGTCACTTCATTTAGTTTTTACACTTCATATGTTTATTAATTTTATTCAGGGTATAACCTATGGTAGCAAATTCTCATCGTATAACAAGTATGAGTGAAAACTGAGAGTGGTGTTGAAACTGTTTCGGATGAGGTTTAAATTCTTGCGAAGAAGCTATTATGACATACCTGAAAACATTGCATAATTAGCAAAAATTGGCTCTGCATATCGAGAATCTGAATATAATTATTCCATGAATCCATTTAAAATCTATCCTAATAATATATGATTTGTTCGTAATTTAAGTATTTGTATAGTAGTTATTATGTATTGACTAAATAGTTAATATGGCACAGGTACGTTCCCAGCGTTACAAGTCTTTCATTTGATTTCTCATAATATGTCTCCTTATAAAAATTATAACTTAATAGCGTATTGTCTACGTATCACATTGCGTTGTTAGGTTTTTCATTGATACACAGACATATATTACATAATAATAATAACATTCTCGTCTGTGTCGATACCGGATTTACACCTTTGATAATAATTATTTATAGTTGACTTTTTTTAGAAAGAAAGGTTTTTATGTTATCTTTTCTCGCAAGACGCAAATGCAAAAGTCGCAAATGCGTCTCCCATTTCTGCAGGGTAAATGTAAATAAGATTAAAATATTATTTTATATAAGTAGGGATTCAACAAGATAAATAAACACCAACAGAACCTTACAAATAACCATATATCTTATATATCTGTGACCTTACTGATATTTATTTATTATTATTAAGTTGTTTATTTTGTTGCGTAAAAATACATAGGTACAGATAACACAAACAGTATATCATTGTTATTTACACGCACAAGTCCACACTAACCATGGAAATATGTTTTTAGAAATTTAGAAAACATTGCTAAAATGTTTTATTTTTATTTTGTTAGTATTTTATTTATGAACGCAAGTATATTTCTGACCGAAGCGTTTTAGTGGCATAACTTCATGAAACTATTGTTGTCTTGCTTTAACAGCAGAGAAACTTAAACGTTTTTGAGTGAGAAGCCATTAGTTGAGAAGTTATCAACAACTGTCAAAATAAACTGATAACAGTGACATGTTCAATTGACAGTTCTTTTACGTCCATTTCGCCTCCCAGTGGCATTATACGCGTAAGTATTTTTTAAATCTTAATTTTTAATTGAAATCCCGAGTTATATTGTATAATTCCTTATCTAAATATCATCTATAATAGTTGTATGTGTGAATACTAATTATATTTATACTTTATATCTCATAAAAAGTATTTATAGAGAAACTTATAGCGGTGTCACGTTTGTTGTTCCAGGTTTAGTCGTAACTCATTTAAACGCAACGATGTCGGGAGGATTAGACATACTCGCCCTCAATGAGGAGGATGTCACCAAAATGCTTGCGGCTACCACCCATCTTGGGTCGGAAAATGTTAACTTCCAGGTGGGTACCAAAACATATGTAACTTAACCTAAAAATTATCAAAACAAATTATGATGATCTAAGAATCCGTTCCATTTATATATGTCTGATTATTTTGACGATTAATTCTCCCAACTGATATTTACATGGCAAAAGCTATACATTTGCATTGTATTCTTCGAGTTGCTAAATATACTTTACAATGTTTTAGATGGAAACGTACGTATACAAGCGCCGTTCTGACGGTACTCACGTAATTAACCTCCGTCGCACCTGGGAGAAGCTGGTTCTGGCTGCCCGCGCAGTCGTCGCCATTGAGAACCCTGCTGATGTGTTCGTCATCTCGTCGCGTCCCTTCGGACAGCGTGCAGTACTGAAGTTCGCTGCCCACACTGGAGCTACCCCCATTGCTGGACGTTTCACTCCTGGTGCATTCACTAACCAGGTGATTATTGATTAACATACTTATATATGTTAATGTTATAAATGTAGTAGTTCCAAATGGAAAACATTTAAGAGACGTCCAAACCAACTAAAGTTACTAGTTAGATACAGATGATCCGAAGATTAGATGTTTATTTTAATTAAATTCCTTATAATTTTATGATCCACACTGTATTAGACTTTCATAGCATAGTATTTGACAGTAAACAAAATGTTAATATTATTTGTAATTATTAAATACTTGATCTTACTCTTACTACAGCCTACATAAATAAGAGATTGCCTGACGGGTTGAGCCATTCTGTCCATTCATCTAGATATGATTTTTATAATGATGACAAACAAACTAAGGAACCACTGACTGCATTTATGCACACATGATTACATCCTGTTCTGATATTATAATCCACTCATTAAAAATGATACAAGATTGTTCTAACTAAACTGACAATAGACAATTTTCGATGTCAACAGATCCAAGCTGCTTTCCGTGAGCCTCGTCTCCTGATTGTGTTGGATCCCGCCCAAGACCACCAGCCCATTACTGAGGCTTCATATGTCAACATTCCGGTCATTGCATTGTGTAACACTGACTCTCCTCTACGTTTCGTTGACATTGCAATCCCTTGCAACACAAAGGTAAGATTTTACTAATAAATGTAAATTGAAATTTTATTACTACTGAAATCATAATATATGAAATTAAATTTCAATTTTTAACTTGCATTAAAGTTCAATTACATACCTAGAATTAGAAACTAATATGTAGTTGCATGATGCAATAGTACATTAATTGTAATAGATACTTTAATGCTATTTATTCTTAGACTTTGAGAGAAGACTATTAATTATTTCATACTATTAATTTATTATAAGTAACTACAGAACCAAAATTACTATCCAAATATTAAATACTCACTGAAGAGATACTTTCTCCTATACTTTTTGTTTATATAGTATTGTACGTAAACTGTTATAATGTTATAAGACTGCACTTAAATGACATAATCATCAATCAATTGTAATAAAAGCCCATAAGATAAATAAAAAAATGCACATCTGCATATTCTATTATTCACCTTCGTTCTTAGCGCCTGCCGTAGTCTTGTATTCAGTACAAGCAACTTTAACGATTCCAAAACTCTAGGGTTTCTCAATTTACCCCAGAACAATATGTTTCTGACTTATTATCTGAAGTTTCTTGGGTTTGTGCACAAACAATCTCAATTAGTCTAAACTTGTTGTTTTGTGGTTTCTACAGTCAAGACATCTTAAAATGGGAAAAGGACGAGAAGTGAGTAGTGAAGTGCATTCTGCCATTGTTGTTTTATACATGTAACAAATGCATATCTGAACGTGAGATTGCTTCACAACTGAAGTTATCAAAGACTTGTGTTCATGGTACAATAACTTGATACAGAGAGACAAGCAGTTATTAAGATCGTCTATGCTCGGGAAGGCCGACAACTAACACTTCGAAGTGAAGATAATTTCATTGTTGTTACCAGCAAGCGAAATAGACGCCTAACAGCACCAGAAATCCGCGTTGAAGTGAACATAACTCGAGTTAAACCTTTATCATTGACTACATTATAACGGCGATTGAGAGATGTGTAGTTGTATGGTCGCGTTGCCATTCGAAACAAGAAAAACAGATGCAGTGGGCTCGTGTCCATCGAAATTGGACTGAAGATTTTTTTAAAGTTCTCTGTACTGATGGATCAAATTTGAACTATTCGGTTCAAAATGAAGAATTTATTTTTGATGTAGCGCCCAAGAAATGATGATACCAGACTGTGTAGTCCCAACAGTCAAGCATAGTGGTGGTTCAATTATAGTGTGAATTGAAGGAATTTTGAAAAGGAAATGGAAGGAACGGCATTTTGATCTAAAATTTGTTTATACTGCACAAATAAATTTTAGAACAAAATGACGTTCCTTCCATATTGCATTAATTAGAGATGGATTCATTTACCAACAAGATAATGATCCAAAGCATAGCTCAAAATTATGCAGGGGATATTTAGAAGAGAAAAGGCACAAGAGGATCTTAAAAATATGGTGTGGCTTCCTCAGAGCCCCGATCTCAAACCAATTGAACTTTTGTGGGAAGTGCTTGATAAGAACGTCCATAGTCGTGGCCCATCCTCGCAAGAAGACATCTGGAATGCTTTATGCGAAAGTTGGAGCAATATATCAGAAGACACCATCAACAAATTGATTGCTTGTATGCCGAGACTTGTGAAAAAGTCATACAATGTAAAAAAGGATCTTTGATGAAACATCAGTTTAGCCAACTATAATCTTATAGCATGGATTATTGATATTTCTTCACGGATTTAAAGTATATTGTATATTAATCACTGTTTTATAACATGACTAAACAGGTTACCTACTTAAAACACTTAATTTTTGTGTCTCTTAAGTTTTATTTCATTTTCCTTCTTTAATTAAGCTGTCTTAAACTTTTGGCCAGCAGTGTATGTGCTTTCATTGATCGAATATCAGCAGTACATTGCTATTCCAAAAACAATATGCCATAATAATATAAATTGCATGTTTCTTGTTGACAGTCATCGCACTCCATTGGTCTTATGTGGTGGTTGCTCGCCCGTGAAGTACTCAGACTGCGTGGCGTGCTCGCTCGCGACCAGCGCTGGGACGTCGTCGTCGATCTCTTCTTCTACCGTGACCCTGAAGAAAGCGAGAAGGAGGAACAGCAGGCCAAGGAGCAGGTCGTTGTATATATCCCAATCAATGTTATGATTATGGTTTGGTCATAATATTCAATTATTTAATTAGGATTTAAGTAAAAAATTATCATGGTATACATAGCAGTGTCACATAGTTTCACGCCGCATCCTATTCAAGAAATAGGCAGACGTGTATCACACCTATATTTCGCCAGCTATCGATTTAGGTCCCAAGTAATAATCTCAGTGCATAGTTCAGGCTCTGTGGTGCTACTAAGAATTTCTTGAAAGAAAAACGTAATAACACTGTCAGAGCCGAAAATCAAACCCTAGAAGTCAGACACAACAGTAACACAACTGCGTCACCAAGTAAATTGTCGAAATGATAAAATTAAATACTACATAATTGATGCTATATACAATAAGCTAGATACTATTTATAATCCATTGCGTGATGTGTTCTTATGCTAATACAATATTGTTTTTATTTAGCAACAACAAGCCGTTGTGGCTGCCAAGCCCGAGGTCCCCGCGCCAGTGCACGAAGACTGGAACGAGTCTGTGGAGCCTGTCACCTCATGGGCCGAAGACGCTGCGCCCCCACCAGCTGCCACTTTCGGCGCACCTCCCGCGCAGGAAGACTGGGCTGCTCAGGTAAAATAAATACCTACCATTATTTTGTAGTAGGTAGTCTACATAATCTACTGTGCTTGAAATTATCTCTAGATGGCGCTAAAGTTAGATTAGAGACTACTGTAATCGTGATTTTAACAAATGTTTTACTTTACCTTAAAAACATTGCATAGAAAGCTTATATTTAAATTGTATTGTATTTTATAATGTTGATACAAAAATTTCCTCTTGGGTGCCAGAAGCACGATCCTGGATTTTATTTTAAAATTCCTTGTGTGGCACAGCTAGAAGCTGCTATATCACAGTAGTATAAGCTGACCCCTAAATATTTAATAGCATACCTGCTTCAAGCTGTCTGCCAGACGAAGAATTTTGACCTGAGCCAGAATTTTTCTGCCTCCCACTTTGTTGATTTCAAAGTAAAATTTTGGGTTAGACTCCTATGATTCTATTTGTGGAATGAATTGTTTGTTTTTAGGTACAAGAAGAGTGGGGTACCACCACCGCCCCTGCTCCCGCCCCAGCCGCGACCCCGTCGTGGGGAGGCTCTGCTCAGGACTGGAGCGCTTCGTAAACGTTGTGTTGTTTATGGTTAATATAACATAAAAACTATCGACTGACTTTTATTTACACCTCCGTTTAATATTAAAAAGTTAAATGCTTCTTAAATTGATAATATTACAGAATTTCTGACAACAATGTCGTTATACATGTAGTGGTTTCGTTTCCACATAATGTGTGCTAAACAAGAAATACCAATTGTTTAAGTATGGATTCATTGCCATATAAATCTACCTGTCTACTAATTTACATTACTACTAACAAATATTAACTCTAAGGAATTAATAAAGTGGAATTTGAAAATAATAGGTAGAAATTATTAAACGCCTGGCAAATTAGCAATAGCAAACGTTAGAGCGTCGTAAAATCAATTGAAAAATAAATATATACTGTCAATAGAATCACACTTTGTTTTCGCTTGTCTCTTTATTATAATACGCAACGACCACAATTTATTTAATGACTTAACGCAGCACAAACATCAACCTAATTAAATGTCTTATATCGAAATAAGTAAAGGAACATGACAGGTTAATCTCTTTCCCTACAGTTTCATACATACCCTTAAATACCAAAATAAAATTATGATCATGTCTTCTCAACGTAAAAACAAGTAATGCGATGTGTAGGTAAATAAATAAACACATTATAAATGTTCTATTTTTTATGCAGAAGGAATTATACCAAGTAATTAACGAAGCTAGTATAGTATTATATTATCTGTGACGAAGCTAACGTGCTTTTAAATAGCAATTCTTAATTGTATCAAATTTGTTATTATCAATTAGCCAGACGCCTAATAATTTCTAAATATTATTTTCAAATTCCGCTTAATTAATTTCATAGATTTAATATTTGTTAGTAGTATTGTAAAGTTGTATTCAGGTAGATTTATATGGAAGTGAAACCATAGGTCGTTTGGATGTCAACTCAATTTGGTTGTCCGACCAACGGCCACACGATCAATTTTGGCGTCAACTCAACCAAGTTCGACGTGACCATAGTTGAGTTGGGCGGGTGACCCGACCGTGTAGTAGGCGGCTTATAGGCTCAATTTACACCGCCGCGCCGCAGAATGGAATGGAAGCGAATTTTTGCAACGAAATTGTATATGGCATAATGGACTTTATGCCAATTGTATTAAGTACAAAGTAAATACGAACCAAAAAAAGGTCACACGTTTTCCGGAATACCGCGCATTCTTGAGAACTCCCTATACTCCGTTTCAATTCAAATACGAAGTCCCATTTGACAGATGATGATCGTTGAACAACACCTCTAATGAAGAGACCGTTTCAATTGACACATCACGATATAGATTACCGATTTATTTTCCTAAGAATCTGTAATCGGGTTTAGAATCGAAACAGAAATGCTATAAACAGAAAAACAAAAAGATTGACATATCGAAAGAATAGTTTCATCAAAGTTATATACAATATAACGTATTCACTTGTAAAAGAGATCTGGGCTTATCCTTGATTAATTTCTAGTATGACGTGTGGCGTGAAGGATGAAATTAATGTGGTATAACAAATTTTGATAGGCAGAACGGCTACTTTTTAAAAAGCTATGGGATATTTAAAACTTACGTCCTATATCGAATATTCAAATCCATTTTTTGATAAAGAAAATATATGAAGTATTTGCAGAATGCGATTTAAGATACGTTGCAACCTAATAATAAATAATGCCAAATACAAATTTACAACAGTATTTATCGGATAATAATTGCTTTTACCTCGAATTAGTTCGATTTTATCTGATTCAAACTGTCGCGTCATTATGACTGAAAGTAAAAATATTACCCTAGTGCGTAACCATGGTATTGTAGTAAAATGTTATTTAATATTGAAGTTTAAATTATTTAAGACTAATATCAATAGAAATTATTAATTGATTATGTTTAAGAAACAATTACATCAGGTTTTGTATGGATTCTAAATATTTTTAAAACGTCTGTAGTAACATAAGTAATCATTGTTTATTTTATGAATTTATATGAAATGTGCAGCAGTGAGAGAAGTGTCAAAAGGTAATGTTATTAACAGTATTCTATCTTCATAGAAACGATCGCAACGTGAGTAATACCTACGCGCGTCGAGGTCAGTAGGTACTTGGTTCGCAACCAGTCGCGAAACTCGCAAACATAGATTACAATACTGTATATATAGGCAACTCGAGCCTCGCTAGAGGTTTGCATAAGTGCTGCCGCCAAGTAGCAGTATCATGAACTAAACTGAAGTCGTCAAAGCAACCTATACATACACGTGTATATACGTATGTATATAGACACCTGCATTATTCCTTTAAAATTTTTATAATTTTATTGTTATTTAAATGCAGCCTATATTTGTATGCATACATATTAATCAAGTAACAAAATGGGATTATATGGGGAACATGAAAAATAAACAAAAAATAATGTGTATGTTTTTTATTTTCTCTTGTGAGTCATATAATAATTATGCGCTGCGACTTTAATAAATAATAATAATAAAATAAAATACTTTATTTCTTTATCAACAGGTTAAAACACAAACCTTGTAGAGGCCTTCTTTTAAGTATATGAATACTTGTGACAGAAGACCCCACTCTTCCATATCTTTAAAATTTAGACATAGCCTGTGACTAAAGTTAACAGCATCATCACAGTCCGTTTACCGTCTCCAAGCTTAACCAAACATCCTGGTACACAACATGATCTTTAAAGGCGGAAACATACTTACGTGTCGTGGCGTGTCGTGACGCGCCAGAAGCATATCGGTTTCATACATTTAATATGGTTAGGGGCATATTTGCATGTCGTGTCGTGTCGCGACGCGTTCTGTCGTGGCGTCGACTCCTCGCCACCGATTGCGCCAGAGCGGTGGTGGGGGTTATGACGCGACACGACACATGTGTTTCTATACCGCGCGTGACTCGTGGTGCTAACATCTAGCGGACACTTTTTATCTTATTAATCTTATTATATTTGCAGCATATTTCTGAAAAATGACCGACGAGCTTATCGAACTTGTACGTCATCGAAAAGTTTTATGTAACACAAAGTGTCTCCTTCAATCAGCGAATGGACTTCCTCATATTGTGCTTTGTTCATTCTAAAGTGATGAACTGATGAAATTTCTATTCATCACTCTAATTCTTTAACAAGACGATGAAATTCACCTTTATGTTTATTCTATCTCCCTCTGTTTATAGGGTCAACCCAGTACATTCTCTTCTCTTTTTTTTGCCCTCTAAAAGATTAATTGCTAACAAAAATTCAAGTTCTTCATCAAAATCGCTATCTGAAACAGAAGAAAACATTATGTACGTTTAAACGCTGCGAAGGTTAGATAAGTACTATTCAGAAATAACGCCAGAGCACGCCACGACACGACACATTAGTGTGCACACTCACCGACACGACAGTAAGCAACACGACACGCCACGACACGTAAGTATGTTTCTGCCTTAAGTCATGATGACAAAATTGATCAAATTCACCACAAAATAGAAGTCCTTAGCAGTTTTAGGTACTCTCGATGCCTGGCCGGAGGAACTAAGTTTATCTCAACGTACTAGGTTGTAGAAAAACCACAAATACACAGAAAAACAAGAAATTAACTTTGAGCAAACGCATAAAACGAAAATTTTCGTGTTAGAAATCTACCCTATTAGATATAGTATATTATCTATGTAGAAATCGTCGAACATGACGTCTCAAAAACAGTGTTGCTAGATGATCTAAATATTTCCACTAAATTTTATTCAGTTAAATATTTTAATCTGCATTGATATTACCTGTTTAGCTCTATTGTACTTTTATATGACATTATTGCTGAGATTTTAGATATTATTTATACAAATTATCATCTTCATTGATTTAAGTAGTTGTAGACTAAAACAAAATATCCCACTGAATTTTTACTTTGCAACACTGAAGTAGATGCTACCGTATTGTAATCAATGGTTACCGCAGCAAAATTTTGTAATATCGCCATCTATTGAAAACTATATAGTAACACAATTATAACACAATTAATTCATGATACTGCTAATAGAGTCGCTCTTGTCGAAAAACGTACCCGTACATTTGTTCGTAGTTAGAGTTAGACCATGCTATGGTCGCGAATGCGCCGCAGCGACGAACGGATGGTGTGATGGTTTCGTAAGCAGTAAGCGTGCGACTTGTTAATATTTGATTGAAATAAGTACAAGTACTTACATAATAATTATGGCAAAGTACAAGTGAAAAGAAATTTTAATTAAAGTTTTTATCCGAATGCGGATATTTTTATACTATTAAATTTAATAATAAAGCTTTTCGTACGTCTTAGTCGAGGTGCAAATATTTTTCAGCCTCAATTATATAAGCTTGCTTTTTTATTAAATCTACTAATCAAAAAACATAACATGATTTTTATTGAACATTTCCTATTTCATTCACAACAAATTGCATTTTTGTAATAAAAAATATAATATTTGCAATCACTAAACTAAAAACTCAAGTAAGTAGATGAAATTAAAATACTGTAAGTGGGCAGCCCTCCCGCGTATTCGCGGACCGCTGTAGGCAATTATTTCAAGGACAGACCCGAGTTATAATACTGTTAGATAACATTACCGTGCTATAGCTACTGTCGGCGCTGTATGTGGAATCCGCAGGAAGTGGCGCGAACACGGAATCGGGACGGTCACGGTAGTGCACCTTGGCACCCAAGCGTTTATGAACTTATTTTTATTATAGTTCATTTTATAAAAGTCAAAAAATAGGTGGACACAGATGTAAATCTTTGCAAAATAATAATATAATAATAATAATAAGTAATCTTTATTATCAATTTTACAAATTTTTACATAAAACTAAACGTTATTCTTACAAATTGTAGGTTATTACAATGTTGTGACCATCTGACACCCAAGCTAAGATTGAACTTGTGTTATGGGTGTCAGGGCTCTCAAAAATTGACTCCTTTATTACAATACGTAAGTACGTCTTGTGTGACGTGGTGTTTTACTTTGTAGGTACATTTTTAAATAGGGGTAAATGAAGATATCTTACATACAAGAAAAATAAAAAAGTAATAAAAAGTAAGCATCTGTATAGTGTGTTTTATGCTTGAATATGTGTGTGTGCGTGTGTGTTCTACCTATGTGTGTTGTGTATGTGTGTGTGTTGTGTGTGTGTATGTTATAATGTGATTTATAGCTTTAATGTGAATATAATTTTGGTTACACTCTATTATCTATCTATCACATGCTTCAAGTATTCTTTCAACCTCTCCATAGCTAATGCCAATGATCCATTTTCTAATTATCCTTTTACATTCAAATGTATTGACTGTGTAGATATTACATTGCCTGTTAACTGCGTTGTATATACGACTGCCAAGAATTCTAAAATTTCGTTCTGCTTATTTTGTTTTATGTTTTTCAATGGAACACACATTTACTATCCTTCGTTTTGTCAGGCGCTTGGGATCGAACGGTAAAGTAGGTAGCGTGTTTGCGTAACGTGCTGCTTAATACATAAAGCTGTCTCACTGTCATTACCTCACATTCTTTGTACAATTGTGTAGTACTAAACCGAGTGTTTGAAGGTCATAAGCTTGAGAACAGCTCTCTGCGCCCTTTCCAATTGCAACATACTAGACCTTGGAGCACTACCTCAGACCGTTATGCCAAAAGACAGGATAGACTGGCAGAGAGAGAAATAAACCATACGTAAGGTATTACCATCAGCACTATAACGCAAGTTTTTGAAAACGGCTATTAACTTTCTAACTCTGCAAGACAAAGCGTTAATTTGGTCTTTCCACGAGATAAGATTGTCTATCAATATTCCCAAGTACTTAACAGTAGACTTTCTTATTAAGGGAAGGCAAGATCATTGGCTTGAGTAACCATTGCAAACATGTGCTTTGATTAAGAAAGAGTTATCTGGTTGCGATGAAGTTTTAAGTGTAAATGGAATATAGTTAGTTTTCTCAACGTTTAACGTTAGACTGCTTGCGGATAGCCAAGACATGATAATATTAAGGACAGACTCCGCTCTATTGCAAGCTTCTGTCCAGGTTCGAGCATGTACTAAAAGGGCCGTATCATCCGCATATGTGTAAATGGAGCAATTTGGTAGTGCTAGATCACATAAGCTGTTAACATACACTAGAAAGAGTGCAGGGCCTAAAATAGAGCATAGCGGCACCCCGTAAGACAATACACATTCATCGCTGATATATGAGGTGACTTTAACAAACTGCCTTCTTTCAGATAAGCAGCTCTTGAAGATAGCATGTGCAAGGCCTCTTACCCCAATTCTCTCCAGTTTTATTAGTAGGATCGGGACAGAGACAGTGTCAAATCAATCAGCGAAAAATGTTTCGTATTGGCCAAAATATTTTAGTTTTCTCCATAAATCATGAACCCACATACAATATGTTGTATTTGTTATATGTATGTATTTCTTTTTTCTGATATTCTTACTTCTCTCATAATTTTCTTCTTCTACCTCACAAATGAGTGATATACAAATAAGATTCAAGTCAACCATTCTTGTCAAGCAATAGAACTAGACTCTAGACTAACAACTAAACGCCCCTTAAGGCGCAGTCGCGCGAATTCGCTGGAATGCGCTAAAATATTCGAGTATTCCCGCGAATTCGCACGCCTTCTTGCGTTAATTTACGCTTCCATTCCATTCATTCATTAAATTGAGCCTAAGAGACATGGACTGAACAACAATTTGCAGATCACATACATACATGTTTATCCCATGTAGGTGTCGAACCTACAACACTCGTCGCGACGTAGCGGCCAAGTGACTACTGAAACCTATGACTGAAACCTCCTAGACTCATAGCGTCACCTGTGTAGTCGTGAGGGTACTAAATTAGTAGTTAGGCACGTTTATAGATGGCGCTGTAATGTCGCTCGCTTCACAGGTACCTATCTACGAGTACATACCTACCTAATTCGTAACAAGAAGCCTAGATTTATCTTTATAATATCGATAGATGGCATTAGCAGGCCTGCTAAACAAAACACAAACTACAAAAAAACGGATTAATATAAAAAAAAAGCGTCATAAATAACCAACCAAGAATCATTTTTTGTTATTCCACTGCTGGGCAACTCCTAACTCTTCGATACCAATATAAGGCTCTCTTAGGTGCCAACTGATGCCACTTATCTATCGCAAACAGACCGAGTTATATTTAACGAATTGCATTTTCTATACGGGATTAGGTGATTGAGATTTGCCCAAGTGAAGAAGAATTAATGGCAATAAGTAGAATTCTACATCGTTATTGGCAGATATAGGCTTTAGTTAATAAACAAACATATTTATAAATAATTTATTGTATTAATATGGTTCTAAATTATTATCCACATTTCCATATAAATGAAGTCTGTAGATACAAGTATATTTCTGATTGCCTTGGTTCGTCAGCACTCTAAATAGCAAGTTCTTCCATTGAACTTGTTTGTAGGCTAATGGGTAGTATTGTTTCGCTGGGCCCTCGGCACGATATTGTCCATCTATAACTTTGATCCGAGTGTTATTTGCGAGAATACCCTAGAAATTGAATACAAATTAGTATTTGAGTATTTTATTAGAAATCTGTTAGTATGCCGGCAGTTCTCAGAGTCCGTAAGCAATAAAAATCTTTATAATATCAGTTCTCAATGCCTTTAGAGCTGATATAAAAGATTTTTATTTCTTTCAATAAATGTTTGATTTAGCAATGCGCATAAATGCATTCGAATAGTTTTCATTCAAATGCAAATACTTGTCAAAGAGTTATGCATAACGTGATACTTACTAACTTGAATAGTCAAATACATGCGTTAAGCACATATTTATAGTGTTGTCAACTCATTCGATTATACTTAATTATTCGAATACAATTATAAACATCACTAGTTCTAATCCTAGACAGTGTATAGACTTGCATAATGAATCCTGATAAGAACGTCTCATTCATAAGAATGAGACGTTCTTATCAGTATTTGTTCATCATGAACTAGTTATACTATTTCAGTGTTTTTCGCGAGCACGACACGACAAAGTGCGGTAACGACTCCAGTCGCTATGTTTAATTGAATATTGTTAATTGTCTACATTTGATTGTTTACATGAGTTAATTATCTTGCATTCGCAGTTGTCATGACCACTTGTTATGAGAGATATGGCTCCTGAGATACAAGTATTTTTTACTTAGTTTAGGAGTCAGCTGTCCATTTTGTTTTTCGTAATTTGTTTGTACAACTTTTCTTTTTTTCTCCTTGTATTTTCACTCTGTAATTGTTCTTGGAAAAATAAATTTATTTATTATTAGGTATTTATTTCTATGAACCCATATTTCATATTCATATTACTCATAGAATGACACCATACAGCACGATGTCAAGATTAATGTTTGACGACGACGATTTATTGCCTATGTCAATTGTCTTGATATATTTGTTTGCAGTGACAATATATGTGCCGTAGGAAACCAATTTTAATATGAACTGCACGTCGCGATATTACATACTCGTGCAGACTAGAAGCCGCAACGGCCGTGTACTTGCAGACTTGTTAGATACTAGTGGGAAAACGTTCAAACGACAGACCGTGTGCATAGTATCGTGTTATCGTGTGTCGTGCACTGTGCACCGCAAATCACGGCACGGTTTGCGGCGTGTGAGCCACTGCTCGTGAAAAAACGCCCAACGGATACGAGTCAGGCATTTAATATTACACACAAGCGTATATAACACTTTCCGTTTTCACGTACTGTATTTTACAAAGGCTCCTATCGCACTAGACTTAGTACATGTCATTATGTCGTAGGAACTGTGCAAATCTTCAATATAGAATTGCAAAATAAAAATTGTAAAACGTAATGAAGCAGCGAGGCGATCATTTAGGTATACCGCTGCTCCATGCGTGCACTCGTGCGAATTCCATTCGCCTATCAAGCGACCCACGCTAAAGACGTATGCAAAGTACCTACAACAGAATCATGAATGCTTTTTTATCTAGATGACGACTTAGAGTTATTTTAACTTTCAAGCTGATACCATCGCCCCATGTGAGCACGAAGTACTAAGGCCACAGTAGGAAGTGAGCGTGTTTAGACACCGTTCTCTGTATGTTAACATAATGTCTTAAAGCTATCGCATACCAGAGATTTTTACAGACAAAGTCACTGGTGCACGGTTGCAAATGAAACATCTTACATGATATGAAAACACCAATTATTGCGCTTACTCAATGATGTGACACAGAAGCGACAGAGAGGGAGAAGGGATTGATGCGCATATTACTATTCTAATAATATTTGAAAACCATTACTTATGCACAATGCGATGATTAACAACATTATAGGTACCTATATAAGTATACAGATAGGTATAGTGTTGTCAATGCATTTGAATAAAATTCGAATGAAAGCTAGCTAGTCACAAACAGTCCCCCTGAACCGTGACACAGCCATAACATTATCACTTATGTGACACTTCCACAAGGTGACGTCATAAAAAATTATGTAGCCAAGTTTTAATTGCGCTCAGCCGTCTAAGCAAATTTGGCAAAAATCATACAAACATGTATATTTCGTACGAATACAAACTGTCTAAACAATAAGCGTAAATTTTCGGTCATTGATATATTTTGGATAAACATCTATACTTTCATAGATATATGTACAACGAATTGCATTTTCAGATATTAAATATTTTCATTACGTCATTGTCTTCACAAAAGAGATTTGTTGTAGGTACACATTGCTCATGGCAAAACAAAAGGATCGTTAAAGAGATAGAACTTAGTATTTGTACTCATACACAAGCTCATAAACGATATAGTACAAAGTCAATGAACTCGGAACGTAAAAGCGAACGTGGCACTTTGTTATTATAACATAGGAGAGAGTTGGAGCGTGCATTAAACAAATACAGATGGCCGGCTGAAAACTTCACGCGAAATCAGTCGCACTCACACAAATCTAGATAATGCATAGGCATGTTAATATGAGATTGATTAATAAATAATACTGCATCAATTCATATATGAATCTTCTAAGCTCTCATTAAATCGGATTTATTTACGTTATTACGGAGAAGTAGTCTTGGTTTGAAAAATGCAAGTGTTGATCTTAAATCCATTCTCGATTCAATAAAATTAATTAAAAATCGAACGATGTTCGATTTCTTGAATAGTGTCTTTACCCTCGAATCGTAAGGTGATTTCCCAGAATATATCGACATGTTCAATGATTTAAATTAGGTGAACCTAATGCGCATATGTAAGTGAAGGCCATGTAGGCCGTGCCACCCTCAGATGTTAGGTTACATCTTAACATTTTTGGGTTGTACATTGTGTAAAATAATCCTGGTTATTTCAATAGGCAGACCTATGCACTATAACTAGATATTGGTCTGAGAGGCAGACCTAATTCTAAATTACGATACACACATGTGTGTGTGAGTGCGCTAATTTGTACGTGAGCTGTCCATCTATATCTATCTGTTTGTGTTCGAAGCTACAGTACTAGGATAGCATAGTTATAAACACATGTTGTTGTTCTAGCGTTCCCGTTCAGTGACACAATCCTACTAGTATACTTATAAAATACTAACGTATATTACAAAATGCTTCGGCGCACTCCGCACGGTATCTGGGTGTATGTGTTCCACAGTTACGTAACTTATCCGCTGTATTTTCGGTAATCGTATTAATATTTCGCCGTACGAACCGCTGAAAATATGAACTAGTAAGTTTCTCAATGTTATTTGCATTTAAGTTGGTTGGTATATGTAATATATTTTGATGCCAACTGCAGCAAAGAGCGTTGTTATTTACGCTGCTCTAAAGTAATTGCACACAAGAATTATGTTTATGTATTCGGGCCAACAATGATAAACTCATGTCTTCGCTGGCTTTTGAAAGTCATATTACAAAAGGCTTGTAGATACACAGCAGACTCCGGCCTGTATATTTCTGAAGTGATAGGTAGAAGTGTTTTACACATTGCGCCAGCAATATTTTTAGTTGCATATAACAAGGGACAAGCCTATTTGTTACTGGGCAAATATCTAGGCTTGGGGTTACTACTGAGAATAGCTTCACAAAAACCTAACCATCTTTGCTCCACCCGGGATTCGAACCGGAGACATCATGATTGCACGCAAACATATGTGCCTATTTAAGGCACAGTTCCAACGAGGAAGTCTTGGTCGAGGTATTCAGGTATAAGGGAGGTACGTATGGATGCCTTGGACGGTGCGGTGGACTGGTGGTACCTCCAGTACCTAGTAGCGGTACCTTTCTATAAGTCTAAAAAAGTGGTTTTAATTTTTTTACAGACATGCACGGTCCTGAATGTAATTATAATACATAGATAATTAAAGCAGGCATGCTTGAGATAATATAAACACATTAAATATATGCCTTTGGTGTGTTCTGGTGAGTTCATCCAAGACATGTAGATACGTAACATTGTATATTTTAAAACGAAAAAAGAAGTTTGTTTCATATCCCGTAAAAAATTAATATCTGACAATCTGCCTAGACACTTATTGTCAGAAAGTAATCGATGGCTGCATTGAAGTTGCGATGCAGTCAATTCCACGTGCAGCTAAATATGCATGACTTACGTGGTCACTGACCCGAATAGGTCAAAGCTCATAAAGCAAATACAAGGAACAAGGCCTATGACCTGCAACAAACTGACCGGCCATTAACTCGACGGTCATTGCGAAGTCCTATTCGTTCTCGGAATTATACTCGCTGACAACTAAATCTATAGACGATGCCTCGATAGCTAATTCTAATCTAAAACGACTCACATAAAAGGCCAGCAGTCTGTCGGAGTAGGTGGTCGTAACGCGAGCACTATGTTGGCTGGCGGGGCGACGCGCCACAGAGGCACTAAACCCCACAGCGCGAGGCGACCGCCCCATTCCTTTGTGTCATCGCCCTTTGTGGCTACAGCACCTGCTATGTATCGCGATTCAATGTGAACTGAAACTGAAAAATTGGATTACGTGGATTGTTTGACCAAAGGTTTGGCAAACGCGATATTGGTAATCAGTTGTCATTTTGGTTGCAATCATTTTCGATGTTGTCTAGTCGCGAGTCAGGGTTAGAGTTGTATGTATTTAGAACACGCGCGAAATCATGACAACATGTAGGTTAAGCGTAACAAAACGTGCCTTGCAAATATGCATGCATGGCGTTTGGCTGGAAACGGTTACTATTTCCCCATTTATATTGGTTTATAAAATAAATACCATCAAATGTTGAACCAAACTAGAACGTCATATGTTCTTCCTTCTTACCTATGTTGATCTTATTTGATTACAATAATGCATACCTATATTGGATGATGATGATATACTGCAGTCAATATTCATACTAAAATTCAATTAAAAATGTTGAATATGATAGAGATCAATCGATACATTCGAATATATTTTTATTAGATCGAATATATTGGCAACACTATAGGTACATAAGTCCGTACCATGCGACTCTGACAACGCAAAGTAAGATTAATTATGCTTATGTATAGCAGTTTTAGTAACAATATTGAAAATGCATTCAAACTTGAAAGCTTAAAAGAAATATTAAGGTTGAACTTAAATTCAATACTCCAATCTATGCAAATTGCTTTATTAAATTTGTCGAAATATATTGAAAGTTCTTGCAAACGTTTTATTAAGTTTGCATTTTAAGATATTTACCGCTTCTCACGAACCGTTCGCGAATAAATTACTCGAGTACAAGCGTGCCTACATACGATAAGTACTGATCCTGATTTGACAAAAAGTGAGCGGCAAAATGTATACTCTATAATGTTTCATTGTTGAAATTCCTATTACTGAGGTACTAGTATTAAGCATGCGCACAATAAACGTAACAACCCTAGATATGTGTTTCGATATTTATGGCATCGGTAGCAAGAAACATGGTATTGTAAATATAAAATAAATAAAAAGCGCCTTTTAAATATAGCATTGATTATAACATCGTTTTCGTTAGTGTTTGTTGTATTTCTGACTACTTTCTAAGCTCGATCCATTTCAGCCATCGTAGCGTCTCGTTTCCGCTAAATTGCTATCTATTAGCGACAAACAGTTTGCGAAGCGGGATTAAACCCTTAATACGCACGTGCTTTGATGTCAATACGTTACCCGGTAAGTCATAAAGTAATTAAAGGTAGTAATTAAATGTGTTACCTGTCTTCGTTCGCGCTGTCAACATTATAGTCCGGGAGCGCCGCGTGTTTCTGTAATCATGTGTAACATTTTAAGCGTGAACATATTGTTCAAACATCGTTGCTAGGCAGGCTTATTTAAAACACTATTACTACGGTTTATCTGAAGCATATTTATACAGTCTACTAATGATCACCATAAATCTATCGTGCAAGGTAAGACGGGTGAAGGAAATACCAATCTGGTACTTTCCTCATCCGTTTTAGCCCGCTTATTAGTTGATACTCTCTGAATAGTTAGACTGATCAATCAAATTATTTATTTTTATTTATTTTATTTATTTATAACATACTTACATATACCATTACAGATTTACTAATACGGTATACGCAGACAATAATTTTATGCTTAAATGTACTAAACTAATTATTATAACTATTACTACCTATAACTAAGCACATGACAAGTAACCTTAGAGAGTTCGCTCAATGAACATGTAAATATGTCTATATATGTATTATCTAAGGTTAAGAAATTATATCGTTATACTAAAGATACAGTTTCATAATTTTCAACTATGAGGTAAAATGTCGTTCGATGCGTTCACAGCGTTCATCGTATTGATAACTATACAAACTCGCACTTAAGACAGGATATATATGAATTAGCAAGTTGTATAGTGTCATCATTGTAGAATGCATGCACTCGTATGTATATTATGTATAAGTTATTGATATTGTCAAACTTGAAGATAAAATCTAGTACGATTAATGTAAAATGGAAAGTAAAGATATAAAGGATGAACAGAAGTTGTAGTTGACAGCAAAAAGAAGCAAATGATTATAAATTTCTCTGTTTCTTTAAGAAAAGTAACGTCAACGTCGTGGGTGTTTAAAAACATTGAATGAACGGACACAAAAATCACCTACAACTAATTGTAGATCACACAAATTTTTCGTGTGGTTTTCAGGCCCACAACACTTGACGCAGTGGCAATGACTAGTCTACCTCTTAAAGTTCAGTGACATTATTACTATCAATCAATTACGATATATGTATATACTAATATACCTACTGCTAGGTTCAACGTAATAAAAGAAAGGCTTATGCCATATAAAAGTCTTCTATATCGTTAGTTTACATAGCTTTGTCTAAATATGTTGTAACTAAAAAACTATATAAACTGGCAGTTACGACATTACAATCAGGTCAACTTAAAGCTTTAGTATCTAAATATTAAAAATACTACGCTGTCCTCCTTCTGGAATTAAATACGACAAGTTTCAAAGTTTCCAAGACTGCACCGTAACATGAAATAAAAATATTACCTTAGAGTTTGTTCAGCTTTAGCGAGCTCCTCAGCTAAATATTTCAGTCTATGACAACACTCTACGCTGACTGAAGTAGGACTGTCTGAGAAGGCTGTGGGAGAAATATAATCGTACTCATCATTTGCCGTGAAGTAAGGCTTTGGAAATATCAAAGTTTATACAGAGAGACAACGCGACACGTTTGATCATTTTGAATAGTTCATCGGCGTTTCTGCGAAAGGCGTTGCTGCTGACATGGTGACGTTGAAACTAGACGAGTTGCGAACAGCTATGAAATGTCATGGTTGAACATTGACCTCTAATAAATATGAGCTGGACTGGCTGTGCGTACAAAAATAAAAGCTATTTTTTGGTCCCAATCGAAGCGCGGCCATTGAGCGAACAATGAAATTGTGTTGGTATTTCTGAGATTATTCTGCAAATAAAATATGTATTTTCGATCATACCACAATTTGGCTGTTTTATTGTTTTCTCTCCATTGTTGTATTCAGACGAGAATTTAATATTCACAGCGCCTTGAAGTCATGTTAATTACAAGTAAACTCACTACCGGTTCCAACGCCAAAATGGCGAGAAACATATAGAATAAACATTTTAATGACGAGCCATGCAGATCATCAAGGTAAAAAAGGGTATTATAGAGATTAGTGTGGTAAACCGTAATTCAGATAGCCAGCTTAATGTTATGCGTCAAAACTGACGTACTTATACATAGGTGTTGTTCCATAATATTATCGGGCGCGTTTTATGTCAGACACGGCTTCACATCAAGTCGGTCGAATTACTGCATTAGTTCGGCTTAACCCTTGGTCAACACACAACCTTCGGGATCAAAATACAATCCTTTTTGTCATTGCGTTTCGATACTGACAATTGTCTTAAAAATGACGAAATATAAATAACGTGTATATGCGTGAGTTTTGACTGGCATTTAAATTCACAAGCAATGCGCATTGCACAGAGAAATAGATTTATTTTCAAAGCTCGCTGCGAAATTTGAACTAATACGGACGTTCTTAAACCGCAAACATATTTAGTATGTGTGCATTGCGTAACTTATGTTGTATTGAAAGTATGTCAACATAGAAATAAGCTTCCAGAAAAATGACCATTGGGTGAATTTTAAATCTGTTCGAATACTGAAGTATCTATAAAACAACCAGTGCAAAAAATCCTTTAACGTCTAGCAGCATAATATGTATTTTTTATTACGACTATACTTTGTGCTTTAAAACATATATCTACTCATTTCATTTATTTTAAAGAGTAGTTACTAGCAATGTTTAATTAGTATACATACACGTATGTTAATTTAATATATTTTATTGTAATAGGTACTATTTTGTTAATTGGTGTGTTTAATGTTAGAGGTAGAATAACGTTAAAGGCTTTATTGCATGAAGCGCGTCGGTTTCGCCACAGGACATAGAGTAATGATAGTAGGTAAATGTAACTGTTGTGCATGAGGTGCAATATCCGGGAGAAGTATTATTAAGTATTTCTATCGGGCAACTCCGGTAGCACCAGGAATATGAGACAATAAGTTCGCCCTCGATTACGAGGAACTTAACATAATTACTGGCGAAATGTGGATGTGGTACACCTCGGCCGACCAATACCTTATTCAGTTTTTCGACATTCAGAAAAGCTAATTTTTAAGAAAATGGCTTTAACAACATTTCATCCTCGAAGGGTCGATATCGGTAGGCCTTGACAAGCGATTTCCTTTTCATAATAAAACGAAAACATGTCCAGTTTTCCTTTCATTATAAGAAAAAAACCATTTACTGTGTCCTAGTGAATTTAGTCCAATAGATACTTAATTTGTACAGTAAGCGACTTAAGTAGCCGAACAATAAATGAATTGTTTTTCCGTGTTATTAACCATCCTCTAACTATAATATTATTGCTTTGAATAATTAGGAATACATAGTTTTTACTCCAAATGCTAGCATAATTCGGAATCTAGCGTATGTTTATTTCGCTGACTGTTCAACACTGATATTGACCTACAGTCCTACATTATTATGTGGTTAATGCAGTTCAAAATGATATGCAAGCAGTGCAAGTATTAAGTATTTGTGTTGTGTTATGTTACGACGACGTCAGCGGTCGTGGAAAATGTAAGTTCCCTTGTGAAGTGCAGTCTATATTGGTGAAATATATCTAAAGGTTCCGTAGCTATGTGCTATTTTCCAGATATGATCTCGATTCTGGAAATGGGAATGATGGCAATGATATGTCACATAATGTCGCTACTGCCATAGTACGCAAGTAATTAGATTTTTCGTAAACTTTGTGAATATTAACCGCTGACTTTGTGTTTCTCTTTTTATATACTTTTTTACTGAGAGTTAACTTCGTAATAGTTTATGAAAAATGTCGCATTTGTTTAAACGATGTAAATGCTTATTGAAGCCATTCTTGACCAGGTAAACAAAAGTAATAATTTACTTACGATTTAAGTAAGAACATAATTTATGTTATAATATGATACTAAGTATATTATAAACATCAAGAAAAATATTAATTAATATTCACGTTGACTTATATGATAATTTTAATACGTTAAGTTAACATTAAGAAATGTATCAATCAATATTCACGTTGGTTATCGGCTGTCTCTAAATAATATTAAGTACTTCTTATGATGTAGGTACTCGTAATTACAGACGGAAAGATAAATGAGAAACTGTGTGTTTTATATTTAAAAACGGAACCCTAAATATAAAACAAATAAATGCGGAAGCCTTACATATATAATAACAGTGTAAAAGTTATGTTTGATTGAAGTCAGTTCAATTATTTTTGCCCTTTCATCGATTTTTAATAAAATGAACTTATTATTGATTGACAATGACACAATTATTTTATTATGAAATCTAGAAACACGGCTCTGGCGAAATACATTGCGCTTACAAATAAGAATCGTAGTAATTGTGAGGTTATGAGGAAAAGTATTAGGCTTTATCTACACAAGTTACAGTGATAGCCTAGTGGGAGACAGTTAGACTGTGGCAGTTTAACTGTCTCCCAGAGATCTCGAGTTTTATCTCAAAAATGCTGCGTGTATCTAAGTACCTACATCAAGGGCACATCGATGATTTAAAACATTGTAGCATGGAGGCATTTACCTAATCGAAGCGAATTTCCCATTGTCTCTAAATCTCTAGGAGAATGTTTTTTATTATACATATGTATATAAACATTGAATTTTTAAATAATTTTATTATTATTATTGATGATAACGTTTGATGGATAGTACAGCGGTGATGTATGGTGGTAATTTAGTCAAAATTAGCTTCCACGTAATTCCTGTTGTGTCAAAGCATGTTTTATAATACGATAGATATATTAAGTAATTAGATAATGTGTATGTACATGTATATTACCATTTACTATATACTACATATGTAATGTATGTTCACACAATTTATGTACATAAATACATAGTGTTATTATCCTCGAAGAGTTAGGCAAAAGTGTATTATACTTATATTTCGCCAACAAAACCACTTCAGTAACTACGTAAATCCCGACGAGTCTATAATCGTAGGTATACATATGTAAGTGCGATGATAGCAGCACAGAGGTGTTCAGGTACAGTACAACTCATTATACTGCTAATGAGAACTTCTTGAATCTTGAAAGCCCAGTAACAATTTGCCTACCTGGTGATCGAATACGAGACCTGCCTCAGTGACATAGCAGTTGCACTTACTACCGCTACGCCACCGAGGCAATCTCACATAATATTATAAATTCGAATGTTGGTATGGTTGTTTGTTACGCATTCACCCCTTAATTACTCAACCGATCATCTTGAAATTTTGCATAGGTACGCGCTGTCAGGGGTACAGAAAAGGCCATACGGAACCATACATCCAAAAAAAAGTTCTGTTGCCAGGGGATAGAAATGTATTAACAAAATCTACATAAACGCGAGCAAAAGAAATGTTAACCAATCAGAAATACATAGAGCTAAACAAAAAGGCGTGTACAACTGTACATATCGGAGGGTGTAATTTACACATGATAAATAGACATGGCAGCATGAAAAATAAAACTTCTTTTACTTAAATAGTCTCATGCTTGATTCTCAGAGGGGTGGGCAGTCTAACGTAACGAAACTTCGCAAGCAGGTAAAATACCGATGTGTTTACATAAGTATCCCGAGGTTGTATTAAAAATTTCCCCTTGAACGAAGATGCGAACAAGAGCTCCTATACGGTAAATATATAATTATATAGTATATTCTTCATAGAGTCTGCTCAGTTAGAATCCTTTTAAATAAGGTTTCCTTCAAGTTGTTGACCGAGCCATACAAAATTGATAAAACTCATGCATTGCGGTTTTGTTTATGACTGTTACTAGTACTAATAATAATCTTTATATATAAGAGTCAGCTGTTAAAATGTTTGTTTACGTATAACTAGAAAAGTAATCGACGGATTGACTTGAATGTTTTACATACCGTTGCATGACTATATAAGAATGTTTTTATATACTTTATATACCGAAGTGCTTTGACCGGCTGTAGCTAGTATTTATACAGCATGTTTTTAAAATTGTCATAAAATTAAAAATGATTTTTGTCAGGAATATTTGCACGCCGGAGCCCTACAAATGTTATTTATCAGATATATATTACGGCCCCTAAATATGACTACATCATTATGTTACACACTGAATAAACCATTGCAATATATGTTTTGCGTTACTTATTTTAAACATTTAATCTATCTACACGTCAAATTAAACATTGTTTGATACCCGCTAATGACTAAAAACTGACCCAGAAAGGGCGATACTTCGCATCGTCATTTACCTTGTCATTTTAATTAGGCGATTACGCGTAAAAACATCTAATAAAGCAAAAGAGATTTTGTTACAGAGGGCCGGTGTGATTACTAGTAATTGACCTAAATGTCCTTAGGAATACAATTTCGTAGGAAGTACTTACATAATGAGATTAACTTCGTCAAGTCTCCTTCAACGTTCTCCTTCCAAAATGATACTGAAACTAAGTTAATTATCACTTTATGCGCTGCGATATTAATTTTATTTCTTGTATTTAACAAGGCTGTCGTAATGGTAAAGAAATTTGCTTGGACATAATTGAGTAAGACTTAGTCCGTAGTTATAAGAGATAGCATAGTTTTATTGTTTGTAATAAAAATAAAACGAGCTTCTTTTTAAAAACCTTTCTATCAAGTTGAATTTTCAATAACTGATTAATCCTGCGAGCTAAGCTTATTTTTTTATAAAAGGCAGTTACGAATAATATCTGTATCGCGAAGGACTTTATATACATTCAAACAAAGATCGCAAAAAACACCCAAGCTCGGTGAAACCATTTGTGGATGACTCAAATGTTTGTCCGATATAGGATTCGAAGCCACGGCCACTCGGCACAATAGTAACCGGCGGTGACCACTTAAGGCATGCATGCAGTCCAGCTATAATACAAGTGTTAGGAGTAAAATCACATCGATAGTACCTACAACGGGTGGGATTCTCTAGTAATTGTTGGACTAGAACTGTACATCACAGTAGTATGCCTGAGGCTTAAGAATAAGGCAAGCACATATACGTAGGCCATATTGTTCTTTCTTTATTCTTCAATTGTCAATGTATGTAATGGATCAGCATACGAGGGCACACTGAACGCGTACTAGTGCTTGATTATAATAATTTATTTATATTAGTAAAAATTCTCATTTTACAATTGCATCTTAACAATTACATATAACAAGCTATTATATATTCAATTCGAGTTGTATTTAGATCCCGCCACTGGTATATCACTTGTTGTAAGTCAGCACTCGTAATCACTAGATAAGCGTTAGTTTTGATCGGACTTAATGCTAATTAACGTTATTTCCTATCTCTTTTATTGTATCTTCTTTGTTGTAGAAACAAACATTCAAACAACGGACACCCAGACTCGGAACAATATTATTTGTGGGTCACACAAATTATTGTTGTCCAGTGTGAATAATTATGTCTTTTGGCGACACCGAACAAAACATATCATCATCATGCGATTATATGAATTTGTTTTCAGGTGGTCGTCGATGCGTTTTTGCTATGTCCGTGGCCATGCCAAACATGCAATGTCGGCAAGCCATCAGACTTGCGATTAATATCATGCATTTACACTATTAGCGTCGATTAATTCTTAACATAAACATTTAGAGTAGCTAAAAAGGTAAACAAGAATTAAATTTACTACATAAAAACCAATATGACGGTATGACTTTACTCAAAAATAAACAATTTGTAGTACTCGTATTATAAAAATATACCAATCTCAAATTTGCCGAACATTAATGTGAGATGATGTGATGATGATGATGTGAGAGATGTGATTACACCAAGTAAATTTGACATGCTTGTTCTATTTCTGAACAAAGCAAGTAGGTACGTAGTTAAAGTATAACTAGGTCTCCCCGGAATATGTGCCATATAAGAGCAACGGAAACGAAATCCCAGATATGGGACTTTCGACCTTTGTAATATTGTAGTGAAGGTTTGAACAATAACAATATACAGCTATTGCCAATCCGTTTGACTTGTGTGCTTGTTCATTCGACTTTGAAAATACAGACAGTGAACAAGGCGCGTTCTAAGGATTCCATATCAGTTTGTGTTTTTTTAAGGTTGGTTGGCTTGTTTCAGATGAGCTGCAACTTCGAATCCAACCCTTTACATTGTTGACTTGAACGCCTCATATCACAAGTATTTAGATATCCAACATTAACATTAGTAAGTAACAAGAACACTGTTTTTGATCAAAATATAAGGAAATTACCGTCGCTCAGCACGATAACAAGAAGGATATAGAGTTTTCGATCATTTAATCTATTAGGTTTTCAATTATTTTATTACACATTATTTAGACTGCATTGATGGCGAAGCGAGCGAATGGTCGACTTGCCGCTATCACCGCACTGAGTGTTGTAGATTTGAATCCCAAACGGGAAAATTATTGCAAATACATTTCTAATTGATTTAAGGCTGGATGTAAGTAATTTGTGTCTTTAATTGTATGTTTGCCCGCTCCCGCTACTAAGACTAAACTTTATGCGGGAGTTACAATTTTGAAAAGGGAGACATATTATTTTTTTAGGCATTCGTTTCTATTTTCTGTAGTTATTGTTATGTAGTTTTTTCTTATAGTAATTAGTTAGAAGATTTGTACTAAACTTTTATTACCAAGTAAGTAACTAATATTCTACATAATACTTGTATTAGATTATATAGCTTAATTTGTTCTAGACGTTTGTTAGAAAAGGAGATGGGATAGAAAACATTACGATTCAATAATTTGTTATATTGTTGTTCTTTAGTCCACTAATATACACCCTTTCAAAGGTTTCCTAGAATTAAATATTAAGATAAGTTTATTATATTTCTGAATACGCTATATTTATCATATTTGAAATGTCATCTAATTTTGGTGATTACCGGGACTTCGACTTTAACTTAAATTTTAATTTATAATTATGATTACTTGTGACAGTGAAGCGGAAGTGTTAAACATTAGGTACCTTTACATTATGAATTGATAAATTTACTGATTGTAAAAAAAAACATTAACTAACACAGAGCATTGAACACGCTAGACTCTTACTAGTTTGTCATATTCTATAGGTACAATTCCAGCATGTCAGTGACATCTACACCGGCCATACAAATATATACGTTGCTGCTATCTGCGCTCGGCGCCGTTAGTTATTCGGCACGAATATTACGTCAAGGTAATTAACTAGTGACGTAATACGTTACGTAATTACAAATTAATTCTATAGAATATTATTATTATCTTCACTTTTAGTAAACTCGTGTATCTAATACAGTTTGTCAGACGTTATTCGTTTGATTCTTTATTTTGTTGGCTTGGGTAAATGAAATACAAGCAATATGTATAGATCAACGATTCAGAAAAGTTTGTCAAAAAACGTATGAAAGGTTATTATTTTACAATAACGTTATAAATTAAAAACATTTTGCATTTTCATGTGAAATAGTTTGTATTTATTTTATGCTTTTGGTAATAAAGTACTTTCAAACAATGCACTTTATCAAACTTTTTATGCCATTAGTTGTTTTGATAATGAATTGGGTGTCAAGTGATATATTTTCATGAAATAAACATATGTTGTCTCTTATACTGTTTATCAAATGACAGGACTTTAGGACCGATTTATCTATTGGATAGACGCAAGTAACGTGTACTAAACAAATATAATTATGCCAAATTAATTAGATGGTGGTAGCAAATATACATATATTTACGAGTAGACATCTATCAATACTAACCTATTATTCCCATAGCGAGTAATAATGTCACAAGCATGCAAGCCGCAGTTTTCTTGCAACAGTGACTTTTAACCGGCGTTTGTTTAAATCTCCTACTTTTCCTTTTATTGGAACAGTTTAAATTTTCTTCGGCATTGTCTTCATACAAATATGCCCAGAAGTTTTCCCGTAACGGATACGTAGAAAGCATTTCACATTTTGGTGTTGAAATTTTCCTAGATTTCCTTCTTTCGTAAACTTTACCTGTGAAAATTAATGATATATAAATATACTACGATAATTTGGGTTACAATAGGTTTTAAGGTGGCTACTTAAGCCAATGGATGCTTGCTATACTAAGGGTACCCACTTATGCTTTGCCGATACGAAAGAGCAAATATATTCAAAGCTTTTGTGCTGACAGCACAAATGCCAAATATGATTGGCCCCTTGACATAGGTTTTTGAACTGGACTAGACTTAAGCGAAATCCCAGTTTTAAGCAAAGACGTTTGTCTCTGTGTCTTACCTAGTTATAATATTTATTATTAAGATTACAACTATTTTGTAATATTAGAGATAAAATATAATTCGTAGGAGACCCAAGCGTAATAAGAAAAATATTACTGTAGATTTACAAGTAAATTGAATCGTTACATCTTTTTTTATTTTCAGGTGAAATACAGCATTATAAAATATGAAAATTATTTGGATAAATATTATATTCATACAACAAAAACATAGAATGGTAAACTTGAAATAAAGATAAAATTTGTAATCTATCCTTTAATTGTTATTTCTGGTAATCACCAGATATTTGACATACCTAAATACTGTGGCGGTCACTGCTCACGTCATAACTTTATTTTACTTTCTTAGTAACTGATTGATATTATTATAAATTATATAATCTCGCTTGTTATATACTCATGTTTCTGTTTTATAACATACAATCAGATTTTCACTGAACACGAACACACATAGCTTAAGCTAAAACACGTAGATTAATTGGCACCTCTCACACTTGTCACACAAAATCCAATTTTTAAAGAATTTCTGTCAAATTTCTATGTCTGGCAAAATAATCGAATGGCAGGTTATTAATTTTGGCTTGTAGTACACTAAGCCTTAAAGCTTATCTCATATACTCTCACAACAGTACCTAACTTTAAGCATAATGGATAAAATTCAATCTCCAGACGGCAATAATACAAGCAAATTATGTTACGAATGAAGAAGAAAATTAAACTAATTTTGATATTAACTTGTGTATAAATAACTAATAACGATAATTACTGAATAAAATATTCAAGAAGTACCTATATTATATGATAGACTTCAAATTTAATATTAATGAATTCTGACTCTCGAAAATCTAAAGTATTAAAACGCCTCAGTAATCTTATCGTCCAAAAGTCTGTAAAGCTTTGTGATCCCGAAAGTTCTTTAATTGATATTTTTCCATTACTGTGTAACTTTTTGTAACGTTTAGTTTGCCTGACTAAATCGCCAGATTTTAAATAATGTTCAATTAATTGTAATCGAATATTATTTTAAATCTGAAGATTTTGCCGTAGATGTTAATTACGTATTGAAGGCAACGATGCCTTTTTTGAGAGTTCCTTTGTTTAAAATTAATTAATTAAGAACTACTGGATGTCTAAGTTAATAAATAAATAAATGTGTATTCCAAATTAGAAATGAATGCTGGATTCAAACACGTAAATAAGTCACTATCAGCAATGGCGCGTAACATTCTGGTTTAGGTTCTTTTTGACAGGAAAATATGTATGTTTGTCTGGTCTATATTTGCTACCCTTATTTGCTTCTATATATCAAACAAAGACACACTTTCACATTTATAATGTTAGTTTGAATTATAATGCTTAATAAAGTCTAATCATGTTCGTATTTAAACATGTTTCTGAATGCTACTACAACCTTAATAATTTGAATGACCTTTTAAAATGAGGGCTCATCATATTACCGCAGTAAAACAAAACATATCGTGCCACGACATTTATTAATTCGTTGATAGCGGTAACATTTTATCGCAGACATGTAGTGATCTAGTGAGTTTCATTGCTATTTTACGATTGCTTCGGTCTAGCCATAAGGGGTACGCCTTCTACTCATGAAGTAAACCGTATTTTGCGCTATCAATACTACCACTCTTTCAGTAAAACAGTACAAGTCACCGGTTTATAGCCGAAGCGAAATGTACGGTTTTCGGAATTGACCGGCAATGTAATGAGCGTAAACATGTGTCCACGTCAATAAATAAGTAGGCCAGTTGTTAGGCAGCTACGTTAGCTCGTGTAGGTATATTTTTTGTATATGGGCGCGGAAATTTATTACACCGGATTATAAGTAATACAAGTGGTAGAGTTGAGTTAATAACAACAGTAACTATGGGCATCAATGTATGAAATAATTATACACATACTACACATTCATAATACTTATGTGAAAAATACTGTGCAAATTGCAGTTATATTCTTTGGTGGAGATCCCAAATAAAAAAAATAAAAGTCGCCTAAAAATTGATTGTCGCCGCGGTAGTAACCTTAGTCAGTAACTATTATTGCCATGATTCTTATAGAGAAACTCCAATTATACCAGTTGACTCAGATGAGAGATTTAACAGAATTGCAAAGCAGTTCATTGTTTTAATATTGTTTCAATATCAATCATAAATGTTGAGGGCACAGTACTTGATACTAATTTGCCTTCGATATCAAGTAGCAGTTATTTCGTAGAAAATCTACTTTATACGATTTTATACTTTCTTCGTATTGCATGATTTATGTAATGCTAGGCATTTACGTACCTTTTTGGCACGCTCGATATATCCGGTTGGTTGCATTTACCGTGGTCACAAGCAGACATACCTAAAAGGTAGGGTTAACACCTAGCATGCTAATACCTAGTAAGCTCCTTGACTTATCATACTTATATATTATATTAAATAATAACGTTGACTGTCCTGAATTATTGTCTAAGATCCATATCTCAGCTCCTAGTAGGTTGCCACGCTCAAATGTCTTCAAACTGTTCAATATACATAGATATAAAACCAACCTAGGGCTTAACTCGCCAATAACTAGATTGACGAAGTTATATTACGATCTCGCTCGTCTGCTTCAGTTAGACATTTTTGTGATACTATGCCTAAATTTAAAAAAGGAATATTAGAGTATCATATTAGAGTTAATTAACTTGTATTTTTACACTGTTAACTATTTTTTAAACACTTATGTACTATCGTTTTTCTCATTTTCATATTTTTATTATTTTAATATTATAGCTTATTTTTAAGTTTATTGTACTGGTAATTCCTGTGTTAGTTGTGGTTGCCTATAACAGAATGAGCACAAGGCATATATTATTCTAACATCTTTTATTGTGTAAGAATTGTGTATCATTTGTTGGCGATCCTTATAAATAATTAAATAAAATGCTTACGTTAACCGCCATCTTTATTTCAAAACTCTTCTTTATGCGCCTGTACTTACTTTGATAAGAAGTTGATCCTAATATTCTTTTAAATCTAGCAAGCAAAACTAGGGAAATAAATATGATATACTTAAGAATATAGTATATATATATATATATATATATATATATATATATATTTCGGTTACTACTTATCTATGCTTTCTATTACTCAACCTAGCCAAGATTACCCAAAAATGTCTGAAACAATATTACCCTAGTTAGTAACATCAACAAAACATTTTACTGGATAGTGTTGCCTTCACGTAACGTTATTAAATAAACCAAAAGGCCAAATCACAAACAGAGATCGCTACTCAAATCAAATCAAAACTCAACTGCAGATCAAAACTAACATTTCCATCTGAAAGTTAAACATAGTTTAAGCTAAAATGAATGTAATTAGACAGAGTAAAGTATAATTCGTTTGATATTTAGTGCAAGCGAGCGTCATTACTGTCTGCGGCAGGTGGCGGCATGCTCCAATTGCATTACGCCAATTCGGACCAACCAAATCTGTTTTTGGATCGTACGAATTATTCGAATATGAACTTAATTAACCTACAATAGAATTTGCTTAGATAAGTCAATAGTTTGTATTGTTTTAGTAAGATATAAGTCTAGTTAGTAGATAGCTCTTGGAGTTTTATGCAGTGGTCTTTTGTTTGTGTAAAAATAGTCAGACGTCAGAACATATAGCTTGATTGGAAATTAAAATCTAAACATGCACAGTTGCACTAACGGCGACTCCATAGGGACTGACTGTGCCCGTGCCCTCGATGGTACTATAAATACGAATGAGCCTCTTAACAAAAATATTTTGTAGTCCTGGCTAATTGTCAATAACTCTATGAATATTTGCGAAAGTAATTTTTATTATTCCATAGAAAATTATGATTATCTAACCTATATTTTATATTAAAGCCCCTCGCTATATTTTTATGAGGTCAATGCCCTACCAGTTTCCACAAGAGTATTAACTCCAGGTCATCACAATATAAAATGCTAAGTCTATCAGGTTTAAAATCACGGAACAGTGAGATCGGGTGATTGTCCTCTCTTTTCCGTGTTCGAAACCCTACGGGACAGATATTGTATTGTTGTTTCAAACTTTGTAACGTCCGCTGCGATACTCTGTTCTATCACACTGCCTCGGCATTCTTTCACTCAGTTCAGTTCTGTTTATGGTAGCGATTTTTATTCCCACGAATAATCTGAAATATATATATATATATATATATTCGAAACTCAATTATTTTTAGTTATAATTTTATTACCAAACATTAGTGCTTTTGAATAAAATAATCAATATTTCTTTTAGATTTTTAACATAATCCAGTGAAGCGGATATCTTTACAAACTCTAAAACAACGGACACAAAGATCACTTAAATTCCAAACAACTATTTGTAAATTACACAATTATTGTCCTGTATAGTACTTGAACCCACAATACTCGGCGTACTAGAGATGCAAGCACTTAACTACTATGTTATCTGCATATTACGTCAAATATTTTTAAAGGGTTTGGCAGTACTACACAACGTGATGGCATCATGTTACTTATTTAATACTGAACTAGATAAATAGTTTCTCTATACTCAATAATACATTGCGGTGATTTTGCATTAACACTAAAAGAACTACTAACTTGTGTAACTTAATTTATTTTATTAGTATAGTACATACGCAAAGGTGAAGGTAAAATCTAATTACCTAGCTATGAATAATAACACGAAGGTACGTAACTTATCTAAGAAATTAGTAATGTAAATCACCCAGATGTAGTATGTTAACTTGCAAAAATGTTATTTGCGTGTATGAAGCTAATTTACATATGCGCGAACTTATAAAATTACTCGAATTATTGTAATGTGGCCAACATTTTCTGAAGCTTGCAACATTATTAAGTTGTATGGCAGCGCATATTTGCTTGCATAAAATTTCATATCATTTACTTTAATGTTGAAGAACTAACAACCGGCTAAATACTAGAAGACTAGCAACTGGATTCTAAAGGGCTAATAAAAGTATGAAAATCATACTCATGTCAAGAGAATTGATTGACTATTGCTTATTTAGTTAGCAAATCCGAGCGGTTGACTTCCGATTGGCCGTTTGTAAACAAATGTGTAAATGTGTAAAATGTTTAAGTGGTCGCCTCGCTACTGCCGCTGCACTGCGTTGAGTGTAGTGAGTTCGAATGCCACACGGGACAAAAAAATGAGTGATCCACAAATGGTTGTTCCGAGTCTGGGTGTTCTTTTTATATGTTGTTTGAATGTTTGTAAAGTACCCCGCAACACAAGATTTATTCCTAGTGTGGAAGTTATACTCATAAAAAAGAAAAGGATTTTTTTTATGTAGATCTATCTGCCTTTTAGAAGCCGGGTGTGAGTCAGTTTTGTGCGTTAGTTTAATTGACTTTCCTTGTAGTTATTTATTAGAAGCTATAAGTAGGCTTTGAACTTCCGTTAAATACCTATGTATTTAGGCTGATGCGGAAACAATTTTATTGTATAAGAACTATTATTGTTTCTAATATTAAATTAAAATATAACTTGAATCAATGATTATTATGCTATAGTCTTCGTGCTAAGCTTGCAAATCGATAATCATTGCTACCCGAGAAAGTAGGTGACACCGTTTTAAAAGCAATTTTAATGTTGTCAAGTGGTCATTAAAACAGTATCTTATTATTATAAAATAATAATGTTCAGACCACATGTATAAGTAATTAAGTGCATAAATGAGATTTAAAAAATATGATCTTTACTTCTAATAAGGATTTATATGTATGACTAAGACTATTAACAAACAATGGTCTACCTATGCGATCAGCATTATCTGCGGACAGTTGTTTCAAGAAAGATGTCACACGCGCATTATTGACGCTTCAAAAAAGGAACTAATGGGTGCCCAGTTTAGTTTCTGCTTCTCGCATGACAGTACAGAATCTACTTAAAGAGTACAGAGATCTTACTTATGCAGAGACACAAGACATAGTATATTAGATGAGATTATCTGAAGCGCAAATGTAAGAATACCGAGATGTGTTGTACTACTGTAATGTCAATGTTTTGTAACATTGAATGGGGTTAATTTAAACCACTTCTTATGTAAACATTGAAGACGATAAATTTTTCTATGTAAAAAACGTACAAAAAGTTGAACACATGATACGAGCAAAGGTTATATACTTACATAATTTATAAATTGAGTAGTGCTGTTAAGCGTACAGTTTGTACTTAATATAGGAGTATTTTGGCGGAATAGTATGTCCTATATCCGTTTCTGTACCCTGACAATGTGTTTGTGTAATTACATGATGATCGGTCGAGTAGTAGAGTGAGTTTGTTTGTTTGTTACGTTTGCACGCCACACACATTTATAATATTAGTTAGTTTGAGCCTTAGTGCGACTTTATTAAGGTCCTATGTTAACCGCATTCAAGTACAAATCGCGAATGATTGATTTCGTCGACTCATCAACATTGAATCATAATACTTTAAACGATTTTGTCTCCAGATATTTCTGTGAAACGAGTCCAATTTTGCTTTAAATTTAGGTCAGTTTGGGGTTACAAAAATCCATGAAAAAGCCATAATACTTTTACGTAGCTATATCTGTATAATTTATAGCGATGTCGGGTTAAAAGCGTAAATATGTACACACGATAGTGTATGTCGTGTTCCAGTCATTTTAAATTGCGTGAATATTGTATGTTATACTATGGCGTTAATTATTTGATGTCAAAACAGTGCATCCGATGCGGTGGTGACTGTGTTTGTAAATAAACATTGAATTGTTTGTCTGATTTAAGGAGTTACGGGGTTTTTGTTAGGTACGTATTATTGTGAATGGAATAGTCGCTAGTGGAAGACCTAGGCGTACGTTTCTCGCTCAGATCGGAGACGTTCTGAACAAAGGCCAGGTAAAGAGCACCTTAAGCCGGCTAGCGTGTATGAGGAATGTGATGAAAGTCAATGAAGCCAGAGAAGTGTGTTAGGATCGTAGCAAATGGAAATCCGTAGTCTCTGCCTACCCTTCTGGGAAACAGGCGTGAATCTATGTATGTATGTACGTGTCGGTCGTAGGGTTACCGTTGATTAAAATTATCGTTAGTCAGTTTTAATAAAATTATGAAACAACTTGAGGTATCAAGTAGATTAACATCGAGAGGATGCTTTCAATTAGATATGTAACCAAGTCTTTAAACGGGTGAAAGGAAGATGGAAGCATCTATATATGCGATGAATTATTTATTAGGCGCCTAGAAACATAACAAAACCTACTATATTAAAGTAAATAAGTCTGAATTATTTAAGCAACTTCTCTGAACTATGTAATGTTATTAATTTGGAAATTTGATGTATCTATAGTCTGTCTGGCTTTTCGGATTTAGCTGAGGATTTTTGGTAATTAAAGTTTTGGATTAAATTCAAATTAAAACCCACTTCTAATGTTTAAAGGTCAACATAGGATATTTAATTCCACCTTGCTGAATTAGTTAGCTGTATCTGTAAGCCTACTACTACAGTATTAGCGACTGCTTATTAAGTCTCAGATTAGATTCGTTACGATATTTGTAACTAGACCAGTAGACACAAACCCTTTAAAGTAAGTGTCACATTCGTAACCTAAAGCAAATGCCCGCTAAATCTCTGGTCTTGGTTGTAAAAAAATATAGTTGATAAATATGGAACAGCCAAATAATGTTCCAACAATTGGTCGAGTTGTCCCCTTGTATTTCTTCCCTTCTATTATAGGCTTACTAAGGATTTTTATAACTAAGGATTTAATAGACCCTGTTAACTATATAAAGAAAAGTGGATCTCGAAAAGTCACAGGGTCAAGCTAGTAAACAAATAAATATATTCCTCGGTTGCTTATATTATTTATATAAAACACAAACAAGATAAGTTGCATTGACCGCGGATGTGAGCAGATTCTTTTACTATATACAAGATAAAGCTTGTACATTTTACCTACCATCTGTGAATCTATTCGATATACACGTATCCCAATTTAAGTGAATTCGGTTACGAATGAGCTACAAATGGCATTTGGATTCGACAAACCTAATCTACGAATGACTTAATTGCGAATAGTTCAGTTCACCAAAAGCAACGCCATGCGAGCCCATTGACATGAAACGAAGAGTGACTCAATTATCGAACCGATTGAAAATATACACGATTGCGATACGTTCGATTATTGAATCGTCTCCTAATCATTTTCCGCTATTTACAACTGAAATTCGGTACTGGCTTAAACTTAACATCGCCTGGCTCATTTAAAAAGTAAGCTCTAAAATGCTATAGTATAAATAAATCTGTATAAAATGATTATATCGCTTAATTTTGATTAAGTCTTTGTTTATTTTGCTAATCTTTCGTTTATTATTGATGTATTTATTTTCTTTATTCTCGTCAATGGAATTATATTTTTGTTACTATATCTTATTCGACTTTTCGGTAGACGTTAAAGATAGACTTAAATAACTAAGTTGCTTAAATATATTTTACATTTAATTTTGTCAAATGATTTAATGACATTTTAAATATAAATAATATAAAAAAAATAGGATTATGTATTACCATCTACTTAGCGTAACATATCAATAGTAATATGCAAATAGGGCCGATACAGCATATGCACTCGCATAGTACACTGGTTTTTAACACAATAATAAATAAATACAACAATCTAATCTAAATATCCTCTTATGGGTATTATTTAAATTTTAAAAGTGATTCGGCATTTTGCCACTTTCCTACTGTAGGTAATTGATCTGTAAGACAATGACCGACATATAGTTTCATATCAATCACATATATGAAACCTTGGACGATATAATTATTACGTATATCACAATTTATTCAAAGACTAGAAAACTTTGCGGTCTGACATTTCTAAAGAATTATTTTTACTCAAAAAAGGCAACTTAGTTTTCACTGTTTAAATTTATTTTCTAATAAATTGAAGATAGTATTTGAAAATCTGATTACGCTGTTGTTTTTGTATTTGTCGTATAATTTCGACTTACATATGCGGTTACCTATCACGTAACTTCGGTGAATATAGGCTTGCTTTTACTGTTGTTCAGTTAAAGCACTGTACGTATTAGGAGTAATTTAGTTCCTTTGTGGCTTCTGTGAATCCTCATGGCCTTGTGTAAATTTGGCTAGCCTGCCAAAGCTTGTGTAAATCCATATTTCTTATTCTGTATGTGTTCTCTTTAGTAAAGCCTAGAATAACTTTTCTTTTAAAAGCTGTATTTGTATAACAGAGACTGAGTTTCGATATGTTTTATTTAGCGTAACAGGCCTCTTTATATTTTTGTTATAGAATGTCGAATGTCTTAATGACTGGACCGGTACTAAACTTGAGTACAAGATAAGTTTTAGCTGTTAGTACAAGTTAACTAAATAATGGTTCTACTATATAAAAACTAAATTTTTATAGTAATAATTCTTTACTGACACACAAAATAAAAATAATTAAATAATAACATTTTAATAGGGGGAAGGCACTGGCTTCTGCAACACGGTTTTTACTAGTGTAGGGGTCAGAGAATTCTAAATTATTGTAGCTTAATTTGTGTCAATAAATAATTGTTATTATTTATTATTATTATAGTTTAATCTATTTTTTATTGTGGTCGTGCGGTATTTGTGTTAGGACTATTTTCTTTCTATTTTATTCATTTTGAATAAATTTAAAAAGCAGAATGTATATTCGATAAGATCGTATATAATCTAAGATCGCTATAATTAAGCATCTTAATATCGATCTGTTAGAATAACATGTATTCGTATTTACCCATAAAACATATGCCAGTATTAAATAGTCTAATAAACTAACATAGATTAAGTCATAGTAAAACAAATTTTTAAATTGGTTTCTCAATAAAATATTATTATTATTATAATCTATCTCTTTCTAACAAGTGTAAACCCCACATCCAAATTCTAGAAAACTTAATAATACTTTTCACCACCCAAGAACCAAAATCGGCACTTAGCCGATTTATTCGACCGATTCATACGGTGTATTACACACATAATGACTATGACCGCTACCAATAAGCTCAGTGAACTAGTTTGACAAGTAAAAAGCAATGGAACAGCATTGTTTCTCGATATATTTGTTGCTGTCACTTCAATGTTTATTATGCTTCCACAAAAAAATTATTGAAGCTATATTGTTTTTAATCATTACTGATGTATCTTTATGTTGCATAGGGCGGTCACTGTAGTACTAGATTACCCCTGAAGTTTAATTTATAAACGTCTGTTTAATTTTTACCCATTTTTCCATCATATTCCCATAGCCTAACAAGTAACAGATGGAAAAATAATAACAATGTACTATTATACATTTTCAATTGTATTTGTGTTTGAACGAACTTTCACCGCAACAATAGCAGTGCTCTATTAACTAATCGACATTATCACGGCTTAGTATTTGAAACGACATGGTATTTAACATTTCGACGAATTCCAAGGTAAAGTGAACTTAGTTGAGACGGTACTGATGAGGAAATTTGTTAAATTATTGTTACTGTAACTGTTATTTCTGTTAAAAATTACTGTTCGATAGCAGTTTGATTTTGTCAGCAATCTTATATATGTATATCTATACTAATGTTATAAAGAGGAAAGACTTGATTTTTGTTTGATTGTATGTTTGTTTGTAATAATTTAACTCAAAAATTAAAACGACTTCAAAAATTCTTTCACCGTTAGAAAGCTACATATATTATCATCGAGTAACATAGGCTATATTTTATTTTTATTTTTATCTGGGCAATGCTTTGACTCATACCCGTCTAAGGGCAGCAGGGTTATGTCGGGCTCACCCGGTCCTAACCTAACCGAAATTTACGCGAGTGAAGCCGCGGCCAAAAAATAGTAATTAATATTTTACATACGTACGTACATGGTCTCATGGCTCTATTCTCTGAAGGTGTAGACAAAGATATGTTACACCCACATTTCATCAACTATGATTATAGGTCTCGCATAATAGGGGGCGATCCTGTTGGTGTCTTTCAAGCATCTTTACGAATGTGAGTTTGTTTGTTAGGCTTTCAGGCTTTGACTACTCAACCGATTATCATAAAATTTTGCATACACGTTGTCAGGGGTAGACAAAAGGACATAGGGTATCTTTCACCTATAAAAAAGTGATGTGCCCCAGTGATAGAAAATTGACATAACCTACATTAATGCGAGCGAAGACTGGCAGACAAAATTTGGTAGAATTACATTTTAGGATACTAAATTCAAAAACCGTGGCATGTCTTGCAGGTTAGTTTAAAGATTTTTTGCTGTGTAGCTCTAAATGCGTTGTCGATGTTTAATAGATTTTTTATACAACTCGTGCACTATGCCTCACCGAAATGAGCCTATATAATAAATAAGAACGTGCATGTCATTTGTTTGTACATTATATTGTAGTTAGTTATGTACACATTAATGCGTGTATAAATAATAACAAGGCTAGTGCACTTAACTTTCAGAATTAAATATGTACAAAAGAACATTTAATTTTGCATAGTTGCAATTGGATGTGATCTTATCTTATCTTGTATTGGGGCCAGTCAGTACAGAACGGCGACACTTTGACCCAGTGGAATCTTTTGTGTCGACTTCCCCAATAACGAAACCCGCGACCCTCTGCATTGCTGTCTGTTGGTCTCCCCACTGAGCTATCGCTGCTTATAATTGGGTGTGATAAAAACACTCACAATTATCACATGTTGTAAACTCGTATCGTATGACACTCAATGTATGACACAATCAATGTATTTTACGAGTATAACTTATATATAAACTACATTAAAAACTAAATTTGGCAAGTCAAGATCCCTTAATAGTTCAGTTTAAAACGTATAATAGAGCTTGTTCTATTTAATTCATGACCTTTTTGTCCTTGTGCGCACGTCTATACTTATTTATAATTTACTTATTTACGCATTGCCAGTCTACTTTCTATGCTAGATTTATGTTGGTTTTAGAAAATTTATCTGAATTCTGAATTATTCATAAAACTAAACTGTGCCAATTTTTAAATACGATTACGCTGGCATTTCTGTTCTGCCTACTTTTTATCATTATAAAACAAGGCAGAACAGACGCAACGTAGCCCATATATTTATTATTTTCTCAACATTAAGTTTAGAATCATAACATTCGAAATTTTAAATAAGCTGTACATATATTCGATATCGAATTGAGTACATATTTCTAAGCTTATTATTAAAATTCTATCTATTTGAAATTTGCCGTTTGATAGTTTGACATAGATGTCCTTTTATCTGTGCCATTTCAAATAGTTTTGAATATAAATTAAACGTAATTGTAAATTATTAGGTTATATTGATATTCGAAATTGTAGGTTAACACTTTTATTATTTATTTCAAGTTTTTGACATGGTTATGCTTTGGGTTAGCGTATTATGCGCATCAACAAATATTAATGATAATTACAACTTACCTGAGGAGCACCATGGTGGAATAATATTTTTGTGAGACACGTCACTGCTGTTGGAGCTCTCGCTAGCTTTTCTATAAGCGCTTCTAGTAACGATTACCATTTATGCGTATTGAGATACTAATATTTTATTTGCTAAATAAATCGTTCTTTTTGGCACTCAACCAAAAATTGTAATAATACAACCAACGAGATAGTTTTATTTTCTTGACACTTCGTTTATGTCAGATCGTCAAATTTCCCGCCTTGTTGTTTTTTTTAGATAAGGCAATTTATACAAACAGCCTACTTAGTCTTATTAAATAAATTAAAAATATTCTGTAATGTGTTGTAATTATTTGGGCTGCACGGATAGTGTGGTGATTATTAAAGTCGTCGCCTCACCACTGTCGCAGCTCGAACCCACAATACTCCTTGTATTGTGGGTTCGATGCCTATACGGGACAAAAAAATCGTGTGATCCACAAATGGGTGTTTAAAACCTTGTTGTACTTTGTGTCCGCTATTTAAATGCTTGTGAAGTCACCCGCGACACAGGAATTGTATCTCACATTAGACTATTTTAAATTAAAAAGTCATCAAAATGGAATTACAGAAATATTTATGATAATAATAAGCAAGCACTGAGACTTCATTTTATTCAGGCATAAAATTATAACAATCACACAAAATACTTTCATTACTTGCTCTAAAAATAAAGCGACCAGACCCTTGTACCGTTGGTTCAAATTACACAGAAATAATTATTTGTCCTCGCATATTATATCTTGAAATTCAAATTTCATGGGCGAGGTTTTAAACTAACCGAAATATTTGAAGCGGAACAGTTTGTGAGCTATGTTCGTGCTACTCGTAGTTGTTATTGCTGTGTCGCGGGCGACCGCTCAAGATCAAGCCTTGAGTACGGCAACGCCATCTAATACACCGCCTCTGCCCTTTATGGATTTGTTTACTGGTGCATCAAATTTATATTCGCAACCCATACGCAAGGCATATACCGATTCGCCCTACTATGTGTCATGCCCAAAGACCGATACACTGTCGTCTCTCGCAAACATTCTCGGCAGTGGCGCCAAAATTATGATGTCAGCTGCCGCTATTGCTTTCCTGAAACTTATAGTAGGAAAAATGCTTCTGCTACCTATTGTTCTCATGTTATTTGTGAAGTTGGGATTAAAAGCGTTCCTTCTTTGGCCGATGATATCGAAATTAATAAAGTATTTCAAAAAGAAAAAGAGAAAAGGCCTGAAATCTAGAATGATCACGGATTGCTCGCAAAGAATTGCTTGCGTGATACAGAGATCTTCGAGAAGTAGTTGGGGAAGTTATATAGGAGCGACTGTCACATTTCTCTTAATCGACGACCTCGAAGAGGACGGCTTTATTGCCAAAAGTATGCTTAGTATTTTAGCTGACGACGATATAGCCCAGTGTATGTCCCTCGACTGTAGTTCCGGCATCGATATTAGCTGACATCTTAATGTTTACCAACATTCAATGCAGTTGCTTCACTTTTAACTCGACCCAGATACTTCCAACGCAAAACGCCAACTTGCAAATTGATAATTTATGAATTTATAAGTATGTGACTGTGACATATTAGTTTAATTACTTAGTCACCATGAGTCAAGCGTGTATTATATTACTCGTGTTATTTAAGTTTGTAATAGTTTATGGATATGCCGGTGAAACTGTAATGTTTTATTCACCGAACGATATGCGGAGTGTGGACAGATATCCTTTTACGCCACAGTTTCAAGAAAACAGAAGCACGTATAGACAACAGCAAATAATCCATACCAATCAACAGCCACCGCAGTCAATGACAGAGAAGCCGAACAAAGAAGATATCACGTTTGATGACTTCGTCGACGTGTTTAACAAATTAAAAGAATCGTATCAAAAAGAGAAGGAACTACAGCAATCCCGGACTGCTGGCCATGTAGAAAGCGATAATAATGGCCCGGCTTATCGACCGTATCCAGAAACATATCCGCGTCCAACTGCGCCAGCATATGGACCCGCTCCAACGTATCAAAACTCGTCTCCTATTGCGGTACCACCGGCGCCAGTATTACCGAAACTTGCATTATTAAAACCTGATCTCTCTACCCTTTTAAAGCCAGTGACTACAAAAGTGTCGAGTAAAGTGAGCGGTTTGTTAGGCTTAATCCTTGCTTTGTTCTCCGGATCTTCGGCAGACGGTCTAGAGATGAACGGACTGAAAGACCTCGTTATAAACGGTATAGTGAAACCACTTTTAGTGGCTAAAGGCGGTATAAAATCTCTGATCAGTAAGCTAATTATTCCTTTGATATCATTGTTATTAATAAATTTAGAAGTATTGATTACTGTTTGGTGGTTGTGGGACGATTGCGATGTTAAAAAGCCTACTATGCCGAGTTATTCGTATCCAAAACCGGCTTATAACTATAATAACTATAATTCATACAGATAAATAATCGTTTATTGCAAACATTATCCCAGTTGTTTATATTTATAAAGGTTTTCAGTAGGAATGATCCGCGTTACTAATGTGTAATATCGTATAATAATATTATTTAAGTTGTATTATAGTAAGACTGAATGTAAAAAAAATATAAGTATTTTTTTTTAACCTTGTTCTTATTTCAATCTTGTAAAGAAGGAGGAGTACGTATTTTTATAAGTCTCTGGATATTATGGTAACGTATTACAACATATAAAACCTTTTTAAATATTGGAGCCTACGATTATTTAAAAAAGGGATTTTTATTTTAAGAATTTACTTTTTGAATTTTGAATTTCGAATGTCATTAACTTTGTTTCCCTTGCAAACAAATATTAGTCATTTTGACTGAATTGCTTAATTTATACTCTCGATTTATTATGATCATATGAAGATACACTTGTCATTTTAATATATTCTTGCAGGGGTAGGCAGAGGTATTTTATTTGATGACCTCGATGGCGTAGTGGTTAGTGTTACCGACTGCAACGCCTGAGGTCGCGGGTTCAATTCCCGCACGAGTCAAACATTTGCTGTTTATCTTGGTCTGGGTGTTTATATGTATAATATGTACGTATTTATAAAAAAATAACAATATATATGTATGTTTATCCATTGTGTAGTACCTATAGTACCTACAAGCTCTTAGCTCTTAGTTTGGGCTAGGTGGTGTTGTGTGTATGTGATAGAATATTATTATTGTTATTATTTACATTTTGCTAGTTATGTTTTAGGATAAATGTAATAATGGCCAGCTAATTACTTGAAAATTTCCTAAAAGAAAACCTAATAATACTGAGCTCAAAAATCGAACGCTTGACATCACGAGCAGGCGCAAATATAAGCACAAACTACTAATGAGGGCTACGACCAATCATGAGGTCTGAGTTCGTCTTTCGGATAGGGCAAATTGTTATTAAGTTTTTTATCAGTAGGAGCAAAAAATCTGGCAACAGAAAACACAAGGCCAAGAAAATGGCAAATAAAGAATTTTCAAGTGTAATATACCTCTACAATATAGTTGACAGCGGTCATGTTTATTTCTCGCAAGATTATTAAATGATAATATTATACAATGTGATAAAATCGTTTAATAATGTTGACATTACGGTAATAAGCTCATCCTCATTTTGTACTATGTAGTTTGCACTCTAAAACAATGACACTATCACAAATGTTTAATTTCAATGTATAAAATTCGCGTAAACTTAAGACAATACTATCACAAACTTCAAATATTTTTCTCAATAAAAACTTTAATCGAAAAGAAAATACCAGTATGTGTCTATTGTATAGATTATCTGTGGTCCGGCGTTTTGCGCGCAAAAGTACAATTTGTAGTTTGACAAAGCCTAATTGCAAGTTAGGCTTTGTCAAACTACAAATTGTACTTTTTTGTGCATACACTGACATAATAGATTTTCTTCTTTAAACAAAGTTTAAAATTTCAACGATTTTATAATGGGTAAACACAAACGAGAACGTGGGAGAAACTACGTAGACGGAGTTATCACGAACACCTTTGTGGGTAAGTCCCTTATGTCTTCTTCGTTATCCCTAGTCGTGGAAATCAAGATTAATTACCGGTAAAGCAATAAAGATTTAGTAGAGAAACCAGTTTTACAAGCATTGTCATCACGCTACTCATGAGAGGTTAGCCAGTAGTGGGTAACTACCTACACATTGTCATTCGTTTGTATCGAAGCGCATCCCTAGAGTTTTTATAAGAGGTTGGCTATCAGTGGTTGTTTACCTACATATAATCATTCATTCGTACCAAACTGCATCCCTAGAGCTTTCATGAGAGGTTATAGTTTATATAGTTTTATGTACATATGATATATATGTATGTACATACATATATACACTAAAAGTTTCATATATTATTTCATTTAAGAGGTAGGCAGAATTTAATATACTTTAACCCACTTGGGTACGCATATCTTCTAATCGTCTATATACTTATATAGACGATTAGAAGATATGCGTTCTACCCTGTGTGGCAATCAAGATAGGAGCGTAGAGTCCGGCACGCCACTACTAACTGCGGGTGCGCCGAGGGCGAGGAGGCGGCGCCCGCGCCTCGCCCGCGCCGCGCACCCTCCTCACCATCTCAGACCTCAGTATGTTTCGCGCCTCACCTCTTCTATACATTTTTTATGAAATATCAAAAAAGTGGCGCCGCGCCCGCGCTACGCCCGCGCCTCACCTCCGCCCGACGCCTCTTGTATTTGTCCCGCGCCTAAAAGTGCAAATAGACGATCGAAAATGGTGTGGCTGAAACACGAACGCCGTCCGCTCTCGGTCCATATTTGAATTTGATCTGGTGCGCAGTGCGCCGAATATTACTATTATTAATAACGGTATCCTGTTTGTCATTGGTATATCGAACCTTATGCGGTACCGAAAATAATATGACGATCTGTGGTGCGGTACGGTGGTGTGGTGTGAAGAGCACACCATAGTTCGGCCGCACTATGTTTGAGCGACTATTTGTTCTTTATTTTAATCCAACCCCGGTACCGAAACTTTCCGAACATTAAAAAAACATAACCCTCTAACCGCAGCTTGATATACCATTCGTTCAATTTTTAACGAAGGAACGGTATAATAGTGTTAATATGATGAGGACGGAGCGGTAACAAGTTTACGTGTGAGCTCGTTATATTGAATCCTCTGCACGTTCATTACCATTATCTAATTGGCTGAACGATTGTTTGTGCCAGAAATGTTCTCAAAGTTTATAACGTTGCTCTTGTTGTTTGGCAGTTTAGCGTTTTACAGTGATTTTAGTGTTATTCAACCAGCTTTTCTCTTAAACTTATCTTTGAATAACATCGAGAGAGTCGGCCAATGTGTTTTATCCATATTTAGATAAGTTCTATAGATATAAATAATATACATTTTTAGATTGCGTGCTGTAAGTAAAACATTGCTTACATCTTTCTGCAGAGACCACATAACGTTGAAGTATTAGAGTCAAGAGATTTGAAGCTACATGCGTATTAAGCTGTTACTTCTGCTTGTTGACTATATATGTACTCGTGCGATCGTGAACCCGGTTCGATTCTTGCGTTGGACACAATGTTAAACTTAAAGATATTTACGTGGTTGCTCACATTGTCTCATATTCCGTTGGATCTAAGCGCAGAGGTCTCGAGTTCGAACCCAAGGCGCGCATCTCTGACTTTTCGAAGTTATATGCGTATTAAATAGTTAATTATCGCTTGCTTTAACGGTGAAGGAAAACATCGTGAGTAAACCTGCATATTTGACAGTTCTCCATAATGTTCTCGAAGATATGTGAAGTCTGCCAACCCGCACTAGGCCAGCGTGGTGGACTATGGCCTAACCCTACTCACAGTGAGAAGAGGCCCGTGCCCAGCAGTGGGACAGTTTAATACAGGGCTGATATTATTTATTATTATTATTAATGTATTGTAATGCATATCCCATATGGGATATTCTCATACCGAAAAAAAGTTTATGTCGTGCAGTAAAACATATTATGTCGAATAAAAATCGATTCTGGGCTATTGATTAAGTCGCGCGATTGATACTGCATCACTCATATCTCTATTGGTATTCATGTATTAAGTCCCACTTTACATCTGTCTATTTTCTGTATCTTTTTAGTAAATTATTATTATTATTAACTTATCGAATCAACAATTTGAGCGCATCGAATGTGCAGTGCAATTTAAATATTGCATAAACTTATGTTATGTACCTACTTTATTTTTGAATTGTTATTGCATATACTGTTTGCAATTACTTTACTCTTAAAACTTTTACTTTTAATACCTTACTTTTAATTATGCAATAACAATACTAAATCTACTAAATTCAATACTATTTATACTTTTTTACTTGAATATGTCATCATTTTTGAACATGTTTGTATAACTTTAAAGTTACCGTAATATCAGTGTTATCTCACTAAGTCTTTATGCATGTTGTGACACCTAAAAATGTTGTGCATTTACAATTTGATATTGACATAATATTTTTATATACGTGCATGTATCAATGTAACAACTACTGGTTGTCCTAAAAATTAAAATAAAATAAAATGTCTGATCTTGATGTGGTTCAATAGACATGTATAAAGTATCCCGCGCTATAGTCTCTACTCAAATATAGTAGCAATTTTGTAAAAGTTAAATGTTATTAAACTTGCAACATAATTGACGAGTAAATTGAAACCATTTAGTTTTAAATTAAATCAAACAAAAAATATCCATTTCAAATATTCTAACGATATCATGCTCTTTTAATTAAAAAAAACACATAATATCGTTAATAAACTTTAAACATCGTTAGACTGATTTTCTTTATTAGGAACAATTGAAAATTTATCTTATGAATAACAAAATAAAGTGCATTTTCGTTTAAATATTACGATTTCGAATAGAATGTATAAAACATTATAACTAAGATTGGTTCTTTGATCGAATATTCGGTTAAGCCGATACCGAAATTCGGATCCCGCATATTTTTACCGATGAGTCCATTGGGCATCAAAAATATTTTTTTACCATCACGATGGGCTAGAACATGTCGCACGCCCTGTGGAATAAAGGCATAAGAAGATTATGTTAACTTTAGAGAAGAACAAAAACAAACTGTTTGATGTGATATAAGTATTTATTATAATAAATATATCAGTAGGTACAAAAGTTTTATAAACTTTTGTATAATTTAGCGAAACAAAGACAAGTAAGATTATGTGTATTTTTATCAAATTTTAACTATTTCGGTAGGTTTAGACTTTCCTGATTGAAAAATATCAAAACTCATTATGATGCGTCAAATGATTTTTTGCTATAACGTAATATTGTCTTCTGTTTACGCGAATGTTATTTATTGAATTTCAATTGGTATAACGTCTTTACGTCGTTTGGTATAACGTCTTTAGACGCGGGGCGGCTGACATCGACTCCAAAAATAACAATAATTTAATTATTCACAAGAATACGCAATTATTTCTTAACTTTTAGTGCATTTCTGTTTTAGAATATTCTTTATTGAAGTCAGTTTTCTTTTTTGTTAAAGTTATTATTTCTTGGTTTTTAGTGAATCTGAAGTTCAATAACTGATTTTATTTGTCTAAATATGGGGAGACCTACTAAACGCGCTTCTCATATGAGACAGCGCCGTTTAAATGAGACAAACGAGGAAAGGAAGAAACGCCTGTCTCGAAATAGGAAATCTACCTCCAGGGCCATTTCAAAAGAGACTTGTGAAGAGCGTAATTATAGGCTTTCGAAAATGCGGGCTTACATGCAGACTGTTTTGAACAGAAAAAATCGGGTTATATACCGTTTAAATCATTTTTGGCCATAGTGCATCTCATGATAATTCCAAATACGGTTGGGATGATATGTTTTATTCTGGAGTTCCGGTGCCTAATGGCTTCAGCGTCATATTAAAAGTTGTATTATAGAAATAATTTTGTTATTATCTTTTTGTGTATACCTTGTTGAGTTTAACAGTTGCACATAACCCTATACTATTAAATGCTATCAAAAATCTATTTGGAATGATGTAAACAATACATACATATACATATATGTATGTGATTGTAGCAATCACGGCAGATTTGCTATCATTTATTAAAGAATTTCGTTGTATAAAACCGAAGATATTTATCAGAACATCACCAAATTAAAATGGGGCTACCTCGAAATACTACGAAGGGCTTCCAAACCATCCTACACAGTTGTTTTTTTAGGGTTTGCCAAAAATGAGAACATCGTCAATGTAGCCGAAGTCAACCAATTACGTATTATTAAGAATAACTCGAAAACGAATGGTCTGATGTTTATCAAAATTTAATGAGACCAAATGGAAAGCACCAGCTTTCCAATAAAAGAGGAATTATTAAAATCGGTTTACCTAGAAAAAGGTTATAAGGTAACACACATAAAAAAAAGAATATACAGTCAAATTGAGAACATCGTCCTTTCTTGAAGTCGATTAAAATAGACATACTCTAGTGGGGGCAATAATAAAAATCGACGTATGGCGTGCGATATATGTAGATGCACGCCTATATATGTACTTTCTGGGGTTAGCAGAGGTGTACCACATAAAATGTTCATTAACAACATGTTAGATTCCCCGTAACAAGTAGAAAGCCTATTTCTCTCTCAGATACCTTGCTATTACTACGACTTTTCTAAGACTTCCTTGTGCCGTGGAGCCAACGCGTCGGACAACATGTTTGTTAGTTAATATAATGTTATCGTATTCTTACTGTTGCCAGCGCAATTGTATTTAATTTAGTCAGTAAAATTTGTCATTTTATTCATAGTTATTTCCACAGTTTCATCTACATATCCGCTATATAATATATAAAATTATCATATGTTATGTATTTGTTAAATCGTACATCACTTAAAATATTCAATTTGCTTTAGCCATTGAAGAGATTAGTTTGCACATACGCACTAACAAACACACAAGTTCTGTTTAGGATATTATTTTTGTTAAATGATTTATGCTATAGATAGTGTTGTTATTCTTTGTTGTATAAAAAGTTACAAAGAGGTTACTCATTCTACGAACGAAACAGTCATTATTTATTTTTGTAAATTTGTCATCCCGCAAGACTATTTTAACTCCAAAATTCTTATTGAGAACGACGTTTTATCGGTGGAAGATGTTTCCCATCGCATCTAAAGTAATCAGAATAAATGTAGGCGATATTTAACGAATCATCCGGTGTTTAGGCACGAAGCGAAAGCATGAACCAATCACGATTATTACGCACGAATTATGGCCAATAGCCGTCAGCTTTGTGGGAACGCTGATTTTCTATCAAATTTAAGAGCCACTGCACACTCGAGCTTTCGTCGTCACTATTTTTAGATTAAAAACGAAATCCTGTTTAGATTTAGATTAGACCAATACGATAGAAGTTTTTTTTTAAAAGCAATCATCGCTTTTGTTGACCTTTTTTTCTACTGATATCATAAATATTATAAATCATTTATTTTTGACCCACAAACATACTGTTAAACAGGGTAAATTAAGATAAAATCGTTCCATTTTGTGCAACATAAGATCCAGCTCAGTATATGCTGTGTATAGGGTACACTGATATTCATCGAGTTTTGATCTTTAATACTTATAGCCGGTCCCACAACTAACAAGAAAATGTTATCCGGAAGATAAATCGCATGCTGTCTGACTCTAGTTAGGTTAAAGAACAGAGATGGCGAGACTTTATCTTATAGATAAATTTTATTTGGTGGTGGTGGAGCCCTTGATTACGCATAAACCGTTGACTATGTTCTGGGGTAAAAGTTATACTGCTTGCCCATAGCAGGTATCTTCTCATAAACTCAACCTTTTGCCTGAACCTAGCAACTAAAATAAATGTAAATTCAGTAAATTTAGTAAAATCACTAACCTCTTTGACTTTCATAAGTGTTACTTTATGACCTAAATAAATAAATGATTTTTGACTTTGAATTTGACATAATAGTAAGAAGCCGTGGGCAGAAACTAGTATTGACTTATTTTAAATAACAACGGGATCTCTGAATAAGTAAATTGGATTGTTTATAATGAAAGGCGTATGTACCCTTAAAATAGCAATTGCTGCACTATGGTTCTAGGTTTGATCGCGGCGGACATTACAAACAAATAATTAACGGACAAAAACTACACCCAGATTTAGTAAATTCATTTGTGTATCACAAATCATTGTCCTGTGTGGGAATCGAACACACGTCACTCAGCGCGGCGTGGTGGCAATATCAGTAAGTATTTTGGAATTTAGTTATTGAACCACTTCGAAAAAGTTACACCATCTTTATGTAATATAGCTAGAGGTTAAAAGCTGGTTAATTAATTGAATATTTATCGTTCCATCAAATATATAACCTTTCATCGTTCTATGAATTTCACGAATATATCAAAAGAGTTGTGTTTAAAAAATCTTTAGTGATTTTTATTTAATACAAGTAATGTTTGTCTATCAAATCTAGATAGATTACGTTAATTAAAACCTCGTTTTTAATTAATATCACATTCAGATGTAAAGTATACACAAAAATAAAACGATCAAAATCGTATAACTAAGTGTCAATTTACACTTTAGTCTTTTATAAAACTCTATACATTACTACATATTATAAAACAAAGTCCTGTGCTGCGTCTGCCTGTCTGTTCGCGATAAATTACTGAACGGAATTTCATGCGGTTTTCACCAATAGACAGAGTGAATCATGAGGAACGTGTAGGTGTATAATTTATTAAGGTTTTGTACTACTCGTGCGAAGCCGGGGCGGGTCACTAGTATGCTAATATAATGATATGGACGATTTTTGTTTTTGGGCCCTCTTATCTCTGGTACTACCACTCGGATTTGAAAATTCTTTTTGCATTCGGTAGCTCAATTCTTGAGAAAGGTTATAGACATAACATCATGCTATGCGCCATTGGAGCGTAGCAGTAATCATGAATGTTGGTGAAACCACAGAGGAAAGCTATTTTTCTATTAAATAAAAAAAAAGGTGCGGCTTGAAATCGTTGCTCGTTAATATTGTATGTTATACACGTATAATTATGAGCTTGTGAATAATAAAGTTATTATCCATTTATAGCATCACCTCATTACGTGGTTTTAGGCTAGCTTCATTAGTTCTAAATATATTAAGGTCAGCGTTCGAGTTTACCAGACTTTACAGCATATCAGTTTTCCTACTGAGCTACTGGTATACGCCCTCCTCAACTCGAAGAGGTAATAATGCTTTAAAAGTCAGGTGTCAGAATATTTATAAGTACTAAGTCCACATATCGACTGGTATGGATGCTTATGAAAGCCATGACTAACCGCATGAATTGCCTGAGTTGTGTGGTTTTTTGAAAAATGATACCTTGCAGCACGGCATCTGGAACAGTGCCCGGTAAATGTCAATAGGCTCGCTCTCTATAACGTGAGAACTAAAATTATAGCTGGTGAAACGTGGCTGTAATACATAGTTGTATTTACTTCTTCGGGATATAGGTACACTTTACTGCAAGTAAATACATCTTTTTCTGTTTAATATGTAGTGGAACCAATATACCAATATGCGTACGTACTGTACCAATACTATACTAACAATATACGTAAGTGCGTTGTGTTGATGATCATGCAAATTAAGTATTGAGTTGAGGACAACTGTATCAGAGTATTATTCTAATGGAATTCCACCCATCATTAAGTGAAACCACTTCGCTATTGCATGGATATTTCTTTTTTAAAAGACACTACCGCACTAGGTGTAATTCTTGTGACGCGGGGCACTTAACAAATATGAAAAAACGGCGGTCACAACAAACACTCAGACTTGGAACAACTATTTATGGATAACAATAATTTTTGTCCCTTGTGTGGTTCGACGACAAACAACATTAAGCGCAGTGACAGTACCGAGGCGAACACTTAACACGCATGATGCGTTACTGAAGAATGTAAGGTATAAAATGATGGCCGTCACACGTCACGCGTAAGAATCCCAAGACCATGATGTAATAGACGGTATCATGTAACATCGTAGCCACCTTTACTTTGTACAACTTAGATATTACATTTTGATCGAGTATCAAAGGTTAGTCCAACTTTGTTGGAACGAACAATATGGATAATGTTTGTCTAGGATCTGTTTCAAAGTTATATAAAAGTCTCAGCAAGTTCTATATTATTATAATGCGACGTATAACTAAGTTTATAGACAAACAAAGCAAGTACCTTCGAAGGTTTTGGATATTATTATAATTACTAGGATCATAAGATTCAGTATTATCTACCTATACATAGAAAATATAATAAAATTGTATCTGGTCGATGTCTGTACCTAGGAGATATTTTAAGAAAATTATTTAAAATTATTATTATTATTATTTTAACACCTCACATAATAATTATTTATTATGTGAGGTGTCTCTTAGTAAGAGCTATAAGAAGCAAAATACTAACTTCAAACTATATAACTTCAAAATTCTACGCGTACGTAATAGCGGGAAAAAGCTAGATCCATATAATTATATTCTTAATGACGACTAATACTCAGAGATAACGGTACAAGTGTGGTCCTATGCCTAGCGATAGTTTTATAGATCGGGTAAGAATATACGAACATAATATTATTATGCAATGTTTTATGCTATCACGCGATGGCCAACCTAACACAGGGAACATACATAATAGATACATACATACATTACATAATATGTATGTATTTACAAAAAAAAGTATATATGTATGTTTATCCATTGTCTAGTACCCATAGTACAAGCTCTGCTTAGTTTGGGCTAGATGGTGTTGTGTGTATGTTGTAGAATATTATTATTATTATTATTATACAGATGATCGTGTGACCAAACATCTCTTTAATTGTCAAAAGATATACCCCGCTCCAGTAAGAAACCCTGTATTCCACGCAAAGCTTCATAAAATAAATACACAGACTCGGCAATGCTATATGCGAATTAAACGTTTATTTTGCCACCCACTCACTACATATATTAAGCGCATCGCAGTGTTAAGGTGACAAATTGGTCCACTGTGCATTGAAGTAAATATTATGCTGTAATAGATATATAATAGATTGCAGGGAATAAGCGATAATTGAATTTTGATTAATCATTGAAAATCTACTAACGTATATAATGCTTGTTACGTATATACTGTCTAATTATATACATATAGCTATAATTATATAACACAGATTGCACCTCGCAGTTTCAACCGCTTTGCTCCTAAGGGCTGTAGCGTAACGTAAGCACAGCATATAACATTACTCAATAAAATTCCATAATATGCAAAAAATAAACTAATCTGACTGGTAGTTACACAGATTCGCACATTCAAACAAACTATCTCTTTAACTATATAAAATTAGTAAAAGAATAGAATTCCGTTTTATCTTGAAGGCGGGTTCTAAAGTGATAGAAAATGTGTCTGGAGCGCATAACATATACCTACAGAGAACAGACCTACATTCAAATAATATACGAATTTGTAAAATAGTGGATACTAAAACATTTACGAAATAAGTATACATATACAGCGGTGCCGAAAGGATACGACTGAGGCGGAAGGGCTCTAACCAAATCGGAGAACTTTAGATTTTAATAAATTTGAGTCAGTAACAAAACGGAAATTGTTCCTAATTGCTATACAATACATTCTATATGAGACACAGCCTATATTTAAATAAAGAATTTATTAATAACCGTACTCATTGCTTCTACGGCATAAGATTGCACTTATTTGCGATCAAGAGGTTCGATTCTCATGTCCGGCAAATTGTTACTGTGTTTTCTGTATGGCAATTCTCAGTGGCGGCCATCTGCCCGGTCGACAGAAGACTCGGCACGAATACGGGACCAAACCACAGTTAGCGAAATGTGGGTCTAATACATCTCTGCTCACCTCTTTTACCAAATCGTAACTATCTCATAGTTCTTACAATATATACGAACAATATTTCACAATCTTAATCCGATATTCGATCTAATTTATAAATCATAGATAAATTGTAACTTTTAAACTTTCCTTCGATAAAAGTCTTAAGTAGTATAATCTTCTTCGTGCCCGCAAGGTCACGAGACGTCAAAAGTAGGTCGAGATGTTTCCTGAAAAGGATAGTCCGGAAGTACTCGGGTTCGAACTTGACGAAAATGTACTGTAAAATGGCTGATATTTTTAACGTTCCGTGTTATAAGCGGGAAAGGGAAGGGAAGGAGGTGTTCGATTTTTAAAAGAATTTGACGTTGAAAACGCAGTGGATATTTATTGTTATTTCCCGCCGCTTTTGTACGGCTTAAAGTCTGACTGAGGGGTTTACTTTATACTTTGACTTTATATTATGTTTTGATACTTCTAAAAGCCGATACTGCACAGGTATCAAAATCGACAAAATGTAAATATGTTTTTCAATTGTTATACATTGACATTGAACTACTGTATAATGATTTTATCACACTTCTGTAGAAATACACCACCGTTAACTATTTTAAACACACGAATAGACCACATTTTTACACGTGGGATTGAGGCGGCCTTATTGACGTTTACCGGGCACAATAGCAGACCCTGTGCAGTTACTGAGAATTTTTGTTGCATACGCACTAATGTCTACGATCAGTATTCCTTTGGAAATATACAGGTGTACGTCTATATACATAAGTATAAGCAGTACTTACTATTAAACGTATCAAAACGCGATTAAACAACGATGGTTATGTCAAGTACCTTTTCACTGTGTTTAGTAAGAGCGCTCACTAGTACTTGACTATGGGCGCTTGCAATATTTGGGTGTCCACTCGCGCATTGCCGAATCTATACATAAAGGAATTAAAGATACAATAGAGATAAGAAATGACGATAGAATAAAAGGATGGAAACGGGCGAGTTAAGTTAGTAGTATGTCAATCGCCGGATCCCTAACTCACCGGGAGGAACGCAGTAACAATCTTATTACTCATTACTTACTGTAAGATGTTGTGAAGATTGTTGGTTGATCAGAGAGGTCTATGTTTGGGCGACTTGGTACACTCGTGTCTTTACCAATGTTATGTATAGTCGGCCAAAAATGTGGTCTACCACCCTACAAACGATAAGGTCGATTTCTCCTTGCAATAATATTATGATAGTGACCATTCCTCTCTTTATCGTGTATTATATTTACGTCATGCTATGTGTTAAGTTAGAGAAGTCAACCTCAGAGATAATTATATATCACAGAATCTTTTGTCAAAACTGGTAGACCACTTATAAATTCAAAACGTACTCCTAACGTCTGAAACTTATTATTAAAATGAGACAAAAGTTGCAAAATAGTCATTTCATTAACAATGCTGCTAATAAGGTTAAAGCTACCTGAAGAATTATTAACTCATCAAAATTTAAACAACCAAAGAATGGTCCTATTAAATTACTGGTAGATGATAAATTTGTTACAAATCCGAATATTGTTGTAGAATTATTTAATAATTATTTTGTTGACCATGTCCAATCTATAAATAGTACTAACCATGACATTGATAACAATTTACCATTAATTCTAATTCTAATTTAATATTTCTATTCCCTTCAATACCGAATGACAGACTATATATAATATAATAAATCATCTAAAAAATACTAGCAGCTCAGGTCACGATGATGTCATAACTAAGGTCGTAATAGCCGTAGTTGCTGTAGTCTCTCTTGTGCTTAGCTTTAGTATTAATTTATGTATAGATAAAGGCCAGTTTCCTGGGGAACTAAAGCTGTATGTTGTAAAGCCTCTATTTAAAAAGCATGATGCATTTAAATTTAATAATTATAGGCCCATCGCACTTGTTTCAATATTCTTGAAAATTATTGGAAAATATACGAGTATCTTTAACAACATTAACTCTTTTCTGGCAAAATACAATATATACTAGTCAAAATAAAATGTTGTGTTGTATGTAAAAGAAAAACCCAATGTTATTAATATTTTGTCTTCTGGTACTGGGATTGGCGTAGGGTTACAATAGATAGAACGATATCGGGCACGCCACGATCGTGGCGGTAAGTCCCGTGTTTCAGGAGTGGCTGGAGAGGCGGCATGGCGCCCTCACCTTCCGGCTGACACAGGTTCTGACTGGCCACGGTTGTTTTGGCCAGTTCCTGTGTCGTATACGCCGGCAAGAGACGCCCGGTTATCACCACTGCGGCGACTGCCGCGACGTTGTAGAGGACACGGCGCTGCACACTTTGGCGGTTTGCCCCGCCTGGGCATCGCAGCGCCGTGAGTTGACCGCGGCAGTCGGATCGGTTGCCCTCTCGCTCCCGGCCGTAGTTCAGTCTATGGTCCGGAGTGAGAGGTCGTGGAACGCCGTCGCCTCCTTTTGCGAGGAAGTGATTTCCATCAAGGAGGCGGCGGAGCGGGAGAGGGAGCGTTTAAACCTTCTCCCCAACCGCAGAGCTGGGCGCCGGAGGGTGCGCGATGACCTCCAGCCACCTTGAGGTTTGACCTGGGGGTGGCGGGCTTTGTGGGCCTGCCCGCCATCCGTTCAGCACCAGGTCCGTGAGGCGGCGTGCGTGTTCCCACGCGCGCCTCTGTGTCGAGTCCGTCTCCCCCCTAGGGGGGAGACAGTAGGGATTTTTTTTTTTTTTTTTTTTTTTGACGGAGTCCTTTGGGTAGGTCTCTTTGGGTAGTGGCCTGCCGTTTCATACGGCGGGCCGAAACCTCGGGTCGCGACCGCATGCGAAAGCGATTCGCGCGGCCCCGCCGATAGTGGTTTTGTCGAGGAACACCGTGGTAGGTTTAGTCGGTATTCCGGGAGATACATTATTTCTTTTCCATCTTCTTTTACCCCGGCGAGTCCGACATAATCTCTCCGCCCGCCCCCGCGGAGGGATATGCGTCATTGCATTCCCCCACGTAAAAAAAAATAAAAAAAAAAAAAAAAGAAGACAAGTGGCGAACAGTTTCTTGCGGTACATATTTGTTCCCAGCTCGCTTTTAGCACGTTTATGAGCTGTCTTTCGTTGTGGTTGGGTTGGCTTGTGTCCCGGACACTTTTTTTTAACAGTTCCCACATTTGTTCAATGAGATTCAGGTCCGGACTGTTTGCAGGCCACGGCAATATCTCTATACGAACTTCCTTTAGAGCCTCTCTGGTGGCTCTAGCGGTATGTCCACGAGCATTGTCGTGCAGTAACTTGAATCCCGTACCCATTCGATGTGCAAATGGCACCACATGGGGTCTAATGACTTCTCCGATGTACGGTTGAGCTGTTATTATGTCTTCATTTAGGAGTACTAGCTCAGTTCTACCTGTTAGACTTGTGCCACCCCATACCATAACATTGAGCCCCCAAAAATGGGCCTCTTTCGTGAATGCTTGCTTCGGCAAATCGCTAATTTCTCTTCTCCACACTTTGATGCGACGATCATCACTAAAAACTTTACTTTACACTCATCTGTAAAGAGTAACAATCATTCATGTCCCAATCCAAATTTTGCCTTGTAAATGTTAACCGGTTTGCACGATGAGCACTTGTTAATGGAATGCGCATCATTTGTCTCCTGAAGAACTGCTGGTCGTCATGCAATCGGGTTCTCATAGTTTGGTCACTGACGCAAGTCTCTGTTGTCTGGCGCAGGCGGGTTTGCAAAGTGCGGTCAGTGACAGTACGCTCTTTACGTGTACCCAAGCATTTGTATCGATCTTCCTGTGCTGTAGTTGTTCGAACTTTGCCTAATCCGGGTCTTCTAGTAGTTCTCCCAGTCTCTTGAAACGATTCCAAGCATTCTGGATGGCTGTCTGCGAAAAACCCCCCTGCAAAGCAACTGAACGCTGCGAATGGCCTACTTGAATGGATGTTATGGCTCTAGTCGTAGTAACCACATCGATATGTCGTCGAACTTTCGTCATTGTTGTTTTAAAAATACTAATGCATACTGTAATTACCAAAAATAAACTGTTCGTTGCAGAACGCAAATGTTAAATGAGTTTAAAGTTCACGTCAAAATAGAGTAGAATCAAGTGGGTACAAAAAAAATAAGAATAACTCATCAATCCATTCACAAATTACGGCAGGCAAACATGAAAAAAAATTTTTGAACGCACATGGTATTATAGATTTCACCACCTGCGTAAAGTAAATTATCAATAAATTAATTCTGATTTAAAAATATACAAGTGGCCCTTATTTTGTTTTGACTAGATCGAATCAAAGAAATATTAATGCCGGTGTACCCCAAAAGGAGCGTCCTTGGCCCTTTATTATTCTTTTTTTTATTCTTGTTTTTTTTGGAACTTTTACGCACAGCGTATGTCAGTTCTTTATTATTCTTGTGCTACATAAATGATCACCCTAGAGCCATACAACATCCCCTGACTCTTTTTGTTGATGACTGCACTTTTATGTTTATTGGGCAAAATTGAACGCCTATGAGTCGGAAATAAATGATAGTTTACATACGATTATACTGTGGCTAAATGATAACAATTTAAAAATTAATTTCGAGAAATCCCACGTAACGATATTTAGGCAAAAAAGCAATGTAAAAATTGACCATACTAAGTTTTTGGGAACCTGATTACATCAAAGCATGACATGGAAAATACATATAGACAATACAGTGTGAGTTTTCATAAAGTGCACATATGAAAATGAGTCTAATCCTTTGCCATAAATTACTAAACATACACTTGCAAGTGCCACTTATTTTCTGTAAAAGTACGAAAGGTATAAGTAATAAATAAAAAATATAGTAGTAGAAATCAGCACGTTTATTTAGTTTCATCAACCTACAATAACACTTTTAATGTATAATATTGTCTTCTGTTTACGCGAATGTTATTCATTGAAATTAAACTATATATAGTAGTTTTATTTCAACTTTTAATGTAGCAAGTTTTCAAAATGACTACCACGTTGTTGTAAACACAGTACTTCGCAGCAAAATCTGTTGCGTTGCTCGTCTTATCATTGTTGGATCTTCGTTTATGACACTGGCGCAGCTTAAAATCTTCTCCTGCAGTTCTACCTCACTATTGAGTGGAGAGTTATAAATTTTCTGCTTCATTGTCCTCCACAGAAAATAATCAAGGGGTGTCAGATCAGGTGAACGCGCAGGCCACCCGATAGGCTCTTGCCTACCAATCCATTGGGATAGCTTTCATTTAAATAATTGCGTACTATTCTTGCATAATGTCCAGGGCATCCGTCCATTTGCAAAAACATTCTACGTCGTGTTCGTAGGGGTACATCTTTCAAAAGTAATGGGAGATCATCCCTTAAAAGTTAAAGAAATCTGTCTTCAGATAATGTTCTTAGGAGTATTAATGGACTAATCAACATATCATCAATACGAGCTGCCCAAACATTGATCGAAAACTTCACTTGAAAAGTGCAAGCTCCTTTTAGCTTCGGGTTCTCTCCTTTAGGACTCTAAAAATGTAAATTTCTGCAGTTTGTAATACCATTTCTTGTAAATTGGGCTTCATCCATCCAAAGAATAGTTTTTGCAAACACTTTTTGGATATCTCTTGTTTGTCTCTGAATCCATGCGGACATAACACACTTTGGCATTTATTTGCAACGTCGAGGACTGCCTAGTCAAGAATAACATAAGAAAGGAAGATTTGGAGGCTATACGTCAGGATATTTCATCGGTCTTGCGTCGAAGTAAAGTGCCCAGACCGAATCTTCCCAAAGATGAATTCGTCGCATTGAAGAACTTGCGGGCTAGGCCAGATATTACAGTACTCCGTGCAGATAAAGGAAACGCTACGGTAATAATGGATACGTCAGATTATAAACATAAAATTGAAAATTTACTTTCGGATGAAACAACATATAAACAGGTTAAAACAGACCCTACGAACAAAATATTAAACAAAACCAAAGACATCATATATAAATACTCCGAAAGACTAGATCTAGACGTTAAACAATTAATACCAGCTTGCGTAAAACCTCCAAAGCTGTATGGGTTACCAAAAATACACAAGGAAAACGCTCCTCTACGTCCTATTGTGAGTCAGATCGACACACCAACTTACAGATTGGCTCAGCACGTAGCGAAGATACTCTCACCACTCAGAGGCAACTCGAGAGCACATGTAAAGGATTCATACCATTTTGTGAGTGAGATTAAACACCTATGTCTCACTAACAATGAAACAATGGTTAGTTTTGATGTACAGTCATTATTTACATGCATACCTGTACATGACTGTATTGAAATAACTAAAAGGAAGCTAATAGAGTACAATATGCCTGAGGAATATGCAGAACTACTTAAGCATTGCTTAACAACTGGCTATCTGTTGTGGGACAATAAATTCTACATACAAGTCGATGGTGTGGCAATGGGCTCCCCAGTATCGCCTGTTGTTGCCGATATATATATGGAGGACTTCGAGGCTCGAGCTTTACAGACTGCCCCCATCACACCCAGGATTTATAAGAGGTTTGTAGATGATACTTTTACAATATTACCAACAGATAGTGTTAGTGTATTCCTAGAACATCTTAATTCCATTAATAACAACATCCAATTTACTATGGAATTAGAGGCAAATAATTCATTAGCATTCTTAGACGTACTTGTCATCAGGAATCCTGATCATACTTTGAGCCACACCGTGTATAGGAAAAAGACCCATACAAATAGGTACTTGAACGGTGAATCTCACCACCATCCTAAACAGTTAGCTACCGTGGGAATGTCTTTGTTTCAGAGAGCCCACGGGATTTGTGACAAGAAACACCTGGACGCCGAGCTTCAACACGTCAAGCAAGTACTGCAAGACAACAAGCTCCAACAGCCGCGCCGCTGTCACAGATCCCGAGAAAAGCCAGCCACAGTCGAGCGCCAGCCTGCTATACTGCCTTATGTAAGGGGTGTCACTGACAAGATTGGCTACATCTTGAAGCGAGCTTCAATCAACACATACTTCAAGCCGCCAACGAAGATAAGTCAATTTTTACCATCCGTCAAGTGCCAATTACCTTTACAAGATGCAGGGGTCTATAAAATAGATTGTGACTGCGGACTCTCATACATTGGTCAAACCAAGAGAAGCATAGGCACCCGCATAAAAGAACACATAGCTGACGTAAAACACAAACGCTCGTTGAAGTCTGCTGTGTGTGAACACGTACAACAGGGGACCAACCACTACCTGAGATTTGACAAACCACAGATTCTCGCTAAAGAACACCGATTCCTGCCAAGGATGCTTCGCGAGGCTATTGAAATTAAAAAACATCCCAATTTCAATAGAGAAGATGGTTGGAATGTACCACCAGCTTGGGATCCAGTACTTCAAATAGTCAAACCCAAGAAGAAACAAACCACAGCTAGACTTCATGATACTTTGAGCTCATTCTGCGTAAATAGAAACACCAATAATTAAATTATGTTCAGGTACTTTGAAATAACTACACTGGAACATTGAGACAACTACCATCTTAGTCTCCCCGTGACCATGGCTGCTGAAAAGCACCCGAAACGTCGGGGAAAGTGTAAACCAAAAATAAATAGATTTAATAGTTTAAATAATTTTATTAGCTTATAAATTAGTCAAATAAAATCAATAGTAGTAGTAGAGTAATATTTTCAAAATTTTGTAATACAGTGATAAATAAACAACGCGATAAAATCCGTATATAGTAGTTTAATTTCAATGAATAACATTCGCGTAAACAGAAGACAATATTATTGCGTCAGTTCCTTCATGCAAATGTTGCACTCGCTGATAGTGATAGGGATGTAGACCTTCTTTCTTTAAAATGCGCCACACAGAAGTTTGCGACATGCCATGTGCCATTGCTAATCGTCTTGTACTGATATTTGGATCAACAAACAAATCACGTAGTACAGCTTCTTCAATAGAGTCGTCGATTATGGCACTTGCCTCGCGAAGATCTCTACTTGATCCAAGTCTAGTAGTAGCCAAACTTCTATGAACATCTTGAAAGTTACGAGCAGATGGTACTGGTCGTCTCGTTAGAAACGTAGCTAAATAAATTGTACGAGCACCTCTTGCACTTCCATTACACAGTCCATAATAAAAATGCATATCGGCGCTATGAACCGGCGGAAAATCACTCAAACGGGGCATCACAAACCTAGAACACACAAGTAGCAGCGGCGAATGATTCGGAGCGACTGATTCTTTCTGTAGACCTGGCCCGCAATTTATCCCTTACCCTGCACCTCAATCCCACCCCAAACTACCTGAGATAGATAATGCAATTTTCAAACAAAGATGCACGTGGTGGCGGCAAGTTCTTTGTTTAGCCCTTCATAAAATCTGTTTTGTTTGGGATACAGATGTGGTTTTTATGTTGTTTTAAAGCTATTAGATACAGATTAATGTCAATTAATAATGATATAGATGGTGTTGTGTGTTTTCTTGAGATTTTTAACAATGTTTAAAAAACATTGTACGGAACTCAGTTTTGGTCTAAAATGTTCCTTATTTTTATGCCACCGGTATTTTTTTGGATGTGAATAGTATAACGTCGTTATTGTCTACACATTTGTTTTTGTTTCAACACGATTAACCACCTGGTTCAAAAGTTACAAGGTTTTCTTGGTACAAGGTCCATAACAACTAAAGAAAAATATAAATAGGTATAAATCGAAGAATATTATGTTTTATATATTTTTATTATTTGTCCTAGCGATAAAATGATGTCTAGTTTCACTCATTTTTATATGTGCACCTTATGAAAACTCACACTGTATAATAAAAAAAGCATAACCAGTATTGCTATGCTCTATATAATTTAAGTAAGGTTGCAGACCGTGACAACAGTGTCACGGTCTGCAACCTTACTGGTCAAGACTTACTGCATACCACGCATATGTCTCTTCTACACTCAGATACGGTACACTATTTTGGGGTAATTCGACAGAATATGCAGATAAAGCATATAAGGCCCAAGAAAAGTGCCTACGAGCAGTAAGCATGCTAAAATGTACTGACATTACAAACCATTTCTCAAAAAAAACAGTATTTTAACTCTTCCGGGTCTGTATATATATTAGGTAGCCTTATTTGTCAAAGGTAATTTGAGTCAATTTGAAACCCTCACTAACAGACGTCATAAAGACTAAATACAGATACAGCAACATCATACTGCACTTTTATTAAAAGTTTTCTTGGCATGGCTCTAAAATATTTAATAAAATCCCTAAAGACGTAAGATCTTTGGATTTCAACAAATTTAAGAAATCTCTTCACATGTTTTTGCTTGAAAAACATATTGAATTTTAAATAACCATATATATATATATATATATATATATATATATATGGTAATTTAAAATTCAATAAATATTTATGTATCATTAATAATTTATATATAATTAATTTGTAAGCCCCACAGGGCGAAACATACTGATACTTTTTAATATAACTTGTACCTCAACTACCTATGTTTAACATATAAGACAATTTGATTTGATTTGACTTTCTTGGCTGACTGTACCGCATTAAAACAGCACATCGTATTTATATATTGTAGACATTCCGTGAATGTATTTTTATTGACTTAGGGTATAATAGCTTTTTGTCCATGCTATAGATAAACAATATTACCACGGTTGCAGATTTTCTATTATTGAACCGATGCCAGCTAAATGTGCTAAATATTTTTATTTTGCTCTAGAAAGACATTTGATTTACTAAGCGGCGTCTTCTTGAGATTAGATTGCGCGATTTCTTTATTATTTATGACAACTTCACGTGAAAATTGGGATTTCTAATATCGACATCACATCAAATCATGTACAACTTATTAGAATGATAAAATTTACTTTGACTGCACTAATGGCGTATTGGTTTAAGTGGTTGCCTCGTTTCTGTCACTGCGCCGAGTGTTCAGAGCTCGATCCCCATACGGGACAAAAATTGTGTAATCCCCAAATAGTTGTTCCGAGTCTGGACGTACTTTGTGTCCGTCGTTTGAATGTTTTTAAAAGAACCTCGTAACACAGAAGTAGTCTTTTATTTATTATTATATTTCTTTTGGTATTTGGCCTGCTCATTGTTTAATTGAGATCGCTGGATTTTCAACAGAGCACAAAATCAGATCATGCATGCTGCGATCGAGTATTACATTCTTATTATCATAATTATCTTTGCAATGCAGGATTTTCGGTCAAAAAAGTGCAGTACTTATAAAATAGTGTGCAATGAGCATAAAGAGATGCTATTTAATTACCTTAATTATAAATATTAAATAATAAAAAATCCGTTTGTCGCTTTTTCGACACCAGTAGTTTAGAGATGAGTACAAGGTCTAGTCAAGTCAAGTCTAGAAACATACATCCACGACAAAGAACAATTCTAATAACTTCTACGCAACCGAATATTGTACATAACGTAAAACATACACCTTGCCAAAACCAATTTAAAGCGATATAAACTGAACATGTTAGATAGATTTTCAATGATAATTTGGGAGATGTGATGATAGCAGCTATAAACTAGTTGAAATTTCGTTGGCCTACAAAGGTCTGATGACCTAGCCAAGCACAATACTTTTAATTCTAGAGAAGATCTTATCTCTCTTTACCATTAATTTCCTTTCAGAATTGTCTATAAGTAAAGATGCATCCAAAGATACATATTTTATCAAAACTGTATTTAACAAAAACATGCATTTATGTGTCTATTAACGACAATTTTATCGAAGGGTTTAGTCAAAGTGTATTACAACCACTTTTCGCCAGCTATGGTTTCAGGTTTCACGTAATAGTTAGCGAGCGTATTGCTATCTACCAAACACAGTTCCAGAGAATGTGCTGCTACCGAGAATTTCATAACAAAAAAACACAAAAACACTTTTCGACCCAATAATCAAACCCGAGACCAGCACAACAGTCATAATTAAAACTGCTGCGCTACAGAGACAACCAAAATATATTTTTTATCTTATTAAGTTATTATAAAGGTGCAGTTCCAAGAAGAGCATCAGCAAAATCCTTTTATCAAGTCGTTGAGTATTTAATTCGGTAATTATTTACACAATATGAAAATAATTTAGTCTTCGCGTTATAAACAGAGGTGAGTTTACTTGTTGTCTTTGCGTAATTAGCACAGTCTTGTTATTTTAACTCGGACGGATCTTTCACTGGCGCGTATGCTGGGTTTAAACAACAAATACGCTTGAGATGACCTTTGTAGCGGATGTTGGGTTGATGAAGATGGCCTATTAGATGGTATCTTGTTGTGCCTTGGATGATTGAATGAAAAATTGGAAATGGAGATAGTACTTGCCAACTTATATATACATAGTCAAACGCCGAAAGAGTATGATGATTTTGGAATCTACTTAATAGAGGGTGAACCTATTGCAGTGTAACGCGTGAGTGAGTTGTTAGAGAATATCTTGGCAGAAAGATCCAATAACACGTCATCTGACCAAGGAATCGTTTCTGAGACTCCAAGCATAACAGTTGCATTAGATACCCCCTTCCTCCCGGATCGCTGAGGTGAGCAGACGTGCTTTTAATACATCTGTATTTCATTTTAAAATCAATTAATTAGTAAATTAAAATAAAATATTCGGCCGGAGTTACTAGGCGCGCATTAACAGCAAGACGCTCGCGGTGATACACGAGCCCCACATCAGTCACCACCCATGTCACCTACGCCCACCGTTGATTGACACCCTCCATAAGGGAGTGGCCAATAACATCCCAATCACTGCGCGCACGTACACCGCGCGCCGTGTCGCCATCTAGCTTACCGCGTGAGTGGACGAGAAGACTTTCGTACGTTACTCCTCTGTTTCGCTGTGCTCCTAGTACTTGTAACACTAGTATTGTGCCATTGAAATGCCGCTGAAAAGGACTCCACCAACTACCCAAAGAAAATGTCACATCAAATACAAATATGAGTTCGGTTCCCGTCACGGACACACAACGAGAGTTCCTCCAATGTGACGAACAGGACGAGAGCTTGCAAGCGCCATCATGACGACGACTTCCATACACATATGGCAGAAACAGAAAACACACTTGATCCTTTAAAAAAATTAGCAAACCACAATACAAGTTTCTTACTATAAACGATATACTAACTCGAAATAATGAAATCCATGGATTTTATTTCCAAACAATATGAGGAAATGAAGGGCAAAATTATTAAAATGGAAACCGAGTGACGCGAACATTTAGCATACATACAGATGTTAGAATTAAAGGTGGAAAATCTAAAGAGATCCAAAAAGCAGACTTGTATCCAGATACGAAATTTACCTGTCCAGAAGACAGAATCCAAGGATGATTTAGTGAATCTAGTGAAAAACGTATAGGTATATAACTGATATACGTATAGAAGAACATAAGGGATGTATTTCTTTTAAACGCCGATAAAGGTGGGAATAAATCTGTGGTTATTGATTTCTCCTCTGTTTCGTTAAAAGAAAAGCTTCTGACATATTAAGACATATAATCGGATGCATAAGGAAAACAAATTAAGCACATCTACCTACAATGCGACGGTCAGTCTAAACCAATCTTTTTCTCGAAATGCCTAACACAGAAGGCGAGAAAGACTCATATCCATTTTTCTTGCTGTACTCACGAGCCAAGTGCTCGTGAGTACAGCAAGAAAAATGGATATGAGTTCTGCTGGACCGTCCTTGGAAGAGTGTTTCTTTGCAAGAAGGTGGGTGCTCGAGTTCATCGCATTGATTCGGCAAGTAACCTGGATCGTCTGGACACACAACCTGAACCATGACTAGAAAATATTATATGTCATTTTCGTTATATTTTGTGCATGCTCTTTTCACTTAACAACACCTTTACTTTTCAGTTTTTCGTAATTATTAAGTTAAATATGTATTTCTTATTATTACAAACACAATCTTATTTATACTTTATAAACACCCTGTTCATTACTCCACATTATAACTTTAGTACATACACACAACAACAAATAACACATGTTTCACACATACGATTATATGCAAGATTTTATACCAACGAAAGACTTAAAATCACTAAAACGATTTTCAATTACCTATACATAATACTAATAATAAAAACAATGGAACATACCTAAAAATAGTCAAAGTCAAAATCAAAAAGTATAACTATGTTTATGATCTGATCTTGTATAGCTAGCATAAATGTTTCGGTTTCTGGAAACTGTTTCCCTTTTATGAGCCATCGATATTCCTTTATCGACGTAGTTTTGACTCAGTTCGGTTCGGTGTCTTCAATGGAGACTTTTCCCTGCCCATTTGGCAACTTTTTGCTCTATAGTCGTTAACCTTTCATTATGATGAAGAACTTTATTTTTTAAATTATGTGTTGTGAGTTCGTGGTCTATTTCTATGATGTGTCTATGAAGTGACGAGTGCTGTGACTTGGTATGGAAGTACTGCCTAAGTGTAGAGATTTGTTTATTACGTAAGTTTTGTATATCTATCAACCCTCTTCCTCCTTCTTTCCGTGGTAGTATAAGCCGTTTCATCGATGATTTTGGGCGGTGTTTACGGTGTTTTGTCATTAATGTATTTATTGTTCGTTGGAGGTTGTTAAAATCAGTTTATGTCCAGCTTATAATTCCAAATGAGTAAGTAAGAATAGGAATAGCAAATGTGTTGATAGCTTTAATTATATTTTATGAATTGACATGAGATTTTAATATGAGATTAAGCCGGTGCTTAAATTTGTTTGTTAGCTTTGCTTTTGTTTCCTATCGTAATATTTTTCTTGACTACTTAAAACCTAAATATTTATATGTAGAAGATTCATCCATCAGTTCAATAGTGCTACCATTCTCTAAAATATACCTTGCTATCTATTCGTCTATTGCTTATTGACAGGATGCGGCACTGGCAACACCAAATTCCATACAGATATCTTTGGAAAACTGCTAAATAATGTCTGATTATTATTATTACTATACTGTTTCCGTAATATTGTATACAAATTGTAAATATTAACAATAAACTTTATTCTAATGCTTTTTGTTCCCCAGCCTTGTTGAATGGTTGATTTAATAATTTTGGGATCAACCTTTGCCGGTGGCTTATTATTGCACAACAGTAAACACCATTAACAGTAGCCTTCTTTCTATACATTGCGTTGAAATCACCAATGATCGCTTCGATGCCTACTTGGTACATATTCAGAGCCAACTTAATGTTCCGGGAGCGAGCGCTCCCTTTTATAACCTCAGAGTTTCTATCAAACGAAAAATGATCTATTCACAACAATCGTGAAGGACAACTTAAATTATCAATAAATACTAATGATTTTATTTACAATAATCCGATCAAAGCGAAGTGGTTGGACGTCATTCCAAATTTGCAATATTAAAAATATTTATATTTACTCTTTCCAATTAGGTACATGACATATTCTCGTAGGATTAATACTCCAAAATAAATACAAAGATGTTACGTGGGTATTGTGATGACACCAACAAGAAATTATTGCAGTAACAATAAGCTAATATTTAACACTCATGTATGAACATGCATATAGGTTTAATTGTACCAGGTTGCGTGTTTAAGCCCAGTGAACCAGTCATGGGAATTCTCGTAGTCCTATCGCGCATTGTTTTTCTTCGAACAATAAAGTATCCTGCGTTAGCAAATTATCCGATAAATTTTCGATCACCATCGATTCCGTGAAGTATTCTTTCAGGGGAGATTGCGGCGTTATTTTGTTTTAAGAGAATGTTCATTCTTTTAAAACCGGTATTCCGGTAAATTCTATCTTTTTATGGAAGTATTTACATTATTTTATTTTATTTTTCTTAAATAAGCACACCAACAATATAATTACACAAACTTTAGTAAAGGCTTTCTTATTTCTAAATAAATTGTAATTACACAGGTAATAGGTATGCATAGCATTGTACACATTTTCATTTCTAAGAGAGATTACTTGCATGCAATACTAAATACAAACTCATTGAAAATAACACAAAAAATATAAACAACTAAAATTAAACACAAAATACAATAACTAGAAAAAAACAAAACCAGTGTCCCTATTGCAAAAGTAAATGCCTATAAGTTTTAAATTTCATGGCAAAGATATCAATTGCGTTATTTGACTTGGCATCATCATTTATATACGACAATTTCTTATGATTGCCGCTTACGCCGACGCTTATTAGATATCTACAATATTGTCTAGATATAATGATTTGCACTTATTACTTTATTATTATAATAAAGTGTGTTTGGAAATCTAACTAATCCAATAACAACTGAAATTATTACAATTTAAAATTAATTTGCAGTTAAGACTTATACATGGATTATGCACGGATGGCGCAATATTTAAAGTGGTCGCACTGCCACTATGCAATGGGTTGGGTGATGCACGCGTGTTATGGTCGATCCACATCCAGGACAAACATTTAGTCAGACTCTGTTATTTGTATCGGTTTTTTAAGTAAGCAAGTACCCCGCCCGCAAACAAGCGATTATGCTTCTTCTCTTTCTTAAAAACAAAGATTTATAACATCAAATAATTTGAAAATTTGTTTTCTTGTTTTTTTAAAACCAATTAGATACAGTTTATATCATTTTGCCACGCGTGAATAGATTGTTGCAAATCTGTGCTCGGGTGTTACTACATAATCACATCAGAGTAAAGTTTGGGCTCATTTCTAGGAAGCCTGCGTGCAATCTTAGACTCATCTAGATGTAAGCAACATCTATATCTATCTCGGCGAAGCGAGGTATAGGGATACCTCAATTTACAGTTTCTGCTTTACTCGTCTTAGTAGTTCTTAGAGATACGCAGTAGGTTTTCTTGCTTCCTTCCAATGTAAAATATGTGATTGAGGCTCTGATTTATACGACGCGGTAACGAAATAAAAACCGACCATCGAAATATATAAGACATGTTTTAACCGACCCTGTTTGGTAAAAGCCTTTCTGCGTATGAGGTTATAAATTATTATATCTAGTCTATATATATAAACATAACTAAATATTTGTAAGCGTAATGCAGCTCTATCTAGGTAGATAGAGCTGCATTACGCTTACAAATATTCAGTTATGTTTTGGCCCAACATGATAGCAGGTAAGCCTATTTGTGCCCAGTGCAGTCACCGAAAATTCCCTTATAGAAAACCTCAGTGAGACTTTGCTGATTAGTGAACTTTTAGTCAGTGTCAAACTCACATATTTAAAGAAAATATAACACAGGTTTACACATTGAAGTTGAACTACTTTATACCGATTTCATCGCAGTTTATTTTATTAATTCACTACACTTACTTACTTCGCTGGCTCAGCGATCCAAAGTGGATCTTGGCGTCCAACATTAAAGTGCGCCTTCTTTCCTATTCTGTGCTAAGTCAGACCAATCGAGCACATTCATCTCTTTCAGGACTTTAGCTAGTTCGTCTTTCCAGTGGTACCTTGGGCGACCCACCGGATGACGCTCGGTGGGTCGCCCGAGATACGCTCTTGTGGCAGCTCGGTCCTCTCCCATTTGTTCCACATGTCAGCCAGCGAAATCGGGTAGCTTTTATTTCCCCGATGATATTGGGCTCTGACACTAGATCTTCAATCTCGCTATGTCGCCACTCCCTCTTCTCTTGTCGTTCCCAGAATCTTACGGAATATCATCATAGGCGCTCATAGCCAGTTGCACTCACTGATCGGTAAACGATTAGCGAGGTTAAGCAACGTTGGGTGCGGTCAGTCTATAGATGGGTGACCGCTTAGTGGTATTTCATCTGAGCATCTCCGTGCTTCGGAGGGCACGGAAAAAGTTGGTCCCGGTTGTTGCCAAATTGACAGCAGCCGTTAAGCCATGTCAGAGGCCTACGGGCGACTTGAATAACTCTTGACAACAGGTTGGCCACTAACCACACGAAAAGAAGAAGAAGAAGAAGAAGAGAAGAAAGAAGAAGACGGAATATCTTTCGCTCCGCGACTAATAGTCTATATTCCTCCTTCAGTGTTAATGTCTAAGTCTCGCACCTTTACATTAAAATCAACCTAATTACCTACTGTTTTGTAGACGCGAATTTTTGTGGTTCTGCTTATCAACTTAGACACTAACATTTTATGAAGGGCTACGAAACACCATAGCGTGTTGATGATGCGGATGGTTATTTCGTCCTCCCTTTGATTTGTATCCGTGATCGTGCACCCGAGATACTTACATTTGTTGACGCCTCTATGGATTGTGCCTCTGACTATACGATCTCTTCTATTTGCTCTATGATCTTTGTATCTCTTCATATGGAGATACTCAGTCTTCTCGCGACTGATTCTGAGACCCACTTGCTTGCCTTCCTCTTCCAATACCTCTGCCATGCTCTTTACTTCCATCACACACTGCCTTAGGATTGCAAGGTCATCAGCATAGCCTATAACTTTGTGTCTCCCATTAAGTTCTATTCCCCCATCTATTAGCAAGACTTGCCAAATTATGTGTTCGTGAGCTAAATTAAATAGGGTAGGTGATAGACCGTCTACCTGTTTTAGTCCGGTAACAACTTCGAAGTCCTCAGTTAGTTTTCCTCCGACTCTGACTCGCATTTTGCTTATGCTTGTGGCGACTTTGATCATTCTCACAAGTTTTGTCAGTATTTGGATAGATCTTATAATCCGGTAGGTAGTGGTATTTCTCGGGCAATACTATCGTATGCTTCAGTAAAGTTCACAAACAGACAACGAACGCTTTGAGCGAACTACCACCGTTTCTCCATAATTTGTTTCAGGAGTAACATTTGCTCACTGTACTGCGATTTTTGCGAAAGCCGCACTGATAGTCGCCAAGTATTTGCTCTACGTAAGTTTCTAGGCGAGCGAGGAGAATATAGAGAGCACCTTGTATACTGTCGGAAGTAGCGCAATCCCTCTGTAGTTGCCGCAATTTTTCTACACCCTTTTTTGTGTATTGGGCAAATAATGCCTTCATTTCACTCTTTAGGTTGATGTTCTTCTGACCAGATTCAACAGATTATTTCGTACAATCGTGATTGCAGGGCTACCCCGCCGTATTTCCATAATTCACCTGGTATAATAAATATTAAAAAATAAACCGCGATTTGAAATAGTATTTCAAAAATAAACTAATCTTAGTTAATACAAATAAATAACACATTTATATATACATACGTTACTGTATATGACAGTAAAATATGTATATATACATGTGTTATTTATATAAAACTGCAACCCAAATGTACAAAAGTTAATAAGTAACTCTATCCTGTCCAAAATATGATTACCTAGTTAAGAATGTATCCAAAATGATATTCCTAAATTGAGTTACCCGAGAACTGTATGCGGTACGGAGTTTGTCAGAGCTTGTAGCCATTCCGTGCAACTGACAACCAATTAAGGAAAATAGGTCATTTTGGCGGTCGTGGATGACACACGAAGTGTATTTACTTGTGCACACACGCTGATCTACTATCATACCATCTGCATACTGTGATCTTAGATAATAGTATAGGTTTGATTATATTAGGAGAATTTGTAAATGTATACTGGGTGTACCAGAAACTTGTAGTCATATTTAAGGATATATTTGCTTTTACCCGTGGCTTCGCTCGCGTAAAAGTAGGTAAGGTTATGTTAGCCAAATATTTTTTTTAAATAATATGTGGCCTATGTTTCTCGGTGATAATATAACTTTCCAATGCTAAAATATTTTTTATGGCTTTTAAGGCTTATATTTACTGCGTTAAGACTTATTTTATAAGCATTTCTCATGCTCAGGTAAAGTGTAAATTACAACAGGGGAAAAGGATAATGTATGAAACAGGACTTCAACCTGCAAACTCGAAACCGTAACAAACAAACAAAGTCACATTTACATTTATAATATTATAGTTAATGTTTACTAGTTACTTTGAATTCTGACGTATTTTCACTACTGTAACATAATGTCACTATAGCACACTGTCCATCACATTACACCTAGTGATCTCGAATGTTAGTGTCTCACAAGTTCACTAAGGTATGACGGCAGATATCATCTGTTAGAGATACGATCCGTTATGGAGACGGGAATGGAAATAGGCGCGAGATTGATCCATTAAGCCACGTCCTGGATTAGAAAAATAGAACAGCCGATCTATTCTTCCACTTAATCCAGTACCTATGCTTTTACCTAATAACACAGATATTGGATTAACTGGGTAATCTCAGCAGATCGATTTTGGCCTATTTGTTATGCTGGTTTGCTTAGCCTACCTTTCAAGTAAAGAAGACGTCGTACTTAATTAACACTTTCTACATCTTTCTAAATTTGAAAATGTATGAGAATGTTATTTAAAACAATTACTCATAAACTATTGACTGTACGGATGCAGTAGCGGTGTAAGTGGTCGTTTAGTGTGGTGAGCTCGAATGCCACACTGGAACAAAAATTTGTATGGTCGCTTCGCCGCTGCCACTGCGTTAAATGTTGTGGATTCGAATTCTTAAATTTGCGTAATCCATAAGTTGTTGCCCAGAGCCTGGGTGTTATGTGTGTTAATTGTTTGAATATTTAATATTGGTAAAGTTACCCGTGACACAGGAAGTACTCGTAATACGATAGTTGTCTTTTTTAAGTAACAGCCAATAAATTTGGATAAAACCTAGCGCACCGATAGTACATGTCTTGGATTAAATTATAGCTTACTTTTTAGCCAGTTATGCATATTCTTAGGACGCGTGATAAGCCACCGGCACAAACTAATTATTACTAAATGAGGTACGAATATAATAGAACCTTTTACGCCAATTTTCACCTACAATAATCTTGTATTCTGCACAAGTATAGAGAATCGATGACAATAAAATAACTTTAAAACTAAGTATTGAATGCTTTAAACTCAATTTTCTCAATAAACTAGAAGTGGGGCACTTTACACATTGAATCAGAGAAAGCCTGACTCAGAACAACTATTTAGTTGTGGACCACGCTATGAGTAGGTATTATCCGATTCTCAGGACCCATGCTAATTGTAAGACTATTTCGAAGAAGACTGTTGCTTTGAAATTAAACTACTGTTATTTAATTTCAATGCGTTGCGTAAATAGATTTACGTAAACGTGAGACAATATTATGTAATATCGTTGATTATAGTTATATTTGCATATTTTAAATTTAATAATAATAAGTTTAATAAGTTTATTTATTTCTCTCTTCACAAAGACTATTAGTACAATAAATTGGTTGTAGCAGTGTATGTAAAGCTATTTTCTTTGTGAGAGACTGGAGTCTATACTAGGGATAACCCTGTGTGACAGATCTCCAGGCCCCCAACCAGAATATTCAATATTAGAATAAAGAGATACATGCAGCCACAAAATATGACTAATTCGTAATTCCTAGTGACAGTATGTTGTTAGAGAGAATGTGCAGTGTGTGTGTATGTGTGTGTGTGCATGCGTGTGTGTGTAAACAAATAAATATGTTTGGCCTTTATTGCTTCTTTAGTGGCGTAATTAGAGTAATTATACGCCAATAACCTTATTATTTTAGTAGGGCGTAGTATTCTAGACAATATAAATAAAAATAGTCAAGTATAGTAGATAGCGTCGGTCATTAGAACAGGCAATAAGTGAACAAAACAGTTTAAAACGGATTACAATTGTATTCTAATTATTTATTAGAATACAATTGTAATCCGTTAAGTAATTTCAGGATACAGTTTTAATCGATGTTAAACTGTATCGTTCTTTGCTACAATTGACCAAAGATTTCTACAGATAACTTTAAAGTTTTGGTCAATTGTAGCAGTGTACTTTTTCAGGCAAAGAAACTGTTACTTTTACGCCAGTTATGACGTTCTTAGACTTAAAACATTTAAAACTAAATATATATAAAAATAAATAATTGAAAGAAATTAATTGAACATTCAAAAATATTCTAGTATTATTTTATATTTAACTAAATAAGTTATTACATTGATTAGTATTTTTGTTGGACATTGCCACTCAAGTCATCAAACATTGTCTTTGTTTCTTTTTCTTTGTTCGGATCAAACCAAAACACTGGTCACATGATCCATGTAGTCATTAAATATTTGTATTGTTTTATTTCCACATCTGACGGTACTTGTTTTAAAAATAGAATGCAAGGGCCTAGGAGTGAATGACAGAACCCAGTTTCCTTCAATAATGACATCAAAACCACGCCCCGTTACAATTGAGAAAATTCTATTAAAGCCGCCTCGCCAAAGCCCTCGTAACTTTTTGTAGGTTTCTGTTTCAGTTATCATACATAATCATTATATAAAGAGATCGTATAGCGCTTTTCTAGATTCATCAACATCATCGTCTGTTTAGTTAGCTCAAGCGCATGGCGCTAAGGCCTCGATTCCCGAGTCGGGGGTAGTATTATTGGGATATTGTCAAATTATTTTACATGAGTAACATAGCAAAGCTAAAGTGGCAGTGGGCAGGGCACATAGCGCGCAGAACCGATGGCCGTTGGGGTAAAAAGCTTCTGGAGTGGCGGCCACGCAGCGGTAGACGCAGTAGAGGTAGGCCCTCCACAAGGTGGACCGACGACCTGATAAGGGTCACAGGAACCGGGAGGATGCGGGTGGCCTAAGACCGGAATGTGTAAAAACCCTTGGGGGAGTCCTATATCTAGCAGTTCACCTGTTTCAGCTGAGATGATGATGTTACATGAGACCTAGAACCAAAGTATTTTTCTTAAAATACATCTCCTACTGAAGAAATAATGCCGGTGTCGTGGTGACCTTACATAAAATCAATTCACAACAGCCACAACCAACACCTAGACTCGAAGTAAACATATTTATGGATCACACAACATTTTTTCCTGTGTGTGCATCGAACCCACAACACTTGGCGGAGTGATATGAGCGAGGCAACCACTTAAACCACTACACTATGCAATTAAATGTTGATATAATACATACCTAGTTGACAAAATGTAGGTATAATAACAACAAACACCTTTGCCTACAACTAGACTAAATAATTTAGTATTAGGCAAACAATATATGTACTCGTGTAACTATTTACATGATTACATCAATAGTCTTAAGTCACTACTAAAGACAGGCCTCTTTCGAAATACATACGTCATTAGCCCGCTCATTCAGCGTTTTCATTATATTTCTTTTTCTGCGTACATTATTGCACTACTAATGCTAATCTATTTTTCAATATACGGTAATACTTTGAACTACAACAAAATAATAATTTAATGATGGATAGCACTTTATTTCCAAAGTTTCATCATTATTCGAACAAGCTACTCTTAATTTGACCCGCGTAATAGCAACAATTGACAAGTGGTAGGTATTTCGTGACCAGCATAGATATTTGCCACTGCCCTCGACTGAGTTACTAAGGTCTTGCCTACTTAATTTGGTCGGTATATTTTGTAGGTACGTTCTCATTTCACTCAGATGTCAATTCTACGATGTCTGTTATCTTTAACATAATGTTGAATAATGCATCTCCAGTTTGCATGACAAGTGAAGACGTTGTGCGAGGTTGTGCAAACGTTGCTTCCTTTCAACACACCTTACAGTAATTACTTCAGATCTACTTCTATGTTTCGCTTTGTTTATTTTGTTAAAACACTAGTTTATTTAGCTCAAGACATTGACGTATATTAAACGGGGTAATTTTCTATTCTTTCAGAAACAACGTATTCTCTCAGTTTGCTCTCGCAATAATCGAAGCGTTCTACTTATACAAAATTGGGTCAATATTCGCGTATAAACAGAGAGGGAGCGCGAAAAGTTTATCCTAAAACAGTAATGTCACGAAATAGGTTCTTAACCTATTTCGCTAGTGGTTCTACAGCTTCAGAACGGACGGAGACAGCCGTTTCTACCCATTCGATAACGTAAAAAGATTGTAACAAAATTAGTTTTTTTGAAAAGTCGCAGTGTAATATACAAAGATGCATTTTGAATGTATATCCAGTCTCTATTATGTCTCTCAGTCTCTAATATGTATTTCACTCTAGAAAGAGGACAGAGGCTTTATTATTCCAACATTTATGAACAAACATAATGATACATAAGGTTTGCGTTTGCCTTTTATGCCTTTCAAACATAAATCGCGTAGGTCATTTAGATGTAAGCACTCTGAAAACGAACGTTCTTTTTTACGAGGCACGAGCTTATTTCCAAATTGGAAATCGGGGTTATTTCAATAAAATCGGATCAAATTAAGGTTTTGTGTGAACAGGATACTGGAAATAAAAGTAGGCTAGAAGAGACGGTCGTTTTGCGATTGAGTGTTTGTGTCTGTGCGACGTGAAGTACGCCGCGAGCTGACGAGTGAGCGGCGCGGCGAGAGTGCGCGGCGGCGTACGGCGTCGATAGCGCACCGGCCTGACGTCGGCGCGGGCCGGCGCACTCCGCACCACCCGCCGCCCTCCGCGCCCCGCGACCACGAGCGACGACGCACGTCACACTCGACACCCGCGACACCCTCGCCACCCTCGGCGAGCCGAGCCGAGCACCGCGGCACGCGCACCACCGACACCAAAGTGACTGTTTACTGTGAAACACGACCAGACATATCCATAGGAACCACCCAGTGCGACGTTCTGTTCACGATTCTGTGCTGGTGAAAACAAACACATCACAGAGCATTAGCGCAGGCGCGCCGCTAGCGGACATGATGAGAGCGGCCATCTTGGCCGAGGACGCACTTTCGCCTCGCCCCAGCTTCGAAGTTCGTTTCGAAAGCTCCATATAAGCTTTAGAGGACGTGCGATGCGTCGTGGACTGGGCTCCGCGGCGTGCGCCCTCTGAGGCCGCACCGCGCCGCTATCGATCCGGTAGCGTCATGGCGCCCGCGGAGTGAATGCGGACATCGGGACAGCGCCGCAGCCCCCGTAAGCTCGCGGAGCGCCCGCCCAGTGATAGTGCTAGAGTGGTCGCGCGGCATGTGAGACAGAGTGTCGGCGTGCTTGGGAGGGCGCGCGGGCGGCGGCGGGCCCTGACCGCGCGCCATGGGCGAGGAGTACGCGCGCTCACCGTGCGAGCGCTTCCCGGCGACGGGCGCGTTCAGCGTGGCGCCGCCGGAACGGCTCAGCCCGCCGCCGCCCGCGCCGCTGCCGGACCGGTTCTCGGCGTCCCCGCGGCGGGTGCGCCGTTGTGCCGAGGCGGAGCGCGCGCGGCGGCCGCGGTACGTGCCTCCAGCGGCGCACGTGCCGGTGGAGCGCTATGTCCCGCGGCCACCAGCGCCGCTGCGGCCTCCACCGCCGGTCTACTGTGGGCTGGCGTGCAGGCCACCGCCGCCGGCGCCACGCAAGTGCTGTGGGCCCGCATGCCGCGAGGATATCGCTGGCTCACCGCCACCGTCGCGTTATGTGGAGTATGTGGGAGCGGCGGCAGCGCGGCGGCTGGCATGCACGCCACCACCGCCGCCGCCGCCCGCACTTCAATTACCGTGCGAGCCACAGGAGCCACCGTGTTGCGTACAGGCTCGAAGAAGACCACAACCTCCACATGATTGGTAAGTACTTTATTTTATACATGGAACCATTTTCAAGTTCATGTTGTGCCTGCTGGTATGGTCTATTTTGATGAGATTTCTTGATCATGACATACTTATTGAACTAACAGTTTCAGTATTACAAATATATGCACTTATTGCCAACATTAACATTGACTATATATACTGTAAACCTCTGCTAACGCGTCAATATGACGTAAATGTAAATGGCGGCACACAAAAACGTATTTAATAATTGGGCGATGATAGCGAAAGCCGAGCCGTTATAATTGGTTAATATTTTGTGGATGATATCGATAACGTGTGATTGATGACCGGCTGGCTAACGATCGTCGCATTCGTGAGCGACTCATAACGTGTATCCCTGATTAGATTCTACCCAACATCCATTTCATACAGTATCAGCGGAGCTTTATAAAAATGTTTTGTACCAAATTGTTGGCACTTAAATTCAGCTAATAAAATACAATCAGAGCATTAACTGACCACTGTTCTCCGATGCTCCTATAGTGAAATGCAAAATGATTTTAGTCTGCATTAAGCTTTTGGAATTGTACCAAAATTGGTTAGTGTCCTACATAGGATTGTTTTACATTATTGCATTGTAAATTTTACTCGCTTTAATTGTAATTATATAGTTTGAGTTTATGTGAATTACATTTGAAACAATTTTATTGTTATATTTGAATGCGTATCGTATTAAGCTTAGCTTGTGACTGTGCCTGTACTCGCTGTAAAATTAATGAGATTAAATCCGTAAATTGGTATAAAACTATATGAGATCAACATTATTATCAACAGGTTTTAATGAAAATTATTGATCTAGTTAATATAATATTATTTGAGACCCGCAGTTGTAATACACATTTTCAGTTAATAAAGTATTAATTCTTAATTACAAGTTATACACTATGTAAATTTTAGTACGTGAGTGCTTTTTTAATTCATCTATGATGTTTAAATTATTTAGTATCTCATTTCCAAGTCGTTGTGAACATGAATATAACTTTTTTATTAACTGTAAGGAACGGTACTTCAGAATTTTTTTTTTTTTCGCATAAGTGCTATGATTTTACGAAGGTTTTGCTTAGCCAAAATCATTCAACAATGTAATTTGATGTGAAACTTTTTTCATATAAACTTTATTTTTAAAGGGTAATGCTTCGGGCTTAGTTTTAAAACTTAGAAGATAAATTGTTTATGAGCACGTTTAAATATTTGTACTTTATTTAATCAGAATTTCTATTGTATAGACAGAGACATACTTGAAAGTTACGAGAAAATTTAGACATTAGGCGATCTCGGTTGTAGTTGAATAATATTTATTAACTTACCAACATTATGTGTGTAGCTTTTGTGGTTTATTTTATTCATAAATTTGACTGAGAATGAACATATAAATTAAAACTGAGGGTTCTAGAGTGATGTCAATGTGCAGTTTTCTAGTTAGCCTACACAAATTATGATACATAAGATATAATACGCTTTCGTAAAGTCCATCATACGTTAAAATAACAAGGCTTTGAGATATATTGTGTTATATATTGTGTACATTTAATCCATAACATTGTTATTAATATTATAATAGAGATATAAATTTCATGAATAACAGTCCATGCGAATTTAGACAAAGGCAACGTTTTGTTCGTAACAATAAAAGCTATATTGTGGGCTGCTCTGGAAACCGCATGATACGTAGACATATACCACGTGAACCTTAGCGAGCCGTATACAACAGATCAATCAAAACACCCCGTAGTTATCCTATTATCCAGTGAATATAGGCTGTTGGGTCGTTGTGTAGTGGCCATTGACCTGAAACAATAAACGATTCTCTGAGGATATTGCATAAACTCTTCGATTGGCAACGGGTAGTTTTAGCCTTCAACAGAATCAAATACTCCAGTCGGCGTGGTTATCCTACCACGCCGCGGTTTTAATCTTAAAGCCGTTCCCTATGATTCCCAAAGGAATTAATAGTAGGAATTTAAACGAAAAGAGATTGACGGGGCAACAATAAGGGATAGTTGGAAGGGAAACCTCGGCGAATGTACTTTGCTTTGATCAGAAATGCTTTGTGGAATAAACACGGATTAAAAATATTCTGAGGTTATCATACGTCTATTGTTACCTGATAGAATTGTTTTCTAGGTGGTTTATTCGATATCAAATAATATTTACGAGATGCTTTTTCTTCAGACCAACTATTTTTAGATATAATCATAAATAAAAATAAATTTTAAATTATTTGAGATGCAGACAATTGTAGGTTTCGAATTAATTAATTTGGGTTATTGAATATTACTATTATTATTATTATTTAAAATTACTATTCATTAAATTAAATATTGACTAAACTTATACAATTTCTGATTATAATCAATAGCTACCGATAATTACCGATAGATAGTTTGCAACGATGATTAGTACGTACAACAAAATGTGGAGTCACGTGTAATTCATTCTTAAACTTCAATTTAAATGCAGTCCTGTAAATTAGTTAAATATTGTGTTTATTTTATTTATTAGCTTTGGTACGGTTCATAGACCATACCAGAGCTACTTAATAATTAAAGTATAAATACACCTAATATCTTTATTATCCATAGATGTTATTAAGTGTATTTGTACTTTGTTCATGTAAATCTTTTCATGGTTTGAATGATTTTTATGATCGAAAAACTTTTATCTTCAATATATAAAACGAAATCGTCAAAATAATCGTTAAGTGTCAATCATTTCATCACTAATTTAAACCAACATTTCAAAAATCTTTTTGTCAAATATATTCTTGTTCTGAGAAATCGCATCACTGTTATTAAATTATTGAAAATTATAGGAAATCTATAATTTATTACTATAATATTACTTTCAATATAAGTTACTTACTGTTTCGTTACGTTTACGTATCTTGCATTAGCCTAACCTAACTTAATGTATATGTATCAAAACAACGAGTCAAAATAATGTGGAATTAATTTCGTGCGATTATGGCCTGACATAAATGAGTGCAATTTCGTATACCTATAATTAAATGAATGAATATTATTTTTTTAAATACTACTGCTAGTATTTCAAGATAGCTGTAACCTAAGTGTTATTCCTTCTGTATAATTGTTCAGATAAATTATTATCATAATACCGGTACATACATTGTTACCGGTTATAATCTATTGATATTTACAAGCAAAAACTGTTTAATATAGGTTACGTCCCTTATCTGCTTTATTGAGTTAGTTATCGCGATAAGATTCGGGCGTGTCTTGACGTGACATTGCTTGCAGTATCGTTGCTAACTACAATTACGGTGACATATAATTCTTCGTATTCCATTGTAGTGTTGAAATAAAGTGATTAAAACATGTATTGTGAGTGAGCAAGTGAAATTCATCGTGTATTATAAGTAACGCCAGCAGTTTTATCGCGTGGGTTTCTTCAGCGTATTCATGGACAAAAAGTAAGCAATCAATTAACATTTCTTTCACTATTTCAATGCCCAGTTTTTGTATACTTTTCTGTGCAAATGTCTAGTCATCGACTATTCTAAAAATGTAGCCATCTTTAACCAAACCTAACTTTATGATTCATTTTATTGTCTATGGATACGCGTTGGCTTTGTCTGGTCAGACATTTACAGGAAAAGGGGGCAAATGTTCAGAAAACTACTTACTCTTAGATCGTTCAAGTTTTTCGTGTGCCTATTCAAATGTAGACGTGGAAAGTTTAAGGATTCCTTAGTTGATTTCTTTGAAGACTTGTCGTTCTATTGCTCTAGGGAAATTGAGTAAAGGACAACATGTCTGGCTGAAAAATTCGGATCAACTAATTCAGTAGGTATGTTTGTTGAGTTAGGTAAGGCAGGTAAGATCAATAGTTCTACACGGACTAAATTCGGTGTTGTTGAGCCAAAATTGTGTGTATTTTGGACGAAATACTTATACGTCTGGGACGATAATCGTGTGTATTGATTAAATTTTAATTTCGGTTTTGTGCCTTTTCGTATAAACTGAGATTGCGTTATTGGGCAGTTATTTGCAACGACAGCACATTTGTTGTCTCATTTTCGTTTTTCACAGAATCACAATATCGGTTTTTAAATAAGCTTATTTATAGTTCTGTATTCTGGGCACCAGATCTTCGACATCCATTACTATAATTATAAAATATCTGGTGTATAGTATCATTAGTTTAAATAAAATAGAGCCATCGCATATAATCGTGGTTTTTATATAATGTGCACGTTGATGGAAATCAGCTGCAACAGATTAGATACCAACTGTATAATGTACTGGCCACGAAAAATGCCATATTATTTGAGTTATCTACGATGAGAACCGACACTATTTTATGCATTAAAATATAATTTATACTCAACTGTATTTCAATAATAGCATTAGAATTAACTCACTAAATTTAGTTTTAGAGGTTTTGAAATAATATTAAGTAATTAATAAATGTTAATTTTTTTATACCTTTAAGTACGATATTCAACAATATTTCTATCAGTAATATGTATATATACGATTTCATTATGCAAGTTATCGTATGTGAATTAAGATATATTATCTGACTTATCGATCTTCACCTCTATTTCTATTGATAAAATGTATAAAACCTTAACGTGTTAAAATGTAATTGTATTAGATCTCTTTGTACTTAAAGACTCTGAATACGGGATGGGTTTGATGAATCATCCTAAGGAAAAACCTTTGTGTAATAAACCGCCGAGATTCCCTTCAAAGGTTGCAGATATGATGGTTAGGCACTGCATAAAAAAAATTTATATTATTTAAATTCATGGGCTGAATATAAAACTCATTTAATTTATTTTCTCTATGACTGATTTTCCTTTTTAATTTTAGATTTCGAATTTGACTTTTTGCTTTCAATAGTATCTCAAAATTGACCAGAATGTTTCGGCATTATTTAACTTTTAAACCGGATGACCTACAAAACTATCGATTGTAATCCAGTTTAATTTGCGTCTACAGACTCAGACTTTTGTCTGACAGCCTTTATGAAGGAATTCTGGATTGGAGACCTTTTTCTAGACATATAAATTTAATTTAATACTGTACCCAATGGCTGGGCGTATCAGTAATATGTATCGTACGTTCTAGGGTTGTTAAATCTTTTGAATTTTTGCATCCGTAGTCGTGAGGGAAATTTATACGAGTATAAACGCTAAAAAGTATCTGAAACATCGGTTTAAGTGTAAATCAATTATATCTTTAACTAGATTTGTTACTTTAATAGTGATAGTGAAAAATGCGATGTTGACCCTGACTATTTTCTTTGTCATAAAACTGTTTTCATAATTTTAACTAATAAGTAAGTAGCGTAATAGGAATGTTTAGCGCTTACGTGAAAATGATGCTATCTTTCGAACAAGTAGGCTATAAATGTTTTGCAAGAGATTTAGTTACACCAAATATATTTGTGTTCAATTGAAAAATATCCTACTTGGGATGTTATTGAGTTTATACTTTGGGTGAGCTAGTAATATATCTGCTGCTTTTCTGTATATCATATCAAGGTTGTAAATGTAATACGACGCAATAACATTTGTAACGTTATTTAAATGTTATGTGCTTATGATACCTTTAGAATAGGAAGCAATACTATTGTATTGCTTCCTATTTAGCTAAGGTTTCGCGTATAATTGAAGTTTATTTAGAGATTTTCTGACATCAATAAACTTTAAAAGATAAAATGCGGCTATGTACAGACATGTATGTATGACAAATGAAAGGTCGGCTTACAGTTTAGCCTGTTTATTTTATTATTCAGTAACAGAGCCCTAACTCGCATAGGAACTATGAGTGTTTAAGAATATATGTATGGCTATGGAAAAGTCAGTCCTGAAATATTTTGTATACTTTCCTGTTTTTGGCTACTATTTATGTAACCGGATACCTTATGGATAATATAACACAGCATTGTGCTCTATATAATGGATTCATAAATAATTATTTAATATGGACGTTACGTATACATTATATACATTATACATTACTTATACATAATATTATGCCTATATTTATTACCTATGTCAGCTGATCTATCTAATAATAACTCATTCATTGTATCGGCAAGCTTACAAAGCAATAAAGTATTATTAGGTACTGTCGCTTCAATGTTATCTATGTTTGTTTTGATTACTATATCGAGCATTTTTCATCATATATCATCATTCTACACATTATCACAACTTTCTTTGCTTTGCAATAGTCAATCTTGGCTTTCCCCGCAGGTTTATATGAAACTTATTAAAAGAGTCACATTTTCATCGGATGCAGCCTCGTCACATATTTTAATACCAAATAGCTAATGTTACTATCTGTTTCTTAAGTGTTTTGTTAAAGATTACGTAGTTTGGTGTTTCACTCGTTAAAGTAATCAAAGTACAAAAAGCAAGAACAATATTTATTTTTTTAAAAGACTACCTCGTTTGAAGAATCTTTATACCTATACGTTATAAAAAAATAAGTAGGCGTTGTTCTCCATTTTAAGTCATTCCTTTGTGCGAAATCAAGGTGTCTCGCTTCTCGTTAATTCGAATTCAGAATAAAGAATTTAGAAATATCAACTTATGCTCGAATTTATATCTTAATAATATTAGATTCGGGGAATGTGGGCGATTTCTTGAATGGAAGCTGTTTTATTTGCTTCTCATGTACGTAGTCTGAAGCTACTTGACATAAATACGATTACTCGTAAATAGCACAACTGCAAAGAGCTTGACGTATAACAAATGTACAAATATATTTACTGTTGGATTGTCAAATTAAAGGTCTTGACATTTCGAAATGATGTGTGTAATAGAAATTTATTTACCACTCCATTGACTTAAACTAAATTGCAGACAGTCTGAAACATTCTTTACACGATAACACTTGTACTAGAAAATAATTGGTATATCGTATCTTGCGTAAATTAAAGTTAGGTTAGTAACAGTACCTTTTTCCTGGATGAGCCCTATGTATTTTTCTGTACCCCAGACAACGTGTATGCGAAAGGGGCATCCCAAGACTCCATAGTAATTCATAGTAAGTGCACACCTATAAAGGCCAGTGAAAAGAATAGTAAGCATTGCCAATAATTAATTAGCAAAAGAAGTGATTTACAAAAACTTGGCATTTTAAAGTTATCAAATCTTCATATATCTTATCAATAAAATTTATATTAAATATGTGCTATATCATTTTATACATTATTTTAATTTATTTATGAGTACAATCAATTAGGAATGAAATAAAACTGAATACATTGCAGTTTTATAGGTAAAAGTCGTCGATAATAATAGCAATAAATAAACACTAACCGTCACAATGGAGTTGCAAAACAGGCAATGATTTGACATTGTCGTTTTCCGGCGTCAGACAAAATAGAGATGGTGTTGCCATAATAAACAGAAAATATATATATCGATACATCGATAACAGACATTACATAAAGGTAATTAATGCAATCTTGCAAAGATAATAATAATAATAATTATTAGTTTATGTATTACTTTTGTATATAAAATGAAATGAACGATTAAAATAATAATAATAATAATATATTGTAATACCTTTACCTGTCAACATATTTTGTGTAAAGGCAACATTTTCACGTTAATGTACTTGCTTGCAAATTCTATTACATAGTTTAATGGTCTTCTTGTTTAATATTTTTAGAAAATATTACCGTCTTGTACAGAATAATAAATACAAGGAAGAACTAGGATAAATATGAATATTTTTTTAGTATAGCCAATTCCTTAATACTGACTTGCCCCGTTCATGATGATCTGTTGAGTCGTTAAGACCTGAAACCGTAAAAAACAAACTCATTCGCATTTACAATATTAGTTAGGATATTTGACTCAGAAAGTGAAGGGAACGCGTTTTACATAGAGTATATATGATACTAAGTCCATTTACTAATTTCTTTCAAAAAACTTGGTAAAGAGAACATTCTTATTAAACTCTTTGATCCTAAGAATGATTTTACCTACCCATAATCAGTTGTTTCTGAGAAGCTAATTAGACAATTGCATCGTCAGTCAGCCACCGATATGGAGTTAGCCTTCATACGCAAGAACCAAGATGGTTTCGTGCCTTTTGATTTTAGAGACATTTCTTCTTAGAAATGTTTGTATTATTTACCTAGGTTTACCTCGTTTCCATGATTATTGTTAGAGAACACGATATATAATTTTTCAAGAAGGCAAGGTCCTTGCATTATCGACAACGTGCGGATAATGCATAGGTTATTATAACCACTGACTATCAAGCAGATACCACTTGTTTGGCTACATTGGTGATATAAAAAAGTCTGTACCCGATATATTGCCACGGGTTCATTTTCTATAATCTGTGAAAAACATCGTTCATTATTGTGCAAGATCTGACGCCAAACAGTACATACCACCGTTTTAAAAAAAACCTTTTCTTTGTACCTGACTGTACACACAAAATAACAAATTACGCAAATAGCTAACAGCTAAGAATGATTATACAGAAGGAAATAATTTCACAAAAACAAAAATGTCTTTCATGTACATTTCAATTATTAACTACGATTCGTTGACAACCCTAAATAAAAAATATACAAATGAATTTACGAATAAAGGTAGGGCTGCTAAAGGTAAAAGAAATTATCTTAAGTAAAGAAACAAGGTACGTGATTTATTGATAACCTTACTGGAATCGTAGTAGCAAAACAAGCGAGTAAGGAAGATAAATGAATTACTTTCATTTCGTAAAGACCCATTTGCGAAAACCCTAACTGTTTTTATAGTGTGATAGATAGGACTCTGTTCAGATATTACATGTTCTACATTAGTATGTTTGACATGTTGTTGTTTTTCTACGTAAGTTAAGTAATATCTACTAAGACATGAATTTATGAATATCCACACTAAAATTATACCGCCCTCCCCTTTCCTATCCAGAACAACGCGTGCTGGGCTCAGATGCCATCCTTACACGGTGGAGTCGACTAGAGTGCGTACCAACAAGTTTGGGTCCTCATACCTCTGCCGAACGATCAAGGCATGGAATTCTCTGCCAAGGCAGGTGTTTCCTTCTTCCTTCAATCCTGGGTCCTTTAAGCGGGGCGTGAAAAAGCACCTTCTCAGGCTGTCAAAGTAGAGACCTCAACATCGCCTCGGCTGCTATGAGGACGATGTGGAGGCCACTGCTCTTAGACCACACGACTGCTTACCATCAGGCGGAGTGTGGTCATTTTGACGAGCAAAAAAAAAAAAAAAAAAAAAAAAAAAAATACATGTGTTTGTGTGTCTTTTCTTTATGTCAATAACTATACCTGTTTCCAAGTTCAATGGAATTCTGATGAAAGGAAATTTAAATTGAATAATAAATATGTACTTAGAACCTTTTTAATGAAGGATAATTTACGTAAAATCTACGGTAAATACATAGAACAATATTTTGGCTAGTACTCTTATTTTTATTAGTTGTAATCCTGGCCCTAACAGATTTGGCTAAGAAAACGTTCTAGTTTCTAGTATTTACACTAGTATTTATCATAATATCTAAGTATCAAAAATATATTTTTTGTACATACTCTACACCAGTAATGTCACCATTATAATTGTGCTGTGTTCAATAAGCGTAAGTAGAATGTTTCTATTTATTTATTAAAATAATTGGTTGTGTTCTCTATATAAATAAACCAATCCATAATCTGTTCGGCAGATATATCGGCAGATTATTTGGTAAAGGCCCCTCAACAAAAAGCATATTTTATTGTAATGTTAAAAAGATTTTGGCTTACGGTCACAGAATATGACAAGATGGCCGAAAGAACTGTCGATGTCTCTGCATAAAAAATAAATGAATATTTCTTTAGAAAATGATGCACATACATCATTTTCTAAAGAAATATTCATTTATTTTTTGTTTTTGTTCAGTTATTTGAATTATGAGTCGTATTGTTGGCTAGAGAAAAATAGTTAAAAGTAAACAAACATTATCAATAATTTAATTGGCCGTCGATGCAAGTTAAACAAAAGATTTGAATTTGGCAGGCATGCGAATGAGTGAGAACAAAAAATGTGCTTCCATTGTTCAGGCCTTATTTATTTGAATTTTTGCTGTCCATTTTCTTATAAATTTGAGCTTTATTTATTCTTCTTTTTCATTTTATTGTGAGTTGAGTGTGCTTTTGCAGTTTATATGGGCAGGTAGATTTATTCTTCAATTTAAATATAATACCGTAATAGAAGACTTAATAATCTGCAATGATTATATGAGTGGAAGTAAGTCCTTTGATCCAATCTGACACATTACATCATTATCAGATATAAATATAATATGTATATGTAATTTGTTTATATAGAATACTGTGTAGCACAATTAATTAGTTTTTGTTAGACTATACCTAGAATGTTAGTACGTTCTTAGATTGGAGTAGTTCTTTTTTAAATTACATAAATATGTATCTGTATTCGCATCGATATTCATATGATTTACATCTGTTAGCAGACAGAAAGTACTCTATCAAACTTTTCATGTTTTTTTATCAGTATAGGGTAACCTGCAATTTCATGAGAGCTATAATTACTATAAACACGATACAAACTAAATCAACAACTATAGTTTATGCCAATTTAATTGTATAAAAACTAAAACAAACGGTTTATTGACTCGGTCATAGACATTTTAGTGATGTCCAATTGTACTGTTAATTTCAATCAATTAATAACCTAAGCGAATAATTTGACCTTACTCAGTATACGGGTTGTTAGCTTTGAATATTGCTAGAGGTCTAAAATAATATAATAATAATAATAATGAACTTCGATGTTTCGAGCTTCGATGAACGCAGGCAACTAAATAATAAGAAAACAATACGTTCACGACACTATTTAGTGTCAAAACCTTTCATTATAAAATAGTGGTAGCATTGAGATAAACTTCGGTAAGATCACTAATTTCAAAAGTAACCTCAGCCACACTTAGAAATGTCTCTGTGTCGCATGGGACTACACGAATATTAAAACAACTCACACAAAGAACACCCAGACCTAAATATTTTTTATGGTACACAATTCATACCGTATCCCCATCAAAAAGACTTTCCTTTAATTTCATGCATCGACCCCACATTTAGCCTATTGGCAGAGAAGAGTTGACTACTCAAAGCATGACGCTATTCATACAGTCAAGTTATTTACCACATATGAATACTACATACGCAGTGGCACGTATTCTGGCCACAGTCACTCTCCACTAATTAAATGCCATGTTAGACCGTACAGTGATTCAAACTCAGCTTCCGACGTCGTTAATCTTCAATTGGCTGTTATAGAGACTGCATTGAAACACACTGTACCACAGTTAGATTGTCCAAACACTCTATTATAGCTGGATTGATTGCTTGTATAGTGTATTATTACTAGATTTGTTCTATGATTAACACAAAGACATTAACTTTGAGAAGATAAAGAAATTTTGTAAAATCTATTGATGCATTTTGGTGAATTGCTAAAATAATTTTTAACGATATGTATAGAATACTAAATTTCTGATCAATGCGTTTTATTTCATAGCTGTTTACAGATCGAATTCGGTAAAAAAAGAATGCGTAGTTCTTAAATACATAGATGCGTGTTCTATGTCTAATTGTGTCTAAGTGTACTTTTTATTCGTATATTATAGTTTGTAGATTCTAACTTCGTAGAATTGCTCACAATTTTGGTAGCTTTATTTGCTGTTTGCTCTTTGAAGGCTATTTTGCCAGAAAATAATAGCTACTACTTACCAAACACATATCTACTAGTGAGTAAGGACCGTAAGATATAGCGATTAAACGTCTGCAGTGTCCTTGTAAAATCGAAAGACCTATAAGTTTAATATCAATTATAGTTTAAACTTGAGCAGAGGTTAAACTTCTGTAGCCGCTTATTACTACTACTATACTAAAGCTGCAGATGTTCGTATTCCTTTTTATATTTACAATGTAAACAAAGATACGCAGATGGACAATATAGTAAAGTACATTAAATATAGGTGATCATTGATGTTATACTATATAAAATAAATGTGAAACGGAGTAGGGATTATGCAGCGTATAAGTTCTTCATAACGAAGTGTGAATTAAATGTATTTATGAACGAGAACTTGTGGCCTACGGGAGTATCGTTTCGTAGGTTTGTTAACTATAGCGGTGTTACCGAACGGAGGCAAGTAGACTTGCAGCCGAATAATGGATCTTTAAATAATAAAAATATTAATGGCAGGGCACATAGCAAGTTATCTTTTGTTACGTATAGTAGTAAGTCTTTTAAGAGATCAAGTGTATGTATAAAGAACTTATATCTTATATAGAACTTAAGTCTGCGGATCTCATTGCATTGCAGGAAACTAGGCTGTTGCCGCATGAGATATCGATGTTAAACGATGTAGATATAAATTTATGGAGAAAGTCGGTTTTCACATCTGTTTCTGTTATACCTTGCCTGAGTAATCGCATAGTGGCTATCAAAGCAACATGTGCAGACCGTACATTATTAGTTTTAAGTGTGTATATGCCGACAGATTCGCCTGATAATTTAAATTAATTTTGTGATTGTTTGGGTGAAATAGTGGCTATTATCGAGAGTGTCAATTTAGAGCACTCGTATATTCTAGGTGATCTAAATGCGCTTCCTGGGGAGTTATTTAGCCAAAAGATGATATGTGCTGACTACAGTAAATTGGGTACATTTGTCAGTGATGCCTGTGGTAGCAGACGTTGGCTTGACCATTGCTTAGTGACCGAAGCAGCTTGGAAATCAATAGAGCGTGTGGAAGTGTACAAAGATGTTTACTGGTCCGATCATCTGCCACTCGTTTGTGTGGTTAACTTGGGGATGGTTAGGCCAACGGTTGTATCTGTAGAACAAAAATCTAAGAATGTTAATATGGTAAGGTGGGGTGAAAGAAATGTTGCGCAAATAGACGATTATCATTGTTTATGCATGCAAAAGCTGAAAGGTATAGATCTGCCATCTGAGTTAAGGGAGTGTTGCGATAACTTCTGTCATAATAATGATTATGCAGAAATAATTGTCTCCTTGTACAACACTGTTGTAAAATCGATCAGTGAGGTGGCATAGGAAAGTTGTCGATATATTAAAGCAGGCAAGGTTAGGCAACCAATAATTGGGTGAAACATTTATGTCAGGAACGCTGACGGCAATGCGAGGAGGGCCTTTATAAACTGGGTATGGCATGGAAAACCGCAAAATGGACGTTTGGTTATTTATTGAAATGACCGAAAAGCGAAAATTTTTTAAACAAAAATTTTTTAAAGAACAAACTAAGATGAATATTTTGGCGAAAGAATATAAAAACAAATACTTACACATATTTATAATTTTGGAAGTCTACTTAGAGGTTGATTCCCAAACCAGCTGATGCGGTGAGCGTTAATGGCATGACCAAGTCTGTAGGGATTGCAAACATATTCAGGAGACTGTTTAACGTGCCCCCACAACTGATAGATTTGAAAGATCGTGACACGGAGATCAAAACATCTGGTATGCCCGTCAATATTTCAGCAACGGAAGTAAGAAATATTATTAAATCTATTACTAGGAGCAAGTCTCCGGGTCACGATAACTTGAGCATAGAACATTTTTAGTACGCAGGTCCGCATTTGCCTAGAATATTGTCTATGTTGTACAACCTATGTATAAGGCATTCTTTCCCTCCAAATGAGTTAACGAGGATAGTAGTTGTGCCCATAGTGAAAAACAAAACTGGGAACTGTTCAGATAAGGAAAATTACAGGCCAATATCGCTTACTACTATATCAGCGAAAGTACTTGACGGTGGGCTTGACGGTGGGCTTGAGCGGAGAATAACTAAACAACTTGAGCCGCATAGCTCACAGTTCGGTTTCAGAGCAGGATTGTCTACGGAAACTGCTATACTAGCGCTCAAGAACACGGTACTATACTGACAGAAATACCCCAGTATGTGCCGCTTTTCTGGACCTATCCAGGGCATTTGACCTGGTTAATTATAACATCTTATGGGCGAAGTTGCGTGACAAGTCTGTACCAAATGAGTTGAGCACTCTTCTCAAGTATTGGTACGATCATCAAATTAACCAGGTCAGATGGTCTGGTGGACTGTCCGAGTGGTATGGGCTGGAGTGTGGAGTGAGGCAGGGAGTGCTCACCTAACCGGCACTGTTCAGCCTGTTTGTAGATCAGCTGATCAAGGAGCTCAGCAGCACAAGTATCGGTTGTTCCATTGATGGAAATATAGTGAACAGCAAGGCAATTGCTTAGGGTATATGAGAATTACGCTGTAGCACATGGACTCCTATATAATGTGAAAAAGAGTGTAGCCATGATTTTTAAAGTAAGTGTAAAGAAACGAAGATCAGTGCCCCCTGTATACCTCTACGGGGTATCACTCAATAGAGTACAAAAATTTAAGTACTTGGGTCTCATATTGACTGAGAAGCTCGAGGATGATGAGGATATTGAGAGAGAGCAGAGAGCGTTGTCGATTCGATGTAATATGCTGGCTCGCAGGTTTGCATGTTGTACAAAAGAAGTGAAAATCACTCTTTTTAAAGCATTCTGCCAGACGTTTTACACGTGCAGCCTGTGGGCTAGACATAGTTAGAGGGCCTACAACGCTCTTTGCGTGCAATATAATAACGATTTCAGGGTGCTTTTGAGGCTCCGGCGATTCTGTTTGTGCGTCAGACATGTTTGCGCAGCCGCATACAGACAGCTTTGAAGCTGTAATGCGGAAGAGGACAGCATCTCTGATGCAAAGGATTCGCCGGAGCAACAACAGTATCCTAAAGGTGATCAGAGATAGGCCTGACTGTCCCTTCCTGTGGCACTGGACCCGTAGGCATAGCCGGTGCAGCAGGAAGATACATGAATTAATTTTAATAATTGTATATACTAACATAGTTTTTAAGTAATTTCACTAACAAAATATGGATTTAAATCTGAAATAAATGTTTATTATTATTATATAATTAAAAATGTAGTATTTAACTGCACAGCAAAAAAATACTAATTGCACAGCAAAATATATTTAAAGAGATCAAACTAAGTCGACGGCGCCCCGCTTCGCTCGCGGATTTTTGGTCTGGGTTTAAGAAAGAATTAACTTCTTTCTTCATAACCTAACCCTTCCGAGACGGAATGCAGTGATGTGAGGCGTAAAGGTACTCGTTATGCTGTGCAATATTTGCTGAGAAATTAGTATTTTTGATGGTCATTATATTTAATCTTATTAAATGTCCTCGGTGTCAATATGTCAATATTGACCACCGAGGTTATTACGGGCCTCACCAATATTATAAACGTGAAAGTTTTGATGTTTGGATGTTTGTAACTCAGTCACGCGTGAACTGTTGAACAGATTTTAATGAAATTTGGTACGAGGGTAAACTATATACTGAATTGATATATATATATATATATATATATATATATATATAATATATTTCAGAACATGGATTAAAATTATATTTCGCAGTAAAAGTGTACCTACCACTATGTAGGATTTAGATTTAAGCTAGGGAGCTAGCTAGAGAGAGTAGAAAGTGTCAAGGCGAAAGGCGTTGTTATAGTTTCTGTAATGGTCTAAAAGCTGGTTATTAATTAATGAATGAATGAATGATTTAAGATAGACTGTTTGACTAACATCAGTCATTTAGCAGATTTTCAGCCAAGTCAATGATTTTCAGGGGATTGAACTTAAAAGCAATAGTCAAATATAAGCCAAAGATATTGTGCCTATAATTTTTAAACATCTGGCAACTACAGCAAGGTCATATTTTGTAAATTATTGCTTAAACAATGTCTTTAAATATTCAACATATCGTTGTTTGAATATACCTGACTTGATTATTTATACCTCGGGAGAACATAACGTAAACGATACTAATATAGAATGCAAGCAATTCTGCTAATATCATAAATTTGAATATTTGTGAAGATGTTTGGATGATTGTTTCTCAGTCATGTCTAAAACATTGGAAAGGTTTGGATGAAACTTTGCATACAGATAGAACATATCCTAGATAAATATAAATATCTAGTACTGTTTGTTCCGTTATTCAGGTGGGATTTTTGGGTAAAGCCGCATGCAAAATGTAGTACTATATACTCGTCAGTAGACCAAGTAATTTCTAAACAAAATTGGTCTGAAAGACTGAGCTTGTTCAATATTGTGTTACAATAACCACTGAAAAGCTTATTCAATAAAAAATACTATAGTGCTGATAGAACTGATTTTATTCGAAATACTTTTAAATCTTTTCAGATTGGTACAGAATGCGTAGGTGAGCGTTTTTCGCTCGATGACAAGCCAATCAGATTCGTCAATTTCGCTGTTATAGTACTTATCTTTGAAGTACCATTTTCTAAAGCGTTGGCAGGTCGCAATTTATCGGATTGTACCAAGTTAAAGAACGAAACACAAAGATAATGGGGCTCAAACACCAGTCAGCTATTTTGCAAAATATCTTACGATTACATTCGCTTCGAATTTTGTATAACATTTTATACAAAAGTGGATTTTGTATAACATTTAATATGGAATAAGTGTAACCCACAATCCAATAACATTTATTTGGATTAAAGCTTATAGTTCTCATCGATGAAGTCCGTCCATAAATTCCTGTATGAGTAAATAAGCAAGCATGTTGACAGTGCAGTGGCTTCATTAAGCAATATACACAAAACCCTAGCAATGTCGGGATATATAGGGTGCGAGCGAGGGAGAAATGCACCCCTGCGAATCCCTACAGAATATAGAGATAATAGTGTATAAATATTTATTCCAAACCGAAAAAGAAAGTATTACACTACATATATCTCATTGTATGCCTTTGTTATATACATATATTCCAACAATGATGGCACATGGTCAACAGCTTACTCTCACCAATAAACAGTAATGGTAAACAACTAGTTATAATAACCAAATAAACCAATACTAGCACTTAAGCCAACAGTTAATTCTCTCATTTATGATACAAGGAAATGATGCAGAGTTACGGCAAAAGCTTTTAAGTAAATAAGCTCGAAAGCCCACGTCCTTCTAAGGCCAGGGAGCGACCCCACAGTCAGGGAAGCGCAACAAAGATAGCTTTAATACAATACCAGTATCCTATCTTTGCAAAGATACCTAGTTGTGCTTAGATTTCATTCTTGAGAGAACTCTGAACGGAGGTTACAGTTATTAAGGTAGTGCGTCGCGCAATTGCATTGTTCCTGAATAAAAAGAATCTATTGTATGTATGTTAATGTAAAATGAAATAATGAGTAACTGATATGTTTTTGTCTGTTTTAACAACTTTATGTGTTACACGTTTAAGAGTGATATCTTTTACGAAACATAGGTTATTTCAATACCGAAAATATTATATACATATTATAGAACTGTTAAAAGTATAATCGTAGCTTAGAATTTTATAAAAAGTAATCTTGCTAATAGTTAAATGTTGAGGATGATTTATAAATAAAATTAATTGAATTAGCCGATTTTAAGGAGGACTTAGATACCTAGTTCATACATAAGAGACAATGTTTTATATCAAACTAAATTTTACCCACTGCTTCGCTCGCGATAGTGTAGATTTTGACAATACATTTCTATCCATTAGGAACAGTACTTTTTAAATGAAATGTACTCTATGTCCCTTTTTCTGTACTCGTTTCAATACAAATTTCATGACAATCGGTCTAGTAGTTAAGTCGGGAAAGCGAAACAAACTCATATTCGCATTTATAATATTAGTTAGGATTTATTATCTTGTATCTTATTATCTTGTATTGACGACATAGCAGATCTTGTAGTCTTGTAGAGCTGATTAGAACATTAAAATTCGCGCTGTAATTTTTCAAACACAAATAACACCTACATAAATAAAATGTTAAAATATAATCCATTGCAATTATTTAGATTGGCACTCATAAATGGCTGTCTGTATTTTAACCTTGACAAAAATCTAATCGACAGATTGGCCAGCTAGCATACCGTCCACCACAACAATTTCTTAAAACTTTATAATGGTTGTCATTATCCTTGTCTGTTTAAGTATTCATGTAGCGAATGGCATGATAATTCATGTCGCTAAACCTGCCAGAGCCTGATAAATGAGCTGCACGGAGAGATTAGTTCATTTTACGAGGCTTCTGATGTTTGCTGGATATGATGAACAATGGAGATGTTTAGTGAGATAGAAAATGTTACTTATTTTTCATAACATTATGAATAAAAAATGAATGAAACAATAAAAATATGTTTCTGTACAATATTGCTCCGTTCTTTCGTGACAGACACCAGTATTTGGCTAACTAAATTAGTGTTTTAGCGAGTGGCATAGTCGACGTGTAGAACAAAATACGTCATCTTTTAAAAGTGGCTTGAGACTGAGGACCTTCTTTTCGAAATAAAATCTATTCAAAACACTCTGCCTATCTGGACTTAGTGTCATAAATCAAATGGTATTTTCCTTATTACGTATGTATAAATTGCATTTTAGTTTACATTTGACGTTGTTATATTAAATTGAAACTCTTTTTTCGAGCAGTTTTTATTACGAGAATGACAAATGAACCAAATAAATTAGTCTGTATGACTACACAAATTCGTTCAGCCACGTGTGAACGAATTTACCAATTACGACTGGTCTTATGGCAGGTCAGTCAATTATATATTAATGCAAAATGATACATAATCTTAGTATTATAACCACTTATACCACTTTGATATTGCAATATTATGAGTAGGTCAATTTGTATAACACATTCACTTGCTTACCCTTGACATAGCATTCGGGGTCAATAGGATCACCTTAGTCTCCAATAAGCGGATTAGTACTTTATTATTTACAAATAAATTTAATCAATAGAAAAGTCTATGTTGTTTACAATTAGATATTGAAAGATTAGACTTTTTGATGCTTTTTAGTGTGAGAAAGCTATGGTTTTATTACAAATGTTCTTATTAGAAAAATTGTTGCAGAATCTCTACGTCCACTTCTGAACCATTGAGTTCGTCGTTATTAATAGATTTTGCTATCTGCAGCCTTTGACTGGAGCATTATCGAGCACCATCTTAGTATAAGAAAATATTAGGGCTTATATATTTGATCTAGGTACGTTAACTGCGTAATAATATATACATAAATAATATACATGGCGAAGGGTGTGTCTACTATCAAACATAATCTTGAATTGCCTGAGCTTTGAACTTTAAAGAATTGGAATTCTTTTAAGATTCATTATTTCGGTTCAGTCCTAGTGTCTTTATAGCATATATACAATAGCACTTTGTTTAGCTGTTTGGAGAACTTTATTGTTTGTTGAACTTTGAAAGGTTAGCCACCGCTGCTAATTATGATTGCTGTAATAACGGTGTCTAGAGACTGTCCTACAAAGTATATTTACGACACTACTAAATTTCTTTTAAATAAATAATTATAAGAAATATCGTAATCTTTCCTGAAGCAACAGTTTAAAACCCTGGTCTAGTTCATAATTATCGTAAGTCACTTAGTCTAACGAAATACTAGTACTATTCACGTTAATAACTTTTAGAGTGAAAATAAAGAAAACGTGCCTTCTGTTACAATGTAAAAAAATAACGTGTAAATGACTATTTTTTATCTCACACCTTTCAGACAAACCAATCCTACCGTCAATAAATAGGTACGATGCCAGATTCTATGTTGTTACCAAAAATCTTCTTACAGTAAAACTCAATAATAGCAAATTATAGGATTTTTTATTATTATCATTGTTGCGAAAAGTGTTATAGTGAGGCAAAGTTATATGATATTATTTATTTTGCTTCTATAAATTTCTCATTCAAAAACGAATTTCTTATTTCATTTAAGGTAACAGCTGTTTGTAAGAGAACCTATATTCTCGCAAGACTAGAGTTTTAGGGCTTCAGATTAGTCTGATGATTCCAGAAATTCTACACATTTAAGATTTTCTTTTCAATAATTTTTTATATAATATATTTTGTTCTTAGAAATGTCTCGTGATAATATGACCTTTGAAAAATAAAACCTATGTATAGTAAGAAATCCGCTGATACTTGTTATAGAAATCCATTACACCGGCTATGTCCTGAGGGACGTCAAACGAAACTTATTTTGTGTCAATATTCAACATATTATTGTGAATAACCTTACAATTTTGTCAAACTGTCGAATTTATTCGCTAAAACTGTATCTATAAAAATTGGGAATACGTGGTAAGGAGTGAATTGAATAAATAGAAATTATTTTTATCTTGGTACATTGATTAACACTGAAGAGTAAAGACATCATCTTTTTGTAACGTAACAGAATTCAGAACGAATATCAGCATTTTGTACGCTATATAAATAATATATATATAAATATAAACCAACTAAAATTATCTTTGTGGATATATTGGGATGTATGTTATTCTATCACGCGTAAACATTTTAAGGGATTTGAATGAAACTTGGCACACAGGTAGATCATGGATCGCACAAACGCCATTGTCACCTCGTTATGCGCTGATGATACTGTGGGTAAAACTAGTAGTGTATACTTTTGTTTAATAATGTTACATGTTATATAAGTAAGTCTCTATCAAGCTCGTGTTACGTACTATTAGATGTTGCCTGCGGTTTTGCTCACGTAAATGTAGGTTAGGAACAGTACTTTTTCTGGATGATAGCTACCCTATGTTCTTTTCTGTTCCCCTGATAACGTGTATGCGAAATTTCGAGTCGAGTAGTGAAAGCGTAACAAACGAACAAACAAATTCACATTTGCACTTATAATATTAGTCAGGATTCGTTAGGATTTGCAAATCCAATATACTACCTATTTATTATTTATTTTGTTATGTATACATCACAAAATAAATAATAAATAGGTAGTTTGCTTCAGTACGCATTAATAGCAAATCACATTCATGGATATATTGAGGGACGCAAAGAGAAAGGTTTAATACCTATTAACACTTGTTCTTATTATGCGCTAGCCACAATTACAAGTACATATAAAAATTAGAAAAAAGCAACGAAAAATTTACGAAAAAAAAAACAGTTATCTGAAATAAAATTTTTTGATGCCAATGTGTTGTTGTATTTATGCTTTACTTTAAATATATCTATGAGTAATTATCTTTCATAGCTGTTAAACTGGGCACTTTGCACGACAACGAACCAAGATCAATTTAGTAATGGGCATCGCAACTGAACAGTCATTTGTCAACGTCTCGGTGCAATATCCTTACGTCATCGTAAATTATGGGAATAATGATGAAAGCTCTCAATGATAATGAAACTGAGGGTAATGTAGTCCTTTCAGTGAATGTTAATGGTTATACAGCATGAGAAATAATCTTGTTTATAACGTGCCAAACCAGCTGTACCTACTACTGGCGAGGTTTCTTAAACTACATACATTTTGTGTGAACAAAACACGAAGGAGATATTAAGGGAATGGCATATTAGCTTAAATAGTCACTAAAATTATATGATTTATAAATGGTTATGGCTAGTATGAGTGTTCTTTGTGATTGTCAATGTTTAAAATTCTGCGATGAAGCGGTTATCCTAAGCAGAATTTGTGATTAAAAATTTTTACAACCTTGTCTTATGACAAGCAACATATAAATAAAATTATCTGCTACCAGTTTTTACATGCATGTAAAGAATTATAGGTAATGAGAATGTAACAGGTTATCTTTGGACTTATAAACTAATATTATAAATGCGAATGTGAGTATGTTTGTTTGTTACGCTGTTTGTCACGCCTTAACTACTCGATCGAACATTATGAAATTTCGCATAAATGTTGTCAAAGGCACAGAAATGGACATAACTATACCTTTTTTCATAGAGTATTATTTCTTTATAGGGTACCTTTCGTCCAGATAAAAGTGCTGAACCCGAGGGATAGAAAATTGGATTAGCCTAAATTTACGTGAGCGCAGCCGCTGGCAAAATCTAGTAGTGATAGAAATTCTGCGTCTATAATTAAAAGTCACATGGGAAATATGCTAGCACCGATTTTTAGTCGATAGTGTCGTCAGGACGCGGATATGAGCTGTATTATGTCGATAGCAGTCGCACGTCCTTGACGCAAACGTAACCTAACCTTCACCTAATGTAGAGGCCAAGAAGTATTTGGTATTATGGCTGCAGCACTTAATTTTTTAGGCGACGGATTTCAAGAGTTTTAATGGTTTGATTTGACGATAAGTTTGTTGATTTGACGTTCATCACTAAGGTTTCGTAGTTTGTGTACAAAGCACCAATCTTCTTGAGTTTCTGCCTAATAAAATTAAACCATAGTCTAGCTTGGATCTCAGGACAAACATACATTGAAGTGAAGCCACTCCAACAGATTAATGAAATCGTAGGTTATTTAAAAAATTGCTGAAGAAAACTTAGAATTTAAATTTAAAATTTTCAATTACTTAACTTTTAAAATTCGAACATTGAATTTGAAATTGAATAAAAAACAAAGAACAAACAAGTATGACTTTTAAAAAAGTTTACAAATGTAATTGGAAGGCAATGAACGAATGAACAAAACTAAGGTTTATTTATGAGATAAAAACTGTTTGACATAAAACATTGAACGAGCTAATTAAAACGAGCCATCCATTTACGTATTCAAATACTCTATGTAGTTAATTAAGACGTTTGTTCACCAAATTGGTTTTCATCGGCAATGGGAGCTCAATTTAAAGACGTGCACTTTTAAATGAAAGGTAATTTGTCTTATTTTAATTACTCATGCTTGAGTTTTAATTGCATTGCAATTTGCCGGAACAATAAGATTGTTTGTGGGTGTTGTTTATTTGATTTGATAATAAAGGACCCAGATTTAGAAATTACTAATAGCTGTGCAGGTACTATTAGATTCTAGCAACTTGATCATTTTGCTGTTTGATGTGATAATTTAATTACTTTGCCCTTAGGGTAGTTTTGCACAGAAAGGTAACTTATCGGCTGATTAAACAATATTTTATTTTAGTAACAGATGGGTATATATTTTTATATAATGTGATTATGCACTATATTCCTTTTTCGATGAAAACTTGGTTAGTCCGACTTCGCTTCTATAAACTGTAGTTCACCTGTGACTTTCAGATTCACTATATATTTAATTCTAGTTTATTAGGTATATGAAATGTTATGCAGCCCAATGGATAAGGCGTAACTACATATTCAGGTCTGGTAGCAGTAGATAACATTTCTATTTAAAGTTTTCTTTGGCGTCGGTGCCAAAGAAAAGATTTAATTCAGCAGATTGCAGAAGTGCTGAGATGCATATTAAGTACCGACATCGGACACGGTTTAAAAACATTTGTTATTTTAATATTCTTAAAGTCAGTTATCATTTTAAAGCACCACTCGCATAGCCAATAAAAGGTACATATATTGTAAATTATATTAGTACTATCGAGTCAATGTGTATTTATGTGGGCAAGGTATATTCCTATCCAATATTCCTTAACCTCTCAACCAACGCTAGGAAATTGGCATCCGAGCTTAACCAGACTATTTAAAACGTAAATTTTGTTATGATAGTCTGCTTTTGTTTGAATACCTTTTTATTATTTTTGAAAACTGACTTATTTACCTTATTAAATAAAATTAAATAATTACTAAATGGTTTTAAACAGTACGTGTTATTTGGACTCAATAGTTTAATAATAGATTAGTAAATACCTAGGTAAAGATATAACGACCAAATTTTTTTAAATGTACCTAAATGTTGAAACAACCCTGTTACAATTTAAAATGAATAATGTTATTATAAGAATTAATGATGGTAGTACTTTGTTATCTTTTTCAAAAGGCCGATGAACTGGAAAATTCGAATGTTAGTTTTTTTATAGGGTATACCTGATTTTTTTATGAAGATAACCTTATTTAGTGGTATTAGAAAACAGATTATGATTTTTTATTTAACGTTAGGATCCATATTATGAGAAAGTAAGATTAATAGGTCTTGTATTCAGGCAAGCATAGTCTTACTTAACATTTAGACGAATATATAATTCCTCTCAGTCGTTTCTTAGAAGAAAATATTTTCACTAATGCGAATGAGACCATTTTAACATTTTCCAACTTTTGAATACATTCCAAACTTATATCAGTGCATAGCTTTGAAGAAACTGCACTGAAGGTAACCAAGACTGACAATAAAGTTTCAAATTGCTTGTGCACTAATATGAAAGTTAGACAGATGACATTAAATTATAAAACTCTTTTATTAAATTTTATATTGAGGTACCAGACTTTGCCATCCCTCCGACAATAGGTTTACATATATACTCGTAATCAAAGATTTAATTGCTGTACCTTCATCGTACTAAGATCGCACGAAAAATTGTCTAAACTAAGACGAGTGAGCCTAGATACAAATCGATAGCGTACAATTTTCAATATGAGTTAGCGTGATAACACTATATTTATAGTACAGCTGCCATGTTGGCATTCTGTCAGATCAAACCTTACGTCTAGGGTCATGCTTAAACGTAATAGAACGGAATTTAAATATAATCTACTACTTACATTAAGTAACTTTAGAATACCTATAGGAGACCAGGTTTAATTATTTTTTATGACAACAGTTTTGTTGAAGAGATGTTTCAATTTAGTATCCTTTGTTCCCAAAAGCAGAAGAATATTTTGGACATTTTATCCAGACAACTGAAAGAGCACGATGGATTGCGTCGACGTTTTTGACGGATAGGCACTATGACACTGCAATATCTACATTATCTCAGTTTTATAAACAGCCATTAAACACAAATATGCCGATGCATGTGCCAAACACTTGCCAATGACAATATTAACAAGAGGTTGTATCAATGGAAAAGGTTAATTTAAAGCAATTAAACTGAGACTCCAGCATATTTACTTTTTAAAAATTGTTTGTGTATGTTTGATAACAAAAATGCCTACACAATAAAATTCCAAAGTCTATGCAGCATTTGATTGTACAATATTTTAAACATAATCTAAAAAGGTTAAGGAATTTTTAAATAATTCAATTTTATAACATTTATCAATCCGTAATTATTATTAATTTACGAACGTATCGATATCATATCTAATGTAAAATTAATAAAGGTATGTTGATTATGAATTGCTTTAAAAAAACGAATATCTCCATATTGCAGCGGGAACCACCCAGCAATATGTCAAGAATAATAAATCGTACCATATAGTGTACGACACGTATTTTAGTGCCTATATGTAGGTGCTTGCTCGTTGCCCAACCTGCAAAGAGTCGCTGTGCTGCAACTCCAAGGCATAAAGATAAGTCTATTTGCTATCACAGTATATCCTTAAAAAACTGCTGGTTGCAGTGTCATCAACACTTGCAGACAAATACTATTTAATAGAAGAGTCCAGAGAGAGAAGTTGCCAATTGTTTGATGACTGTACAAATAAGCTAGCCCACCAATATCACTCTCCTACACGAAATTGGCGTAAGAGCACTAGCATTTCTATTGCATTTCGCCCAGTTAGTAAGAGTCTGAAATGAACGAGTGATGAAAGCTTTCAAACCTTTCATCACATGATAAATGCTTTTAGGGCTCTCTAGGGCTATATACTGATGATACTCCAGCTCATGCAAGCGACCTTTAGTTATATTAACCGCTTACTATCTATATCAGGCAGGCCGTAAATAAGTTTGCTATATTCTTAGTATCAAAAACCAAACGTAACAAAGGAAAAGTATGCTCTCAATTCAAATAAACGAAAAATGGGGCTCGTTCTAATAATAGTTCCAATATCTGTATCAGATACGTTATTTACAAGTTTTACGGTGTCTTATTGTAATGACTATGAACGTTGGGGTGCTCGTTTTATTACAGATGCAATTGATTGCAACGGTTACGATTGCGCTGTGTTGATTGTCAATCGTCTGTGTATCCGATTGTTTCGAAATAAGAAAAAATCTTATTATGTCTTTGTCGTTTTCATTTGTTGCGAACAATTCCTATCTACTTTTTGTTTAGCTTTTATGTGAAAAGGATTGTAGTTTCTGTGTATGCTGTCAATATTTTAAGCGCGATAAATATATATTTACAAGATTTTGCCCGCAGTTCCGCTCGCGTAAATGTAGAATTGGTTAGGTTTGATTAGTAATAGTATTTTTATCTGAATGAATATGCGAAATTTCTTGTTAATCGGTCAAGTACTTAAGGCGTGAAAGCGTAGCAAACAAATAAACAAACACACCCAATATTAGTTAGGATTTGTTTTAAACATATGTGTAGTTTATAGAAGATACTTTCTATAAAATTGTTCTTAATATAAGTAGTTTTTATGTATCAACATGTTTTGTCACAGCCGCCATACAAGTGTAAGTAATAAATAAAATAAGTATATTATAAGCGATACTAAAAATATGTAGTAATTAGAATTTAATTAGAAAAGAACGGATTTATTAAAATAGAAATCTGAAAACATATTTTTTTAGTATGTCCGTTAATTAAATATCATAATAATAGATATTGCCGTACAATAGCGGTAACCAATATTGCCAGCTTTTTCTATTGTTAAGCTGACAAGTGTTATTGAATGTATCTGTCTCATTTCCTGAAAATTATTGAAATGAAAACAGGAAATTAAATTAATTTTATCGGGAGATGAATTCAATCTCCAAGCAATGTTCTACCAACGTGAATCCACATACAAACACCTAGTCGGTTAGTAAGTTATTAAGAATACTACTAATTACCAAATAGATTTGTTTAAAATACATTGTAATAAGAAAATGTCGTCCTATCTATTTCTATTACACGATGTGTATATATTATACGGAAATTATATATCCCAGTTTCCAATTCAGATCGGATAGTATATAGGCTATTACGTGTAGGAATTACGGTAACGTAATACATCACTAGATTGATACGATTATGCGTTTACTGAGAATAGATGCGTCTTCAGGTGATGATATTATTTCACCTGGCTTTTAGACAAGTCATCATTCATCATTAGTCTGTGAATAGGAACACGTTCGTTTTATACTACCTACTACTAGGTTTTGCCCGCTGGTTCGCTAGCGTAAATGGTTAGGTTAGTTTATGTCAATTTACAATACTTTTTCTGGATAAAAGGTACCCTATGTCCTTTTCTGTACCCTCGACAAGTGTATGCTAGATTTCACGATGATTCGTCGAGTAGTTAAGGCGTGACAAAAGAACAAACAAACACTCACATTCGCATTAAAATATTAGTTAGGATTAGGATGTCTGCTAGTAATAAAGAATATACGAGCGGAATTGGTTTTGTTGCAAAAGTACAATGACTATATTAATGACGACTTTCTTAGTTGACCTTATATTATTATGTATTTGTGTGCGATCTTGACGATTTGGTTATGTGGTCGACCAAAAAATTATTGGATTTGGCATTTTCAATTATTATCGCCGATCATTATTAGTGTTGAAAAGCCGTGGGTCCTGTGTCTGACCTCTCTCCGGCCGTGAATTATGATTCCGATTGGATTATGCCAATGATGGAATAGACCTCACTTGTGGTTACGCATACACATGTGCTCTATAATATATTGTAGGTAGATAGCTCCTCTCCTATAAGCTATAAGCAGCGGGACTGAAAGTTGATCTCGAGCAATGTTGTTATTATGATAGATATTTATTATACATATATAACTTGGATGCAGTGTAATAGCTCTAAACAAAAAGCTTATAATTCCGCGATAAAATAATAAATTCTGGTCCGATAACCACCATTCCTCATTTCTCAACGATGTCATTAATTTTTCATTTTTTACTCGTTGCGTGGGCGTTTTGATTAATATTCTTTATATCTGGCGATCTTTGCGCCCATTAATTAACAAAGAAACGCAGTATATCAAGTCTTGACAACAACATAACGCAAGTGTTTTACTAAACCTTCTTAGCCAATGGTACATACTGACTGTGGTCAACAAAAGCTGAGGATAGAACTTTACATCGGCTACGTCTTTTTATTGTATATGTTGGGATATAAGTATATAAAACTGTGTGAATGATGTGGGGGCAAACAGAGGTTTGAGTGAAAGAGGCGGCCGCTAGTTTTGTAGTAAAGATACATTTGAGAAGATTCATCCTAATTAATACCATTCTTTGTGCTTCGTTCGATGAGTAAGAGTTGCGGCTGCTCATATTCTCATTTCTCTTCATTTGCCTAAGCAAAAGAACCTTGCCGATCCTAGGATCAGTAATGTGCAGCATCTATTCTTGATATCGCGGGCGATTGTAGTTATCGCATTTAAATTTCTATCGATATGTTTATTCGCTAATACTCCTCAATACATGGCTCATAACCACTGTTGCGCAAAGTGGAATGAAAAATTTATTAATTTACTATTTAATATTTGCGCACCAAGCTCTTGCGCTGTGTGGAATACCATGGCTTAGGCTAGCAACCTCTAAGTTGGTCAACAATGAAGGTCTAAGTACTAGGATATTAATTAATGCGCTTAACGTAAAACCACTGAATATAGTACAAAGATTGCTCATGATTAAGAAAGAAATCATCAATGAAAGATGCTTATGATTTATAATATTAAATTACTGGATTGGTTTAATTCTTATTATGTCATTATAACCTAAAATGTGCTTTGTTTTTGGTCCAATATGACACATATTTATAAACCTTGATATACGTTACCGTTAAGAGTATAATAACAACAATATACAGAAATTTGTAAACCAACTAATTCTTGTAACTTTCGCTCTTGCAAATCATGCGTATTAATTTGTTAGAGAGAGAAGGAGAGAGCCATCCTAAATATAATATAGAGGCAGGATTAATATAATACACCATAATCCCTCGTCTCTACTTCCCTATTTCTTTAATACTACTAAGGTGCCAAATGGGCTTACGGCTCGACTGATGAAAAGCGGTTAATAGTCTATGAACGCTTGTAACTCGCGGTTTGCTGATTCCGCAATAAGCATCTTTTTTTTAAGACGAGCTCCGCTACAAGAACTTCTTTATCGCGGGGGAATTTACAAACGTTCAGACAACGGACACAGAACAGCCAGACTCGGTACAACTTTTTGTGGATTACACAAGTTTTTGTTCCGTGTGGAGATCAAACCCATAACACCCTGCGCAGTGCTAGCGGCGGCCACTTAAAATCCTTACCTTATTCTCCAGAAAAAATACAACAGAGTTCTAAAGCCATAAATACAAGAAACAAATGTCTGTAGAATGCCTGCTCGTATTAAATTTGAGTGTCTCTCTCAAATCTAAAACGAACAGGCATTCAACAATATAAAATACCAACACATTTAAATACAACAGTCTAGACTTAAAACATCAGGTTTGATTTTACAGCTTTTTTACGACTACCAAATGCTATGTATAGGTAGCCAGTATTGCGGTTTAATGGCTCTGAATGCCATTTTATACGGAATTTGATTTTATGCCTTAATATATAAAGTTATTTTCCGATTAGCTTTTGTTTACGTACATATGTATATCTAAGCAATTTAGAAGGCTTGGGTAATTATTTTATAGCTCAATGGATTTGCGTCCATTCACATAAAGTTATATATAATATGTAAAATTGTGTGTTGTCTGTATCCGATGTCTGAATGTTTGTAAAGTCCCCCACAGGATTTATTCCTAGTGTGGGTTAAGTTTTTTTAAAAGAAAATAATATCTTATCTTTTGTTTTAGACGTTTGCTTCATAACCACTACCTACATAATTTTTGTATGGAAGAAGGAAAATTTAAGTTTGTAGATTTATTTTATAGAATTATCATTTATCTATCCACAGATACATTCATAGGCACAGGCATTATTATAAATATATTTTCCCATATAATAAGAAAATAGCTTATTGCCGCCTAACAGACACATTTTCAGACACGACGCCACAGAGAATTTTTGGACAAGAAAAGCAAATAATACATAGTTCGATCTGGACATCAAAAGACACCTCATAATTAGTCGCAAACATAAGCGCTAACTTGCGCCATAGTAAGTAAGGAAGATGACTTTGTCGTGACATTTAACCAAACTTTGGAACTTATCGGTCGATATATGTTTAATGGAACAAATTTTTCATTCCCGCCTACATGTATATGAAAAGTAAACAACCAATTTCTTATTACATAGAACGTTGTGCATCATGAAATGTTCATAAGGAAATGAATAATTCTACGTTATGATACAGTGCCATGGGTAGTTTAGTTGACAAGATCTGTGTGGATTATTGTGATGGCAGAATAAATCTTGGGTGCAATTTTTCTTTTGCGTTATAGTTATATTTACGTTGAATATTGAAACAGAAAATTAAGTTATGATGTTTAATGAAAGGGAAAAATATATGTCAGGCGATAATATGATGTTTGTGACAGGCAATTCTTTTGCTATTTAAGTGAATAGAATAAGTATGGACTTAATTAGACTATTTTGATCAAGACCGTGATGAAATGTTAAGCGTTCTGTAAGAATTGTAGTTCAACACTTATTCAGAATAATAACATCTGTCTGTCTTTTAAAAAAGAAAGACGTATTATTTGAAATATATTTATTCGTTTACCTAACATGAAAGGGAGAGCTGGCGATGAAAATTACACGATATGAAGTGGGACTAACTAGAGCGAATGTTATAAGCTTTTGGTAAGTGTGAAACAAATTCAGAGCTAAAGAGTACATTGGCAAAGTATAACAGTTTGCCAAGCGGCTATTTTATTCTATCTATTCTCGGAAAACATATCCTTTAACTGATATATGTACTATCTCTCTTTAGTATTCAGTAAACCGTAACGTAAATAAGTCTAACATTGAATCAAAACCCGAATTACGGTCTAGCAACTGCAAAAGACTTTCAGAAAGACATGCCGATTTACGTAGGTCCTACAATAAAAAAATTAAAAACGAAATACTGGGACAAGTTTCTAAATAATTTGAAAGTACTTACAGATAAAAACTGATTAAAATCTGTGCTCTTTTGGCCGTGTCGTGTTGTTAGCGTTCCCGGGGCTAAGGGTTAGTCGAGGGCGGGAGGTGCCCCTTCATTTTCCAGATACCCAATGGTGGGGGACAAACCGAATTTCTCAGATTCTTGACAGATGTTAGGAACAATGTAACTGAAGTTGAAAGTAGGAGTTTTTGAATCCAGCGACAATTTATCATCTGGAAATAACGTGCCTTTTTGTTTGCGATTTATAATAGGTAATTTTGTTTGCCCTTTGAAGTTTCGCTCTGCTAATGAATAAACGTAATTGCAGTGCTTCTCTTAATGGACGTATAATTGTTACCTAAAAGTAATTTGATTTTTCTTGTTGGTAATTAATGCATTGTGCGGTGTAATTACTGTTGTATTTGATAATTTTCCATTTTATAAATTTCTACGTATCATATATTTTTGCTACATACAAAGTCTTAAATTTAAGTTTTCATATAAGGGTTGTATGATTAGAATAATATGGATGTTCTGTTGTCTACTTTAGTTTTGTCTTAGCCATATTTGAGATAGAAATATATCAAAGGTCATTCTGCATATTATTTTAAACGCTTCTTCTAAACCAATACATCGAATTAGTTAGAGGCTATCCATACAAATTTGATTGAGATTGGCATTTATATCAGATCAGATCATGACATATAAAAATCGATAGTTTTAGTCTGGATAGAAATAGCCATGTCTGCTCACTGTTTGTATCGCATTATTGAACGTATTACCGATCGGATTATAGGTTTCACTTGCTTCATATGCTCATGTTACACTATTCATGCACACTTGTGTGTTTAAGATACTCTTAACCTAGTTTTTATCACACCATGATTATTATGCGTACATATTATTAAATTGGATAATTACAATAAAGTAATACACTAGTACGTTATTGGCCTAAAGGTGATTAAGGCTCATGCCATTTGCGTTTAGCCGAACTATACTTTTTTTACAATATTCGAAATCGCAGCGCCAAATGGCACCATTGAGATCATAGTCAGCCGCTATACAAGGCCCTTTTTCATATACATTATTTGCATACCCATTCAGAACTCATATTATATATTATACGGGAATATTATAAGGGTTATAACTGAAGCACGGAGCACGAAGTAAGTTTGTGGCTTACAGTGTGACGTTGGCTCTGTACCAAATCGCCTTCTGCCCTTGGCAGCGTTCTAAACGACTTATGATGACGTACGCTTATCTGAATCTTGTATAGCTTAATTATTAATTTTAATTATTCTTTATCAGAATTAGTTTAATTACTAAAAATCACATTTTGTTTTTATTTTTAATAAATAAATAAATAATGCAATTTATAATTAGGAAAACAATTTTTTTATTTAATTTATAACAATAATATTTCATTATAAAAGCAATGTCAAAGTATGATTACGGAAAATGAACTTTTATTAAATTTTGCGTAAATGTTTCAATATTATATAATAAAAAAAACATCTTTTGGCCTTTAGTTTTTAGATTCATTTTACTTACAAATAATATTTTACAATAATAATGACAATTTAGGTTATAGCTTAATTATTCTTTTTCACAAGGAAAAGAGGATTGAAACTTAATCTCAATTCTAAGATAAGATAAGATCGTCAACCAGCACGCCCTCTATCTGAAACAAATTTGTTTGATATTTAGTGTGATCTCCATTGTTCTTAATACAGCTCAAGAGACGTCTATGCAATATGGAGGTCACAATATTAGCACACATAGTTCGCAACGGTCTCATCGGTATGATACCCTTTAATTCATAAGCATTCACCATTCATCTTCACTTAGTTTGAGTTAGTAGTAGTTCGCTTACGCCCGACTTTTTAAGCTTCCTTCTTCTTCAAATCGTTTCACCCAACGACTTATAGTATTTCTCTAAAATAAAATACATAATAGCGATAGCGATTCCTTAACAGCGAAATCGTAAATCACAATACCAAAACATAATATTTAAAAAAATAACTTACTCTGAGGGTTAAGTCCAGTTTCATCAGCAAATTTAAGATATTTTAAGACCATAATTATGACATATATTTGCCCTGGATGCAATATTTATATTAGTTTGCATTTTAAATGTAAATATTGCAATAATAATAACACAAACGCTCGTAACAAAGATCACCAACCAACAACATCACATAATTCTATTCAAGTGAGAAATTATTATTATTTTTTTAAATCCACTCTCATCTTTTGAATAACTGCGGAAATAAGTCTTAAAGTAAAGTAACAAGTCATCGAAGTTTCAATTTAAGAGAAATACAAAAAGATTATCACTTCCTGGGGATCGAACCAACAAGCGTTACATTTTAGATCGCACTATTACTTACGAACGTAGCTACAATATCACTTAGTTATTTATTTGAAATTAATACTCACAATCATAATTCGAACAGGCGACAGTATAAGTGAGGCGGGTTTATGTGTATGTGTGCAATGATTTTATTGAAAAAGGTCGTAAGTATAACTGGTTGCGACTCTATCGCTTTTTAAAATTGCTACTCGACTTATGCCCTGACCGTACTTAGGATGGGTGTTTCGGTGTTCGGTTCTATTGGATACCCCAAACGTTCTTCTATTGCATTTTTTTGTGACCACCTGGGTGGTTATCCACTTAGGGTAGAAATAGCACATGTCCAGGCTAGTATCTTTAAAGGGCCATATTTCACTAGCGCACGTATTTTAAATCTGTTATCATGGAATATATAGAACAACTAGAATACGTAGCATGTATAAATAGATTACGATGCGTGAAGTAGTAGTGATTAACTTTACTTTAATCTCATAGTCTCCTTACTTACCTATTTCAAACTTCTACCAAAAATATAATTCGAGTCTTTAACGGAAGGCTTCTAAACACTGAACTATAGACATAAAGAGCATCTAGACTTTAAATCAATTTATGGAATGCTAAGAAAAAAAAGCATGCGTTACATTCGGCTTATTGCAAGTAGCATCGGCGAATTTAATTAAATAAAAAATACAAAAAAGTATAAAAAACTAAGGTGCAGCATTTTCGAGTGTTTTCCTACCCATTTCATTAAACGGTTCTCATAGGAAGGAATTAATTAATTTACCCCAGCTATGCATAAAAAGGAGCATACAACAAGGATAAATGTGCTACCATATATTTGTATTCATAACATATTTTTAATTTGAAGTTAACATTGCTATTAAATTGTTCATATCTGTGTTTTAATTTCGCAGGCTAAATTTATGTTATACTTCCCACGCCTCCCACATACGAACCTAAAGAAATAATAACATTATTATTATTTTAAACAAAGTTGAAAGACGGTTTTGATTTCAGTGATCTTTTTAAGAGATATTTTTATTATATTATTTATATTGATTTTATATGATACTCTTGAATTTTTAAACAACGATAATATTCTAAAATTCGTGTATATAGATCATCGACATCATCGAATTTAGTACCTGCATGCAGTATATTTTAAATTATTATGTAAAGTAAATTCCTCTATTTAAAACGCAATTTTAAGGTATTGTAAAGGTTTTTCAACTATCTAGTAAATAAAGTCCAGCGATATTAATACGTTTTAGTATAATGCTGCGTAATATTTTTATGTCAGACTTCGTTAAACCTAAAAAAATGGTTTAATTTGCTGTTGCTGGAGTTGGCAACACAAAATTCACATTACGTTAGCGTATATAGTCGAGAACCACATCCATTCTGAATTCCCAAACGTAGCTGTTAGTTAACAACTATAAAATAAACTACAACTCGCATTTAGAAATTGCACCTTAATGGCCCATTATCTCTTTTATATGGCAGCACTTGAATAACTAGTCTAGTCAATAGATTAACTTATAAGGATTAATATATCAACACAGGTTCTTCAACCTTGCGAACAATATAGTATTATATCAAATAAATATTTAAAATCATACGCATATGTCATGACTAGTCTTATTGAATTTGGGCAATGACACGTCAATGCCCCTAGTAAAACGTTTGCTGTGAACTGTATAGTAATATATGAATATATGATGAAACCATACGTGCAAATGGGCATATAAAAGACCGAAATTTAAAACTATTAAGATATACTAGTCAAGATCTCGTTTAACTATACTATACTATCATTCGATTGTATGGTCTACCAAAGATAGTTAGTTATATAGGTATACATATATTTTTGACTAAGCCTAGTAGGTTATAAATAATCATTAAATGTGTTATTCCGTTTTTAACATAGATTATAGGTAAAATGCTGAATGTTGTTTAAAAGTCCTCGAATCCACTGCAATTAGAAAAACCAACCAGCGAAGCTCTCAATCTGCCTAATTTACTGCATGCTAGTGCAGGTCAGGCTTTTTAAACCAGACGAAAGGTATTGATATAAATTTAAATAATAGTCACATGAGCACTAATTCTTGAATTTACCAACACCAAATTTACCCTTGCCCTATTGGAAACAATTGGCGATAGTGGAAAAGTAATTACACAACACTAAACCTAAACTTAATATATGAACCAATTGTCGAGATGTTTCGATCGAATTACGCTTACATCACGAGTGGGCTACCAACTCGATTAAATTCCAATATATCTCGAGTTCAAGTTGCGACTTCCAAATCGACTATAAAGTTCGTCAAGATTTTACTATAATTAGAAACAGTACTAAATCCCATCCTGAGATTAAGTTGCTGTAGTGAATAGTGCAGTAGATATCAAAGGGCAGGTAGACGTCCCCATTCAAGACGGTTTGTATCGGATTAGTGCAGATCCGAGCTAAGGAGTTAGTGCTTTGCGATTGCTTCTAACACAATGGAACAAGAGAACTTGGTAACTTAAGTTTATATCGAATACTAATCAGAATTACCGCCAAACATATCTACAGTAGTTTAGCTATAGAGCTGAATAATTTTCATTTAATGCAGTTTTCTTTAACTCAATTAAGTAATGAATGTAGCTCAAAGCTTTATAGCTTTTAATTTGAGATGTTTGCTTCGGTTCTGAAATCATTTTTAACCAAGATTCTTATTCTGTTCGTTATAAAGTTTTATTTATAATTTAATTATAGGCTTGGGAATATAGTATGTATTTTCAGCAACTATAAAATGTATATTATTTATTTTATAATATTAGTTAGGATGTATAGACGTCAAACCAGTTACAATTGTATAATATGTACACTGACGGACTCATAAGTTGCATCAAAGTTCAGGTTTACTTTCGAATTAATATTTTTGATAAGTATGCAATCTTTTTAGATTATACTAAATGAAAACGTTGAGACTATCCATTAAGCATAAAAAGAAACAAAATTGAAAATAGTACCGCAGTAAAAAATAAAATTATTGTCACCAGTCATCTTAGTCCAAATTAGGTAAGTATCTCGGAATTTGAGATACCCAGCTATAAGCTCGTATAAACTTGTATTTTGACATCCTAAAAGTTGTCCCAAAACCTATATAATATGGTAGGGTGTATGCGTCCATTAAAATTTAAGGTCAAAGGTCACTAAATCGTTTTCCTGCACATATTTTGCAAATTTCTTGTATGTTTGTATTTATAATCAATATTGTAGAGGATGAAATTCCCTACAAAATTTGCATCAAAATTTTTTTAATACGTTGTATCGTTTTCGATGTAGAAGGCGGAATGTATTTTCGATGTAGAAACTTTATTAATAATTGACAAATACGTAATTATTAATAATTTTCATTTTTCATCTCTAACTTTAAATCCTGTGCCCACAACAGTGGCAACACTAAGAACAGCGATTTCACAAGAATGGAACAATATTCCGCAAGACCGTTTAAGAATCCTAATCAGATCTATGCGGAATCGATTAGAATCTGTAATAAGGGCACGTGGAGACAATACACCTTATTAAAGGAAAAAAACTGTGCTTCAGCTTTATTTTTATTGTATCAGCAATTGATCCATAAACCAACCAAAACCAAGTTTTGTTACATTTATCGTATTTGTACAAAAAAATTTAATGGTACTTTCCAGTATACAAACATACACTTAAGGATATGATACTACGCTGTTATGAAGTTAACGAACCAAACTATAGGTTTCAATTTAAATTTGTATAAAAACTTTGAATACTTGGTTAAAATGTTTATTTCAGAGGCGTCTAGAACATTGATGCAGTTTATGAGTCCATCAGTGTATATGGAGTTTATCATATTTATTATAATACTATATGTTTTTCTATACTTGGTCACTATTCAAGAATTTAATATTTCTTCACGATTGTCGGATTGTAAGAGCGTAGAGAATACCTTTCCACGCGTTGAATTTGATTAAGGAGAGTCCAATTATAGCCTTTTTGTAGTGCTATGGGACACAGGTCATAGGTTAAGGCAGGGAAATATCGATTAACGAAAGACCAAAAATATAGTCGAAGTATTAGTATTGTACTACTTACAAGGAACTTATTAGTATGTAAATGATGTATAAATTAGTGATTATTTACCTTGAACGATAATGAGATTTACTGGCTCTTATTTAAATAGTCTATCTTACATTATACTTTTGTATCTATAATTTTCTTTTATTTACCTGTATCCTACACGATATTATAGTAATTACTATACTAATAACTGGTTTAAATATTTATACATGTAATAAAATTAGGTAGTATTAAAAGCGCTTATAATTTAATAGATCCGGTAAAAATATATATAAAAAAAAATAAAAAACATAGCCTAATATATTTTTTGTAAACCGAATGACTCGTTCTCTCGAACTAGGAATGCAACCCGTGACCACAGGTACAGCAGACGCATTCATATTAATATAAAATTATTTTATATCTAATAGCTCATACGAGTATAAATTTATGAACTATGCATTCACAAATATCCGTACTGCGTCTAGGTATTTATGTAATACCGTCGCGTTAGTTAATTATTATTTAATATATAGAGTACTCTCATTTATTGCCGTTATTAGCGTAAATAGAAACGTTTTCTAAGATAATATAACGAGTATATATCTCGAAGCGCTCAATAAATTTAAACTCTACAGCAATAAATTTATTTACGAACGCATATATATATCTCTTTATGAAGTAGAGCGCACTTAGCTCTTAGCGTAAAGAATTCCACTCCTTAACTTTGTGCATTATTCCTAGGCATCGCAATGAATATTGAAACGAATTGCACAAGTTTGCAGACAACTAAGAAGTCGAATAACGAAACCAGTGTAGGAAGTAGATTGTATTAAATAAAATACACGGATCCTAGTGCAATATGAAACAGCCGGTTAAACTTCTTTGACCGTTTAATTTCACTTCTCAAGTTTAATTCGAACAGTTTATTGTATCTCTTCTATTGTTATGATTTCTGAATGAAGTAAAGTTTTGCATTATAGACTCGGTTAAGCAAGGTGCGGTCATTGTGTGTATGCTTTACGAGAAACGGTATAATATTTAATTGTATATTTAATTAAGAAGAGCAGTAGGTGTATCCTGCGATTTATCCAGCGTTTAATGGTAAGATTACAGCGCTACTTCTGTCGGTTGTGGTGCAATTGCGTATAACCTACAACTTTCTTCAATAAACTAACTCAAAAATACTAATCTATTAATCATCTAATTAAAAAATATTTTTTTAGTCTAAACTTGTATTTACTGACATTACCGGCATACAACAACAAACTCTTCAGATTTTTATATTAAATTTGACTACACAGATGGTTTAAGAGGTCGCCTTGCTACTGCCATTACGCCGAGGGTTCGATCCCTAGTCGGGACAAAAAATTGTATGAATCACAAATATGTAGTTGTTTCCAGTCTGGTTGTTCTTTGCGTCCGTTATTTGAATGTTTGTAAAGTCTCCCGCGATACAGGAATAATTCTAACTGTAGTGGTTATTCTTTTAAGAAAAATAATGTAGATCACAGCTTTTTCCAGGTAGGTATGTCATCGTTATTAATACAGACATCAGACGATTTTTATTTTCGTATGTGTTATTTATTGGCCTCTGATAGCCTTGGCAAGACATACATAAGTATTTAGAAACTTCGTATAGTATGTCTTCCTGGGTACAGGAAGCCATATGCTATGCTAATAATAGATATCGCGTGAATCTAACCCTTCGATACTCATGTTACAATGATATCATTATCACTGAAACGCGAGAGTTATGTAGGATTACATATACATACTCATATATGTGTACGATATACGGATTAAAATTAAATCAACAAAATGCTGTGTGTTCTGTGTCTGAGAGTTCGTTGTTTCGTCATATGTTAAGATTTCCGTGGATATGGAATCCACAGCGCATGCCTCATAGCGCTATTGACTGTTCTTTCTCACTTAAAAAAGCCTGTATTGTGTTTTTAACAATTCCGATATTATACTTTTATTTCATTATGAATTATTTTTATTAAAGATAAAATAGAGAAAATTACATAATGTTATATTACGTTTACGCGAAAGTTATATATTGAAATTAAACTGCTTCTATATGGTATTTATACATGACACCCAGTATCTATCACCCGCAGCAAAGAACTAAAACATGATTTTATGTTTATAATTTTTCGATAATTATTCAGAATATATATTTGCATAAAACATTGGTAGCCGTGGCATGACTATACACTATTACTTACCTTGACCTGAAAATAAATAGCCATTAAATGCACTGTTATCGAGTAAAATTAATTCACTATTAACTTATTGATGTGCCGTAATATTACCTTGTTGGTCTCGTGATATGGTTTGCGCTTATGTTTGCGTGTTTAATATTCTCCGTTTTGTTTCCCGGGTCTAGCAAAACCATATTCGATTTTGTTGAAAGGAGATTTTCAATACCAACACGGATACTGGAAATATGCCCTGAAATGGCAATAGGCTTACTATTACGTGGGTTCTAAAACATAGTATGAGATATGGGGGTGTAATACGCCTCTGCCTCCTTCGAGGATAAAGGATTAGTCAATGTATTCATCGATAAAGGAATCGAAAAGAAAATCAATGACAGGCAGTTACGCCTGCTCAAGCTTACGTCACTATATAAGCTAGACAGTCGGCTGTAGTATATAAGCCATTAAAATTAAATGACGGTTAACACATGTCATGGTATGTGTCTGTACCTATTTAAACACGTAAGAATGTACAAATTTCAAGCCTAATATTATTTAATGTGTCGACAACCGAACACACTCGTGAATGTAGCGAAACATGAAAGTTCAAATAGCGATTTTAATTAAACTTGAGTGTTGGGTGACGCATCACTTGATGTTTCCGACATCATTTCCCCGTGTCAATGTACCTATCAAATCCTCAAAAGATTTAAAATGTTTTGTGTATGGAATCGGTCGTCCTCAACGTGAACTGTGCTCGGTTTCGGGTCGAGTGTTTTGACCGACCCAGTTGTGAGTTGCAACGTCGATATGCTGTGACAGCACACACTCCACCACTTTATATTTGCCACTCACGAAAATTTACAAGCACCTTATTCCGACAACATAAAGTATAAAATAGCTCAACAAGCACTCGGCGTATGTGCTTTTTATTGATGTGAATGTACGTGTCGCGTGCCGGTTTTGAACTTAATTTGACGCTTATGTTGCATTTTTATTTATTTCTGTACACAGTGTTGCCTTGCTCATAAAAATTGCAGCCGCAGTGTATGACCTTATAACCTTATTTTTTATCGTACCTACATGGAATGTTTTTAATAATTTACACGCTTTTGTTCCTGTTTATACATTATTTTGCCGGTTGGCATTAAATGAATTGCTTATTTTAATATGACTCATTATTTTATAAAGTAGTGTTTAATGTTGTTGGCTTTATACAGCTAATATAGAGATGGCAGTGAGTATAATATTAATATGGGTATATCTTCAAATACTTTACTATGAGATGACATTAACATAAATACATATTTGCCTATCCCCATGGAAATATAGGGCCTCGAGGCGCGGGTGGAGATGCAATACACCCATGTTTTTCCGATTTATCGATTTGTCGTAACAGATAACGACCCTATTCTCGTCCATCGGAAAAAGTCTTAGATTATGTGATGCGTAATAGAAGTTTTGACTGCATACCCAGAAACACTTTGTCGGATCCGGGATACAAACCCAAAAGGTCATGCAAATTAAAAATTGAATAAATAAAATCGCCATATAAATAAGTACAAAAAAGTATGTTTGTCATATTTCCAATCGTGACATTAACGGTACGATGAACCTTTTTCAATTCTATTTATTTTAAAATAATGTAATACTATTTTATATAATGTAGTAATATATATATCACAAACAATCCATACAGTTATTAATCTCAACTGGATTCAAAGCAAAGGACTACATACAGCTTTAGCATGTACCACAATATATACCTAGTACTCCCAAAAGTGGAACTGGCGCTTAATTTAAAATCACTCAAGGGTGTCGTGGCTGCTGTATCTGCACGGAGATCACGATAGGCCGCGTTCAGAGCTGGGTGAGGCTTGGCGCTCGCCCAGCGACTTGGCAGCCAAGTGCACCGTCTTGCTCGATACCGGCTAGGAAATATTAAAAGACTTTTAGATAGCGGCGGTAAGGCAGGTCAAAATGTTTATTTTACCCATTGTATGTAAAATATTATACAGTTGATATCTAAAACGTGTCTTCAACTTCTAAAGCTTCATTAAATGGGCAAATAATAAACGGATATGCGCATAATTTATGATGTGATGCAAACTTATCTATACCTGCTACTAATCTATTGAGTCGCACTGCACTCCGGCGGCAGTAAAAACATATTGTGTCTGGCACAAAATGTCTTTAATTATGTCTGGCATTCCTGCAATTGGCAGGTTAAAGGAAAGTAGACAAACACTGGTCATAATAACGTCTTACGTTTACGCGAATCTTATATAAACGACTATATTACAGATTCCTGCGATAAAATCTGTATACAATACTTTAATTTTAAAACACAGTTTAAACACAATATGTTCATCAACACAAAATGATAATGAGTTTGTTTCTACGCATTTATTCGCTATAAGTGGCTGCGGAAAGTCTATTTATAATATCTCTTTTTATATACCAACATATTTTTTAAACAGTACAAGTATATCACAGATAAACCTGTTAAAAAAATACTATGGCATAACACACATCCCGTTCTATACTAACAACTGTAACATAATTTAGTTTATTAAGATAACATCAGCTGTACATTAATTACATGTCATCCAGCTAGGCCATATAAAACATTTCTCATTACAAAAAGTAAGTACCTACAAAAATGTGTTTATGGACGGTGATTCTATATGACGACCTTGAATATATCGCGCTTGTTACGTGTTTACAGCTGTCATTCACGTTTTGCAGATGACAACATCGCCCGTGTTATGAAACTTATGAACTGTATTTTAACGCAGTTATTACGAATATAGGGTTTAATTCGTCCATCAGCGTACATACGACCGCTGGTACAAACATAACATACAAGGCTTTTATCATTATGTCTCGATATGTTAAGTTCTTGTATTACTCTCTCTGAGAAGTTGTATATTAACAAGCTCATCTGATAGTAAATGATAACCGTTGCCAATAAACGCTTGCGATATCATAAGCATCATACTCGTTTTGCAAATAGAACGTTCCGCAATCTATTCGTCGCATTTTCTTTAAAAAAGGATTTGCTCAACTGTATGTGCATTAGTCTAAGATTACTTCTGCTTATTCTTACTGCTGGGAGCATTCGATTCCGCGGCAGGGTTCATCCTTTTCAACTAAAACTTTTCCATTTAGTACAGTACGCTATTAACGATCATTCCTCCTACGTTGGTGCAGGACTCTAGAATTAACAAAATGTCGCAATTCTTTCCCTGGCGTTTTGTCTTGTCCTTGTTTAATAGAGATTTAAATAGAATACGACGCGCGACCGTATATCTTCGACGTTATGCAGCGACTTAGCTGTATAGATACCTGACAGCTAAAGTCTATGGGCAGCGCGGTTACTATTTACCACCAGATGGGCTAATGGCTCGGCACTACGAGTTTCTATAGGGTGGAGCTACTTTTTTAACCAGGCTGCTTTCGTTTTAGCAGCATCCTACATTTAATAAAGGATTTCCCAACGTCTTTCTTCTGAGCGTTTCGTGGACTGTATATTTATTACATATTTCACCACGCTATTGAAGCTAACATTTGTACGTAGGTAAGTTCAGTGTACCTCCTGCCTAAAATAATAAACATTCTCGAACAAACCGCCGAAAACTCGCGGACAGAAGTTATAAACAAAAGAACTTGTCCATAATTCATGAACTAAGTCCTTCACAACAGCAAAAGCTATAAAATATGTATGTAACCACCATCACAGGTTTGGTTTACTTAATACAGAACACCGAAGTACTGAGTTTTCTCACAAAGTTCAAATACGTAAAAGAAAATTAATAATGTAGCTTTGTGTTGATTAAAACTACGCAGTAACTGGTATTTAAGAATCTATTAACATTTTGGCTCTAAAATCTAGATCTAATCTAGACTGCTGTGTGCATCTGTGTGGGTTGTATACTGAAGTTGGGACGCTCTTAAAACTATAAGATTACTTATTAGCACTGTTAAAATAATTAATAAGTTATGTTTTTGTTACTTAATCACTTACTTTATATTGAACATACACATATTCCTACGCCTATGTCCACTAATGAAAAGGTGTATATGAACTAAATTTCACCAGTAATGGTTTTAGTTCTCATCTAATTAAAAGTGAACCTATTGACGTCTGCTGGACACATTACCAGACTCTTGAAAGATGAGATGAATAGATAATTCCATAGAACTTTTAGACATTAGACATTATTTTAATTAGGGGCGAACATTTGTTAGAAATTATTCCAACCAGACGAAAAAGCAATGAAACCTTTATCTTCTTATTATATTTATAATCAAAAGTAAAAGTGAGATATACCAAATTAATAGTTTTGACATACAAATAGTATGCTATATTTTTATTAGGTAGTGTTCTTAAATTAGGATTACGAAGGTCAAAGCATGATGATCTTAGCCGGTAAATACCACGACATAAAATGTGAATCCCATACATTTTCCTTTATTCCATTACGAGACGAATACAGAAAGCGAGTATTATAGGAAATTTCACGATAGCGTCCGGCATAGGTATCCCAATCTTTCTGGCGTTAGTGCAAAGTAGAAAATTCCAGTTCCATTAAATTTCTGGCAACGTGCGGTCGAGCTTAGCCGCCGATTGTTTCATCAACGCCACGACCCTCTCTCATCTTTATTATACAGCTAAATTTTATATAGCAGTTGCTCTTGTTCTCTAAACATAATGAATTTAGATTTACTTTCAATGTAAAACTATGATTACAAACTTTATAATGGGCTTTTAAAAGTTAAATTGCTGGATTAAGCTTGAGTACTTACATGACGATATTATTCTCTTGGGCTCTCCGTGTACCTATATTGTTTCTAACGGATACGCAGTGTAGTTAGATAGTTCATTCGTTCAATAGCGATAATGGAAATCTTTAAGATTAGTCATAGAATAGAATAAAGCTTCGTTTGTATTAATATCAAGTCTGAAATTTAATATTAAGTGTCACATAGATTCATTGGGCATATTGCAGTAATTGTATATATGAAGTAAAATAAAAATTATTTGAAAATTGGCAGTTGTATTAGTGTTTATTAGACAAAGAAAGCAATAACTGACGTAACAAGTTCGTAACATCCGTGTCGTAGCACATATTTTTTATATTCCGATGGCCGTAGATGTTTCATGTACTTATGTATATTGCGCTTTAGCAAAAAGGCACACCGAAAGCATTTATTTATTATAGAGTTATTTTACTATTTTGTTTATTCAATTGAAGAATTATGGATGGGAGGAACGGATGTAAATTTTTGAAAATTTATTAATCATCATTAACATATTTATACAAATATATTCAAATTATAGGACATCAAATTATAACAAAATACGTAAAAGCTATCAATCTATGTTCTTTTTGCTTTATGCAAGAAATTTCCTTCCATAGTGTTTATGGAAAAGGACGCGGCAAATCCTTATAATGATGAGTTTGTTGTGACCTTTTTATTTGGTTGCAACTCCTAAATCTTGCGTCTTATTGCCGTTGGTACTTTGGAGTATTGCCCCAGTCTGTTGGCAACACGTACCAGCAATGCCTTATGGGATAATCCCCGTAAATAAGTTAGAGAGAAATGTACGTGGGGTACCCAAATTATTATATGTGGTTATGTGTTAGACATAGGTTGTCGTATGTGTACCATTGTTAATTATGTTATTAAAATGTGTTTCGATGGTAATGTTATGATTTGACGTCATTTTAAAGTAAGAGTTTGCCGGTCTGCTTTTGTAAGGATATAACAAAATTAGTGGTTAACGTGTTAGTGCAACAGTACCGATTACTATTAGATACATGTTTTACTAGCTGACCCACGCAACTTCGCCCACTTCACATACGAGTTCCTCGTTTTTCCAACAATGTTCATTGATGCTCCGCTCCTGTTGATCGTAGCGTAATTGCCTATAGTAATATTAGTATAGATTGAATTATTTTCAAATGTTACCAAGTATAAACACTAGTTAAGAATATCTGTCACTGTCCTTGTCTTAGGGACGTTTGCATTAACGCTACAGATTTAAATTTTTAAAAGACAACTCCCTCAAGCCCTGCGTTCGGGTTTATTTTAAAACTACAAAGTACATCTTGAGTTGGAAACCTTTTGTGGATAGTCACACAGTGGCACATATAATTGTCTCGTGTAAGATTCGAACCCATAACACTCAGTACTTGACTATTCGTGCTGGTGCCAAATGATTCATCTGCCTACTATTTTAACGATAGTCCTATATGAGTTGGCTTACATCGTAATTTCTTTTTACACACTTAATCTTTCCTGAGCATTAATCTTGCATTTTCGCTCGTTACACCCGATAGCATCTAAATGACGTAATAATTATATGCACATATCAGTGCCGGTTAAACGATTTTTGAAGAACCTTCAGGTAATTATCCGCATATAACATTCTTTTATATGTATATCACAATGATTATATTTCATTGAAATAGTTGTGACTACGTGAAGAAATCAATTGTAATATAGGTATATGTGATATAAATTGTGATTTTAGAAAAATATTACTCTCTGGTTAGTCAACTCTAAATTGATATAGAAATAGTGACAAATTGGTGTAGTTACACGGAGTGTTGTAGTTTTGTTTCAAATCAGATTTGTATGCATGTTGTGACTACCACTATACAAGAGATATTTGATGATATGATATTTTTATTAAAACGAAGATACTTCTTAAAAATGGATTTTATAGGTATTGTATATATGTATTTCATTCTTTCTTCCTCTGCTCGGGAACGAAAGTTATAACGCCAGTATTGCAAGCAACAATTTATTACCAGACGCCGTTCTTTTTTCTACCTTCTTTGTATAAAATGCTATTTATATCCATAGCTGATATGAAAATAGGTGCGCTACATGTATTAAACATCGCAACCACTACATGGAACAATCACAACCACCTAGGTATCGTACATATTTTATATTGAGTCGGGCTTTCAAACAATGCATAGTCCGCGAGATCCGATTAGACTCTGTCGGGCGAGGCCAGCGTAAAATATACATCAGAACTGTTCGTTTTTAAATGCTGCTATAGACACAATAGTCATGTTTCTTTAAAAAAATGTTCTGTAGGATTCAAGTTGCTATTATAAAATTTATCAAATATGGTGCTGTAGTATAACAGTGAAAAGGTAACGAACTGATATAACGACTGAGCACAGATTGCGTCAATAGGCGCTCTCTATTGTGGGGTAGTTAAAACCATAACTGGCGTAATGTGGTAGTAATACTCTTCTGCCTACTCTTTCAAGGATACAACCGTGAAACTATTTATGTATATCGCTTATTAGGAGGTGCCGACAAAACCAAGTCCGTCAGGCCATTTGTAGCATATTAACTGTCGTAAATATTCATGATATTCGGGAACGATGTCTTTATCTCATCCCTAAAGCAGATAACATTGTGGTTTGTTTTATAAAAGATCATCCATTACACGTCACCTCTGAGCATGACGTATTACGGTGGAAACGTTAATATAACTTGCGTACCGATCGATCTGCACACCCGGACCTCTTACTATGGCCGCTTGAGTAAATACAGAAAAAAGAAATGCTATGTATTGGAATTAAAATATAAGAAATTCTTGAGAGCCCTATTGTTACTGTGACCTAGAAACATCTATTGTGACGCCAGGAGTCTTATTTACTCACTTCAAACCTAAGCTCCACCAAGCAATGGAATACCTATATGGTTATAAACTTAAAGAATAGATTTTATTTTTTATTTAGCTCTTTAAAAATCTTGTTTCTTTTGCATTTTTTGTAAGTGTCTTTCACTGCCCAGTTAAACATTGTATTTAAATTGTTTAAAATGCACAAACATTGAAATCACCGATAAAAATATTATTGCTATATAAGACATTAAAAACACTGAAAATTGGATCCCTAAATGCCATTATCACTAAAAACAGTTTATCTTTACAAGTCTTTACAAGTAAGTTTACGAATTATTATTTAATATGTATTATCTAGCAAACTAACTACGAAGTTGTGAAATAAATTAAAAATAGTTGTAAATAAAGCAAAATACATATTTGTTTATACATAGTTCACAACTATCCTTTTACAAGCCAAATTCCATTATATAGTCATGGTTTCAAGCGATTTTTACGTTGTCTGGATAAATCTTTCGTGGCAATCAAATATTTCACTCGCAAAATAACATTCAAAGGAGTTATGGCAAATGTATGCACCATCCCTAGTGCACAGTCATGGCTTAATGTATAGTACGACCTGTTTTATTGTTATAGCTTCCCCAGAGCCAATCAAAGTAATTGTTTAGTTCGTTATCTGTTTTCAGACTATGAATACGGATTGTTATTGTCTGTGCGTGAAATCGGAGGCTTCAAGCTTTTGTGTAATGTTTAATGGTTGAATGTATGGACTTACTTTAAAAGAGTTTTCTTTTAGAATGAAGAGTACTGTTTAAAATATACCTTACCTTTTAGTCTCTTGTTTATTTTAAAAGCTTTTATTTAGTTTTACCTGTTTCGGTGTTTATGTGTAGGTAAACAAATTTTGGAGGTTAAATTTGACGCACTTCCTTGTGTTCAATTTGCCTGAAATTTATAATTTGACACTAATAAGGGTCTAAAATGATTTAAGTATTTATTACGAAATAAAAACAATCAAATATGCACTAACATACTGTTTTGACCATACAGTTATAATTTAACATCCAGAGCAGTTAGTCATTTTACGAAGCCATATTTTTGTGATTTTATTTTGATATAGGTATATCAATATGTATATAATATTTTGCAAGTTCTACAATATTTTTGACATGTTTTGTATCAAACATTGTGAAGACATTAATATATTGCAGAAAGATATGTTCATAGTCTAGATCTAGTCTAATGAAATGCTATTAATTTTCACATTTATTTGAATAAAGGAGTTTGTCATTTATAATATTTATCATACTAAGTCTACATCGAAACTCCAATTGACCACATTTTATTACGAAAATTGGCTCTCGGATATACAAACATTGAGAAGACTTTTATAGATAAATGAATTTTTATGAAAATCTCCCTAATTAAAATAAAAGTTAAATGTGAACATTACTAGCATTTCATTAGACTAGCTCGGCACCCTATTTTGAATACTTTTATTACGGGAATAGGTCCTCAGATACACATATTAGATATCCATATATATTAGAGATGGCGATATTACTAGAGGAAAATGGAGTGGTAATTAGCGACACGCTGTCAACATTACCCTCATGTGTAACTAATTTCCGCAGTCCGGCATCAAGGGGTCGTATAAAATGTTACATGTTCTCATATATCCTTATGGGTTAAGCTACAGATTCACTAGGAAACATGAGTCAATAAATACTGCTTTAGATCGTATTGGTGTATATAGGATAGACAGAGGCCTGGCCTTAAATCAGCTGTGGCGTACACAACTCTAGAATTTGGAGTTGAAATCTAACATTCTGGTGTTGCACACCTGCTCGCAACGCCCTTGTTTATGCCAATGTTACCATTTAAGTCTCTTTGGTCACGTTGCGTACGTTGCACTGATGTTTGCAAGCAATCGTGAGCTCTGGGTTCAACCCCTTACTCAAAATGTTTAGGTGATTCTTGATCAAAATTCTAAGTAGTTGCACGAAACCTAGAAATGTGGTGATGGTTCGGCCTTTATTAGGTATTCTGGCAAAATAAGAAGAAATACATATGTATATTGTACTTACTTAATATACATATGTAATACAAATATATAATATATAGATAGGTGTGAGTTTCTGTAAGTTTTTTGTATTGATAACCTTAACGCAGTATAATTCGGGTTTATTTTAAATACCACTACCGCATTACGTATCACTACTTTTTCACAATTCGTATCTATCTTTAAACATTAAACTATCTGGATACGACTTATAAGAGCATTTGCCTTTGTTTAGGTATTGAGCAGATTTTCAGGCGACGTAGCGCTGGAAACCGATAGCTTTATGTTTTGTATGAATTTGTACAAAATACTGTTCAAATAGATTAAACAACAAATAAACAAATGTTACCCAGTAGTCTTAAACAGTGTACATTGAATATTGTTTATAATATACATACCTATTTTAGGTAAACATACCTAAAATAGGTGTATTATTGTCTTCTGTTTACGCGAATGTTATTCATTGAAATTAAACTCATTTATACGGTTGTATTATTATAAACATGGCGAATGGTGTGTAAATGTCCCGATAGGAAATCTATTGTAAGGACACACAGAGTCATGCTTTTCATTCAAACGTTAAATACTAACAAGTCTTTATTGCCACATATATCTTCTACTTTGTACTACGCCGCTGAACATAATTACATGAAACAGGCAAACTTCCAGATCATTACCAAGAAGCTCGCCAACTTTAAAAACAGTTGAATTATAAATTTTCAACGGCTTATCCGAAAACGTCCGAAATCTCTTGGAAACCGTTTAAAAAGCGCATCAAAAGTTACACTCATAAATCTGGCAAACTATCTGATAGCACGTGCCGTCTACTGTTGCTAACTGATAATTAATCACGAAGACATAAAGTTTTCTACCCTAAAAGGGCTTGTTTTGCAACTAAATACGGCAAAATTGAGTTTTGATTGAGCTAAAACGAGGTGTGTAACGGTTGGTGATGGCACGTTGTGAGTTGCGAGCGACTCGTTGCTTGATTACTGTGTAATTTTAATATATAATCAAGTTGACAATGTCGAGAGCTTTAGGTGTAATTAACTTTATCCATCAATGTTATACTTGTAATTTTCCTTCATAGACGAAAATTTGTTTACATAATCTCTATTTTGTCAATGATTGGCTTGACATTTGGAACGATTGAAACAAATTAGTTTCGTCTACGCTATTACCTTAATTACGCACGAACGCATGAGTAAAAAAGCTAAGGTGAAATTCAAGGCTCCTAAACTATGTTTCATAACCTTGTATCAAGGCGTGAACTACATAGAATTTACAGCGTGAACAACGTTTTATACAGCATAGAGGACATATAACAATGTAAAGCTTGTTATCTGTGTATATGATATATGATAAATATGTAATCACAACACTTTAATATTTATTTAAAGGCAAAATAAAGAGTTAAATACATATAATAAATATCAAACAGTGGTGAAATTCATTGACGCCAAATTAAATCCTAAAGATTTTGTTAACAAATATCTATCGCTCGGAAACAGTACTTTTTCTAGAAGAAAGATACCCTATGATCTTTTCTGTATCCCTATCAAAGTGTATGCAAAATTTTATTAAGATCGATCGAGTAGTTAAATCCTGGAAACATTACAAAAAAACTTACATTCACATTTATAATATTACTTAGGATTAGGAATTTACTTGTACATTTTAGATCTTCTGTTTGAGGAGTTATGCATCAGATAGTTCTGTCTGACTACGACTATCTGACAATCGTTTGACTCGCATCATCACCTGTCTTATCAAAGCTTTGTATAGTGAATATAATTAGAGCTTGTTTTAATGGTGCAGTTTTCGTTATAATATACTTTGTATGTGCGTAATTGTGATAAAAATAAAAGCATTGTTATTACATAATACGAAAACGAGAAGAAAAATGCTATACTGTATGTTTTTCTCGTTGTCTCGTTAACGCGTATGGGATAATAATCCTTATATAGTGGTAGTAGGGCAAACGTAAAATGGCGACTTAACAAATTCTCAAGCCATTACAAAGCTTTATTGATGTAAGATAAACAAAGGTACAGCTTGTTTTCGTTTCCTGTGTTTGTTGCGTTCTTCGTTTGTTTCACAGCTATAAAGTTAACACATTAAGATGTAATAAAATACGAGGATTATATACCTCTGTGCTTACTTGTTTCTGTGTTACATAGAGTAGCGTAAGTTTCGATTACGTACAAAGTGCGATCGAGTACAAACTAAACGGCTTCTTGCGAGTTATACAATTCTTCATTCTGCGAGATCTGCCGTGCAAGCGATAACGCGTTTAATCTTGCCTGGAGAAAGTTCATTTTGATTTGACGCTTTCAATAGATTTTATTCAGTCGTACGAACTATTTAGTTTAAAACAGTAATGTTGTAATTTAGATATGGAAGTGGTGTCGCAATGTTATCGAGGTGGCTGTGTAGTGTATTCACGTCGTCTTATGAGCTATAAAAATGGCGTTGGCCTCAACAGGCTATCATAAAGATTTACAGTGCGATACGCATACTTATGTATATAAAGAGTCGGATGTTTGATGTGATATGTGAATATATAAAAAAATAAAAATGATAGTTAAAACATTTTAATTACTGTAAGCGTAAAGTTAATTATAATTATGTATCATTGCAAAAGCAATAATATAATATATAATTACAATGCACTTTAATTAGTTCTCAATTCTTTAAGTTCATCTAAATATTGCATTTTTGGATTGAAAACTGCCAGTCGTATATAGCTATATGTCACTGGTAGTTTTATTCGAATGTGTTAACAACACTATAGGTAGGTACACAAGTGCCGTGCGGTGCATCTTTGATTCATCGTTGTCATTTCATTCGAATGCGCTTAGATAAACTAAAGCAGTTGTTTACATTTATCTATCACCAGAACAATGGTTAGCTTTAAGAATACCTACACTCTTAATATTAAGTTACTTTGATATTATAATATATATTAAGTCATGACCAGAGCTGAACATATGTATAGATACTATAAAAATTTAAATCGTACAAAAACAACAGCACATTCGGCGGGTAGCGCCTAATGTACTATGGTTTTTGTGATACTTGTGTGATTTGCACACGTTGTTATAAAAATAGTCAGCATATTATTCTATAGCAATAAAATATAAGCTATAACGATGGATCACTGTTAAAGAATAACATGCTATAGAACCATATGCGCTAGCTGACGCTTAATTCACTAGTTATTTTTGCTTTTCATACTGCAATATACCTATGTATATAACATGAACGAGCAAATCCAACAGCTGTTACCTAAATATTTGTATAATGGAAAAGAAACAAGCGGCTAAACAGAATACGAAAGTTTGATGTTCTATAACATTGTGTAGGTATCAACATTTCGATTTGATGTTACATCGAACGTTCTCGAACTTTGAGGCGATTCAGCGTCGAGCTATTTAATGAAACAATATTTATTCTACTCTAAATTCGTTCAACTGGTATTAATTCATACTTTTAGACGATTCAACATCGTTTGAAAGTTCGGGGACGATTGGTACTTTTAAGTACAAAATTCCATCTATATCTATAATAATTAGTATCTATATTAGTACATGAAAGACAAAATATTTCTTCATGAATATATAAGAAGCTGCTGCTACTTATGTAGGAAATTATTAATCATAGTGAACCACGTTGATACCGATCGAATTAAGCTAAACAATTGTTTTAGTGTGTAATAAGTTATTTTTAGAATTGTTCGGTAAAAGATTCCGTTATGAAACTTATCTATCTGTTTATTTATAAAAAAATAAAAGCGCCTTACTTAGCTTCTACAATTAAAAAGAGTTTGTTTTGCTTTCGCTGCCTAGAAAACGCAGGAAAAGCAATTATATTAAATTTAGTAATTTTAATAGGCACTGATGATATTAAAATCTCGTACTAAGGAATAAAAATATTGTCGCTGCTATTGTAATTTAAATTATTGTGAAACTTCCTTCTCGAATGAGGTTCATTTATATCATCATTATCTGCGTATTAATTATTATTTTAGTCTCCTACAAACCGTTTCAGGAAACATCATTAAAAACGATTTCATTGTAATGTTTTGAATTTGGAACCGAGTAATTGGGGCGGCTATATGTTTATAATCATTTTAACAATTATTTGGAAAGTTAAATATATTTTATGCTTTAAAATTTAAAAACATTATTTTACCTGTCTGTGACTTAATACAAACAAGTGTATTATGTTCACGGCTCAGATGTACGAATACAATTATTAGCGTCCTATTTGTTCTAGACGCAATGAAACAGAAGTCGAACAACTATTTTATTGAATGGGTTAGATATGTAACGCGTTGTTCTATCAAATTAGCGTAGCGGGTATGCGCAGCATCAATCACTCCTTACCACTAATTGTGATCCCGCCGAAGCGATCGGCAGTCGTCGGATCGATCGCGGCGCTTTCTTCCCTCTTCGTCAGCTTACATTGAAGTGCGAATTCCCGCACAGCTGTCGGTAGGTGGTATAAACGCGGCGTTGGGTGAGTTGCGAAGCTCGCGCGTCGTTCAAGTGTGGTAGGGTTGCGGGTGAGGGACCTACGCGAAAGTAGGTCGCCCCCTTCCCCCTCTGTTGTCGCTTTCACTGCGTCCGCTCGGGATAAAGCCTAATTTTATTGCGTTGCGTTCGATCGTGTCTTTTACTTGTGGTTGTCTGATAGGAATGAATTAGATGATCTAATGTTTGTCGACGTACATACATACATATGTTGTCTTGTTAATTAGTTGTCAAACAGAAGCTTGTAATGTTAAATGTAAATATGAAGGCGCTGTTAGTTAATTAGTGGGAGTTGGAGTACAGTTGTTAACTTGCATGTTGTCTTAGTATGTTTGTATTATGATAGCTTTGTCATTTTTTTTCATTAAATCTAGAAATTACTTGAGAGCTCGTGTGTATTTTTCGTCATATTTTTCATTCAGTTATAACTGTTTCGATGTCTTTTTATTATTGAGTAGTGAAACTATATAAGTTTTATATTTCACTGCCCTTAATAATTTTTAATAAAAGCTGTTTAAATACAGTGTCAAGTAATATTTTATTTCTAAATATTGTTCTATAACTAATTTCTTTTGAAATATGACGGGGTTGAATAACTTATTAATGTATTTCTGCGTCACGTTAAATGTACTCGTAGAACCTCGTAGATGTCGAAAAATTATGAACACGGTCTGTTTTTGTTTCAAAACCAATCTGCACACATATTCTACAGTATGTTTACAAACAGTCATGTACATACGTAACCTCAACTTTATGCTGGCTTTTATATAACTAAGTGCACATTTGTATTTACCCAAAGGGGTAGAGGGTCGTAGGCGTATGCGCAAACTTATGCCACGGGACCAAGTCGTCTGCCCACGGCGCAGTCCATATTAATTTCACTATCAAATTCATTTAAATTTAAAATGACGGATTATCTCTTTTTGGTTTGTAATAACTGCAACAATGTTTTCTGCGTACTACATGGAGTGTATAGGTTGGGGTAGTCGCGTCAATCCCCACACGGAACAAAAAATGTGTAATCCACAAATAGTTGCTCCAAGCTTGGGTGTAGTTTGTGTCCGTAGTTTGATTATTTGTAAAGTCCGCCGCGATATCGGAATGATTCCTAATGCGAGGGTAGTCCTTGTTTAAACATATGAAAATAAATTTACTTTACTATTGCCAACCACATTGCAGAGCGCTTGCAATACAAACCACAGGCCTCTTAATCTCCTGTTTATTACTAAAACAAGAGTCAGCATTAAGCTACACTCGTCGCTGAAAGAATGCGCCCACATGTATCCAATGGTCTGTTTTTTAAACATTTTTAAATGTCGCAGTTTTCTGCAGTCATGAATCACACGTTGACAAGGAGCTTTCGTGTTTTTTTTCGCGTAATAAATTGTTACCAGTCAGGTACGGCCATGATATATTCCGCTGGCTGTATGGAACTGATTTGATTCAAAATTATGTTGAAACACGACTCTGTTTTGTATATGGAATATATCACGGTGCTCAGAATCACGCCAAATATATTTGAAAGGTTCGGCAGAAGTACACGCATACTTAGCCAGATATGTACGAAATCCATGACAATATTATTTGTCATGTTACTTTCAGGAAACAAAGTTACATTTATGAACGTCATAGCTTAATTATAAGTCAGTTTACTAAAGTTACATTTACGTTGTGAGTCTGTTCTGTCTGTTAACTGGACTAAGTTCAAATCTCCATACAGCTTATAATATTTTGACAGGAAAACTGAATAAAGCTTTCTTCGACCTGGATATCGAATCGCAGACCGCACAGTTGATCGTTCCTTTTACCTTATCACTTATAACATTAGGCGAATAAGGTAGCTACTGTATTAATGCGCTACAATGATTTATTTTTATTAAAGTCTGCTGGTAGTATCAGACTTGGTAAAGGTCGTCGGCATTCTTATATAGGGTGTCCGGTAATTAATGGATAACCTGGAAATGTCTTATAATGGAACTGATGGCCGTTCAGATAAAAATATGAAAACAATCTATCCTAACTACTACCTGAGATATGTGTTTTTTTAAATTACCATATATAACTTTCTTGTATACTACGACCATAAATGAATGAAATCCATCGGTTTTTGTTGTTTTATTATCAAACACTAATTATGCTAATAGATAGACAATCAAAAGTATGCTATGCTAATATAGCTTGCACTTTTTAATATTATTTTATTTTTTATTTCTTCTTAACGGCCTTCAGTTCTACTATAAGACATTTGAAGGTTATCCATTAATTACCGGACAGCCTGTATAGTGTCCTGAATCCTTATATAAACTTTTAAAGGTTATCAAGGGAACTCTGTAATATTTTCTTATTTAGAACAGTTTGGGTAACACTGTGGTACCTACATATGTATATTCGTTATATCAACCTTTATCATTTTAGTGATATATTATTTTAAAAGGCATATACCTATGTATATTGTATTTAAAGATATTCTAACTTCTTTTTGTAGTGTTTGGTATTGTACACGATACGTTTTAGTGGTTTATATAAGTCTAACGTATTATATATATTTTTTATGTGTAAGCAATATCTAAGTAATATTTACGCTGTTGCTGTGCGCGTATAGTCTACGGAGACCGTTTACCCTTAGACTAATCGAATTACAACATACACTTGTCTTGTACGTCCCAAGTAATTGTAATAAGACCTTATTTATAAGCTGCTATAATTTTAACCAGAAATGCACAGAAGTTTTAAAGTATAATCGCGGTTGTTCGTTGTGCATTTTCTTCCGATAGTGTCAAATACTAAAGTTTTATGCGGACGTCTTCCTGATTTTTGTTTAATTATTCCGTTTTTAACGTGGTAGAAAGTTAATATGATGGCATTAAACAACGACTAAAATAATCACATGATTTCTGGCTCCAATGGTGTCGAATCATCACTACGAATTATAAAACGAAGTCCCCTGACGCGTCTGTCTGTCTGATCACGATAAATTAAAAAATTACTAAACGTATTTTTATGCGATTTTCACTAATATACAGAGTGATTCACGAGAGAAGGTTTAGGTGTATAATTTCTTAAGGTTTTGTACTACCCGTGTGAAGCCGGGGCGGATCGCTAGTTTTAGTAATAATTGCTGAAATACCAAAGAGACCGGCGGTTACATAAGCCAAGTTGTGTAAGCTAGCTAAGAAAGGTCTATGCTAAAGAAACTGGCTTAGTATGCTATTGAACTAACTATATATCACAGGTCTTCGTGATTGTCAAGGATCCGCACAAAAACTAGTTATCCTAATCCTTTGATTGGATAGTTTATAGTGTTCAAATAGTCAGGGACCCCAGTCATACTGATTTAGTGATTGGATGGTTTGTAGCTTAGAGGTTCGCACAAAAACAACTTGTAAGGAATCTCATTATTCTAAAGGTGCCTTCTCCCTTGAATATTCACATGTAATAGAATGAAAAAATGTTTTAATTAAAAGATAGAGCCAAATTATGAAATGTAAATATTTTATATTATTCGATTACGATTGTCTATTCCCTGTTTAATTCAGTAACAACAGCGTCACTGGTGAGCAAACAGCTGCACTGGAGATTCGCCTGACAATAGATGTGCTCGGTTAAAGTCCAACCTTTTTATTATATTCTACGCGAGAATGAAGAACAAGTATTTTGTTCTGCTCGTAGTGAAAACAAATATTGTCCAGATCTAAATATTTATTTATTTTATTTTTATTTGAAGTGTGGTAGAAACAAAGCTTTAGAAGATGCTGCGTAATACGTCTCTTAAAATACGTCATTGGCAACTTCGATTACACTCGAGTAAAACCACATACGCTATTTAATCTCCAATAACTATGTGCCAAAGTCTCAAGCATGTAGGTTGAGAGCAAGTGGTTATTAACTTCTAATACGCAAATGACTTCGAAAAGTCTTTGGCGGTCTTTGCTGTACCCGAAACTCTATCGAGGGATGTTATCACTGTATTGTATGTATCTATGGGTAGTTCCAAACTTTACTAAACTGCAAATATTATGTGTAATATATAGCGATTTATCAAACAACTTGTAATTGTGAACGTTACTCCTAAACTTAATTACAGACTTACTATTTGTCGATTGTATATATGGCTTTAGCGGCTTTTGTTACACGAGGAGTATATACAGATATTGTCCTCGTTTCAGTTGTATAGAAACTTCTTACGGCTTTTTGTTCGTAAAAATTCGCGTAGGACTATTGTTTTGTCACAGATGCGTTTTTTTGGATATCCAGACAAAGTTACATATAAATTCAGTACTGCGAATCGAAAGTTTGCTTTATTTTCTTTCTATAGTAACAGATATTGAGCTCCCTGATATCACTGTAAATATTCTCTCCATAATTAATTAATTAGTTTACTTACGTAATAGAGTGTGATATTCGTTTATCAATATTCTCTTATACTGTATTTGACTTTTATCTTTGCACATATACTGTACTGTCACCAAAACAGTACTCATAGTAAAGTATTGGAAGCCGATTTTCATAACCAATACGCTTTTTGAGTGAAATGTAACTAAATGTCGCTCAGATGCTTCTGCTACTGCTCATACATTGTTGTAATCCCCGAGACGCTTACAAAGTACTCACGGATTATGATCGGAGAAGTTTGAAGCGCGAATATCTTTTCTAACGTTAATAATGCATCTATAACGCGTCACACCAGCTTAGATATTTATACTGCAAGGAATCTATAAGCAAAGATATAATTATCTTTATAAAATTATTCTACTTCTAGATGTAGACTTTCTATCAGATTGCCAGAAAAATAAAATCATATTGCACTAGTTTGGTTTAGAATGAAGCGCACTCTGATCAAATACTTTTAATCAATGTTTCTCGCAGCCTTATATTAATATAATCTGTTTATGGACTAGATCAGCTTAATCTAACAATGCCATATATCGAGGCATTAGGTATTCTTAAAATTATTGCATTCTAATGATAAATTTCAGAATTAACTTAGTTAAGATACGTGAAGCAAAACCTTTGTACCAAAAATACGAAAATTGCGCGGGTAGAGGAGTATGAAATTTGACACAGTCAAAGTTTATATAGAGAAGGAGGGACGAATACTAATATTTTTATACAATATGCATTAGAAATACTTTAAATTATTGAAAAAACACTACGCGCACACAATGTCGAATCGCGTTCGTAGTATTTCGACATTGTCCGTCTGACGTCGTACATTTTTTGTAACTATAGTTACCTATACCTTACTTATATGTAATAACGAAAAACAAAGTAGCTTAGGAATTTTGGTCGATTTTTGACCTTTAGGCGACCGCTAGTACTATTAATATGGCTATCACGCACACTGCTAGTGATGTTCAGGAGTTATCTTAGTCTATGTATGTATGCAACCCCCGTAATACTCACGTGACCCTTCAAGTCATAAGGGACAAAGATCAAACTGGTCCCCTATTGACAGCACCGTACATTTACATAGAATCTGGTAACACAATATTATTGATAACAGTGTACGGAAGGCTCAGGCATGCACGTTACCACGCAGTGTTTTCCTTGCTTCTTATAAGAGTCATATTACCTACGGATCGTGGGCCATTGGATTGATGTTGCTTGTCCCATAAAGCTCTGGCTGTACATTACCCATATTGGCTCGAAATGCTTTTGCTCTTTGTTATCGACTGTCCAATTTTTTTGCATTATGCGACCGGGTTATACACGCTATAATATGTAGGTGTGCTTGGCACGTAAAATGTATATTATATTAATATTTCAGGGAGTCATTTACCCCGTGCCAGGGCTGTTGCCACTCGAATCCATACTTTTTATTGATGACTGACGCCAACTCATTTGACACATTTTACGACTCAGATTTTTATCGTCCAACTTGTACACTTTACAGTGTGATTATATCTTTCCCTATTTGCAAGACCGAAGGGAAAGTTACGAGTTTCACTCGCCAGTTTATAGGATATGGAATCAAAACTTTCATTTTGATAAGAATTTTCTCATTTTCCTCTTCGTTAAAAAGTGTGATTAAAGGAAAATTCTGAAATAATTTCACATTTAAAATGAGTTTGAGCGCCTCGTTGGTTTTTTGCAATTGTAGATTGAACACCTGTATTCGAATCACTAGTGATGCAAAGTACTAGGTTTTTGTCAGGGAATTCCCAGGCACAGGCATCTTGAAATGAGTTCATTGAATGGTCCGCCGTTTTAAGTGGTATCTAGATGTAAATGGTAGTATAAGTGTCACATCGTTACCCTAGCTATGTAAACAAGCGTGTTGATATAAAATGAGTTTCTAGAAAATTCAAATTAAACTACGTGACTCCTTGTTACTTTTTGTGTAACATAATCTTTAAGCACAATGTGCTGTCAGAATTAAAGAGAAATGTAAAAAAAGAACAATTACAGAGCTTTTTTATGATGACTAAGTATTGTCGTGTCGTTAAAAATGAAATGTATTTCCTTTAACATGGTTGCAGAGTGCTATAAAATTTATACGAGAGAGTTCCACTGTTTCGATGGTCTATATAGCTTCATAACGACTTCCTTTGATGTGCTTACTTGCAGTATAGTATAAGTTTGTAATTTTACATTATACCGCTGTAAAAAGTTACGTAGTGAACGATGCCAAAATTTAAACGACCCTACTCTTATTGGCTAAGCGCCTTTTTTCTTATTTATATCGCAATAACAACACAAATAATTTTGTCTAGTCTAAGTTAACAGAAATTTATTCCGACAACTAAAAATACTGCACTCCGGCATAGAAAAAGGAAACTTGTATTTATACTGGCACACAAAACGGAACAGGCGGCATTTGAAAAAAATAAGCTCGATTCTATCAATTTAATGTACATATGTTATACTAAATACTTATTTTAGGTCGATTTAAAAAGCAAGTGAAAGCGTTGATGAAAGGCTGCCGCCCACGCCGTGACGTGGAGCATAAATCGTGACGTCATACCCCCGTGCCTCCAAAGTTTTAAATAGGCGTCATTCAACTCATTTGACGTGTAATTATTTTCATTTCGCAGCTCGGTTTCCGAACGTGACCTGCTCGCGGCCGCGTTCCAACGACATTTTTTGTCACTGGCAAACCTAATTTATATTTTACGCTTTTAATTAATTTGATGTTTGCCTGCCTGCGATCTTCTAGATCTTTTTATCGTTTAACATTTGTTTGGCTGGATGCTGTTAAGATACTGCGGGGTGAAAGCCGTGAAGGCTCTATTGTTTAACTTATCAGCACGATGGGGCTAGGTTAATTATATCGTATATATTGACGAGGGAAATATCCTATAGTAAGTAATTTATCAGAAAAACAGCTTTTTTAATTATTTTTAGTTTGTTGGTTCGTTATAGGAGCAATACATTAAAATAATGATTCCTTAAGATATCCACAGTTACCTTTACTAACTGTGTAGAAACACCTAAAGTGATCATAATTTTTCAAAGAGTTTAAACAGCAGTTACAACCTAAAATCAATGGTTTTTAACATCGCAATCTATCGCTCATCGGTCGTTAGATGTCTTGATACCGGGCGTTCCATGACAGTAGCTAATGTTTCTAATTGATGACTTAACAAACCTCCACAAACCATACTTAGGCGTTCGAACTTTTTAATAATCTTACATTAATTGATTCTAAATTATAAAAACTTTAACTATTGACAATGCGAGTGAATAATTTGTTAAATCATAAACTGTCAATCATCAATACCCAATATTAAAACGGCGCGTATTAATTACGACGCCCGTGAATTGTGCGATATGATTCTATTGTATGGAGAACCCAGAGGAAATTCGAGCAGAGCTTTAAGTTTGAGAATATTTTAACAGTTTGCCAGAAAACATAAGAAACGTCACATGGTTTCAACTTGACGGAGACCCCGCTCATTTTGTGATAGCAGTACGACACAGGCTGTCAGAAAGATCTTTGAAGATCGATGCATCGGAAGGTACGGTTCTAAACGTTGGCCACGGAGGAGTCCCGACTTAACGTGCTTAGATTTTTTTCTTTGGGGGGCGGTTAAAGATTTTGTTTATTTTGTTGAAGTTAATAGTGTCTAAATGTTAAAGAACAGAATTTCACAGGCATTCGAGAATATCCAGCATCGTGATCTTGATGCAGTGCATAGAAATACTTTATTACGTTATGAAGCATACAGACAAGCAAACGGTCACCATATTGAAAACATTTTAATAAGTGATTTTTTTAAATATTTTCTTTGTATTTGTATTTTAACGAAACGTGAGAAATTATGTAAAGGTTTTAATTATTTCCTCCTTATCAAGTAGCTGTAAATACTTTACGTAATCTTTAAAGTGTACCTGTCCTTGATGTGCCTGTTGAATTCTTTGTAATTGTTCGTAAAATGGCACCAAAGTGTTCCGACTAGACACGATGGTGAAGTTGATTGTTTGTTATACATTGCTGGTGCGATTAACTTTGTTAGAAAATAACAAAAATAAAATCTATAATATTAATTAATTAAATCCACTTACCACTTACCACACGATTAATGATAAGTTAAAATACCTATATTTAAATTATTTGCACCTGTTATGGGCCACACCCTTTATATTAGTAAAATCTTACCACCTACCTATATTTTTCAGAAATCGGTACAATATTATTAGTAAAAATACATACAAATATAGGCACATTTTAAAATGAGCTAACCGCAGTCAGGCAAAGGAAATGTCCTAAATCCATTGCAGAGATTTAATCTATAACATTTGGTTTGGTATATGCGAGTTGTAGCTGTACATTTTGAGCAGATTTCTTCGAAGCTTACGACTAGAGTTCCTACGTGGCGAGAAATCGATACCTACTTTATAGCCCTCTTATCTTATAACTAGATGGCTCAGCATTTTTGAGACTGCTCACACGTTAACGTTTCTCGGTAACGTGATATTTAAGTTTTGAAAATTAAATTACGCTATAGTATGTTTCCTTATCAAGACGCAGTATTGAGTATTGCTGTTTCTCATTAAATACATGCTGATACAATATCTATATCGTGCTGTATGTTGTATATATGTATGGCTGTTTTATCCCATAGACGATTAAGTTATGGGGTGTGATTCCTGCAAAGTATTTCCAATTTAGAACAGTATGATATTCTTCAAAAATGAACAAATATAATTTGCAGGATTGCAACGCTCGAATATTAGAAATCCATAGATAATCCCTTACTAAATGAAATCCCCATACATTGTTTTATAACAACCAGCATTGTCACTTTTTTAAATAAAAAAAATTCCCCACCATTTATTGCGTCCAAACATCAATTCATTTGTTTCTGCTGCCATATTTTTATTTTTACATCAACGTGTATGACTGTCTAGTTTTTGCGACTGTCATAATGGCGGTTCTTCAGTGTCTGAGTGACGTCACCGCTGTCTAAATAGAAGCTCGTTTCTTTGCCATGACATTTGTTCACTTAATTTAAGACACATTGAGGACAGACTCTGCTTTGTAGCGTGGTTACATGTTCGTGGGATGCCGCAGTTATTAACATGACTCTTACGGCTTTACAATGTCCGTTTGTCTGTATGTTATTGCAATTTTCTTTTTCTTTAATCCCTAGAATCGAAATTAGGTATATGTAACTATATACATGGTCTTTCGCCTATTTACCCGAAGTGGAAGGCAGGAGCGAATGACACCCACGTTTCTTTTGATCTCACGCAAAGCTTTTGCTGTTCATCGGGTACTGAGAATTTCTTAACTGAAAATCTTAACCACTGCTTTATCTGATCTGGGCATCAAGGTCGAAATCTCATGCAGTAACAGTAGCAACAGCAGCGCTACGTTGGAGGAGAATAAACAATAACCATTAGAAATTTGTTTTAAAGTGCTTATTAGGTGAAACAGTAAAAAGGTGCATGACAGGTTTTACATAAAATGTTATTTTCATCTGGTCGCGTAAGGCTTTGTTGAATAGGCATTATAAAATAACTATGTTAAGGTTTTTTAAAAGTTATGTGATATTTATGAGCGGTTTCTCTGTGAGTAAGTTGTATTTCTTTGTTTTCAACTCTTGAATATGTATTTGTCTTGAAATTCTTCTACTAGCACATTATATAAGTATATACTTAAGTATATCCCTTTAAGGGTTAGGTAATGGTGTATTACACCTATATCTTGCTGATTACGGTTTTCAGACCCACATAGTACATTCTACAATGGCGCATAACTCTTACAATTAGCAGAACTGTCTAGAATTCCTTTAGTTGAACCGTAGAAAGCTGGTCAACTTAATTTCTAATCAAATCCGAACAAACTCTATAATAAGTTCTGCAAAACGTTTTTCTTATTATTTTGGCTACCGCTAGAAAAATAAGGCATTAGTTTCGCTCTGTTGCTTTCCTCCTAACTAATATTATAAATGCGAATGCGAGTTTGTTTGTTACGCTTTCACGCCTTAACTACTCGACCGATCGTCATGAAATTTTGCATACACGTTGTCAGGCCACCTGACATACAAAAAAAGAAGAATAGAAAATTGACATTACCTATATTTACGCAAGCAGAGCCGCGGGCAATATCTAGTATATTTTAACCTAACCAGGTGAGCGGGCACTGCGCCCACATTATTTAAAATAATAGTGCTTTTTAAATTGTATATTTTATGTATTACAATATTATACGACTAAAAACCTTATTTTTATTATACTGTTGGACGTCCAGTATCGTCCAGGTAAAAATTCTACTGAAATTCACTATTTATTAAAAGCTTCTTTATTTCTCAATATAAACCTTAACTATACCAAATATTATACTCCTCGGTGTACGCAATATGCTTAAAAAGAGGTACTAAGTTCTCGTACATGAAATACATAGCCTGTATTCCACGTAACCGATTTTAAAGTATTCAGTGAACTAGTATCAGGTAACCTAGTGAATGTATTCTTACTTTGATCAATTAAACTATATGCTAAAACAATTTAATGGCTTAAGCTGTGTTCTCTACTTTACCGCTTGGCTGAATTTTAGAGGGCATTAATGTTATAATATCAAAACCCGGATTTTGCATATAATAGCATGTAGCAGATTTTGTTATAAAATGTGTTGCGAAAGAAGATTAGCTAATGTCTATTTCATACGAGAATAGCCCGTGAATGTAACAGTTTCGCTACATTTTGAATGTGTGTTATAGCACTTAAATATACATATGTAGGTTATACAACCCGTAGATCTAACATGAAAATGTGTATCCGAAATTTTGGGGCGTAGAAGATTTCTTTCAAAGTCTACTCCGTTATTTGGGCCGACTCATGCTACAGTTTAAGATTATCAAAAGGTTATTTCAATTCTTTCGTTGTACGTATAATACAAACAATCCCGATACTTTTAGCATTTACGTTTCATAGTGAACCTACTGCTCGTTTATTGCGTATGCGCTTAATGGTTAGCATCAGTGCCTTTTGCATCTTTTCATGCGCGCCTTTGCCTATATTTATAAGTATAGTAAATCGTTAGCAGGTTTTTAAGAATAAACGGGATCTTAGCAAGTTAAAAACCGTAGTCTCCGGCCTATCCCTCCAGGCAATAGGATTTATATATTTATGTATTTAAATAAGGTAGTAGGTTATTGTCCGTACATGCTAACCTCCGGGATAGTAAATCCAATTTAAATGTAGTTTTCAGTTATATATTGAGATAATCTAGATATAACATTTAGTGCTCACTACATATAAAAGGGTTGATAAATAAAGAATATGAGCAAACGTAGATGTTTGATAGCTCGTGCGTAGGAAACCTGAGGCACTGAATTAAATGGTTCAATTATTCGGAGCTTCCACGTTTCTTCACAAGTCTTTGTTGGCTTAATAATCCACAATGCGTACAAACACATAAAATGCCGAGTCTTAGCTTCATGTTAAGCCCGCTATTCACCAAACCACCAGAGAGGAGAGGAGACAAGAGGAGATGTGTTTTGAATAAACCAACCAGTATTCGTAATTTCCACATGTCCTCTCCACCTAGCTTCGGTGGAAATGGATCAAGCGCAGCGAAGAGCCGATATTTCTTTTTTTCTATAGAATTTTGTGCTGCGAGCAAACTAGCAGCGCGGCAGAGCGGATATGTGAGTAGCCGTGCGGCCGGGCGGCGCGCTCTTGAAATAGTGTGGCATATTCGCCATGACTGTGACATTTTATATAGTTTCTCATCTATGTTTCCGTTGATAATTTAAATATTAGAGAATTAATTGTGTTTCTTCAACCTCTAACTCCTCCTATTTAAATTAAGATATAACTTTTGTAACGACATTACGTCTTCCTTTCGTAGACAGCACTTGATTGGTTTCGAGCTCTTACAGCTCACATCTCAGATTCACCTAGCTCAGATCTGACCGCTTTGGTGGAAATAACCTGCCAGCTTCACAGCTCTTCTCCTCACGTCTTCTCTCCTCTCTGCTTTGGTGGATACCGGTCCTTAATGTTTTTAGTACTGTTACTGTACTATTAAGCAGTGTTCTATATATAAAGCACTGCTTTAGAGACAGATACAAGCTATGGCTTGTGTTAGTTCAATGTGAAGTGGAGGCATTTAGTGCCTAATGAAACCCTAAATTTGCTTGACAAACTAAGGTTCACACTAGCAAAAAATGTTTTAGGGGTTCATTGAGCAATGCATAAACGTAATGGGGAGTAAATGAGGGTGCGACAACGGAGAGGGGCGACTAACTAGGACAAAGTTTTTGTGCACTTTCCAACTATGTAACACTGTCTAACGTGTGTTTTTGTGACAAAAGGGACGCCAGTAATGTCAATGGAATACGTAATGGAATGATGTGTGTAATTTATGCGTGAATGGCATGAGAAAATTGTAATTGGTATAGTAGTACATTAAGCACGTACTCCATATACATGAGTAATTCAGATTATATATAGAAATAAAAAGAGTATTGCGTTAGAATAGTAATGGTTTTGATAGTCTTATGTCCTAGTGAGCAAGTTTGCACTTATGTTTGTAAGCGAGGGTCGCGGTCTGGATTTCCGAGTCGGACAAATGCCATTGGGTTATTTAATATAGATAGATTTAAAATTAAAATGTGCCTGGTAGGCGCTAATAAGTTCGCCCAATGTTACTTGGAATCTAACAAATGCAAAAGCAAAATCTGAGTGAAATGCACCACTACCTACCATTTCGAGCATATACAGGTGTGATTTTATGTATCTAGTATTTACTAATAAGCCACCTTTGTACAAATGATCAATACAGCAATTGATAGAAGCATGATTAACGTATCATCATTATAGCGACAATCTAATCTGTAGTCGTTAATAATTTTTATATTGCATTGCATTGGCATTACTTTTCCTGCTGTGTGAAGCTGCAATATTTTGACTGGCAGTAACAGCCATATAATACGTCAATTACTGCATATAGCTATCTAAATAATTATGTTTCGAATAGTCAATGCATTCAAATGTTTTTGAGCTGGCTGGTCTATAGTTAAAATCATTGCAGCTACATATGACAGTTAAATAATGTCCGTTTCGAAACCTTTTTAAAGAGATTTTAAATTATTTATTTATGATCTGATGACTGCTTACTGCACTTACATTGTTAACCAACGTATAAGATGTTTGTAATCCATTATATAAATAATATTTTACATGCTATGTGCGATTATATCTGCGTTATTTTTAAATTAACTCATGAAAGCTTATCAAACAGACAAAGTGACTTTCGCATTTATATTATAAATATGCATAGGAGTCGTTATAATGTTAACATACGCAAATGTTTTCCCTCAATTTTGCTTCCCATATATTCATTATTGGATTTTGCCAGCGGCTGTATCAGCATAGTACCTGCATACGATAAAAATAACATTCTTTTTAGTGAGTTGTGACGTAATTTTTGTTAGTTGACTGGTTTTATAAAGTTTAGTATTGTAAACTGTATTCATTGCATCCTGTTATTTTAAAGCTATATCTTAGGCTTTGATTTTAAAATATATAATTCGGTCTAGGAATATGTTGACTTCACAAACATTTAAACAACGGGCACAAATGACACCCAGACTCAAACAACTATTAGTAGACCCATAACATTTAGTTGCGGTGGTGAGGCGACCAGTTAAATAAATAAATCAAATGAAAAAAAATATTAAAGGCATAACGTCATTATTCATATAACCAACAACAATTATTATTGTTCATGTTTTATGTTTCTTTGCATCACTGTGATTACCTATAATATATTACATTCTGGTGCACATTGTAAATATTTCTAATTTAAACATTGCTTCAACTAGGTAATAAATCAAATAAAAGTCTATTTCATGTCATTGGTATAGAATTTGGTTTGATTTATTGGTACAGCATTCACGTTTTTTATACCCATTATAAAACTCACTTTTGGCAACTCAGCCAGCTGTTTTGATAAAATTTGTAAATTATCATCTTACAAGGGTATTTTTGAAGTGGTTATGAATCTATAATCGCAACGTTGATCATTTGTGAGTATAAGAATTTATAAACTTAGCTGTTCCTGCCTTCTGTTTTGTGTAATATCAAAATGTCATAATGCGTAACTATGTATTCACGCATTTCGTTCCAATACTCTATGTGTGTTAACCTGTGCTCCTATTCTATTTAATATATCTTCATCACTGACTTTTTAGGATAGGCGAATGGATATACCGTATACGGTCTCCATCCTCCGTTAAATACGACATGACATTTGAATCCAGTCAACCACATTTAATTTCTTTACCAGATCTTAGAGACGTATCTCATGTCATTTGGAATCTTGCTTTGATACTATTACGCAATACCGTATTTACGATAAGTTCCATTTTTAAAAGGATTTTGTCGTTTATCATGCAGAAATCTCTTGAGAGTGACTGCCCATTTTCAGGAGCTTTGTGACTTATTTCGTTTTATACGTGCCATGGGGGATGCTGTAATCCTGAATGTCAAAGCGATATTTATTTATATAGGTAATGGATATTATGCCTGTGAGAAACCTGCATTTACAATAACATTAAATTGGTTGTGTGCCAAAGGTCAATTCCATATATCTAGATATCGCTTTAAAATGTGATGAGAACTGCGGCTTTCTCTATAATAGCAAACTGTCATTATCAATGTCATAAAAAGGCTTTATTAGTATAAAAGTGACCCTAAAGAAAAGGATCTAGATAAGCTAAACGAATTAAGGTACTAATTAAATATTAAAATCTCTTTTTTGATATGAAGCTTTATAAAGTTCTGAACGTATATATAATAAAAGAAACCATAATTAAGGAACTTGCATGTCTAATCGTTCTCCATAAAGTCTAGTGTGATGATAGACACATATGATCTAGCTTTTCTCAAATACGGTGTAAACTCTTGGGCTTGATATCATCATATCAAAAATGAGAATCAAGACAATGAAAATATGATACAAGAAACTAAGACACTACAGAATCTTTAGTCAGAGTTAAGATGCAAATGACTATGTATTTTAAATCAGACCTTTTTGACCACCTCTTCTGCGTAATATCATGTTATGGTAACCGTGGTACGCACCAATTTCTGAGCACTTAATCTAATACATTCTGTTATACTGTGTATTTGTACATAAACACCAATCAGCTAATACAATGAGTAAAACCAACCCATAAACATAATACCATAGAATTATGTTGTCTATTATTTAACATAATTCCGTCACGCCACGATCCATCATTATTTACTTGATTACTGAAATATTTTAACTCTTATTTCGTTATGACCTTTGGAGGTCACTAGAGGGCATACCGTGTGTTATTATTGTCATGTCCATAATATGTGCAACTGCGACGAAACTTAAAAGTAGAGTGAGGATTCAAATTTAATACAATAGGTGTGCTATTATTTTTATATTGTAAACCAGTTTTTCTGTAGTTACCACTTGTTAGTAGTAGACACAATATTGTTATAAAATATTGACGTAGTTAATTATAATTTAACTAGCGACCCGCCCCGACTACACACCTTAACAAATTATACACCTAAACCCTCCTCATGAATCACTCTACCTATTGATGAAAACCGCATGAAAATCCATTCAGTAGTTTTTGAGTTTATCGCGAACAGACAGACAGGCAGACAGACAATTAGGCATACAGATAGGCAGACAGACGCGTTGGGGGACTTTGTTTTTTTGTCATTTAGTGTTACCATATGACCTAAATGAATAATTTTGACTTTGACAATGTTATTGTTTGTAGCTACTATTGTTCTGTAGCAACATGTTTATTTTATTTGCTACTAAGGTGGCTCTAACACAGACAGTCTGGTTGTAAGCGTTTACCGTATTCTGGAATCGCGTTCTGTAGACGGTTAAAGGTCATTGTGTAGGAACTAAGCAGCTGACAACATTTAGGTGTGATAAAGGTTAGTCTAACAAGGATTACGGGTGTGATGATATGGTGTGTATGATATGATATGATACTATTTGTTTCGAACGAAATAAATAATTATCATCGCAGAGTTTCTATAAAAGTTTGTTAGTAATCCTACTTCATAGTTGTACGTTCAGCGACATAAGCGTGGAAAGTTGCTGCTCCGACATTGCCACCACCTTGAGAGCTTGATCCTGGGTGTAGTATTATCATTATAATGTTCTAATTACTATGCTACATTTCTATCACTATCTCTATACAGGATGCCCGGTAATTAATGGATAACCTTGAAATGTCTTATAGTAGAACTGAAGGCCGTTCAGAAAAATGAAAAAAAAAAAATATATAAAAAGATAAAAAAATATATTAAAAATTGCAAGCTATATTAGCATAGCATACTTTTGACTATCTATATATTACCATAATTAGTGATTTATAATAAAAAAACAAAAAACCGATAGATTTCATTTATTTATGGTCGTAGTATACAAGAAAGTTACACATGGTAATTAAAAAAAAAACACATCTCAGGTAGTAGTTACGATAGATATTTTTCTAATTTTTTCTGAACGGCCATCAGTTCCACTATAAGAAATTTCCAGGTTATCCATTAATTACCGGACACCCGGTATATTATAAAACAAAGTCCCCCGCCACGTCTGTTCGCGATAAACTTAAAAACTACTGAACGCATTTTTATGCACTTTTACAAATAGACAGAGTGATTAATGAGGCAGGATTAAGTGTATAGTTTGTTAAGGTTTTATACTATCTATGCGAACCCGGAGCGGGTAGCTAGTTAATATATAATCTATCTTTCTGCTATAACTGCTGCAAAAATTAAAAATGATTATTATTTGAATTCTTGCAAATGTACATAGTATGTACATTTTGTATTATTATAATACTAGGACTATCTTTTGCGCGTCGCAAACCATGTAAAAATTGGTCTTCGTCTTGGCAGCACAGTACTGGGTCACAGCGCTGACTCCCTAACAGCATTTTAACAAGTTACTCGATTTACAACATTTCCAAGTATCGATATATACTCTGCTAGACTCTATAATGGTAACAAAATTCCTTACTTATAATAAATTACAAACCCACCTTTGAAAGTAACCCTTAAAAGAATTTTAGCGAAGTAACTGCCGCGCCTGATTATTTTTTCAGAAGTTTTCCAGGAGTTTCCATTTCTATTTTAACGTCTAATGGAAGTGACCTAGTTTTGGCTTTTATAATTATAAGTTGATTTAAAAGTCCACATTGTTAATTTATGACGCCGGCAGTTTCTTTGTTATATCGCCTGCGAATTTAATTTTAAGTTTGGGAAAATGTGAAAATTCTTTAAATAATGTTCCGTGATAGTTTTCTAGACTGCGATAGTTAATCATACTGTCAAGTAGCCACCATAGATAAAGAAGTGACATAAATATAATAATCAAGCCCAAAAGTGTACGTAGGGATGGAGGGCCCATATTACGCCAGCTATGTTTTGTTCCATGTAGATAACTGGTGGCACGCATATTTCACACTCCCGAATAAATTGTCAGATACCGTGTTATTAGGAATAATATCCTGTTAAGACATTTTATCAACAGCTATCTTGCCTGGATTCGAGTATCATACCTAGGCCCGTAAGCAAATTTGCAAGTTTTAGAATTGTAAATTGGAATAATAACTGTTGCATATTAGCTGCAGCAGACAAAGTGATGTCGTAGACAATTCGTAGATGTTCCATCTACGAAGTATCTACGGCGTAGCTTCAACATCGTAACCCTTTAAAGCTGCTAATGCTTATTACATACTAGATTTTGCGTTAATCTAGATCTTGACAATAAATTTCTACCCGTCTGGTACAGTACGTTTATTTTGGATGAAAGGTATGCGTCGTAATGGTAAAACGTGTATGCGATATTTCATGATGATCGGTCGAGTAGTTAAGATGTGAAAGCATAACAAACAAACTTACAGTCACATTTATAATATTAGTTAGGATGTAGTAAACTTGTATCATGCTATATTTTGCCCGCGGTTTCACTTGCCTAAATGTAGTTTAGGTTAGATTAAATTAGCAACAGACCTTTTAAAAGAAAAGAAAATAGATTAATTATGGTATCTACTTTTTTGTTCCCCTGACGCATACATGCTATGCGATTATTTCTTGATAATCGTTCGAGTAGTTAAGGCGTGAAAGCGTAACAAACAAACAAACTCATATTTTTACAAGATCACTTACTATTAAATAAAACTCGAAGTCTTGCTAGTTTGATTCCTATAAGGGATAAATTAGGGATAGTTGGGCCGAGTTCAGTCCAATATGACAGAATTTATTTTATAAAAATTACGTGATTATTTTCTTATATAAGCTTATTTAGTTACCATAAGAGTGCTCACTATTAAACGTTAACATTGTTTTGCAAAAGATTAAGTTGCCCGAATGTCAAGACACACTTAGTACGTATACGTTTAGTGTACTTTGAACCAGGTTTTTGCGCAGAATGTTTTCGATTTAGTCAGACAACGTTAATGTAGAGCGTATTGGCGACAAATTGATTTAATGTTTTAAAGGAATACATTATAACTAACACGATTTTACTCGAAGAGTTATCGATATTAAACAGCCGCACGACTCCAAGTTCCAGAAACTTCTGTGGTAGCTTGGAATTTCAAATAAAAGGTTAGCTTCTGAAATATTGACCCAAACTTATACCGGAGTTCCGTAATACCTTAATGGGTCTTTATTAGCGCATACTTTCACGAAATAGCTCAAATATTTTTAAGACGGTCAATAATACAATTTGAGCGGTTATCTAGAAATGCTTCTACATTATTGCCTTATATAAATTCGAATTTCTATATAACTTATTAATTGAAAATGTAGATGGATCGGCTTTGAAGTGATTTTGATTTCGGTGAACAGTTTTGGTAGAGCACTTTGATTTAAACCCAGGCATTAAATGTATTAAATCATTATTCTAATGTGCACTCTCACTTCATGAGTGTAATTAGGGATTTAGTATGATTGATATTCTTATTTTTAAACTTACGAATCATAAATCAACATACAGTATATGGTATAATTTATATGCCTTTTAAGACTGCGCCGAGCGAAATGTGCCAAAACAGGCGGTCACAGTTAAGTTGATAAAATCAACACTTTTTGTTTAATAACAATATAAAATATACATTTACCATAACAATGAATGGGTTTACAATTACTCCGTGTAAAATACTTAAACAAAAACGTAAGCTCCTGTTACGTGATTTTTAATTTATAACAGTAGTAATCTATGCTATTTTACAGCTTAAACGAAACATAAATAGTTGTATTACCATTAAACCGTCCCAAATATTTAAGTTATTGGTTGACTATAAAGATAAATATTTATCAAAAAAGCACTTCAGATCTTCCATACAATTTTACTACGTCGGCCGCGCGCCGATTTGAATGCCGAGCTCTGTCATTCAGTCCAACCGCGTCTTACGCTCGGCGCAGTAAGATCTGTCTAGACGTAATTTGTATTTATAGTGACTATACAATAACACTATTGATTACGGTTTATACACAATAGCAAACAAAAGAAGACTTTCTTTGAAAATAGCATCAACATTGATTAGCAAAAATATTTTGAATTTGGGTGTGTAAAACCTTTTATGATAATAATTTCTAAGTTTATTCAAAACTCTGTTAACATTTTGATTAAAATTATACAATCTAATATGTCAACTTCCTTATTATATGAGAATAATGCAAAAATTAAATTATCTCACAAGCTGTTCTCGTGTTTTATACAATTTTACATTAGGTCAGTTAAACTAGCGTCTGTTTCCGGAGGAGTGAGCGGTATCAAGAAAAAGTATAATTTACGTTAGGGCAAATTATATTACAGTTTTTTAATTTCTTGTTAATATAATTTTACTGGCTAGTAGCCAGTAAATCTCCAAAGTGCTTACTTGCTTACTTAGCGTTGTCAATATAATAGCTATCCACATTATGCCTGCTATACTTAATTGCTATTAATACTTAGATACTTGTCATCTATTTATTTTTTAAATACGATCGAAGCTTTGCCGTTCTGATAGGTAGAGGTAATTAGCAAATGATAAAAAAGGATGCACGATATAATGTTGTGACGTAACCGATATTTAAGTGCAAGAGTGCGAGTGAGATAACGAAACTTCCTCTACACGCCCACTTTTTCAAATTTAATGTATTAATTGTTTCTTAATTTTGCCACAAATATTGATGCTATTTTCACAGCAAGGTGGTCTGAATGATATTTGCTATTACGTACAAAATAACGTCGTAAATCATACATAGCCAACTATCCTATTATTGTTACTATTATTCGTTTGTAGATTGACATTACACGTCTCCCAACACTGAGTTATATAGCTAAATTTAATAATAATCCACTCAATGATAGTGATTCATAATTTTGATTCAATTATCGAAATGAATAGAAGTTAAAGAACCCTTAATTTTAATTAATCCAATTAGCGATGTAAGTCTTTGTGCGATTCATTGTATGACGAAATAGAATTAATTGACTAAATGATGTATGTATATTATTTTGTTTCCACTGTGCATATTAAAATATGCCATACTTTTTTTGGAATTAAATATAATGACCATCAAAAATACTAATTGCACAGCAAATATTGCACAGTATAATGAACACCTATACGCTTCAAATCACTGTATTCCGTCTCGGAAGGGTTAGGTTATGTTAGGTTCCTTCTTAAGCCCACCCAAAAATAAGGAACCCCGCGAAGCCCTGTCGAGTTAGTTTAATCTCCTTAAATATATTTTGCTGTGCAATTAGTATTTTTGGTAAGCATATTTTGCTGTGCAATTAGTATTTTTTTGCTGTGCAGTTAAATATTACCCTTTTTAAATTAACGTGATTTAAAATGTTTTCTCGATAAAATGGAAAAAGTATATCTTGTTAGCATTTTGATTATGAAGGATTTTGAAGTTGTTTGTGAAATCGACATTATAAAGATATGTTTTTATTTCCTTTTACTTTTATATACTATGTATTGTAGTTATAAGAAAATCTGTTATTGACTTCTGTTAAGGAATATCTACAATACACAAAATAACTTGTAGGTTCACGATACAATCACAATGAACTTGAATGTTTATGATTATAATTGGCTAATGATAATAACTTACATTCTGCATATATATATATATATATGTGTGTGTATATATATATATATATATATATATATATATATATGAAACTATACCCATCAAAAGGAGTCTTATATTGTAAGTGTTGTAAAGGAATCAATGTGCCATCCGCGGTTTAGTCTTGTAAATACGTATAGTTATCGGAACTGGTAGCGGTTGGATGCGGGCGGCCTAATAATGGTCTGCGTGGACAAAAATTGGGGGAAGACTATATCCAGCAGTGGACGTCTTTTAGCTGAGATGATTAACTGATTATCAATCTTACGCATAATAAACATTACCGGGATAAAAGGTATCCTAAGTGTCAATTCAGGACATAACCTATCTGTGTGTTTATCGATCTGCAAACTTTGAGTCTGACCTGTCTGTCCTGTAATCCTTGAAGAATGCTTCAGAGAGAGAAGCTAAGAGTGCTCTGTCATATACACTTAGTCAATAGATACATTTAAGTTTTACTTTGATATAGGACAAGGCTCGCCGATTTGTAAATATAAAGTTTCTCTGTACGGTTTTGTCCGTGTCAATCGCACGGTCACAATCGCATTACTGTATTATTCTATGTATGTATGTGTTTTCTAAGTACTAATCCACGATTCGGTCTGCGTGGCTGTTTTATTAAAATCCATTCAGTGGTTTAAATGTGATTCAGTAACCCACATTTAAACATCTACAAAAGTTTTCACATTTTGCCATAGTGGTAGGCTTTGAGGTGCTAATATGTCGAAATTAAGATTATACAACTTACTGTTTCTCGGTTATTCTTAAACAACTAATTTAAAACATTAATATCATTTCGTTGCTCCTGTGAGATGCAAATTTGATCTATAAACTAACTTTATTATTTATCATGTTATTCAAATCTATTATGGATTTTATTAAACAAGTTAATTATGACACAAAACATGCTTAAAATAACATTATGAATAGTCATTTACTTATCATAATCTATTCTCATTTACATTGTCTTTGGAATTTTAATGTGCCGATTATTATGAATGATATAGTTTTAGGACTATGAATAGTATAGCTTATACTAGCTGTGCCCTGCCAACACATCCGTTTTTATTGAGAGGTCAAGTTGGTCAGAAACTATTCAACTGATAGGGATGAAACATGCCTCAGTTTTTTCGGTAGAGTAGCAGCTGTACATTAATGTAGATTTTATAGAATTCTCTTTAGACATTCTGGAGCTTTCAGAGAACAAACATACAGACAAACGGAGATTATAAAAAGTATCAAGTTGTAAATCGTAATTGTAATAGTATCGACTGTTTTCTAATTGTTCTAGCTGGTGTTTTTATAAAACACGGTCACTTTTTTGTCTCTACAGCTTTGTTATACTATAGATTTGGTGCCTAAAGTGCAGGGGCCGAGTTCGGAGCCAGTTCAAAAGAGCCTCAAGTGTTGAATACTAAATTGTTCATCAATTAAATATTTCACATATAATTCATGTTTTTAATAGTTCACAGTTTTCTCGAGCACGCAATTTAAGACACATATTCAAGTAGAATTGTTATAAGTTGTCCTTCTATTTTAATATTTTCACAATTATTTTAATAACATTTTAGTATTTAGTAAAGCTGTTGTATGAAGTACTTATGAACTAAACTTCTTTAAAATAAGATTATTAGAACAAATTACTTTATGTATATATAATTTTTCTATAAGTGTGTATGACTTTGAACTCCTCCTAAACGGCTGGATCGATTTAGTTCAGGAGTTTGATTTGTTTTTAAGTCAGCGTTCGGGCAGCACTTCCTCTGTCGGGTCCGCTGGTATAGTTATTTAAATAATACTAATACCCTTTTACCCCTGACTTACTCAATATACAATTTCAAACTAACCAAAGTAAATTGTACACACAAATATCTGATTACAACAATATACAAATAAGCATTCACCAAATATTTTGTATTTATAACTTGACTGTGTGGCTACACAACAAAGGCGTACGTTAATGAACTATTCTAATTAAAACTGTCATTTTAACTGTGTATACTAATAATGAAAATATTTATTAGCTGTGGGCGAAACTATAAATTGAAATAGTTGCTTTGTACTGTAATATTCATATATTATATTCATAAAATTAATCACAGTTTAATAATATTAAAAGTACTCGTTGTTGATTAGCTATTGAGATAATAATGGATCTCTGAGACCCATCAGTCACTCCAAATAAATTAAGATCCATTTTATATTATTCCATTATAACTTCAATTTACATTTTGCATAATCCCTTCAAATACGTTATTAATACAGGGTTAAATGAAAAATACTAATAACCCTTTACCCGTGTCTTCTTTACACCCTATTTCGGGAGATTTTATTACCCACAGGGCCCTTATTCAAACTCGACCGAGGGATGACCCCAAGGTATCTGCACACCAAGTTACAAGTCAATCGGTTCAGTGGTTCCGGAGCTATGACTGTCACTAACAGACAGACACACAGACCCACATAGTGTTTTCATTAACTTCTTCGAAAAAGACTCAAAGATTAATAAAATGATATTGATTATATACAAACATACACTCACGCATCCTACTATATCCGAAGTATAGCTGACGTGCAATAAACCCACATTATGCGGGCTACTTTATTAGGTCCCACATAATAGGAGGCGAGTCTATTTCCAGTTTTCGTACTGTTACTGATTGACTAACAGAAATACCCACTAACACTCTGCTTGACCTGGACATCGGACCCCGAAGTTCAGTGCATAGTTTATACCACTGAAGACTTTGTATGCATAATGTTTATGATCATAAACATTTGAACAACTCGACTTAAGGTATGTTAAGAGGCTTGGAAACCATAGGTGACACTCCCAAACTAGAAATTGTCGCCTCGCAATTCGGCTGGACCACCCGTAGACACACACTCACACTGCTGCAAATCTACTGACCAGCCAGACACTACGTAAAACGAAGGCATCTTACAAACATCTATTATGTTACGTAAAAATAAAAATTAGGCATTCTTACCCGGTTGAAGTCAGCCATTAATTAGTATTTCATTACTAACTATGTAATAATGTATAATGACTAAAATACTTTATTCAAAAATTACGGCTATCAGTGCTTTATTAGCAAGATGATTTCTATAAGTTATTAAGTTTATGGTGGCAGTTTCGTCAGGCTGTTAGCAATGCAAGTTTTAGCAAGTTGCGGTGAAAGTAGTTGTGACAGATTTCCATCAGCCATAATACTTTTTATCGTATGACTTCAGTACTTCTTTGAAATTAAACTACTATATACGGATTTCATCGCGTTGTTTATTTATCACTGTATTACAACATTTTGAAACTATTACACTACTACTACTATTGAATTTTACTAATTTATAAGCTAATAAATTCAATAGTAGTAGTAGTGTAATAGTTTCAAAATTTTGTAATACAGTGATAAATAAACAACGTGATAAAATCCGTATATAGTACTTTAAGTTCAATGAATAACATTCGCGTAAACAGAAGACAATATTATGTAATTCAGTACTTCTATTATCGGAGGTTTAGTAAATATCATAAACTAAGAACAAAGCATTCTGCTCTTAATTTTGCATTAAGCTCTTTGCAAAACTGGCATAATTATTTTCGAATACATAATCTATTGCTCCATAATCGAGAGAATCCACTAGAGAAATTAAGAGAAATAATAATACACTACATCAATTTCTCTGAACTCTGTCACAATATTCAACTACTACCAAAACTATTTGCCTTTAGTATTTTACAAAATTTCTTCATGCAATTCAGCATTTTAATCCAAGCGACGTTACCATGTAACTGCGAGTAACATGTGAAGCAAATTTCGTAACAAAACAAGAACGTTCTCCCTTCATAATAATATGTAGCTACGGAGAGAGTCGAGAAAATGGTTTCGCATTCAAGTAGAGTAGCTCGTATTGTGGAGGTCAATGCACCCAGCCACCTCGCTAGAGTTGCTCGACAGAGAAAAACAACTGGAGACGGTAGGGGTGCTATGCTTGCTAACCGTGACGTAAAAATAAACTATACACACTCATGAGAGATTCGGCATTCAAATGTCGAATGCATATTGTGAATGTATTTGAGACTAGATTTTGCCCGCAGCTTCGCTCGCATAAATGTAGGTTACCTTAGGTTAGTTTAGTAACAGCACTATGTTCTGGATGAAAGGTACCCTATGTCCTTTTCTGTTCCCATGAAAACGCGTATGCGAAATTTGACCGGTTGAGTAGTTAAGGCGTGAAAGCGAAACAAAAAAACTCATATTCGCATTTATAATATTAAGTTAAGATTTGAATGTCGAATCTCTTTCGAAGTTTAAACTTTTATATATCGAGCGCTTAATATCACACAGGCTTTGTTAAATGCCCAATATAGGCCACGCCCAACGATTTTGCTTTAGGAAATAAATGACGTCAAAATAACATGTCCCGTTAAAATTTGTCAAATATGGAATTGAATTGAATACTCACTGTATTCCTCCTACCAATATAAACTGAAATATTTATCATACTGAACTTTTCAAAATCTATTTGATCAATCTGTATGCGAGATCGAAACATTAGTTACTATTAATTATATACTTTGTGTTCAGTATGTAATCGATCCTAACGCTATTTCACAAACTGAATAAATATTAAAGTAAAAGTTTACCTCTTCCCTCGATAGATGGCGTTAGGATCGAGTTAGATCGCGATATGGTTTCGTTACACGGCCACCTATAAATACCTAGTGTAAATTTGCAATAAATTTGTCTCGCTCTGAGGTACTGCATTTTTATTGAGTATCACTGGGTTCTCGGAACTTTGTACCGATATTGTACATGGTCCTTCGAGCCGGATGGCGTTTTTGGAAGAACACAAGTCAAAGATTGTTACACTACTGGATACAAGGTGGCGCTAGTAGTACGAAATCACAGATTGCGGAATATTGTACTGAGGACGGCGTTGGCATTTGGCAAAGGAGCATTGTATACAATTGGAACATTGGCAATTTGGAACTGGACTCAACTGAATCAGGTGATAAGTGACGTATATACCGTGGACGATAACTGTGAGTACATTAAAGTGTTATTAAATAGTGCAAGTTTACGGAACTTAGTTAATGCATGGACGATTGGACTTAGTAAATTCTTGCGGTCAGGGACTTAGATTAGTTTCAAGAAAAACGACGGAACGGGGAACCTATGCCCGATTTAAGTGCGATATACAAGTGTAAAACACTTAGAATTTTTACTCTTGTTGGCACATAGAAAAATTTACTCTTGAAAAGACTTAGAATATTTCTTACTCTTGAGTCTTGACCTAATAAAACATGGAGAAAGAATTTAGAAAGTTAAAGGATGTCAAAGGACAGATTGAGAAGGGCTTAATAAACTTCAAAAAGTCTCCCAAGGATCGGATAAACTACAACTACGTGGATGCACGGTTGGATACGTTGGAGAGCCAGTTTAAGAATTTTACTTTGAAATATGAAGGAGTAGTCGGCGAGTGTGATGGTGAAGAACTGTATGAATATTTTCAGGAGGATATTTATGAAAAAGTTTATGAATCATATTTAAATTATAAAGTCGAATTAAAAAATGCTCTGTCTCAATTAAAACCTAATAGTTCCAGTAAAGAAGGTTGCCATGGTTCACCCGACAGTATGGTAAGATTGCCAAAAATAATTTTACCCACTTTTAGTGGCAAATATACAGAGTGGTCATCGTTTCGGGATTTATTCGTATCATTAGTCCACAATAATAAAAGAATTTATGCCGTACAACGTCTCCACTATTTAAAAACCCAGTTGTCGGGTGAAGCAGAGCAGCTTATAAGACATGTTCCAATTACCGACAGTAATTATACAAAATGTTGGGAAATGTTAGAACACCGATATAATAATAAAAAGTTTATATCCACGTGTATATTAAAAAGGCTATTTAGCCAACGTAATATTGTAATTGAATCTTCGCATGCTCTTAAAGATTTGCTAGATGTTACAAGTGATTGTTTACATGAACTTACCAATATTGGGATTGATGTTAGTTCGTGGGATGTTATTGTCATATATGTCGTAAGTTTGAAGTTGGACGTAGAATCTAGGAAGCAGTGGGAACTGCATGTTAGTCAATCCGCCGACGATCTACCCTCCTTTAAACAATTCCGCGAATTTTTAGAAACGCGTTTTCGAGCACTCGAATTCGTTGAACCTAAAGCTAAACCAAAAGTAAATGTGAATTCTACATCCCAGGCTAAAGTAATGCACGGCGCAATTAAGGTTTCATGTCCGCATTGTTCCGAGAATCACAAGCTCGCCAATTGTAAGAAGTTTTGTCAATTAGATAATGACGAGCGCCGTACCATTTCCCAATCTTTGGGTATCTGTTTCAATTGTTTGGGCAGTCATCATACTTCTAAATATTGCCGTGTTCTTTCTAAATGCCGTATATGTAAGCGCAAACACCATACGTTGTTACATCCTAAGAACCCTAGTGTAGATAGTGGGGTTACCACGCCAATGGAGTCTACAATCTCCAATGAACGTACTTCAGAGTCAGTACATGATATCAGTGCAAATATAGCAACTCATTTTGTGAATGGACAAGCACAGGGTCAAGTTTTGTTAGCCACGGCTTTAATAAAAGCCGAATCACAAAATGGGTCTTCTCAAATTTTGAGAGCCTTATTAGATCAAGGCTCACAAGCATCCTTTATAACCGAGGCAGCGGCGCAATTGCTTCGTTTGAAGAAAGTAGTATCGAAGACTACTATTGCTGGTATAGGAGGCGGTCGTGGCGATATTGTCTCTAGACATGTGGTTAATATCAATATACAATCGTTGCATGATCCCTCTTTCACCATAAAGGTAACTGCGCATGTTTTAAGCTCACTGACCTCAGTTATGCCAGATACCAACTTGGAACTTGAGAATTGGCCAGAAATTCACAGTATATGTCTAGCCGACCCAAAGTTTAATTTACCCAATAAAATTGACATTTTATTAGGAGCAGAAACATATTGCCGTATTTTAAAGGTAGGTCTAATCAAGAGCCCCGCGGGCTCTCCGGTCGCACAAGATACGTATTTAGGTTGGATTGTGTCAGGCCATGTCAGTAGAACCAAAAGGTCGCACAATTCCCATAACACTGTTATCGCGATGCATACTCAAATTGAAGAGAACGAAATGTTAAAGCGCCTATGGGAACTAGACGGTGAACCGACTTCAACGAAAAAGATCTTGACGCCTGAAGAACAAGCATGTGAAGAATTTTACACCAATACGACGAAAAGAGATAAAGATGGGCGCTATGTTGTGAAATTACCTTTTCGTTTAGAAGATCCACCTTGTAAATACGGTAACTCTAAAAATATAGCAATAAAAAGATTGCTTGCATTAGAAAGAAAGTTGGCTAAGGATCACGAATTAAAACAACATTATACTGAAGTGATAAAAGAATATTTATTGCTGGGCCATTTAGAAAAAATTACTGATGAGTCTGACAGAAATAAAGACGATGCAGTTTATTTGCCCCATCACGCAGTAGTTAGGCAAGATAAACTGACCACTAAGGTAAGAGTGGTGTATGACGCGTCATGCAAGGGAACGAACGGCGTTTCCTTGAATGACACTTTAATGGTAGGACCCACTCTCCAGGCAGATTTGCGACATATTGTCATGCGATGGCGACAGCATCCAATCTGTTTGGCAGCTGATATAATAAAAATGTATCGCCAAATCAAAGTGGCGCGCTCAGATACGGATTTCCAAAGGATTGTCTTTAGAGAGGATTCCACCAAAGAAATCGAGGATTTCCGACTTCTGACTGTTACCTTTGGCACGTCATGCGCCCCTTACTTGGCAGTCAAGTCCTTACAGCAAGTTGCATGCGATGATGGTGATAAATATCCCTTGGTCGCTGATAAGGTCATGACAGACTTCTACATGGATGATCTGATGACTGGCTGCCAATCTGAAACTGAAGTAGAAGGTATTTATAGTGAACTTAACAATTTATTGGAGAGAGGAGGATTTCAATTACAAAAATGGACAAGCAATAGAATACACGTATTGGAAAAATTAAAGGCAAATTCTGGTAAGGATTTAGAACTTAAAACTAATACAGTAACTAAAATTTTGGGACTTACCTGGAACCGAAACACCGACGAATTTGATTATTCCGTGAGGATGTCATCTTCTGCGGCATCTGAAACAAAAAGAAAGGTTATATCTGAAATATCACGGCTCTATGACCCGTTAGGGTGGATAGCACCGTGCATCATAACCTCAAAGGTCTTCATTCAAAAGCTATGGATTAGTGGCATAAGCTGGGATGATGAGCTGCCACCAGAACTCTTACAAGAGTGGAGATATTACCGAGTCGAGCTGGATAAACTAGTAGAGTTTCACATTCCTAGGTGGATAGGCAAAAGAGATGATGCTATTTCGATAGAGCTCCACGGGTTTAGCGATGCCTCAAATATAGCTTACGCGGCTGTGGTGTATTGTCGAGTTATCGATGCTAATAGGCAAATCCACTCACACCTCATAACCGCCAAAACGAAGGTAGCTCCCATCAAACAAATATCCATTCCACGGTTAGAATTGTGTGGTTCAGTTTTAGTGGCAAGACTATTGGTCGAGGTGGCAGAAGTAATGAACATCCCAAAATCAAATATCCATGCTTGGACTGATTCGTCTGTCGTTTTGGCCTGGTTAAATGATCACCCAAGTCGTTGGAAAACTTACGTAGCCAACCGCACTTCGGAGATCCTTAGTCTATTAGATAATACACAATGGGCTCATGTCCAGTCTAAGGACAATCCAGCGGACATAGCATCGCGCGGAGTCTCTTCAGCTAATCTACTTAACGGTGATCTATGGAAGCGAGGACCAAGCTGGTTAACAAATGAACAAATAGAATATACTAAGCCTAGTGCAATACGCACTAACGAAGAAAAAAGGGTAGTTAAGGCCCACACTGTTAATCTCGTACCAAACTTTGAAATGATTTGGGGGGCACGGTTTTCATCGCTTAGACGGTTAGTGAGGGTTGTTGCGTACTGCAAAAGGTTTTTGCAATTGATAAGATGCCGTAAAGCAAAAAATAAAATTATACCATACCTGACGGTTGAAGAACTTCGTGAAGCCTTAGAAGTGTGTATCAGACAGAGCCAATGGCAATGGTTTCATGCAGAGTTACAAGCCCTAAAAAATAAAGTTCCATTAAACAAAAAAAGTTCACTATATAAATTAAATGTATTTATTGATAAATGTGATATATTGCGCATTGGAGGAAGATTGCGTTACTCTCAACTGGCTGATTATACAAAGCACCCAGTTGTTATTTCTCATGATTCAAGTTTGGCCAAACTAATTGTGGCTGACGCTCATGAAAAGACTTTTCATGGAGGACAACAACTGGTACTTAATTTTATACGCACTAGGTATTGGATCAGTCGGGTAAAAAATATGGTTCGAGCTTATATTCGTAATTGTGTTCCCTGTTTGCGATATGCTGCAACCACCAATCAGCAGTTGATGGGAGAGCTGCCAGCTTGTAGGGTGACCCCAAGCAAGCCATTTCTTAACTCCGGTGTGGATTATGCGGGGCCCATTAATATGAGGGTATCTAAAGGTCGTGGACAGCGGTCGTATAAGGGATACATATGTTTATTTATTTGTATGGTCACACGCGCAGTACACATTGAAGCTGTTTCGGACTTAACAACGGAGGGCTTTTTAGCAGCTTTCAAGCGGTTTGTATCCAGGCGTGGTCATTGTCGACATATTTGGAGTGACAATGGCACCAATTTTGTGGGCGCTGCCAAGGAGCTACAAACACTCCTCGGTCAAGAAACCGCAATATTTAAAGAGATTGCAGCTGTTCTTGCAACCTCTCAAACCGAATGGCACTTCATCCCTCCCCACGCTCCAAATTTTGGTGGATTATGGGAAGCAGGGATAAAAAGTGTAAAGCATCATTTAAAACGTGTCGTGGGTGACTCCACTCTGACGTTTGAAGAGCTGTCCACTGTCCTTTCTCAGATTGAGGCATGCCTAAATTCTAGGCCATTGTCTCAAATAAGTAGCGATCCAGAGGATCCGACGCCTTTAACACCGGGCCATTTTTTAGTGGGCAATCCATTGGTAGTGGCACCTGATTACAATTATGAGCATGCCACAGTAAGTACTTTACGCAGATGGCAATTAGTACAACGTATGGTGCAGCACTTCTGGCGTAGATGGAATCAGGAATATTTAACACATTTCTTCCAAAGACATAAATGGAACGCTCGTATCCCTGATTTAAAAATAGGTAATATCGTATTAGTAAAAGAAGATAACTTACCTCCTGCTAAATGGTTATACGGTAGAATTATACAGCTGCACCTGGGAAAGGATAACTTGACGCGCGTTGTCACTGTTCGTTGTAAGGGTACTACGATTTAACGGCCAATTTCAAAATTATGCTTGCTTCCTGTTACTGAATAAGTCACATGTTTATATACTATGTGCCAACACTTGTTTCGTTAATATAACGTGTTTTATATTGTGTTTATGTTAGGGATTTATTTTGTATGTTTTATTGCTCTTGCACTTGTTGTTTGAGTTTTGATGGTGTTAATTTAAGATAAATAGAGCTACAGTAATGCTCTTACTTGTATTTCGCGATTCTACATTGTTTCAGTAGATAATGTTTGGTTTATATTGTAATTTTATATGAAGTTGAAACCATATCTGTACACCATGATGCAAATAATTTGTAATGAAGCCGTCCACTATTTAAAGCTTGTAATAATTATACAGTCCATTGTTCTTATTTCATAGTTTGTGAGTTTGTTCACGGTGGGCGGTCCTAAAAGGAAAATGTTCCTTTTGGTGGGCGGAATGTTCAGTATGTAATCGATCCTAACGCTATTTCACAAACTGAATAAATATTAAAGTAAAAGTTTACCTCTTCCCTCGATAGATGGCGTTAGGATCGAGTTAGATCGCGATATGGTTTCGTTACACGGCCACCTATAAATACCTAGTGTAAATTTGCAATAAATTTGTCTCGCTCTGAGGTACTGCATTTTTATTGAGTATCACTGGGTTCTCGGAACTTTGTACCGATATTGTACACTTTGCAAAGATTTAGAATTAACTTTTACCTTATTAGTTTTAAGTACTATTAGTGTTAAGATTTCGACTTACATAATAAAAAGAAAACAAACGACACATCATAAAATTTAGGTATTATTATTCTTATTAAAATTTTCAGGACAAATGTTGCAATTACGTAATATACCTTCTCGTCACTACCCTTGCTTTTAATATGTTTTTGTGGCAGCTTATTATAGAGACTTTTGTGAGTGGTAACCATAATATTATCTATAAAATGACAATGAAACAAACAATGACAATTCACATATTTTTAGGATATGTTCATACAGTCTTAAGCCCAATCGATGTTCATATTTATAAGTGCGACGTCCTGGCAATAAAGTTAGGTGTTGTAATGATTGTGAAGTAGCCCATTACTCCAGGATTATCTTATGCTTTAATTTTTGATTATATAGAATTTATTTGTTAGCATATAAAACCATTTAATTGTTAATTGAAATCAACATCACGAACAATTACTGTTTCAAGTCGTCGTAGTCCAACCCTAGTATCGTACCTACAGCACTATTTACCGCACGTCAGTATTCAATGTACATACACAGCTACATTTTTCGCAGAAGCGCGACGTCAAAGTGCATGAACATTGTTGGCCAAGCTTTTACGTAATCCTTCTCCTGTTTTATGATTAAAGTGGGTAATAGATTTTACTGCGAGTGAGCATTCCAAATACGAAATTATTTATTTTTCGCGAATACTTAAATACAGTGTGAAAGCTTTTTGTCGTAAAAAGTATTTAGTATATTTGTAAAAAGCTGTTGTTTTACAAACAACTGAATTAGTTATATAGTTTTATTTAGACACTATTACGGCGTTTGGTTGTTTAGGTTATTTTATGCAAGTTAGTTAGGTAATAGAATGTAATATTTAAAGATAAATATACATATATTGCTTTCAAATAAACTAATCTTTTGAATAGCGCATTTCTGCCCTGATAAATTTAGGAGGTCGTCAATCAACTGTAATGGTCTGCCGATCCTTGAACGTAGTCAGGTATTAGAGTTTACATAAATCTGCTTTATACATATCTTCAACAACTTACTCTTTATGTATAGGCTTTTCTATCTCAGGTCAATATTTTCAATAGTGTTTACTCATAGCCGTGTCGTAATACCCCGAGCAATAGCACGTTAAACGATACTATGCTACCTTTGTGTTTGTTCTTTATATTTTGCTTATAGTTTGTGCATGTGCATAATCGAATTTAAACAGCTGATTCCGATAACTTTTATACATAAATCGCATGTTGTGAATACATTGTTTATAATAGTCAGTTGCATTCATTTAGTTGAAAAGGAATATCGTTATTTTAAGTATGCAGCGTGTGTAGTAACGAGATTTTCAACAAGAACTTAGTTTTTCAATATGGTCATACCGGAACTACATGACAGTTTTGACATTTCGTTTTTTGACATATATATAGTAGAAGCTTGAGCAATTGTTACAGTGAATTCACTTTTACTCAAAAATCGTATTAAAATAATAAAAATTCTCTATGAAAATGGTGGATCTGTAAAAGATACATTTCATAAAATTCGGGATATTTTCGGTCAACATAATCGTCCTTCTGAGACCACTATAAGAATTTGGTCAATAAATTTGAGTCGACAGGCTCGGTACATAATGTAACAATTGCAACGCGTGTTCGACCGGGTCGTTCAAGTGAGAACATTGCAGCCGTGAGCCACAGTATTGAAGAAGATGCGAATTTGTCAATTCTTCGACGTTCTCAACAATTAAGCTTATCCACAACAACCACATAGCGAATTCTGCGTAAGGTTTGGGCTTTAAAGCCTTACAAGGTGCAACTGGTGCAACATTTGAAGCCGGCCGATCATTCACATCGCCGTAGATTCGCTCAATTCATTCAAGAACAACCCGTTGGTTTTCCTGGGAAATCTTTTTTTCAGACTACGCCTATTTTCATTTGTCAGGCTACGTCAACAAGCAAAATTGTCGCATTTGGGCGTCTGAAAATCCAAGACAGATTGTTGAGAAGCCTTTATATGCTGAACGTGTCCCTGTATGGTGCGTTATGTGGTCTGGAGGAGCGATTGGGTCGTTCTTTTTTCGAAAATTTTGCTGGAAATGCGGTTACGGTCAATGGATTACACTATCGAGAGATGTTAACAACTGAATTTTGGACTATCATTGATGATATGGATATCGCTAACATATAGTTTCAACAAGACGGTGCCACAAGTCACACATCCACCTAAACAATGAATTTATTGCAAACCAAATTATGCGATCGCATAATTTCACGAAATTCAGCTGTTAAGTGGCCAGCTCGATCATGTGATTTAACACCACTGGATTATTTTTTGTGCGGTTATGTTAAAGACAGAATCTATACGGAACCAATCGAATTGATTGCAGCCTTAAAACTCAAATTTCGTGGAGTGATTAACGAAATAGACCCACCACTTTGGCAAAAAGTGATTGAAAACTTTGATGAAAGACTCGACATCTGTAACCATGGTCGTAGTGGAAATTTATCAGATATAATTTTTCATTCATAAAAGCAAAACCTTACTTTTTTGATACAATAAAAATTTTAATCATTGTCATTTATATTTATTGTTTTATTTTGATTTACAAAACAAAGTTCTTGTTGAAAAACTCTGTATATCCTCACAAGCACACAAAGAAAATTGAGCTATTTATGGCCTTAATTTATTTTTATTAATCATAAGTAATGCATGCATTCGAAGCGATGGACAAACAAAAGAGATATTTTATTTGGCAAACATACACACCTATGTATGTTGTTATATTATCGTTCAGCTATATATATAATATAAGGTGTTACAAGCTGGGAATCTTCTATTAGAAAACGTAACTACAGTTTAGCAATTAATAGTAATAGGTTGACGAGCCCTGGACATAATGGGGCTATTAGGGACATTGTCGCACACGCCCTATTCACGTGATTGGCGGTCGTTACCTAGATGTCACACAAGTGAGGAAACATTAATTCTAGCCCCGTTTTCTAAGTTAATCATGGCTTTTTGCACCTCAATTGATGTTGAGTGCGAATTTTCTTAAAATATCAAATTAGTAGATACACTAGTATGGCTTATTAGTGTAAAATTCAATTACAACACTGAGTAGACTAGATTTAATAAGTGAAACTCACTCACATTTCCAATATCGCCGTTCACTTGCATTTTATATCCGCCGTAGATATCAGGTTCTTTATCTTTTATAGATTTCTCTCTAACATGCAAAAATATATTTCTGTGAACGTTGCTATTTGCATCTGCGGTATTCATGCGCAACCTATTAACGTAGCCTTACAGTGTGTGTTAATTATGAGCTTTAATACAATCTACTGTATTGTCTAGGATTCGCAGATCGGTCAATGAGCTATTGGGTATTTCTATATTTTATTTAGAATAACGGTAACGGCAATAGCTTAGCTCAAGCCGTGCTGCTACTAAAACTGCCTTTAAGCGTAACCCTAAACTACTTTGCCTAACATGAGAATCCAACCCGGGATCTTACGAGCGGCCGTAAACGTAAGCTCAAACTCATACCACAGAACTAACATGGCAATAAAATTTTGATTACAGAATCAACGTAGAATATAAAGATGTTCCACTTAAGTTACAGTCTGGGCAGCTTATAACTATAAATTCATAGTCATTAAATAAGTACTTATTAAATCCATTAACCTGGCTGACTTTCATTCGACTCTCTTTACTATGTAGATACGTTTCAACTCAGTTTACCTTAGCTCTTACCTATTCCAGATAGATTCGCATAGCTCAAAGGAATATATTGCGCACCGTTATCTTTGATTCCCACGGACAAAGTAATCTGAGTCATTCTACAAATTAGAGAGTCTTTGGCTATCAGCCTTGACATAGCCATAGCTTTCGATAGTGTCTGGCACTGGTCTCTTCTTTCCAAGCTTTCGTCCTATTGCTTGCCCCCTCAGCTATGCACCTGGATTGCAAGTTTTCTGCAAAAGCGTCTAATCCGGGTCCTCTGCAACGGTCGCGCTTCCAAATTTATGCTGGTCAATGTAGAAGTGCCTCAGAGATCCGTCTTATCTCCTACGCTCTTTCTTCTGCATATCAATGATATGTTGACTCTCGGCAACATACATTGTTATGCGGACGACAGTACCGTGCATGGGCGATATCTCGGGCATTCTAAGGCCAAACGGGCTGATGTTGAGGGGAAAAGGGCAGGATCTTGTCGTTGAACTTGACCAGACCTTGGATCGCATCTCTGAATGGGGTACCAAGAACTTGATCCAGCTCAACACCATGAAGACCCAGGCTTGCGCGTTTTCAACAAAAAGGGCTCATTTCCTTCCCCTCCCTTCTCTGAAGAACATTCCACTGGTGATACGTGACAGCCTGCCTATCTTAGGGATGGATCTTTGCCGCACCCCTAATCCGATCATAAAATCTACATCGGGAGCGTCATTAAGCAAGCTTCGCGACAACTCAGAGTTCTGAACAAGGCAATGCGGTTCTTCGCGCCTGGGCAGCTATGGCTACTGTATAAGGCACAAGTGCGCCCTTGCGTGGAGTACTGTTCTCATCTTTGGGATGGTTCCGCGCAGTACTTGCTGGATGCTCGCAACAGGTTACAGCGGCGGGCTGTCCGTATCATCGGCGATCCAGAGGTCACGACATCACTAGAACCTCTGCAACTCCGTAGGGACATCGCCTCTTTGGCATGTTTCTACAGAATATACCACGGGGAGTGCTCTGAAGAGTTATTCCATCTTGTCCAGCCCTCCCCTTTCCTATCCAGAATAACACGTGCTGGGCTCAGATGCCATCCTTACACGGTAGAGTCGATTAGAGCGTGCACCAACAAGTTTGGGTCCTCATACCTCTGCCGAACGATCAAGGCATGGAATTCTCTGCCAAGGCACGTGTTTCCTTCTTCCTTCAATCCTGGGTCCTTTAAGCGGGACGTGAAAAAGCACCTTCTACCTTCCGCCGTCAAGGTAGGGACCTCAATATCGCCTCAGCTGCTATGAGGATAGTGTGGAGGCCACTGCTCTTAGACCACATGATCGCTTACCATCAGGCGGAGAGTGGTTATTTTGAAGAGCAAAAAAATTAATTAAAAATGCAAGACAGTATTAGGAAAATAAAAGGCACATAGTAAAATACTTGTACATAATTTATAAGGTACTTAATTATTTATTGTTTTTATATAACTTATAATTAGAAATAGACTAAATCTGTCTAATAGATTAAATACGACTGTGAAGCAAGTCAGACCGGTATTTTGAAAGCTGACGTCATAACGTAGTATGGTTGTAGTTGTTCACAGTGCTTTTGTTTATCGTTGACAGGTTCTATGACTGATGAATCTCTCATTATTATGATTCATAACAATAGATTTTCTAGCGTTTTAGTACATAAAAATGTTACAAATTATGATCAACAATTAGTTACTCCTTATATGAAGTTAATATAAAGCAAAGTATTCGTTCCTCCATTGAAATTTTACTAATGTTGCCTTGTATTAAGATAGAAATATTGTACCTACTCAATTATCCATACTAAATTTATTTATTATTCATTATTTACATAAACAAAAGCAACATCATAATTTATTACTTAACTAATATTAACAAACTTAACTACTTATAAATAAAACATAATGAAAGGTAACAAAATATAAGACTGTAATCGGTAATGAATTTAATCAATAGAAATGACTGGTTTAGGCTTCGTCGTAAAATTCCTCAGCATCGCTGTCGACCGGAAAAGTGCCCAGAAGACTGGCAGCATTGCCACGTTGTATGGCAATGCTGATTCTTTGAGCCAACGAAAGACCAGCCTTCTGGTCACACGAAGCGTCGATTAGCCGCTTAGATATATCTCTAAAAAGCGCACGAGCGACCGGACCCTATGAACCTAGCGTCTCCACCCCAAACGGCTCAAAAACATAATTACCAATGTAAATTACTGTATTTGCGCCGTTTGAGGTTTTTCGCCACTACAACAGCAGCACTGGCACAGCTCACCGTGCTCGGAAGATGTGATGGCCCAAGGGTGTCGACGCATGTGGCGTCCCACACTAAAGGCCTACTTATTTCCCAAGGTAACAAAGACATCCCATCGGGTCTCTTCCCATGGCTACGTACCAAGCCTATGGGTTCTAATACTGCTAGTATGTCGGCGATGATAATAGCACGACGGATAATGTCATTAAGGTGAGCGTGTCGTGAAATACGACCAGTGCTTCTGCTGCAAGACAGCCCTTGGTGTCCGAGGCTGTCGATGGCTACTCCAGAATGACAGCGATGTGGCGAAACACACGGGGCACCTAAACGAAGACAGGTGGCGAGGCGGAATGTTGTATCGTCCAACATTGTGCCTGTGTTGGACGATGGAAGTGCCTGAAGCCCTAAACCCGATTCCCATTCTTCCACAGCCAGCCAACGTGCGCGCTCTGCAACACTTACAGATGTAGTAAAAAAAATTTATCTTACCATGTTGCATAGCGGCCCATCTCACTGCCTTTGGGAGAATGGGTTGGTAGGCAAGTCAGTATTTGGACAAGCCATTTTCCAGGCGTTCACGGCGTCGGTTTTACATGACACTTTTGAACTAACCAGTGTGGGTGCTAGAATGTACCTGGTTAATTCTTCGGTGCTGTGAACCGAGGCCAGGAACGCCGGTAACCTGACATCTGAAATTTTGCGAACGCCGAGCCCGCTTAAACGATCAGATAGAGAAGCTTGAAGCCAAGCTCGGTCGTTTAAATTCACATTTAAATTTGCCTTGATGTGTTCTGTATAATTTTGACAATTTTGACTGAACGTGTAAAATTTTTCGAAAACTATTTTTCCTTTCTAATATAATAAATGCGAATGTCATTTGTTTGTTTGGTACGCTTTCACGCCTTAACTACTTAGCCAATCATCATGAAATTTTGCATACACGTCTGGGATACAGAAAAGGACATACATGACAAAATCTAGATTAACGCGAGAGAGGCCGCGGGCAAAATCTAGTTGGTTATTACACTAAAACAGAACATAGTATTATGCTTAATCTAAGTGCACAACTTATGTAGGTAAACACCACGTGCATATAATTTAATATAATTTAGAAAACAACTATTGATAAAAGTTATCCAAATATCGTGGAAACAAATTTTACAAGCTTATACATAGTACCTATCTCTGAATAGGACAGTAATTAATATATGATTAATCGATAGTCAAATTATGGACTTGGTTCTTAAATCGTTAAAATGTTGTGCCGAATATATCTAACTGTTTACTGTAGTGATTACATATCTAGTTAGCCGTGAAATAGGCGAGTTGGAGCCTAAAGCTGACATTTGAAAAGGAGGATGTAGGAGCATATTTGGTTTTCTAGCATATTGCGAGGGATATTTAATTTAAATTGATATAGCAGTTCTGGGCAATAAATATTGTTGTGTAAAAGTTTATATATATGTTCAGAAGAGATCCTACGTTTTTCGAGTAAATTTTTATTAATAATGTTTTAGTATTGTTATATTTTAATCAGTGCATCAGCCTAGCCGATGGTGACGCGTTATAGAACATATATAAATATACCATGTCTTTAATACGTGTTTACGTGCAACTAAATAATTAATAATCCCATAATAAACATGGCGACGTTGAAAATTGCCATGGCATGTTGAGAGCTATGAAAACTGATGGCAGTCAACTATGCATATGATAGTGTTACACCCATATCAATAGAAATGAGAAATTCTGTAATAGGAAAGTATAAAGGAAGACTATAATACTGAACAACAATGACATGGTTTCAAGAGAAACTTACTTTTATTTTGGTACATTCAGATGCCCGCATAGCAATATCCTTTATGCCATAGATATGACTGCGAACTGCGTAATAAAAATAAACGTACCGGCAAAGTTTGCAACAATGCAGCTTACGAAAGATTTTGGTACTCGTATTGATAATATACGTACATAGATATTCACAGGATTATAAAAATGTAGAATGTACTTACTACTTTTATGTTGACTGTTAAAATGAATATTACTATGTGGCCTTAATAATACCGGCATGTGTGCACGAAGGTATGCGATTGGGGTGAGAAATTCTGTAATTATTCATGTATTTATGTGATTGCTGTTATTACATATTAGGCTTCAATTTAGAACTGGGTTTTATTAGGTCTCGAAATATGACATTGCCGTTTATATTCTACATTTAATTTCGTGTTTTCTGTACAAAATGCAATGGTTATTTAAATTATTCATTTATATTTTGAGAATATACTATATATATATATTGTTAATAGCATGTATTATTAATAACAAATATTAATACACTTTTATACAATTGTATTGTATGTATAATACATATATTTAAAAATAAATCGCTTAGCGTCTACCCGTATTCATTGTTACAATTTGCAATAATTACATGATGGTTGATGTTTTTCTTAGTTTAAGACAGACCATAGTGGATTAAATACAATCAAATACACATAAAAAAAATGGATTCACACTGGCTGTTAAAAAAAAAGATAGAATAGCTAGTATGAAAACTATAACGTTACTGATTTTCTTCATACAAAGCAGCCACTTCATATTGAAACCCTTGTTATTGTAGATGGTACTACGTGTTAAACCGTTCATTTTAAAACATTCAACCATCAACAGGACAGTGAGACTCACCCGTTTAAGCTCAAACGTTTTCCTGCGCCATGCTTTTAGTAATAATTTCTCCGTACGTGGAGGCTTTGAAACGAACTACGTACGTAGCAGTGTTTCCTGAGTACTTTGAGCCGTGTGCTTTTCAGTAAGCCAGTGGAGAGTAAGAGGTTTGTCTGTGGCCTTGGCATCGCCGAACATATGAGCGGCGGGTATAACAAGTAGTAATAAAATATAATAAGTGTTTCCTAAAGATACGGCCTTTCTTCTGAAAATATAATTTTCCATGTGTAAAATTAATAATTTGCCTCATAACTGCTGTTATTCTGAATTTTTCGCCGATTTATGACAAAAGGTCATAATGCGCTTTTTGCAAACAAGCGAATGTCGGCTTAATGCATTTCGAATAATGAGTGTCTCCAATATAAATTTGCATCACTTTTGCTTATTTTCTTATGTTTGTCTACATGAATCGTATAGGATGACTGTAATGAAAATCAGTGTACTACCATCACACTCGCCAAAATAAAAGTTAAACTATCTTTAGTTTGTGTGACTGTATATGTCCGGCGGATTAGTCAAAGACATATAAATACTGTTCCAGTATTAAGTACGTTGCCAAAGTCCTTTAACGAGGCTGTATGCTCAGTCTGGAAACCAGCAGTTAATACATTTACGCCCATAGACTACGGTGGCCCAAGGCTAGTTGTTACTTTAGCGATAGAAACTATAATACCTATAAGACAATCTGTACATATACCTTACAGTACCATAGAACATATATTTCTTACAAATAAAGCCGCAAGTTTCTAGATGTACATCTACACAATTGATTAATCGAGAGTACATTTCCATCAGTCTCGGGAACAAACGAACCGAAACAATACAAGTTTGACTCTTCGAGACTCAAGTCGAGATGAGTTCCTAATTATATAACTCCGTCTCAACCTATCTACATTAAGACATTGTTTCGAAAACTTTAGTTTCTGTTAACATTTCTGGTTTATTTACTACATATATATTTATTATATTGATATTTCTGACAATTTATTTGTATATTATTATACATACATTCATAGTCAATAAATTAGTAATGCCTCTGGTAGTGAAATAGCTCAAAGTAATATTGACTATTCTATTAGAAGAATCTCAGTAGCAGTATGTACGAGGTACTTAGTAGTTGTGGGCTTGTGTCGCCCTGGTAGCTGGACAAGCAGTTAGATGGTCAAATATGGGTGTGAGACTTTTCTTTTTAGCGTTCTTCTCTAGACGGATAGTTAGTTTAAAGTATTGCAATGTGAGGAGTACTTTGGAAAACAGCCTGTAATAGATTGATTGCTTGTAGAGATTGAGTAAAAGAATAACGAATCGTTTTAATACAACTCTGTAACCTTTTGGGAATGTATAAGACTATTATTACTTGGTATGATTACAAACTTTTCTAGTATGATGTATGCCTTGTGGAGCTAGTTAATAACTTTAAAGTTCTAGAGACCGATGTCCTTTGATAGTGTTTGACAAATGACTGCTCGTTGTATTACGAAAAATATAATCTTTGATATAATTAAAGGTTAGAGAGTCAGTTACAAATGATTTATGTTATACTTGCGCCTTACATGTAGTTTAATATTAATAAAAATAATTATGCCACTTAGGTACATACATTTGGTCATATTATAATGGACGAGATATGTACAGCTAATGAATATCAAATGAATATAATTATATAACATATGTATTTTTGAAAAATATTGCTGGAGTGTTTCTCAGGTACTTAACTTGACAAGTCAATCAGTCAGTTGAAAAAAGGTCTAAACAGGATAAAATTGATAAGTTGCGGTTTAGTTATGTACGAGTATATCCGTGATATTGATTAATACCATGAGCAGTGATTGTTACATGCCATAAGGTAGGCTGCCAGCTCATTTGATTCTAGACACAATAAAAAAAAAATTGTGCTACTAAGGTGGCAAACATGCATACAGCCCACCTGATGGTAAGTGGTCACCGTAGCCTACTGATGCCTGCTACACCAGAGGCATCAGTTCCGCGTTGCTGACCCTTTAGGAAAGAAAGTGGGGAGGAGAAGGATAGGGAAGGGGGAACGAGGGTGATTGGGCCTCCGGCACTCTCACTCACTGAACGACACACAACAGTAGGAATACTGCTATTTCACGTCAATATTCTGTGAGAGGGTAGTCCTTCCTCGGTCGAGCCGGCCCATTCATGCTGAAATCAGCGAGGCTCTACTACTCAAATGAATGATGAAGTTCAGCTATATAAAATTAATTTTAGATGTTAGGTTTTAAGCTTAAATCATACATTAACTTCCGTACAAATGTTAATTAGGTTGAATCACTATTTAAAGCATTACGATTGTTATTATAGAGAATTTCTTCAATACGGATACAGAAATGAGATTTTACAGTAATCTTGTGAAAATCTTACAAATAAACTAAACTACTACAAATGAATTACTTCGAAGCAACGTTTACATTAATACTCTTTTGAATTACTCTGTGGTAACTTGCATAATAATATAAAACATAGTAACAATAAAATACTAGTTTACTCGAAGTCACCGCATTTGCAAGTTTCCTACAGCGTAACTATGGAAGAGTTGTAATAAAATAAATCCCTTGTTTAAGTTTGCAGAGCACAATATAAGGACTGGGGAATAAATGGTTGTGTCGTTTTCAGTAAATGGCAAGAAAATAAGACCGAGACTTGTAGCTAAATGGTCTACAGCGTAGATAGAGCGTAGCGGATACTTAATGGAAAATATTGAGCAGCCTGTCAATTAATGCTTTATGGAAAATTGCTATGGTTTCTCGTAGCTGCTGATTTGCGAATAGGAGTTGACTCTGCATTGGGTCGTAAGTGATTACTGACATTTTGATACGTCGACTTAACCGAATAGCGACGTTTTAAATTTTTGCTTTATCTTAAGTCCGAAGTGCCATATTATAATAAATGTATATTCATGCATATTCTGAAAATGTCTACACATTCTGATGACTAATCACTATTATACTCGTTTAAAAATTTTCGTCATTGTGAACCTTTATCTAACCATTGCATTGTTGGATATGCGCAATATGCACGTACTGGTTTTTTTTAAACATTAAATTATTAAACCTTCCTTTTAGGTGATTGACACTTTGGCATCCTGTCTTTGGTGTCTAGATTAGAATAATTTGAATTTATCTTCTATTGAAATATAAATAACAATATAAATAAAAAGCCCTGTAAATGAACTGCCTCATTGCTGGCCATGGGCCTTTTCTCAGTTTAAGAAGGGTTTGACCTTAGTCCACTATACTGGCCAAGTATGTGTTGCCAAATCTTCGAGAACATTATGAAGATATTCCGACGTTTTTTATAAAAAATATTGCAGTTTTGCCTAATAATATATTGCCTATAAATAGAAATCCTAATTTAAATCTACTACTATATTACTGTTCTATAGTTAAACTGCACAGATTGATACTTATAATGCGCTAGTAGATATATATTTTTAAGATTACAACCAATTCGGATAACAAATAACAAGTGTTCGTGAAAATAGATATTTGCTATATGTATGACGTGACGTCATACAGCAAATTTATATTTTCTTTGTTTCTATTCTTATTAATTCCTCCAGCTAAGCTAATATACCTGTATTAGGAGTCTGTGTTGCAATGGACGGTATTATAATCCACGAGTTCAATGCTTTATTCATGAGGCTCTCGACCTTATTCCGATTCTTTTTCTATATGTTTTGTAACAATAATTGTGCGCTGAGTATCTCCATTCTATTTTTTTATTAATTGTCACAATAAGTTTAGTAAGCAAACTTAGGATAAACTACAAAGATCATCGCAATATTAAAGAGAACAAGAATATAAATTAATTCATAATGTACTTTGGATGCCTACAGTGAGATCTACGTGCCTTTTGATTTGAACCCGTGACCTCTGCAGTTAACTTGAAGGTTAACAAGTTTCTTACGTCCATAATCTTTTTTGTAGTTAGTAAATCAGTGTCAGAATATTTTGACTTGTCTGAAGGCTTTGGTTTTACTCTTTGTAGTCAGGCTAAGCGTTTAGACAAGTTGTTTTACGTAGTATTTGAAACACTGGCATTATTTGCTTAGATACTAGGCTCCATATAGGCTTCTATTGAAAAGAGTTGTGGCTTAGGTTGAGTACGATACCTTTTAGACACACTGTTGAAGTTTTCTTTAGTAATACTTTTCACGTTAACTGTCACAGGGCGAAACGTTGTCTTTAATGCTCGTGTAAAGTGTTGTTGGTTTTACCGTTGAAAATCTTCAATAAGAGCGCTCTGGAACTGACATCAGTAAACGGTAATGGGCTCGCGTTTAAAATTATACAGATACAAATTACAAGGTGCCTAAAATCACATTGGGTGTAATACACCACAATTTGGGTATAGACGTGAACCCTCATGTTTATATAAGTATCTAGATAATCATATATGAAGTTTCCATGTTTTTTGTGTGTTTGTGTTCAAACTATGTTTTATACGTGTTAAAACAGTGCGTATTTATGTAGATGTCAATGATTTCTTTCTTATGCTTACTTTTGTCATTTATAGTCTACAAATACTCCATGCTTCTTCTTAAGACTCAGCCGAGCGTAAGACGCGGTTGGACTGAATGACAGAGCTCGATATTCCAATAGGCGCGCGACCGCTATAGTAAAATTGTATGGAGGATTTGAAGTACTTTTTTGATAATCAACCAATAACTTAAATAATTGGGATGGACAAATTGTAATATAACTATTTATGATTCGTTTAAGCTGTAAAATAGGATATATTTCTACTGTTATAACCTAAAAATCACGTAACACGAGCTTACGTTTTTGCATTTTTCGTGCAAATTTACGTAATTTTGTAGGCGAAAATATTAATTATTTAAATTTTTTACACAGAGTAGTTGTAAACACATTCATTGTTATGGTAAATGTATATTTTATATTTGTATTACACAAAAGTGTTGATTTTATCAACTTAACTGTGACCGCCTGTTTTTGGCACATTTCGCTCCGTGCAGTATTAAGTGAAGCCATAGGCGCTAACTAGCAGGTTATAATATTACGATACCTTAAAAAATTCACCATTTTATACAATAATCATTTTAAAAATGTTATCTTGAGTTTTAACATCAAGGCTTTTTGCGTCTAATTTTCAACCACCTATTTTAATCAAGAACCATTTTCCAAACCGCTACCCAAATAGGTATTAAATAAAGGCCAAATTTAAAGTCTGTAGGCCTCAGCTTAAATGTTAGAGGTTGGTTTAAAACTGGGTACTACGTTATATTATGTTCGAGTGAAAGATTAGGTATGGTTGCGTGATGTGGTGATAGTATTCATGTTATGTACAATGTGTGTGTTTTAAGAATTACAAACAAATTATGAACCAATTGAGTAAAACAAGCAATGTAGTAGAAACTACAAAAAAGAATCGTATGGCGTAGTAGTTTAAACAGTCGACTCGTCGCTGTAACTTAGCCTAATACCTACTGTGAGTTTGATACCCACATATGACAAAAATGTATACGATTCACAAATAGTTGTTCCAGGTCTGGGTGCTCTTTGTGTCTGTTGTTTAAATATTCGAAAAGTCCTTGGTACACAACAAAACATGGTGTGGGAGCAAGCTTAAAAATAAAATACAGCTTTTCATATTTAGATCAATGATAGTCAACAAGGCATAATATTAGCCCAATCAGTACCAGTCTTCAAATACTGTCTAAATTTAGAACATAAGAATCCATTTAAGTTTTAGAAGCTACTCAAGTAGTAGTCGCGTTGCGATAAGACTATTAAACTAACTCTGGTTACAGTTAAAGCTGACCTTTATAGATAACATAGACTTTCGGCCGTACAGGAGTAGGCAGAGATGTATACACCCACGAGTTTGTATATAATTAGGAATATATATATATAATAATGATATTCTATCACATACACACAACACCATCTAGCCCAAACTAAGCAGAGCTTGTACTATGGGTACTAGACAATGGATAAACATAGGTATATACTATTTTTCTTTGTAAATACTTACTTATAGAAACACCCAGACCAAGACAAACATCCATGTTCATGCACAGAAATGTTTGAATTGTGCGGAAATCGAACCCGCGATCTCAGGCGTGGCAGTCGGTTACACTAACCACTACGGTATTGAGGCCGACAATATACATTATTATTAGGTGACGCAGCTATACAGCTGCAGCATACGCTACTGTTACGCAGAGTCCAGGTTTTAGACTTGATACTCGGATCAGGCAATATATTATTGGATTCTTAAAAATCTCTGTGGCATCACGGATTTTGGAACTGTATCCGGTAAACATTAATAGGCTAGCCGACTATTACGTGGCACTTAAAACCATAGCTGGAAATATCTGTAATAGGGAAAGTCGTGCCTTCCCTTTCGGGAATATACATACATATGTTTAAGACTATTTATTATTCGTATGTTTTTTTTTATAACAGACCGTAACAGTTACCAGTTGCAAACAGTTGTTGACACCAGTTGTATAAAATTTATCCTACTCCCGAAATAATGTATCATGTTCTTCAAATCACAACCGACAAAACCGCTCAGCGCCGCAACCATATTCTGTTAAGACGCTCGTGATTTACAGCCCCATACAAGATATATGCATCCTATGGGCGTGGGCGATAAAACGGTCCTATTCGAGAGTCGCAGCCGTCATAAATCTCCATCACAATGTGGAGATGTAGCCTAGAGGAGCCTGTATGGGTTCGTGTAATACGGCCCATCCATCTTTACTTGACACTGGACCAAGTAATTGCTGAAAGTTTAGGGTTAAAAGCTGCTTGAGATTTGTGGTGGTAAAGACCTGTGAGATTAAATATTTATTTATTTAAACACATTTTATAATATATTTACTGGATATCTTAAAACGATATTATAAGCTAAATATACATAATATAATATAAATAAGACAATAAAATAAAAATGTACACATTAAATACTATGTATTTTTCCGTAACTTACTTTTACAAATAAAGTAACAGAAGATCTTGTTAAGATTTTTATAAATTGTTTAAAGTTTGAAGCTGACTATAACCACAGAAAAGATGCTAATTTCATTTGCCAATTGAAAAGGGGCTGGTTGAATAGTGTCTATTTTGTTCTTCTACATATTTTGCACCTTGGACATTAAACGTTCTGCACAACTATTGCATCAAGCAAAGCAGACACAATGAAATAAGCATTGAGTCTGAATCCCAGGTCATAAGCGTTGTCAAAGAGTTTAATGGATCATGCATATGTATACATACATATATTATAAATGTTTTAAGTGAAGATGGCAGGGTTTAAACGTCGAACGTCTAACACCGTTGAACTAATTGACACAAAATTTGGCTCATAAATAGATCATATCCTGATTAACATAGAATACTTGCTATCCCAGAATGCATTAGCGCAAGCTTTTGCTTGCGTTATTGAATACCGAGATAGCATAGTTATAATAACCTAGTGCTACATAATTTGTTGCCAGGGTAGTGTCAATGTCACTTAACGGCTATATTACCTATTTTGACAAGAGATTTTTGTTGTTTCTAGATATGTTTAAGTAATTAATATCTTTTGGATAACAGTCGTTATCGGTCACCTGGGTTAAGCTGACAGATTATATTGATTTATTAAATCACTCTCATCCATCCAGTCAAAATTCCAGTTCACAATTAACCGTAGAATTTTAAATATTATGAGCACTAGTACAAGTACTTATTCTGAACATTACAAAGTTTAGAACACAGTGCATAGTAATAATCGTGGCCGGATTACGGCGTACTTGGCACCTGACAGGTAGTCTTGCGTCGTGTCATACGTAACACAGTTCTATTAAGCATATATACATATATTAATATAGATATTTAAGCTTTATCGAGAATGCGGTTTGACCTATATTAAACGAGCACATCTGTATTGAAAATATGCTTTATTCAAAACGAGGTCAAGTGAATAAAGGAATTAATAAATGAATAAAAAACTGCCCTATTCCTCTTATCCAGTACGGTAAAGCCCCCATGCATTAAATCTGATATCATGAGTTCTCTTGTGTGGAGTGACTTGGTATCATGACGGATTTCATCACTGCGTTGGGCAGACGTGATTGAACTTTATAATGTTAGTAATAGAGTTTAAACTTTCCTGTGGCCGGGGTTTGTGTATATGGCATTATAATATTATTGACATTGCATATTATGTATGTAAATATTTTCATAGGAATAGACGCTGGATTATTTCGAAGTTATTGAAGATAAACCTATTATTAAAAATAAAATATTGTGAGACAGGCGGACGCAGTAGAATGTAATTTATAAGCATCAGCTTCGATTATGTACTGCTATCCTCTATGTTATTATTACTAACATTATAGTCGTCAAAAGTTATGTAGATGTTTGTAACTCAATCACGCACATACTTTTAATGACTCTGTATAAAACTCGAGGATTATTCCACTTTGTGATCAAAGTGGACACACAGATAGACCATGTCTTATTTTAACAAATAAAATCCTGTTTATATCAGCATGCGGTTACGTAGGACTTATGTGGGGTAAGCAGCGGCAAGAAGTACAAATGTGAAGTAAAAACAACAGTGTATTCATATTTGTGTTTACTGGTTTAATCTTCAGTTAATTCACATCCATCAAAGACATGCTAACATTATATAAGTGTCATAATAAATTCTGCTACATTTATGCTATAAACTTGATATAGCCGCCTCGTGTGATACGAAAATGTGCTTACCACGTATTTTTGTTTTAAGTTAAGCAAGGATATTCCGCTGAAAGATCTCCAAGGATCAAATAATAGCGCGCACATAATTCAACGTCCTTTTTTATACATAAATCTTAGACCTTCGTTCAAGCCTGGGATTTCTGGTTTAGAATTCAGAACGTTGACCTCACAGGTCTTTGAACTCTCTCTTCTAAAATACTACTAATTTTCAGAGGTATAACTTTTTAATGAGGTTACTCACCTCATCATTATGTTGTCTTAGTACTGCGTAGTGATGGAAATTAATTATAAGAGCGTTGACATCGATTTTGGGAAGGAAAAGAGATTTGTTACTCCAATAAGAACTTAACTTATAAGTGAGAAAAATAAAGTCAATTTATGAAGTAGGACTTGAACCTACGACCTCGATACAGTCGTCGCTTTACCTATTGTGATATTTATGGTCCTAAGTAATGGATAAAAAGTTGCTTCTCTAGTTTATATACAGTAGATGTAGGTAGATAGATGATACATAATACAAAAAATAACTAATTATAATCAGTACTATAATTACTTTCCTACTATTCTCACCAATCCAAATCCATGACATTTATTTAAATAAATAGAGCTGTTGGTATCACTGAAGCTTATTACGAATAAACATTACTGCAGGAACACTTAAAGTCGTTAGAATGAAAGTGTATTTACATAACTTCACTCCGAGTAGAACCATCCTGTGTCCAACTCAGGTGAAACGACTAGAAACTCATTTATATGCAGTTCATTTATAATGTTCAAAGAGAGAATCGGTTGAGTTAGCTCCATTAGTTTGTTACATATATAAACTGTGTTCGTAAATATTGATGACATATATGTGACTAGACGAAAGTCACTCGAAATGCTGGAACAGTAAAGTTGGGATTTTGTTGTCGTGTTTAATTCCAAATTTAAAATGTGCATGACAATACACACAGTACGGCCATATATGATTGCACTTACAATTTAATGGTAAATGTCTAATGCCCAAGTGTTGATAGTCGCGGATTCGATTTCTAAACATAAAAAGATTATTTACATATTACATATATACCTGGTCTCACGCCTTAATTTTCAAAATGATAGATAGTGGTGTAATACGCTCATATTTCGCCTGTCATGGTGCTATCTTATTCTTATTAGCGACTGTTGGCCACAGATCCAGATTCTGTACTATTATTCTTGAAATAAAATCTCTTATTTATTTATATTAAAATGTACATTTATTTGTTTACACGGAAGTACACCAATACAATCAAATAAAAGCAAAGATTAAACAAAGAGTAACAAATAATTATATGTAAATGCAACGCTTTGTTCGGATACTTCTACTTGTAACAATTATAAACAAATAATAATGAAAGCAGTTAATGGCGGTCTTCACATTAGGACTTAAACTCTATTATGATTACTTATAACTTATTGTGATTTTTATTGTTACAGGTATGTACCCGTTATTTCAAATACTTGGTAAGACTATCAAACCACTAACTAAACGAAATCAGTAAAAGTAATTATGAAACATACTTAAAATTGAACTTAACTTATTAATGTTTGATTTAAAAAAGCATTGAGGCATCGAAAAGAAAGTCTTGCAGAATGAAAAACAGATGCTTGCATTTCTGAACGGGTATGAATATTTTATGTATCATTTCGCAGTCCCGGGAATTCATCTCCACTTGAAAGATTTATATCGGATGAAATCTCGAGTTTACGGCTGGCGTACGGTCTAAATGTCCTGATATATATCACTGTGTACGTTGCAATTTTTTCGCCAGTGCATTCAGAATACGCATTTCAATGCACATGATCGAATTTACGTATCACTTTTGAATTTTGAACACCGATTCTATAACACTTTTGTGTGTGTTCCTTTTAGTCTCAGGTTATTTTGTTATTGAATTTGCTTTTTTGACTGTGCTTTTAAGTTTTATAATAATTTTATGGCGTAACTAACTAGTTGCTGCGCTCATAGTTATTTGGGACTCGTTAGTAAAGGTATATTATGTATAATCTTCACTAATCAAGCTATTTTGTTGTGATATAAAAATGCGCTTATTTTATTTTACACTATGCGATCCTGGGTTTGCGATCCCGGTTTTATAGGGTCCCTATGTTCGGACGAATGATTTTCTATTATATCATTCTCAGTAGTAGTAATGTCCTCAGTTGACTGTGATAGGCTTGCCTCCTATCACATGGTACCCAAAAGAGAGCTGGAAAAATATTATACACCCCTTTCTAAACCTAATCCTTTTATTTTAAATCTCTGATTCTGGAAATTTTATTTAAAATCTATGATTTTAAATAAAATTTCCTGGTACGAAATTATAAATGCCACAAAAACAGCAATGGTAGATAAGCGCCTAATATTTCAGATTTTAATATGGGTTCACTGACAAATTCACTCGCGAAATAAATATTTATTCAATTGGACCAATTTATCACTGCCCAAATTTAGAATGGCTTTTGGAATTAATGTGCGGTATAAAATGTATTAGACGTTGCAGAGTCCAATTTTGTTTATAATTCTTGGTGTTTATAATAATTTTATACTTTGCGAACATATTAATACCGCTAATGTTAACAATAGATATAAAGCGTAATGCCATTCTCCATATAAAGGACTAGCTTTTGCCCACGGCTTCACTCGCATAAATGTAGGTTAGGTTATATTAGTAACAGTACTTTATTTTAAATAAAATTAAATACTAAATACTAGCTGTCTCGCGTGATTTCACCCACGTTTATGATTACTACTCAGCTGCCGTGGCTTGTAGTGTAATGTTATATAGCCTATGTTACTTTTGGATAAAGTTGATTTCTAGTGGCTAAAGAGTTTTAAAATCTGTCTAGTAGTTTCAATGTCGATTACAAAAAAAAAACAATATTTCCTCTTTATAATATATATTAGTATAGATGTAAAGTAATACGGATAGAAACAACAATTAAATTTAACATCTATTATACATTTGTAATTTAATTGCTGTTTCTATCCGTATAGAGTAGTTTAATTTCAATGTATAACATTCGCGGAAATGTAAGACAATATCATGCTGATTCTATATAAATACTTATTCAATAGTAGTGCCTCCGTGGCGCAGCGGTAGTGAATGCGACTGCTGTGCATGAGGTCTCGGGTTCGAATCCTGGGTCGGGCCTACATAAAGTTATTGGGTTTTTCTGTTAAGAAATCTCAATAGCAGCCCGGCGTTAGGAAGTTGGCGGTGTTAGACGCCCCCGTGCCTCGGAAAGCACGCAGAGCCGTTGGTCCTGGGCGTGATCTCTCTCCGGTCGTGTAGGATTACCATCCCTTCGGATCATGAGAATTAGGGAACAGAGAGTGCACTTGTGTTTGCGCACACGCTTGTGCACTATAATATCTCCTGCGCAGATGGCCAGTCTCCGTTAAGATTGGCGGCCGTGACCGAAATTCGGTCTGGAGGACATTATATCCTATCCAAATAGTCCTCGTATATTTTAATCAAATTATTTATTATTTCACGTAACTAGTGTTTAACAGAATCGTATTACTGAGAACTGCCTTTTCAAGTACACAAAGATACACGAATACATACATATCCAAACTTCCTCTTACTGTCTTTCAATTTCACAAACATCTTTTTTGCACACACATATCAACACCCGTGTAAGGGTGTATCTGTGTTGGTGTGTGCGATAAACATACTTGCTCAATATCTTTATTGCATATGCAACAAAGAATATCAGAAAGTCACACATACATATGTACGTGTGACTTTCTGATATACGTATACATTCTCATCTATCGTTCATAGATCGACTTACCATTTTACAATTGCAGTAGAACACAAATAACGGCAGATTGTAAGTCAATAGCCGCGCCGTAGGATGACCCATTTCCCTTCGCCGATTTGTACTACTTGCCAGCGGCATAGCAACAGTATTCTGTTCGTCTGTCATTTGCACAATAACATGGAAATGACGCAAATTTCTGTTTTGATTAGTTTAGACCGTATGAATTTTGTATTTAGATAATACATTGCTTTTATATCTAATTAATGCTGGTGATGCAATTTTCCGACTGGCAATCAGCTCATAGTACATTTTGTACTAAAACCTTTACACCCAATTGCTATATAGTGCCTGAATTATAGAACGCATTACTGTGAAATGATGAGTATGTCAATTTATATTTATTACCGATTCAATGAGATGATTTCATACAAGTGCATTATACGTATTGGTAAATTGGATATCAATTCATTTCGTCAGATTTCAATCATCCACAGTGTCAGTCACAATCAGTCGACATGACTAAAACGAATAAGGCTTATAATAACAGACTTATCAAAGTGAGTATTCTGTCAGAAAGTTGTAATTCATCCTTTGTTCTTCTTTACTTTGAGTGAGCTGGCTTGACAAGCTCACTCTCTCAGTCTACATTACCGTACAAAATAATTTAGTTATCTAAAGACGAAAATGACATTAATTGCAAGGGGCGCTTCAGATAAGGTGCGCCTTCCACGTGAGACAGTAAAATTATTAAATTCGCTTGACCTATTTCTGAGGCCTCCATTGTATGACAGTGAAACGGCGTCGAAATGTAGCTTCCGGTTAGTATAAGATCTCATTCATATTTCGTAAATAGTTTGATATGTACTGTTTTAATGGAGTGCTTTGTCGCAATTTTGTGTGACTGTGGTGTATATTTTTTTTAATTTTACTAAATGCTTTAAAAGGCTATTAAACCTATTACCGGCCAGACACAATAGGTTTTTAATAATGTCTGGTTTTTTAAGCCTTGACAGGTAGGTAATATATTCGATTTTAACCAAAATGTATATAAATGCATGGTATATTACGTAAGCTATATTTATAAATACAACGTAAGTCTATTGTTGCCTACGGAGCATACCTAATATATACAGACTCCACTTTCTTTTCTAACAAATATCCCAAAAACACTGCCCGACCGCCATTGTTGACGAAATATTGGAGATATGTAGGCGTACTATCTATATAAAACTATGGTCCCAGCAATAATACGTATTCGTTAGGTGTATTCGCTTCGAGTCAATTTTAGACAAGTTACCGACTAACTCGAATTACTGTACGTTTGCAAGTGCTTACAATGTAGGCAATTAGTGTTTACAAGGTAAATGTTTACCTTGCATCAAGGCTGCGTATGTACCTGACCTTCTGTATGACGCAGTTGTACGTTGCCACTACAAACTAGATGTCGAGAAAGTTCTTTCTGCTCAATATTGCAATCTTTTCACGGGGGATTTAAGGGGGACTCAAACAACCGACATAAAAAACACCCATACTCGAAACAACTATTTCTTGATCACACACAGTTTTGTTCCATGTGGGAATTGAATCCACAACACGTGGGATAAAAAAATATTTAAAACATATATTTGTGTGATCTGATTAAAACCTGTTAATATTACCTTAAATATTACTGAAGAAAACCAGTAATATCTTAGAAATACTAGATAAAAAAATAATAATAATATAATATAATGTCGTCATAATGACGTTACGGTTCATTAAACATAGCGTAATAAGACTTCCTTCACGCCATAATTTAGAGAAACTACGTGAGACTTACTGTAACTTTGCGCTCTCACGTCGACTTAATTTATATGATGTTTCAGCTTAAAGTCTATCATACAGCAAAGAGCTATTAAGGAGCCATCACCATTCCTATGACCATGCTTACAATACGAGTAAAATCACGAAAAGGAGCAAAGGAAAGACATGTGCAAGAGCTATGTCAGTTTTCGGAAGCATCATATATCGGTTTCCAGGAAGAGGATCGTACTTGCCGATGCCTTATTCCTACCATCACCTAACGGCAAACAGCTAGAGGACCGTCGCCTTGTAGTCGATTGACTACACGGCGACGGTCCCTTCCATTAGCTGTTTGCCTATTTTGCTCGTAGTGACATAAATTCTCACACAATTTATGTATTGTGGTATTCATTTAAATCGATATTCATTACTGTTACTAAATGAACATTCAATGATCAGTCGAATGTAAAATTCAGTATTAATTATAAGTAAATTAAGTATTGTTTACAATGGTCATTGTATGTAACAATATATTCAGGGTAAATTACTATTTTCCTTATTTAATTATTAAACAATATTGTATATGGATGCAGTGGTGTCTAATAACATGGATAGGATAAGTGTTAGTGGCCACTTCTTTACCAATACGCTGCACGTAGCGGATTTAACACCCATATATATAAACGTAATCTATAGATAGCTCTTTCATTGGATACATTTGTGACTATAATGTGTATTTGCTGAGCTTGGGTATTAGTTTTGATACGCGGATTCATATTACTAAAAGCATAATAATGTTATTTAACAGATGCATCTTGGTAGTGTTTATAAGCGAAGAAGTACTCATTGCTTGCCTGGTTATAAAGACTGACAGTTTGTATATAGAGCTACAAGCTACTTATCTTTATTTAGATTTGCGGTCCAGGCCAAAGCTGGTGGTTTTTCAGTGACCTGAGATTTATTGCACTAGCTACTAAACACACGTAAAGTAGAAGCATCAAGTTACTATGTTTACCTGTTCGGAAAATTACAAAGAGTTTGAGTTAGCGTCATAAATCTTCGTCAAAATAGTTTTAACGCAATATGTTCCGTGTTTACATTACCGTTCCTAAATACATCCATCTACATTTAACCTTTTTGATAACACGCCCATATATCTTGCGCAAAAGATATATACATTTCTATCAACCATGTCACGGTCTATACGAGCCTACGTGTTATGAAAACTATCACACGAACTATTGACAGAGTTTTAGAACACTATGCTCTTTAAGAAAGTGTGTTTTTATTAAATCTCAAATATTTAAAATCGGAATTGACATTATTGGAGTGTAATAGGGCCTCCGCTGTTGAGAGGACTTAGCGAAAGCCCCCTCCGAAATTATTCTTAATGGCATCATAAGCGGTTTTTCCCAGCATCCAATTTATTTTCATAAGATAACTCGTTGGGAAAATTAAACGAAAATAGAGTGATAATGGCGGGAATAAAAATAAAGAGTGCCGACGTATTATTCGTTTGCGCGTTGTAATTTCATAGTTGATCGGTCGTGGAGGGAAGTGGCTACGTCGAACATATATACACGCTTGTTAAGATTCAAAGGCACGTTATTCGGTAAAGCATCCGCACAGAGCTCTGCGGCGCTCGGAACGTTATCGATTTTCCGCAGTCTGTGGCGGGGGTGAAGCGGGCAGCGAGCAGCGCGCAGGGAGGGCGACTCAGCTGGGCGCCCCCACCCCCTGTAAACATAAACACAGGCTTCGGCCGCCCGCGTCTCAGGATCGACATCCGCCGAGGTGAAATAACGACACTGAATATTTATGAAGCTCTCGTATCAGGGATTAAGATTCGACTTTTCTAGGTCATCAATTCGAAAGGCATTTGCTGTGGGTAAGCCGATGGTTGGGTAACCGAAACGGCGTCTTGTCTCAGAATGATGAGGGTTTGCTTCATAAAAAAGTTTATAATCATTGTTTACAATAGAGTTGTTCGGTTAGAATCGAGCGCTTTGTTACGGAGCTCTGTGAAGGTGCATTGTACTGTTAATTTAGTATGAAACACAACAATGGTAATTAATTAAGGAGAACTTGTAACTGGAGTGTGTATATGAAAGATTAATGAAGCATACCGGCGAGTACCAAATCTAAAATGGAGTTTGTTGGAATAACTTTATATTAATTTTGCAAGTAAAAAAGAAGTGGTACTTTAAAACTCTATAACTTATGACAGTCGTGGAACGAGATAGCGTTGTTTATGTCAAAGTTTATTACATAGAATGTTACTGTCCAGATTTTAAAATAAAATGTTTACGAATTAGGTCAGGTGCGGTGGCAACAAAATGTTTTCTTTTTTATTACAGCCAACTGTATCGTGTTTTGGTTGAAACATATGAGAATAAAAAGTATTGTTTTGTAAAAGCCACGAAAGTATAAAAAATGGATACGTAGCTTAGGATAGATAGAGATTTATAAATTTGTATTTTATTGTTTTGGGAAATATTAGATTAAAACTGAAGTTTTCAGTAAGATCTAGAATACTTGTAGACAGTCGTACACTACTGAGTCGTCTAATTTACTATAAATAACCTGAAGCAGAATTCCATAAAAAGTAATAATAAAAAGACGCACAGGCGGTTTATTGTATTGGATTTGATAATTATATTAGTTAACGCTTACATTAAATATGTCTGGTTCATTTTGTTTAACTCTCCATCTAGGTATAATCCCTGTATCACGGGGGACTGTATAAGCATCCTAACAACGCACTCAAAGAACACCGATTTTCTGCCACCATCCACATCCAACACACGATGGCACTCGGCGCATTGACAATGGCGAAGCGACCACTTAAATTACTGCACCATTCGGGCAGTTTATTTATATGTATTAACATTCGTACGTGTAAAAGCCATGAATATGCACGATAAGAGTACGCTTATATATTGAAGCTGGCTTTATTTTTATCAACCATCTCGGTGGTCTTAAGTTTAGTCTAAAGGTCGTATTTACGGCTGAGCACCTCACGGCTCATATACCGTTTTCCCGTTCCATTGTGACTTCACCAATGTAATGTACGCCTACCGCACTTTGTAAGGAACAGGTAAATAGGTTAAAATGTAGCTCATAAACTAGGTGTGTGGCGTATAGAAGATGAGATAGATATTGTGGAGATTGGATCTACTTTCAGGTTGAAGTAAGTTATAGATTGTGACAATAGCCGTCAAGATTGCGTACGATGAAGATTCCCCTGAGGAGAAGTGGGACGATATAGTGAATAGGTAGACATTCCCTAAGGTTGGCAGCTTCAGCCTTCGTGCTTTCTTATTTACTTACAATTGCTCTACTTCCTAGGATTGTCATTAAGTATTTGTTTAGAGGTATCAATGTTGATAAGCAACTTTGGACTCAAGGAACACGCAGGCTCGTGACAACCATCTGTGGATCACACATGTGTGGATTGAATCAATCACAATGCAACAGCCAATATGGTAGCTGACTCACAATTTTTATTATTTAAATTACAATACTAATAATCTAAAATACAAAGAAATGTTGTAATCTACTCAAAATAAATAAGATATAAGCGTTTCAAATCTGATAGGGGTAATTGACAGGTTACAGAAAAATGATGCACCATATAAGCTGTAACGTAACCATTATTTAAATGCAGCTTTGCGATGGAGATAGCGTGATATCTCACTACGCCTCCTCCCCTTTTCCCTCTTTTTTATATTCAAATATAAAATATGAATTCCTTATATCGCAACTAATTTTGATTCAGTTTTACAAAGAGTTTTTCAAATCAATCAGGCATCCACCCTATTGACACAGTAGCAGTGGCGAGGTAAAAGTTAGGCCAGATTAAGGCACACCCACACATTACGCTTTGATAAAATAAGTAGAATACCTCACAGTACTACATTGTCTTATAGACCTACCAACTTACAACATAGAATTTTAGTATGCAATAAAGACTTATCTCTCTATCTATCCTATACCTTTATCCCCCCATAAAAACGTTGCCTAAATAAAGTGAACGTCAACATAATTATTTTCCTACGTTATGTATCAACAGTCAACCCGTAAATAACTCTAGCTCTTCATTAGAGATACGGTAACGTTACCCTTAAATAAATGTTACCTTTACTAGTATGTGCTCTATGGGGTATTTTTACGAGCACATAAAATGCCGAATCCAAGTACAGTTTGGACGCTACCTAATATCAATTTACTTTCTATTCTTTTGTGTAAGAGAGTATTTCTGGCATGTCCAGATTAATCACTTTGTTGATGTGGTTGGTTTTTGGAATTGTTTGCATTTTATTTTATATTTTGTTGTCTTATATATCTATATTGATATTAATTATATTTTAAAGAGGAAAGAGTTTATGCGCCCTCCGGTGCCCAGTTCTGCGGTTGGGGAAAGGGTATAAGCGATCCCTCTCCCGCTCTGCCGTCTCCTTGATGAAAATTACTTCCTCACAGAAGGAGGCGACGGTGTTCCACGATCTCTCACTCCGGACCATAGACTGAACCACGGCCGGGAGCGAGAGAGCAACCAATCTGACTGCCGCGAGCAACTCACGGCGCTGCGAAGCCCAGGTGGGGCAATCCGCTAAAGTGTGCACCGTCAAGTCCACAACAACATCGCGGCAGTCGCCTCAGTGATAACATCCGGGCGTTTACTGCCGGCCTATGCGACACAGGAGCTTGCCAAAACAACCGTGGCCAGTAGTAGTAGCCAGGCCACGATCGTGGACCCAGCTATAGCTAACCTGTTGAAATTCTTCAATCTGAATTGTCGTAATTTTCATAGAATGTGATTACTAGTGTTATGAGTTGTGGGGTGGCTATTAACAGACAGGCTAATAATTACTGTAAATACCCTTAACCACAAACGATATAGATTGTTTTATTTAACTTGTTTATTTAAAATGTAAACAATAAATTATTGTGAATACACTTAATTTCGAACTGAAATTTTATTTAAATCAGCATGTATTGCAATCAACAATTCGCTTGAGAGCCATACTTATTATAGTAATACTTTAAATAGCTCTCCAGTGTCGTCCATTAAGGTGACCCCTAGGGAGACTTCATACGGTCAACGGCCGTTTATTATAATGATAGTACAACATTCAGGTAAGTATAATATATTCACATTTTAATATACGGCACCATGTAGCTAATACAATCTATTAAGATAACAGTGAGTACATATTGTGGGTTCCTACCCATAAAATATGTACTGGTTATCTCAGCATACAGTATGCATGCAAAATTTGGGTGTGATAATAAATAAATGTATTTCTTATTAACACTGAAAGGTTATATTAAATAATATATTATAGGTAGTAGGATGTAAATGTAACGCACCTAGATATGCAATTGGGCACTTGTAAGTAAATGTGCTTCGTTTTTCTTTCCACCCCAGCATTTGTCAGTAAGAACGATTGACCAGTTGCTCCTTTATTGTTTCTAGGTTGTACTAGTGATATGATCAAAAGGCCCCTGCAGTGTAAGAACATATGAGCCGGTACCTTTTCTATCTTGATGAAGCCTTTGCATTAAGGGTCTATTGGTGATGTTTGTATAAAATATGTGCTCGTTGAGCTAGCTTTTATATAAATATGTATAAGTCGTAAGTTATTCTAGTAGAATGAAAACATAGAATAGAAGGCTAGGATAAATATATTGATATGTGTTAATCGTTGACACCTTACCTTACCACCCTTGTTTCTGTGTCTAAAGAATCCAAAAGTCGAATATTCCGCAAACAACAGCCTTAAAGTAAGTTACAATAATTATAGGATATGCTATTTTAAGCCGAACATTTTTTATTTGATTAATATAAATATGTTCATAAAGTTGTGTTATTTTATTACAAACTAAATGTGGCCGCGGTTTCATCCGCATTTATGATTACTGCGCCGCCCCCGTGGTTCGTAGCGTGATGTTAAATAGCCTATAGCCTTCCTCGATAAATGAGCTATCCAACACTAAAATATTTTTTTAATTCGTTTCAGTATTTCCTGAGATTAGCGCGTTCAAGCAAACAAACAAACAAACTCTTCAGCTTTATTATTTTAGTATAGATATGTGTGTTCGCTAAATAACACTTTGTTATCATAACATGTTATGACATCTGGACATGATCATAATGTTATCCAAATCTGTAATGTATACAAACATTGTATGATACCTTATCTGATATTATTGTCTGTTAGTTGAAAATTAGATTCGATATACTCTGTTCGTGTTAGCCTAAAAATATATGACTAATAGTGTATATACATATGTAAGTAAATTTAATGTTCGACTATTACATAACATATTATTAGATTAGAGTCTAATTAGTCGTATGTTTTCAACAAAGCGAGGCAAATTAATAAAGCTTAAGTCATGCCGGGAATATAAAGGATGTCGTAAATTAAACGGCTTATTTCGATAATGTTTACGTACATTACCTATTGTGTGTGACTTGCTATTCGCTGTGCGTTGAAAGTGCGGCAATGTATTGTGGGCGACGGGTAATCGTTGCCAACGGCTTATAACGCGTATTGCGTTAAAATGAATACCTACCTTGTATACATATAGTATATCGATGCATATAGGTTGTGATTATACGATAGTAGTAGTTTTTTATTCCATAATAAAATAACATTCGTTTTATAAATTTGCTCTTTGTAGAAACGTAAACGAGAGAAAGAAAATTGAGACATAAATTTAATATATAAAATAAGATTACTGTTTTCCCGACGTCTTAAGCAAATAGCAGCGATCCTGTTTGTATGGTATAAAATATATAATTTAAAGATAAGTCATGTTATAAGAATAAATATAAACTCGTTAATCTTTACGTAGCCACGAAATAGTTGTTCTATCTTCGAACGGATCTTTAGCTGATCATTCAGCACGACTTAATGATAGCATACACAATCTTTACTAATATTGTTTATAAATGCGAATATGAGTTTGTTTGTTACGATTTCACGCCTTAACTACTAGACACATCATTATGCAATTGTCATACTTGTTGTCAGAGATACAAAATAGGACATAGGGTACCTTTTATCCAGAAATAAGCAATGTTACCAATCTAACCTAACCTACATTTACGCGAGGGAAGCCACGGACAAATCTAGTGTCTTTATAATTGTGGTATTAAATATAAGAGGTGTCTTCATAGCTTACAGCTGAGCCAAGCAAGACAAAAGATCGTAGAAAATACTCAACTTGATAATTGTGAAAAATTTAAGATGCATCTTAGTTAATTACAATCTGTCCAAATAATTCTGTTGTTATTAGAACTGACCTATCACTTTGCTGATAGCCAAGTCTAAATCCTAACCCTAACACCTTCCAGTACAGACCAGCTTAAAAAAAATCAACTCTAATCGTCCATTGCGTTCGGGAGCCGGAGAGCAGTGTAGGATTTTAGGCACTTGTAACGAATAGAAGCGTATAGGAACCGACGAATATTTCTACTTTTGAATACTCTGCCATATTAACACATTGAACGAAATGTTGGTCATAAATTACCGCGAACAATACATTTTATATTGTGTCTGCCTAAAACTGTATGTGCTTTTATAAGAACCTGGAGACAGATTCGTAGATTACATTTATTTTATTTAAGTCATTATCATCATTCATGGCCTCACGCCTGAATATCGTAAAACGTGTGGGTAGTTTATTCATGACGACTTTCATTAAGTTTAGATACATCTTTATATGTATAATTCTTCAGTGTATGTCACTCAATTCCCTCTAAACATCTGATTCTCTAGAAATGTTCGTGTGTGTTTGAGTGGGTCCCTAAATAGTTTAGATTCACATTTGAGCCATAAAATATTATAGTTTAAACCGTCAATGGGCGAGACTATAATTGTCACTCAGAAAGCTTTTATATCAGCATTCAACATATTCACAAATTCACTTAAATACATATACATTATTGAGGACTGATTCACCACAACGGTTTAGTTAACTAAACCGTTGTGGTGAATGATGAGACATATCTTTAGTATCGTACTCGTTGGTGCGTTTGTCGTCAAAGTGAGACGCGAATAATTACGAAATTGGATGGATGCGTAGAATGTAAAACGTGCTCTATTCCATATGACCTTTGTGAAAGTCGAAACATAAAAGTGTCACAGTCAGCCTTCATATCGTTGTAAATGTTATAATCAGGCGTAGCCTGTTTACATTTATGTTAAAAGTTCTCTTGAAAACTGTTGAAAAGATACATTTTGATGTGCAATAGACTCTATATGTTATAAATTATAATTTACTTTTTAATCAACTTCGTTTGCTTCACGTAAGAGAATTTTGCCCATTTTTGCAACATTTTTCATAGATGCTTCGCTCCCATTGGTCGTAGTGATATGTTATATATAGCCTATAGCCTTTCCCGATAAATTGGCTATCCAACACGAAAATTATTTTTCAATATTAACCAATCAAATAAACAAACTCTTTAACTTTATAATTTTATAAATAAAAATTATAGATTTCTGCGAGAATAATAATAGGTTTTAGTAGTACACTGTCTAGTGTGACTCTTTAGGGATGCTTTATGAAGTATTTTATCCCAGAAGGTGTAATGTTAAGAACTAATGAGAATTAATGTGTACACAACAATGGAGTAACCTTAAAGTTTGTCATATAATACTAATGTTAAAGATTTGCGTGTTGTCACTTGGGACTTAAACATAGTGTTTGAGACTTAAAGTTGCTGGCGAGGGCTACATAATTATGTAAGTTCCTAACGCGAAACACATGTGATGACTATGCTATGTATACATACTACTCTCACTGTCCGACCAAAATTAGTTATAGAATTTAGCATATTGTGATGGAAAAAAACCTTTGTACCTCTTTATAAGCATATTATTATGCGCATGAAAGAGCGTGAGATGTGCATTAAAGTTTATATGGAGAAGGAATGCAGAAACCTTTATTACGATCGAATATTGAGCACAGGGTGACCACTAGTATAAACTTAAAATATATTGAATCGAATTAGGCGTTACTTGGCCAAAATCCATTGTAATAAAATTATTGGGAAGAGAGAAAACCGGATTCGCCACCCCAACTATTGCAACAGAAAAAGGTTGACTATATCGACCTCCTCCGGATAAGATTAGCCGCGTCGTGGGACTTCATGAATTCTACTTAGAACACAAAATATACCACAATCCGCAACCGTAGCACGGTTGAGCATGTTGTTTTTAGCAATACAAAAAATAAAATAAAATACCTCAATGTCTAACATCACGAATACTTTTCATCACTAAATTGAATTATTTCATCGATATCATTATACTGATATTGACTGTCGGAAATGAAAATATACACTTCACTAGCCGTTCGATTAAAAACGAACGAATCATGATTCGAGCTTATCTTTCGAAACCGAATTGTACATAAAGACAGGGACAGATAAGAATCGAGTAATCGGATATAAATAATAATCGATTCGTGGGATCTGGGTGACCTAGTATCCACCTACATTTTTATTTTAAAGTCGATGCAAAGGGTTATATAGAAAAAAAAAAACTGTTAATCTAGTTACAGTGCCAGGTGCCAACAGTTCTTCTTAATTAAATACGAGAAATTCTTATTAGCACTGGCAAGTTTGTGCTAAGTTTTAACTTTGAAACATTTTAATTTTTACTACCCCAGGGATTTCAAGTAATGTCAAGCTAAAAGTAAATGAAAGGGAAAATAGAAAACATTTTTAATACTTACAACACAATTGAGTTAGTCTCGTAATATTTGCAAGCTTAAGTTTACCTAAGAGAGTTTATACTACCTGGAGGTCAACATTGACTTATTTTAAATACGCGACGACACACGTTTAAACTCTCTTCTTAGTTAAACTATGAATGTTATAATGAGCGTTGGTGAATTGTTCAAAGGTTAAACAAAATATCAATGTTTAGAAGTAAAAGTAAATGTTTGTTATGATGGATTTCCGGCAGCTAAATTAGGTATTTGATTATTCTATGTTAATTTGCCTTAATCAGAGCTATTTTAAAGTTTATAATGAGTAATTTAACGAAGTAAATAAAAATAAAGGGTCTGTGTTTTATAGTATCCCTTTAGTGATGTAAAAACATTTATTCTAACACAAAGTAACCCTTATTTTATCACCTTACTTATCTTATTTAGCTTATATTTCATATTATACATATTACGTCCCTAGTCTCACTAGCCTGTGCCGTAATCATTTACGATTCGATCGTCATATTTCTTAACAAGAAATGCTTATACAATTGTCTGTGAGACAATCATACGATGCCACCTAATGCAGATCCAAAATTGTGAAAAGAGGGTTTCATATAGTCTGCTAAACTGTACGGTGGAATTAAGGCATATTGTATATTTGAAGAACATGTGACGTCATAATCTTTTTAACCAATATAACTTTCCAACATAAACTAACCATTTCACCGATCAGCCTTGAAAGCAACCAAAAGTATATACAATATTAGCCCTTACACAATAGCGAACAATGGAATAAGCCTCCCTCCCTTTTGTCGTTCGGTAGTAAGATTTCAGTATATTCGGTGTTCGGCACGTGCAGGTAACTTTGACACACAATGAGCACGTGTCGGGTTAAGTTACGCCTCACGCATGTTACTTGTATCGACACATTTTTGTTCGTGTATCTAAGCAAGTTTGATTTTGACTTTGGGCTTTTATTATGATCAATAATTCGGGAAGGCAACCTATGTTTGTGTCGCTCACGGATATGTAACTATAGGACGATTTAATGAGATTAACTAGGATGAAGGATTGCATGGGTAAGCTTATTCTTGTTAATTAGTATACCAGTAATCTTCTACTCTTGCTCGTAAATAAATGATAATAGTATTTAAAAATTGTATTTCAAAACAAGTTCAGTAACAAAAATATATGTCGGGAGGTCTGATATATGACGTGGAGGGTTTTTGGACATTTATAAGTAAAATAATTATTTATTTATTTAATAAGGCACACGAATCAAAATATAGTTTGTATATTAAATTTAAAAGGAACGAACGCAGTGAAATATCTCCCTAATCTCCGTACTGAAATCGGTATACATTTTGTAGTGGTGATATAGTGGTGTGTTCTGCCAGTAAGTTGTTTTGGATCTGATACGTCATCAGAACGCCTTTAAAACACTTACCTTATTATTATTAACCTATGTTAGTTAGTGTTAGTTTTGTTTTATTTAAATTCAGGGTGCATCTGACGTAAGCTTTATGTTTCCACAATATTAGTAATTTCTTCAGATATATAAACACAAAAAAATTTAAAATGTCATCTCGTTGACTGAAAATCATCAATTAAGTTTTGTGTTAAAAACTAAAGCTCCGAGCATACGACAATTTGTGATAGATCTACCCAATGGCAGATAAAGCGTATGCATGTCGTTTTTTTATTCAATCAGTAGACCAAACGTGAGTCAGGGATCGAGCCAGGTGTATTGCGACCGTTAGTCACACTTTCTCTGCCGTGATAACGAAGCTACAGAAGATAAAATATATATTATAGTCATATTATAGTATATATTTTATGTTTTGTAAAATACAACAACATGTATACCTTCAGCACAAAAGTTGTCAAACATTTCTAAGGATACTCTTTGTCTTAAATACAAATAAAACTTTGTTATTCATTGACGAGTTTTCTCTTTTCAGTATTCCGCAATTGTAAGGTAAAATCTCTCTTTTTTAGGTTAAAGGTTACTAAAACAAAAGTTGTTTTGGTTGTAAACAAAAGTGAAATAAATTTGCAAAAAATAAAATATGAAAGACGACTCTTTGATCTGGTATAGGAATAAATATATTGTTTTGAAAAATTAAAGACAAAGACAAGAGCTGTTACTGTGTTCAACTCTGGGAGCATTAGTCAAATATAGACCATTGTATAGCAGTTCACTGCTACGAGTTGATTGAAATCCAGAAGAAATGCTTTACTAAGTGCCCACCTTCTAGAAGACCAGTGCAGAGCGATGAAAAAACAAAGTGGTGAGAACACGTAAAATCGAATACGAAGTACAGTCAATGGGCTTTATCTCAAAACTATAAAGATACAAATTTTTGTAGTTGAGCTGTGAGAGACAAAAGCATATTTACGTGTAGTAGAGTAGAGCCCCTACATAGTAATAGTGAATTGTGTGTCGTGATGCAGTAAATCATGTCAATTCGTTGCCCTGTTGCTCTGTTGCTGCGGAAATGAAGGACAAATCTAAAGACACCCTTATATTAGATAAGGGTGTCTTTAGATTTGTCCTTTAGGTATTTATATTTACTCAATAGTTATTTTGTATTTGTAAGTGTTGTGTATGAATAGTAAAGGTAATAAAATATGTCAATGAAAGCATATTATGATTCTTGTAATTTTTATTTACTATTTTTATAGTATTATCATTAATTAACTAAAGCAGTAAACGTGACTACTGGGCATGAGATTTTTCAATCCAGGTCGGGCAATCTGTCATGGGTTTTCTTTTTGACTAATTTTTAGAAGCAAAATCGCATTGTTAAAGATTATAAATGTAATAAATATATGATAAATGTATATGAAGATATATGTACATGTATATAGTGCTATATCTAGTGATCAGATGTAAGACATTTGCCAGCTCAATATCATGTGCACCGAACTGAATATATAAGTTACAAATATTATTTTATATGACGTAGATTTAAATAATCCTACCATATACCAAATCTTACATATTGAATTTTCATAAAAGACATTTCAAATTATCTTCATGAGAAATATTTTGATATGAAAGATGAATGTAACTTTCAAAGTATACGTTTTCTGTTAAGACAACTTTCAACGTCTCCGTACTGAAATACTTTCGGTCCAACGTTTGCTTTATAGTAATACTAGCTTTTGCCCGCGACTTCATCCGCGTGGAATAATAATATTGCCGCATTTTAAATTTATACATTGAAAATAATATGCATAAAAACTGCTGTGGTTTACAGCAAATAGTTTATTTTAATACATTTTATAAATTACATTTTTGTTTTTACATACTTTGCTGAAAGATAAAGATTTTGCGGGTTTGATACTCGTGAGCACGCCACATAGAATTGCCCATGGAAAACAGATTTGTTTATTGTTATCGTAAATGCTTTTAGGGGAAACTGGACTCTTATAGACTGAAATGGCTAATCGGTCGTAATGATTGGAATACGGGGAATTAAACATTTTCCCCTTTTGCCATTACATTCATAATTATAGCTTTTATAATATTGCGTCCTAGATGAGTAATTTGTAGCCGTGTACCATTACATGGTGCGTGATTTCTCATTAACAGGACTGGAACACCAACTTTTAGCCTCAATTTATGGGCAAGCACTCCTGATAATTCTAAAGAGTTGAGGAACTCTATAGGGCACGATGTCACATGTTTAGTGTCCATAACATTGTTTACTGAGAAGTACACGTCAACATCCCACTCAACATATGACATAATTTTTTAGTAATAAAGAATAGTAAATATAAATTAATTTCATAACGAGTTTAACCAATCTGTCAATACAGACATTATATTAGCGACACACTTTCTGTTTAATCCTAATTACATATTCAAGTATGATTCTATGTAGGTATATATGTTTACTTTGTCATTAGCTTTTCCATTAACCGTCTTGTTACCGATCAATCGAACTTTAATAGTCAACTTTTGATTTCCCAAATTGAAAGTTTATCTTTGTGCAGATTAATTACCTACTACAAAGTTTCTATTAATTAGCTTTTAAACGCTCTGAGGCGGCATCTGAAGCTGAATTCAATTTGTCAAACAAATTAGTCATTTTATATGAATATTTTGTTATACAAATTCTCCTCAATATTTGAATATTGAACGTTTATTGAATTAAAGTTTAACGGCTAATAAAAGTAGAATTAGTCTTATATGTAGATGTAATGTAATGACCTTAGACTTCACTGATAATTAAAATATAAATCTAATGCATAGATGAATAGCGTTTTAATAAAAAAAGACTTTCAAAGAGATGTTCGATGAATTTTAAAGTTGATGTAAATGCTTTACTTATTGATTGCCTTTGAGGTGAATCAGGTTTAAGGTGACTCAAGGTTAAATGTTATTGCTCTGACCAAAAGAGGTCTTGATGTTATATTATCTATCACATAGTTCACATTACATACATGCTTATTAATCCTAAAACTAAGGCAAAGAGTATCAGAAGAAAATTTTAATTGCTATATTTAGATTTCTTTTTATTAAACGAAGGCGGCCCAATTGATGGTTAAGGCTGTGATGCATGCAATAAAGGGTTGCGTTATACGGGTTGCCAACCCTACAAAAAGGATTTAAATATGATGTAATGGAAATAAATGAGCCTACGGAAACGAAGCGACGAACGATGAAACTCAAGAACAGAGTTACTACTCTTAAACTTATTTTCTGTTTGAGGGTAGTACTTCTTTCTGCAAGTCGGCATACTAGTGTTATTACCACACATATTCCTTGAATTCCTGACAATCAAACCCAAAAACATTTTCATGATCAGGTATTAGATTTAGAGGCTGCGAGCCTCCTCGCCGGATCAATGCCATGGGACCTGGAAGCGGCGCTTCTGGCGTCGCTCTACCGTTGGCGCCAGGAAGCGGTAGCTTGGGGCGAAGGACATGCTCTTCCCGCTCTAGAGGCGGCACGGTCCGAGCACCACCAGGTCCTGGTTGCCTGGTTGCCTGTATTAATCAAGACACGCCTGAAAATATAATTGAAATTTGAAGTAATAATGTTTGCTTCTCTCAGCTCTGGCTGACTAACTGTAAATTTCACATTCTCATACTGTTGTCCCAGGTTACTTAGGGTTTGCTCATATGTGGTGGCCTTCTTGGGCCAGCCCACCACCCGTTCAGCACCAGGTACGAGAGGCGGCGTGCGTGTTCCCACGCGCGCCTCTGTGTCCTGTGTCCGTCCACCTTCAAGGGGACAGCCTCGCTGATTTCAGCATGAATGGACCGGCTCGACCGGGGAAGGACTATATCTCTTAGAATATCGACGTGCAATAGCAGTATTCTTACTGTAGTGTTTTATTCGGTGAGTGAGAGGCGGTCGGAGGCCCAATCACTCCCTTTTCCTCATCCCGCTCCTTCTCCTTCCCACTTCCTTTCCTAAAGGGTCGGCAACGCGCAAGTGATGCCTCTGGTGTTGCAGGCGTCCATAGGCTACGGTGACCACTTACCATCAGGTGGGCTTGCTTGCAACATTAGCAGTACAAGTGAGCTCGACATAACCTCTCCGACGCCCCGCGGAGAGGTATGCGTCAAAGCATTCCCCCACGTAAAAAAAAGTGGCTAGATTGGCTGATGCACATCACCTACATTATGAGATTAAAAGGAAATGCAGCAACTCATGCTTAGATTAATGCCTATATGTATATATAGGTGTAGCTTCTTAATCTTGTTTGGCAAAATTTTAAGCCCCATTCATAGATGGCTAGCTTACTGGCATGTATCGGGCACATTTCTAGTGCAGTTATAAGAAATTTACTGACAAACTAACTTAATAACACTTTGTATGAATGCACTTTTAAATAATAATGCCTTTGCTTTCAACTTTTAGGTGATAATATTTATGTTATTGTCATTTATTTGAGCTATTTCCTGCTTTTTTATCTAAGGATAAGTAGTGAACAAAAATGTGTTCTTCCTACACCATGAAAGATGAAAGCACTACATAGATCAAGGAGACTTAAATACAAAATAACGTTATGATAATATTACCATGATCTTTTCTATTCCTTCTCGATTCAACACGAGTTTAATATTTTCTTTGACATTTTTGTATCGGCGTCGGTCGTGAGAAATATCTTACTTGCCGCCGCAATTTTATGCCCCTACACATAAATTGTCGTCTATCTACCTTCCGTTCATCCTTGACTCCCGAAGGTTGCCACAAGGTGACAAGAAGCCATCAAATTATGTATCGGTCCCTACACTATACGCAGTAAATATTTTACATTGGCAATTTTTTTCTCGTACTATTTCGTCCTTTATGTGTTACCGATCCAGTATAGTGTCGAGGGTCGAATGTAAAACGTAGCTGCGTAGTCTGAATAGCAACGAATGTTAAGAGAACGAATCGGCTTATACGACAACGTGGTAAATATCAATAAAAATGTAGATTATTTATATGTATTCTCGAAAACAAGTTGGATAATAAATAAATTCATCAAGTTTAATTATTCATTAACAAATAAATTTTGTGTTTTGTTGAATATATTTATATACAATATTCCTTGCAATACGTGTATAATTTGTTTATTACATAGTTACGGAGCTTTCACGTCGCAGCCCCGTTATGATTTTCTTTCTCTATTAGATGTCAAATTCAAATTAAGAAACAAAGAATACAGTTACATTTGTATTAAATTATTCACAAATGTTTTTATTGAATTTTGCTTTTAACATTAAAAGCCTAAACGAGTTTTAAAATATAAACAATATCAATCCTGTTTAATAACTGTCTCATTGCTGGGCACGGGTATTTTCTCAGTATGACAGCTTTAGACAATAATTATCCATGTAGGTCCAGTGTGGGTTGGCAGACGTCATATGCTTGTAAACTATATGGAGAAATGTTTCTACACAATGTTTACCAGCAAAAAAACAGCGATGTTGTAAAGAAAATATCTGCACCACTATTGTTGAGAACAGAGATGTCGGCAGGTTTGACAATAGTCTAGACAAGAGTAAGGACAGGCGATAAATGCAGGCTTTGAAGATTACACGGCCACAGAAAACCTAGCATAAGCCTTTTCTCTTTTTGAAGACATCCATTCTTATCTGTTTATTTTCTCGTATTTACGACGCTTGCGGTCAAATTCTTGCTGTGAACACAAGCGTCTAACTTAGAAAGGTACGTTATTTTTTTAATTAAAAGGTCAGAATTTATTATGAGTAAGCTTGTTGGAACAAGCTAGCGGTTGAGAAATCTTTTTAAAACATTTGTGGTCAGTTTTTGAATTTACTTAAAACATTGCCAGAATTTCTAAGCTAAGCTGCATGATAGCGTTATAGTCAGTTATGTATAATGGATAATGCAGTACTCGTAACAGAACTATAAGCTGAAACATTTTGATTAGTATTGGCAAGATAAGAAGGAAATTTTAATTATTTACATACAGCTTCGGCTTGTTCAATGGAAAAATAATAAATATATTGTTGCATTTACATTAAATATGATTAATTACTTCTTCGTTAAACAGAAATGCGTTCTGTTACTTCGAATTCATAATATAATAAAGTTAGATAGCTATAAAAAGCGTACAACAATTTTATTGTTTTAGCAGATATGTATATGTATGATATATGTATGATAAAGTTTAACATTTAGAATCTTTACTTTATTGTATTAGTTATTGATAACTTAATGAATAAAAAATAATATATTTTTTTAACTTTGATGGTAGTAATCTGCCATATTTATTGACTGGTGAGATTTACATTAAATAACATATGTATATACATAATTGTGTAGTATAAAAACCAAACCCATAATATTCTTTCCTATGCTGGCAAACCAGTCTGGATCATTTAGTTAGTAAGTACCACAAACAATATTAGTTACTATAAATTGCGTCTTACCATACTGCAGTATTCCCACTTTATACACAACCATGAACCGCAGAAAAAATATGGGTAATATAAAATGGAAGCTAATATAAAGAACTAGGCAACAAATAAACACACATAAAGAACAAGGTGCCGTCTGCAATATCGAAGTCGTGTCCCGTGCACAATTAGGCTAGTTTTATTTGAAGGAAAATAATACTGATTTTTATTGGGTCTTTTTTTCTGGTGCAACAAACTCAGCCAGAGCTAGAACTTTGAAAATGCATCTGTAAGACTTCTTAGCTGACGGAAAACGACAGAATCATCCCTGCATGTCCTTATACTAGTAATACAAAGATTACACAAATTAGAACACTAAAATAGCTGAAAGAGAGTGGGCTTTTATACTTCGCCATCTATGTCTCACGAAATAAAAGGGCCTATTGTTGTTTTTTCTTTTTTAAGCCTCTTTGATGGGCACGGAGAATTTCAAAGAGATAAACACTTTGTTTGGCTTGGGAATCATTACCATAATTTCATGTTCGGTAAGCATGAGTGCAAACAAGCATAATATAGTTTGCGCATATGTTTGCAGCCTACACCTGATTCCGTACTGGTTGCATGCTATGCTGAGGCACGACCGCATGAATGGCAGGTAGGTAAAACATAACATGAATATTTTTTTATGTTAACCAATTAAAATTATAATTATATATATAGTATTGCTGCTGAAACGTTTACGTTTTTTTAATCTGATTTGTTGAGCGGAGAAGTGAAGTGATACGCAAAAAACCCTTATTATAAAACATTATAAAATAATATTCGAATACGTATTCTATATACACGAAAAAAAAGAAAACAAATCTAAACCATTCTCGAATCCACTTGAACACACACAAAAAATTTCATCAAAATCGGTCCAGCCGTTTAGGTCTTGACTTAGTGCTGACGACAAAAATAAAAATAATTTAACAGTAATTGTTCCCGTCGCTACTGTGAGGGTTCCTAATAAATATCACAATGAAAATATATTACGCTCTAGTCCTAAGGATCCTAAACAGGAAAACGCTTATATTAATGTCATTTCTTCAACAATGGGCCGTAAACTAGCTGTCTTTTCATGTCTACTTATATATGCGAAAAAAACAAATATACTTTCACAATATACATGATTAAGGATTGAGATTGTATATAATACTCCTCTTTAAAAGGGCACAAAAGTCTAAATCCTTAGTTCCCAAAGTGGTCCAGGTAGACCCCCAGGGGTCTACGGAAGACTCGACGTGGGTTATGTTGGCGTGCGAAAAAATGGGCTTGCTTTCGATAGTGAAGAACAATTGATCAAATTTTTTAATATTTATCCCAATTTAACTTTTTGGGTTCGAATATACCGATTTTACTTGGCGGATTAATTGTCTAGCTGCAGGGGTCCACCGGAACAAGCTAAATTTTGAAAGTGGTCTACGAGAAAAGAAGTCTGGTAAGCTCTGGTCTACATAATATTGTCTTCTATTTACGCGAATGTTATTCATTGAAATTAAACTACTATATACGGTTTTTATCGCGTTGTTTATTTAGCAATGTATTACAAAATTTTGAAAATATTACACTACTACTACTATTGATTTTATTTTACTAATTTATAAGCTAATAAAATTATTTAAACTATTAAATCTATTTATTTTTGGTTTACACTTTCCCCGACGTTTCGGTTGCTTTCCAGCAGCCATGGTCACGGGGCCAAAAATCAATAGTAGTAGTAGACTAATATTTTCAAAATTTTGTAATACAGTGCTAAATAAACAACGCGATAATATCCGTATATAGTAGCTCTGGTCTAAATATACCATAATTTTGTTAACCTACTTTTGTGAAAACGTGTCGCAAAGCACGTATTATGTTGTCCTGGAGATACAAAAGTGACGTTTCAATTGTGTTCAATATGTTATCCAAGAATGTTATATGGTTTAATTAAAGATATATTCATTGTTATAAGGTTATAGAGTAATATTTATAAATTACAAGTGGTGCTTTATATTCTTACATAGAGAATCAGCACAGTGATTATAAAACTATCACCCGATCTATGACAGGCAGCTACGAAGTACAAAATTCAAACTAATGTATTTTTTTTATTGATTGTTGTTCATTCATTCTGCAGTCAAGTACAGCGGTTTATATGGCTTTGACCCTCTTTTATCAAACTTTGTCGTCTCGTCTTGATCTTCCCTTTAGAAACCGGGGATTAGAGACTGAGGGATAGAGCCTGCTGTTACCTTATCTAGTGAAAGAGTACCGTTACTGACAAGTGGTGCTGCATAAAAGTAGCATTAGTTGTGCTGGTATTTTACAGGAGAAAACAAATAATAAAACTTATTGTCTGATATTTACGCAAACGTTATACATTGAAATTAAGCTATTTTATACAGATATTTTACAGTAACTATGGCTGCTGAAAAGCAATCGAAATGTTTTCAAGTGTAAACCTCAATAAGTTACTAATGTAAATGGTATTTTAAATTATTTAAAAGTGGTGATTTTCAAATAAACTGCATATAAATCCGTATAAACTAGTTAATTATTTAAATAAAACTTACGTTTTTAATTACAATAACATCAATGAAGTCAATGAGTCAGATTATTACGCTTTGTTTCTTTATGTGTAATCTAAATAAGTATTGAATACGTTAGTTTATTTTTCTTATAATATTCACAATGCTCCAACGGACCGTTTTAATCTGCATTTTAAACACTGCCAACTGGTTGGTACTACGGGTCTGCAAACCCACACTGGCCCAGCGTGGATGACTATGGCCTAACGTTTCTCACACTGAGAAGAGGCCCGTGCCTGGTAGTGGTACAGTTTACGTGGCCTATAGCTTAACCCTTCTTACACTGAGAAGTAGCCCGTGTCCAGTGGAACTGTTTTTAAATAGGGCTGATATTTTTATAATAAAAAACTGACGATAGTTAGTGTAACATATAAAAAGCTGCAATGTTATCCTAAACGCTCTTTTCTGCATAGAATCGATACTTTGGTAAACGAACATACATGCCCGTACATACGTCCTTCAAACAGCAAACTTAATGTACATACACGACCCTAATGCAGGCAGCAGAGCACGTATTTTTCCTCAATTCCCTATTGAAATAAAAATTAATAATGCACATCAGAAAAACAGAATGCATATTTATACACGGAGGGAGATTTCGAAGTACCGTAAATATTTAAGTGCGCCCTGAAAAGTTACAGATAGGAGTCATTAAGTTGTAAAAGTTACGTTTTGTTGTACATTCGGGATTGCTTTTAGATCGTTTTTGTCTTCTTTTGGTTACAGAGAATTCAATTATATTCAAGTATGATTTCTAAACGGTATTTAATTAAAAATTTCAAAGACAATTTGAAAACGGCCCGTTTGACGGCTATGGCAGTTTGTAATGAAAAGATAGCGACTTCAATGGGTTTTCAATGAAGGAGCAATAATTGTTGAGGTTTGTAATGCAAATGAATCCACAACACGAGGTGTATTTCTTCTAGTTTTACAGCAATCGTTATTCTGATGTAAAGTATTCAGGACTTGGACTACGCATGTAATTATTATACAATTCAGTCCAATAAGTTAATTATTGCCCTGCGTTTTTAGCCACGTATCTTATAATTGATATAGATAATTATTTTATCTATCTCTATTAAAAAGAGCTAGTCAAAGGACTAGCATAGCATAAAAGCGAAATAAGTTTAAATTCAAGGTAACATTTGCAAATCATTAATTTGCAGAAGACATATTATATACAATTTACTGATGAATGGGTGAGTAACCTCACCATTCATTCATTACTCATCTGTAATTTCATGCATTAAAATTCCAGTTAACCCGTTAACCGTCTGATTTAAAAAGTTAATGGACTTAGCGGTTATAAACACCTGGTGTTCTCACAACACGCGAGAGATTAAAGCGAAATTAAGTCCAACAACAAATATCAATTCTCACAAGTTCTGCCGAGTTTTAGGTAAATTAAACTCAACTTAATTCAATAAAATTAAAAATGTATATATTGGTAAACATTTTTTGATTTAAAAATATATAACATCGCTGAAAATTTATAGAAATAAGACTTTTTATGTTTTGTTGATGTGCAATTAAGTCTTTGGAGATGGTTTCCAAAAAAATTTTTCTTCTCCTCCATAAAAAAAGGGTATTTAGAGTTTTATATAGTCGTATGATAGGGATATAAAACCTCTAAATACCCCTTGTAGGTTGTCCAGCCAAATTGAATCGTGTTCCAATGATCCGTGAACCTATTGGATTAGTCAATAACAGTGGGCTTATATTGTTTTGGGGTTTTTACATAAATACGTAGGACAATTCCATGGTACGTTTATTATAAGGATATTACAAAGAAATCAAAGAGATTACACTAAATAATCAAAGTTAGAGTTATACGTATATCCTCTTTTTTTTGGTTTTAGGGATCACATTCAAGGTAAAGAAACTAAGTTAAACGTATGTAACGCATGAATATCGTAGTGGCTTTAATAAGATAGGAAATTAAGGCACCATGGTAGCGACTTCATGTCAATGTTCAGATATTTCGGGTTTGCTTCTTGGACGTGATAAAAATATGTATAATCTACAAATAATTGCTGCGCGTCCGGGTATTCTTTGTGTATATTGTTTCTATGTTAGCAAACCCCAGACAGGGATTATCTTTGGCGTAAAGTGAAGTTATAAATTGTCTCAAAGAGTGTTATGACAATAGCGCTCTCATTTTTATTTCAGCCACAATCCATCAGTAAAGCCACAAATTGTTCAACTAAATTGACGTGAATTAAACGCATTCATTCACTATTCCAAATATCCACAATTATATTTAACAATACCTATATGAACTTTTATCAAACTTTAGTGCACTATAATACTTAAAATCAATAACATAGCTGCTATTTTTCCTTAAACCATTATGCTGATGAATATATAACAGATCGTATTACCAGCACCGTTGAATTAAATATGAGGAAATATCAAGTCGGTACTGGAAAGCGTAATTGAATTTATCGAATAGTACCTATCGTATTGTTCGTTCAGAGTTTATCTCGTCTTGTGGCTATTGTTTTATCGCTTCAATAGACCCGGTGAAAAGACAAATGGGCTCTACAGTCTATGTAGGATGCATTATGTGCACGATACTAACACGACTTGAACGTACGAGCTTCATCCTGCTTCTAGGTATTCGACGTTTATTGACAGCATCTGACATAAGTACTTTTGGTGATTTACTTACTAAAAAGTAATAATAAAATAAGAAGTTGAATCGGAATCTGCCATAGAGCGTTACGTACCACTACAATAGAACAAACCCGATTCATTGTTGGCCGTTTTCATAATTTGGTATTTTACTTTAAGTTTACCGTATAAGCACTCCAAGTTTAAAGCTTGTTTGTGTTATCGTTTTTACGATGAAGAAGAAATTCTTTGAATGTTTCTTATTCACACGCTCCCAATCAAAATAAAATAAATAATATGTTTATAGGTTATATTTATTTATATTTATACCTATAGATATAAATATAAATCGTCACCCGATAACGTATTTGCAGATTTGCAGCGATGTGTGGTACTATAGCTATATTAAGTAATTAGGCAGTTACTTATTACGGTTTAAAAGATAAAGCCCTTTATCGGTAGGATGAACAGACCGCGTAGGCTAAGTAATAGAGAACCGTTATCAGTCTTGGTGTGGAACCCTAAAAATATTATAAATAGCGATTTTTTATTTTTTATAAAGTAAAACAAGATTTAGCTTTGACAGATATAACAAATGCCTAGAATTTTCGTGTTCAAAATATTGCCCAGAGTACTTATAATTATCTCTTAAAGCATTTTTACAGTGTTAATAGCTTGGTCTCTTTATTGCGCATGCTAAGGTCTATATCTCGGATCGCAGGATTGGGAGCAAAATAAAGTAGAGTCTATTTTCCAGTAAGCATATTTCATACAAAACATAACCTTTGTGTGGAATATACCTACTTACAAAATCAACTTTAGCTGAGTTTCGTCCTAAGGCCTCGTATACTTAAGACAACATACGTTTCATACATTTATGCATGTGTGTAACGTTCGAGTGGTTGGTGCCGATTGCGATGTTTCAGAAGTAACGAATCTCACTTCACCTCTTTCTAACAATAGAAAACATATAGCTTCTTCGTCAATTCGTATGAAAACTTTTTGACATAAATATTAATACGTTCTTATACATACATAGTCTTATGCCTATATACTTAGTCAGGCAGTGGTGTGTTGCAAATACATTTTGCTAAAGGTACTTTTAGGTTCCAGTTAATAGGGGCGAGTCTATTCCCATTTATTGGGCGCACTTTACAGACTTTTTCATTTTGATAACGATATTTTTATGTCCTACGTCATAAAGAGCGAGCCTTTGCCGTTTACTAGGCACATCTTAAGGATTACGTGCTGCTGCTGAAAATTTCCTAGCAGAGAAACTCAATAGCATTGCGCAGCCTGGGAATTAAATCCAAAACCTCATGCAAAGCATTCGCTTATGCTACCGATGCGCTACCGAGGCAGTTTTAATACGTTTTCAATTTGCTTTAGTTAAATTGGTTAATCGTTGTTCAAGTGGCTCTATAAGCAGGTGCGAGTCATAAATTCCCAAATTGGAAGAAGAGTCCTAGTCAGAAAAATGTTATTAGTTTTTTCTGTCATGAAATTCTCAGTATCACCTCGGAGTTAGACAGTTTCGGATATTTCCTCCTCGTGCCTCTGATAACGCGTGAAGCGGACCATGAGAGAGATAGAAATGTTCTCGGAAAAATATTCGTGAGATCATATTGCCGTCCTATCGGATCATAACAGTGATGGAATAAAAGGTGCACTTGTGTTTGCGCATACCATGTGCACTTTAATATCTCTTGTACATCTGTCTGTCTCTTGCACATCTGGATTTACTGTAAATCCAGTATGGAAGACATTAATACATACTAATAGCATTTGAATATCTTAAACGTTAATTTTTAACGAAACGAACCTTTTTCCAGATTAATATGAATAACAAATTGCGTTTCATATATTCTAGTGACATCTGATATGTATGAAGTCTGCGTTCGCGAGCACACTAAAAGAAATATCGTAATTTAATTACATCTGACTCTTACTTGTAGTACAACGTCGCCGCGTCGGCACGAAAAGGTCAACTTGTGTGTATATTAACTTAACTCAATATTTGTGTCAAGTTGACAAGAATATTCTAGTTCTGCGTGCTTTTTAAGTATTAGTATACATATATGTATTATACTGCTATAGTTTTAATAAACATGTACATATAGTATTAGTTACCTACATATGTATATATTATATACATCGTCTCACATCAATCCCCTAAGGTTATTGTTTAGGAAGGTTTCTTTAAGGTAGGTAGAGTCAGAGAGTAGAGATTACACCCAAATTTCACCAGCTGTGGTCTCACTCAGCGATGGGTCTACCGTCTTTCTTCACAGGAAAACTTAATATAGCTTTGCCTGATCCGGGCATCCAATCGAATTTCTTCAATGGCACTTCAGCTATGCTACCGATGCATTGTTATTAGTTAACTGTGTAGTAAGAGCTTGCCTCGTCAGTCCCGTGGCAAAAGTTTGCGCTTATGATCGTGAGACTCCAGGTTTAAATATCAGACCAGGCAAAGTATTATATAGCACGTAGTCTAGAGATATGGTTTTACGTGAAATCTGAAAAACGTGTATAGCGAAATGTGATTATAATACACTCTTACCCTCTTAAGGAAAGTACAGATATGAAGCTTAATATGCATGTTTTACTTTTTCTATACGGATAGAAGTAACATCATAAGGTTAACCCTTCCCTTTTCTTTAAAGGCTATTAAGGCCAGGTTAATGTTTCGTAAATAGGTTAGGTACGAGATAGGCCAACGAAGAAAATCATTTTCAGGTTAAGGACAGACTAAGTATAAATTGTTTTCACCACACTTTGTGCGTCACAACTTCACTGCTTGTGATTTGTCAAGGGTAAACTGAGTTTAATTTTAATTTAATAATTTTTAGCAAACAGCCCTCTGCAAATTACGGAATGCCGAGCATTTCCTAAGATTTTTAATAAAATGTTTTACAATTTTGCGGTTTATATTTTATCTCGAGCTTTCGTGCCGACATGGAGTCTTAACGTAGTAACTTTGACTGAATGTCGGAACTAACCTAGATTTCGTCGTCTAGGCAGCTGCGAACTAAGCAAAGGTTTACTTTAAGAATCTCTATATACTATATGTAGCATGTCCACAAGTAATTTCCTTTTAGTTTGTTTAATGACTGTTTACGGCACTAGCTTTTTCTGTTGTTCTTTTAACCCTAGATCACTAACCATAGGTCTAATAGACGACGCGTACCCGGTGTATTTGATGAATCGGTAAGTTCTCGTCCCTCGCCACCCGCCCACTTTCATTGCCTTCTTAATTTGCGTTGTTAGTGACCCCGCATGCAAGTATTGCGTAAAGACGTTTAGTGAATTAAGATATATCGTGACAACGTCGTCTGACGGACGAAAGGTTAGTAACTGCGTAACTTTTTTACAAAGTAATTTAATTGTTCTATATGCTCTTTCTGTTAATATTTATTATTATTATACATTTTAATTATTTTGTAATATATAATAAGGAAAGTTTGTACTTGTGATTTAATTATAAGGTTCACATTTTGATATTTTTTGTCTAATTATGGTTTAACCTTCACTTTGTATTTTTTTGTTTCGGGAAGGATTTGAGAAATCGAAATGATAAAATTGCACAACAATAGTTAGCTGTGTCGGACACGGAATTAATACCAAACAATTAAATTCAGTTATCAGACTCTGAGGAGGAGAGCAACTTGGAGACTAAGGTTCAAATCGATACTGATGAAAGTGAGGAAGATGCCGTTTCTTCAGCTGATGAATTCTTTTTAATTGGTTTATGTCCATTCCTCTGGCTATAAAACTCTTAAAACCGCCTTATAATTTAAACTTAGTTGGTGCTTTAAGAAGTAATAAAAGAGAAATCCTCTGTGGGAAGTTCAAAGCCAAACAAGGTCGTATACCTTCTATCTACAACCCATATAATAATTGTAAAAATAATTGTCGTCTGTATCTTCATTATGGCATCAGAGCCTGCAGAACATATTATCTTTTAAAGACCTTTTAGCCAGTTATTAAAATGAAAATAATTGTTTTTGTGAATCCTTGGTTAGAAAGTAAGTTTAGTTTTTGAAGACTAAACTCGCCCATTTATTTTGGTCTTACTCAAGTTAATTCGGTCTTCAGTACAGTTTACAAACTTCTACCAGAAGACAGATATGGTGCAAAACTTTAAAGCTTCTGTTCTATTCAAGACGAATTAATGCAACGTATATATCGTGGCGACGGCTTTGTGGATCTGTTAGCTAAGACCAGCGCACGCTAACCTGTTAGTTCGAGACTGCAGTTTAATTTCGCACCACGCATGAGTTTCCGAATTATCGAATTTTATAACGACACAAAAGGTGCTGTTGATACCGTAGATTAAATGCATTCGATCATGAGTACCGATCGCAAAACAAATCGTTGGCCGCTGTGCTTATTTTATAATATTTTAAACCTAACTATTGTAAACTCTTATGTCATACACATATCTAATTCAATTCGGAATAACCAATGAAAAAAAGGCCCCTCTTGCTGACAATTGCAGATGAATTGATGAAGTCTTGGCTGCAAGAGCATTATAAAACTGTAACTTTATAGCGAAATTTTAAGCAAACTATTGCGGAGATACCACACATTGATGACTCTCAGGAGGGCTAGTCATGAAGTACCCGGAAAACGAAAAATTTCTAGCTATTGTCCTGCGGAAAAACGTCGCATGAAAAAATATTTCTGTAAGGGCTGTAAAGGGGCCATTTGTGGCGAGAACATACAGTTTCCATGTATAATAATTGCTCTAAGATTTTATAATTTTGACTATAATTATTTTATTAGCTCATACAAAATATTACTGATGAAGTAAAGATTACATAATAAAGAAGGCTGATTAAATTAATATTGATGTTTTATTTCGTCATCTGAGAGATGAAAGGTTAGTAATTATGTTACTCGAATATAGGTTAGTGAGCTAGGGTTAAGGATTTGTTTGGTAAGCAGGTGCTAATTGGTTAAGTGATAAATTATTAATTAAGTTTACAATTAATCTACGGCTGGTGTAATGGTTTTATTGGTGTACCGTTTTTGTTTGCGTGTGATTGTGAGGTATTGGGTTATTGGGGATTCCTATGAAGTAATTCTCAGTAGCTAGTGAGAATTTCGAAGTGTGGTAATGAGCGTAGTACAGCGACAGACTCGCTTATTTCGTGAAACACAAAAGCATAGTTAGCAAAATATAAGTGTGAAATACCTCTGCCTATTTTTCCAGGGAAAAGAGTCAGTGAGTGTATGTAGGGACAAATAATGAGCGTTTGTTTATTTTTATGTGCTGCAAGGATTGCTTGCAAAGCTTTTACATAATATTGTCCCATTAACAATCTACGTGCATAAGTGGAGTAAATATAGCAAATGGATATGACAGAATAATAAGAAAATTTAATATTCGAACTTTGTAGCTGCTAGAAGAAATGCACTATCTGGTATACGCACATAATAGGTTTGTTGTTGTTATTTTCAAACATGTGTGCTACATGTTTAAAACTAGCACAAAGTATCAGTTGCAAAATTAAGAGTCCCCAGCGTCTACTCGTTCATAAACTTCCCGTGACCTAAAAAAACCTTCATTGTTCATGCAATGCCGACATTGCACATATGTATAACAGGTCCATCTATACAAGATAAGGAGAAATTCTTTCATAAGACATAAGAATAAAGGTTCCATATGAGAACAATGTTCTATAATAGAGGGCGAAATGCTTTAAGAGTAGGACTTCATATGCATCAATGCCAGTGAATGTGCATTACGACGAGATTTATGCGTTTCATTTTACTACCAGGCAAATAAAACTGCTTCGATGCTGTGCATTAAAATTAGATTCCCAGGTCAGGTAGTGTTTAGAGTTTCTCCTGTCGCTGTGTGCTCTCTGGAATTCTGCTCGATAGACGACAATTGGTTCGACCTCTTATACGTGGGGTCTAAAAGCTATTATCGATGTGTGAACACTTTCGCTTAACTTACGTTACATGATGCTTTTGTAAGTTATGTTTGCTTGAACAAGTAAGATCTTGTCTATTAGTGATAAGACAGTGCAATATCTACAGATTCGAAGTTTAAAAATATGTTACGTGAAGTTTGAACAGTACGATTCGCGACAGACACTTGCTCTCGTTCCGTTTTGTAACTTCATATACTTATACACAGTCACGTCATATCTCCCTCACTCTTACTACTTACTAATGAGCGTTGAAACCCGTGCAGAATTTCTGGGTAAGACAAAAGTGTTTAAATGTTCGTCAAAATACAGTAGGAGTGCAGAATATGGCACTGTGTTCTCTATAAGAGCCTATGATCTCGCATTTCGAATCGAAATGTAGGTTATAAAATGTGGATGTTATATGTATAATATGATTTCTGCTTTTGCCGGTGGCTTCGTAAGCGTTAATCCTACGAGTACAGATATCGGGCTCAAAAGTAACCGGGCTAAAAAGTAATATTAGATACATTTAATTTCTTTGTACTAACATAAATTAACTAAGATAAACAACATGACCTATTTGTGTGTCAATTATCGTCTAAGCCTGTTCAAAATATATCGTTTATAATATTATAGAATGTTCAGTTGTTGACGCGTCAGTCTGTGTGAGTTCCGTCCTCGAGCATTTTTCGCATTCGAAATTCAATTGTTCAAACTAAGTTACGTTGAACGTTCACAGTAGTTCATCTCGGCGGGACAATACAGGAGTCAGAATATGAAGGGTCTATTTTGTAAATGTAACTGTCATTATTTATTCATAAATGTAAGTCCTGGATAGCATTCGGCCGGGTTCCGTTCCTCTCGGGAAATTGTTAGCTAGAATTTCGGACGATAAAATTTTCAAGATGGCTACATCGAGTCCAACAACTTGTTAGTTTATTCTTGACATAAGTACCTACCTACTCTTTGTGTTTAGGAGAATAAAGCGAGTTGTAGTTTTCTATCGACCGTTTCAGTGAATCCATTATTTGTATTTATTTGTAATTGCAGAGTGATTTTGTTATTGTATTCTGCATACATAGTCTTGGCTTGTATCACCGAAGTTTATTATTATCAGTTTTATTTTGTCAGCTATGGTTTATATTTTAGGTTATAGAGAGCGAGTCTAATGCCACCTATTGGACATAACTTCAGACTCTGTGTTGCTACGGAGAATATCTTGACAGAGAAACGGCAATGAATTGCCGTAAATCTTAGAGTTCGAAAAAATGGTTCCAGTAATATGCAAAGGTCACGTGATACCATGTGACCTTGAGGTCCGAGGTCAAAAGTCATAGTCATTTTACGGGTATATCGACTATGCAGAGTCGAATGGCGTTGACCGCGAGTCTCTAGGTTTTACGGTTCTTGAGTTGAAACTTGTATAACAGACAGACGGACAAACAAAGTTATTATATAAGAGCTTTTTCGAACTCTAAAAATTGCTGTTACTAGTCTAACTTAACCTATCCTATATTTACGCGAGCGGAGCCGCGAACAGACTCTAGTCTGGTTTATAAATATAGCCGTGATAAGTAATAAATAGACAGAGTTGCAGTCACGTTTATGTTTGTATGGCTTATTGTAAGCCTACTTTGTGTTACTGATTCGCAGTATTATTTAATGTTTAGCATTATCTTTAAAAGAAAAAACAATCCTAATACTAAAGAAATTTTAAAGAGGGATTTAGATATTTCAATATGGTTTCTTCATCGTTATTTAAAGTATTGAATCAATAGAACCTAACTTTGCAGACTTCGGGGACTTCTTTACACAAGTGTAAGCACTTGAAGTAACTGAATATTCTAACCGAAAATTATTCGCCGCTAATGTGTGTTCTAGACGCCCGCCGACCGCGACGTTCGTTATTCAAAATATGAAAAGGGTAGCACTAAAATATTGTAAGAAGCTTACACTCATCGGTATAAATAACTGTCGGTTTATAAATTTAAGTGAATTGAAGATGTAAGTACTTATAATAAAATGAGCGTTCGTAAAAAGATTCGTATTTTATTTCTTATTTATTCGGAAGTTAATTAACTTTAGTAGTAGGATGAGGTAGTCTGTCTATACTGGGCACGCCACAATCGTGGCGGTAAGACCCGTTCTTAGAGAGTGGCTGGAGAGGCGTCATGGCGCCCTCACGTTTCGTCTGACGCAGGTGCTGACCGACCACGGTTGTTTCGGTCGGTACCTGTGTCGAATAGGCAAACAGGAGACGCCCGGTTGCTATCACTGCGGTGACTGCCACGTCGCTGTGGGAGACACGGCGTTGCACACATTGGTAGGTTGCCCTGCTTGGGCCACGCAACGCCATGTCATGCACGCGGCAGTCGGTAGAGTCATCCTCTCGCTCGAGGCTATGGTTCTGTCCATGGTTTCGAGCGAGAGGTCTTGGGATGCCGTCGCTTCCTTCTGTGAGGAGGTGATGTTAGTGAAGGAGGCGGCGGAGAGGGAGAGGGAACGGTCAATCCCTCTCCCTAACCGCAGAACCGGGCGCAGGAGGGCGCGAGATGACCTCCAGCCACCTTGAGTAGAAGCCTGCGGGTGGTGGACCTATTGGGGCTGTCCACCTCCCGATCAGCGCAGGTCCGAGCAGGCGGCGTTCGTGTTCCGCGCACGCCTCTCGATGTCGCAAGGGGGACTAGGTCCCCCGCTTTGTCTTTGTCTGTGTTTTTGATGGTTGTGTGGGACCCGCCACGTCCATCGGTGGGTCGAACCTTTGGCGGGGTCGCGATTCGAATGCGAGAGCGATCCGCGTGGCCTCACCATAAAGGTGTGAGGAACACCGCGGTGGTTTTAGTCGGTTCAGCCCAAATCCATCTTAGGGGCTGGATCCCGACATATCCCCATCGCCCGCCCCAAAACCGGCGATGGGGAATGTGACTTGCACATTTCCCCGCGTAAAAAAATGTGGCTACTAGATTGCTCATTCTGCAGTTTTTAGTTCGATTCATAGTGTGCGATTATTAAAAAGTAAAATACCTATTACTTTTTAGTAAACAAAATATGTTGAACAAATTTTAAGTGTATGAGAATTATTTTAATGATTTCTCAAGTTAGCCAGCCTATATAGTTACAGAGACAGATGAGCGTGGTAGAATGAGGATTTACATTTTTTTAAATAAAATATGTGACTTTTGATTTGCTATAGAATAGGATATGGATTAGAATGATACGTCAATTATAATTGTAGGTGAAAAATACGTGTATTATCATTAAGTATTTTTGTTTAAACAAATTGGATGAATGTTCGAAATTCTATATTGTAATAAAAAGCAATAGTTGAACTATTTTCTATTTAAAGTTTATTATTTACATTACATATTATTTGGTCACGTATCACACTTACGATTCCTATGATATTATGTGCCTATTTGTAAGTGGTTTACTTATTTAAGGAAATAGTACTTTAATTTAAAAATTTCTTTAAATCCTGCTACTATTTTAATAATCTTGCTTTAATTTCAAATCTTTAACTTTAAAGAGACTCTTGTTTTACTACTTTAGGCATTCTTAAGTTTTCGATCAATTGCCTAGACTTACGTAGGTACTTCTCGTTAAAAGTATAAACTACTAGCTTTTGCTCGCGGCTTTGCTCGCTTAAAAGTAGGTTATGTTAGTAACAGTATTTATTATTAAAAATATATAGCCTATGTTTCTCGGTAATAATATAGCTTTTGGATAGGGTAAGAATTTTAAAAATCGGTTGATTAGTTTTGGTGTTAAACCTTTACAAACAAACAAAAATCAAACCTTCACTCTTTATAATATTAGTTAGATTTGCAAATTTTAAATTAAATATGTTCGTTGCATGTATATTTTGAGGGACTTCATTAAGGTATCTTTGTAAAAAATGTGTGTTCTGTTATATAGCATTGCCGATTAACATGTTAAGTATAAGTACCGGTGGTATATTTTAAGTACTTTTAAAGCTATATTACCACAATCAACTATAAGTCTTCAAGTAATCCCTAAGTGCTGTGAGCTGTTTTAAGTTTTGGTAGCTATTAGTACAAAAATATTACCCAGGATAGTGACTCGATGCATAAAGTACATATGTTTTTATAATTAATTATCGAGAAAATATGTACATGATAGATAGAGCGTAACATACGTATAAATATTAAGCATGCAAATTGATAAACTATAATTTGTTAAGTTCAATAATGATGTATTAAAATGTAGTACACCAGACAAAGGCACACTTTCAAATTGATATAATAATTTAAATGAACGAGGAACGGTAATGCATCAAAAAATAAAAATACTATTACAAATATTTTCTCACTTTTTTTTATGGTTACTTATATTTTAAAATATATATTTTATAATTACCTGTTCTCGTAAACTCCTTCCATAAGGCTGCCATTTGAGAACTAAAGTTAGAGCTGTATTATCAGTTTATGCCGCAGCAGGTTCGACGCGGAAACTCACCGTTATCAACCAAACTCCTCTTGTTAAAACTTGAGAAACGCTGTAAAGAAAGATCGTTTTAAACTTTGATTGTCTATTACGTAGCTGTTGGTTTATTTTTAACTAAGCCAATATTGGTACTGGAAAAAGTATGACAGCAAATGTAGGGCGTAATGGCAGGTAAAATTATAACTTTTGACGAGTATGCGTTCAGGTGCGGTAAGGAAATTGAGTTCGTTGTTTGGTTGTGAAGAATGGAACCCTTTTCACTTTCTCGGTGTCATAAGAGGCGACTAAAGTACTTTTAAAGATGAATGGGAAATGGCATTCTAATGTATCTGAAGCTTTTTCTTTATGAATAGGTAATCTAACTTACCTACTCATAAAGAAAAAGCTTCAGATATGCTACTCTGAATGTCTTATAATGTTATAAATTTTGTATTTATTACTATAGCTAATATCCGGGAATTTATTACCATTTTTTGAGACGTAGCCTTGTTTGTAAACTTTTTACATGTGTCATTTTATCAAAATCCGTCTAGCAGCTATGGATTAGATTGAGAAAACTTTCAAGTTCTAGAAATTACAATTATTATGCCTATTATAATATAAATTCTCCATAATAATGTAATGTGAGAAGAGGCCCGTGCCCAGCAGTGGGACAATTCAATTCAGGGCTGATATTATTATTATTTCTGTTAAGAATTTAAGCGCCATATGTACGTAAAATATATTTTTTTAAATTATCTTTAACATCTGTAAATATTAAATGCAGTTTTTGGTTTTAAAACACCCACATTGCGTTATACATGTAACATGACTTTACATGACCTACTTATTTGTAAGGCAATACATAGACAATAGTGCATACCATGCATTCAACATTTTAAAAAGTAAAGTGGCTAAGAAAGACAAAAAAAAATTTAAATAATAAAAGTTAGATAAAATAAAAGTCTGAAGTTTGAATAAAGAATTTTAAGTGTTGGAAAGTTACTAGCTATTACTTTTTATAAAATATTTCTATTTGTTTCTTATATGCCAGTACTAGCCCTTGAACCTAGGCTATATCCATTTTTGCAAATATGCGTATCATTAAACACCTTCACACTTAAATGCAAAGGTTGAATCTATATTGTGAGATGACCTTTTCTCTCTCGCTTTGAAGCAGAATGTTGTATGAGATGTGTGTTTAAGTTCCCCTCTATGGAGTCCCTATATCTAAGATTTCAAGCCCCTAGCTACCGTTTGAGCTCTGATGATGTTTGAACATGTAAACTCGGCAAAGGCTATGTATAACTTGGCAACTCGTGAGTGTTATCTAACAAGATATGTAGTATCGTATGTGTATTTCCACCCAGCTTATATTACTTGATAATAGAAGGTATACGACTGCAGTCTAACTTAATCGCCAAGAATTTTGAATGTTATGGTGTCTGTATTCGACGCAAGTAGCTAACGTCAATTACAGGCACGAGGTACTCGCGAGGGCTACGCGCGCAATAATCGTACTCGTTACTTATGTAGATGACTCGCATCGGTTGTTTACATGACAACCCGGGCAAGTATTTCAATTTGTGCATGCTTTTTGCATGATAGAATGATTGGTTTTTTTGTTTTTGTGGTGTGTGTGTAAGCTTATATATAAAACTCAATCATGTTATCCTGACATGTATTCCTAAGTTAAGCAAATTTCAATAACTATACCATTTTTGCTGTCTGCTAACCCTCTGGCATTACGCAGTCTGCATATTTTTTGTAATATGGGACTATACACGAGAAATTAAGGTTGTGTTGATATCTTTTAAGATACTTATATACATGCTATGTATAATTACGTTAATTGACAAATTTACTCATTGTTATATTTTTTGTTTCAGGTATGTATCTCCATTTAAAATATATCCACTGGAAGTGTAAGTATATATATGATCGTTAACTGAAAGATAGGCTTGGAAACTAAGAAAATATTTAACTTTAACATGTAAAGAGTTAGTCTGCTCTATAAGCTTTAACTGCAATGTATATTATGCATACAGTTATGAATACTTCTCATTTCAAGTAATTAATAAAATTAAATGTAATGAAATAATTCACTTGAAATCAATATGACGTCTCACACCTTACCAACCAAAATATAAATTTTATAACATTATGCATTTTGTCGTCAAGCAAGTAGTCCTACTATTACCGCTAAATAAAAATAATGATTCAATCCTATCGCGCACTTCCACTTGGCTCGCACAAACTACCAAGGTCCCACTATCAGCAAGTTTGCTCAGACCTAGGCTAACTAGGTCAGCGCACTGAGCAAAAAGTACTACTATTAGGACTACCGGCCTTAATGACTAATAGCTCATAATATAAAACGAGGTTACATTCGTGACGAGGTCTAAGTCCTTAAGACGTCTCTTACATCAATTCACACAAAGTATGTAGATACAACTGTAGGTATGCTTGTGTTTTTCATTCCCACTAAATATATGTATTTAGTTGAAATGGTTTTAAGTTTATGCGCTGAAAACTTAACAAGATTAAACATACGCGTGCAATTATAATTTTTAGGTCACTCTCCACAGCTTAGCTGAAAGTCGAAACTAGGGCACGTAACACGTTATAACAGGCTACTGTTTCATAATGTTTTTACCAAAAAGAGACTAAAACTTTCCTATATTAGTCCCCAACATAAGTGCTTTGTGATAAGCCCCGAAATCTTACAACAAAGTTTCGCCTCGGTGCCAAATAGAACCGCTTTATATTCCGAAGAAAAGGCCAGACATCAAATGTTTCGAGACGCTACTTACAGTTGTTCAAGTTTTTTATCAGATGCTTAGCGCCGTGAAATATTTTCTAGAAGTAAATTTAGAAGATGGCATTGTGATGTTGATGTGTCGTAATTAATTGAAACATTGTCATGCATGTGAGCGATGTTTTGAATGATCTTAAAAGCTCTTCTTTCTAAGAATATCGATTGATGTATTATTTGTAAGTGCTTACTTGTATGATCTCATAAGTGGCTGCCAGATTAAACTAAGAGGTTTTAAACAACTGCTCGGAGTTTGAGCTCAAGTCCTCATAGGGTTGCGTACATCTGTATTCAAATATAATTCGAATGCAATTAAGAACATGTAACGTCAATTAGTCACATAAAATACATGTATTATAAAATGATGAAACAATAAGCTAAAGAATTATTTTACTTCTAAAATTTCTACAATATTCGTCTAACTGTAACACAGAATAGATAATATTACTTTATGTAATAAAAGTCTTGGAGGTTGATAAAGTGTTCGGATTAGTCAAAAAAGCGAAAAAGTTCTTATGATTAAAAATTCTAGGCGAAAGTATTTTATTTCTTTTATAATATTAATTTAGGAAATGTCATTTATATCGAGATGGATAAGTCTTAACTTTATAGGCAATTTTATGATTTTCTACTTAGGTTGCTCTACTTAAACGTGACCACAAGTTACTGACACGTACTCTAGAGTGGAACAAAGACCTTACATACATCTTACAATGAGAATAAGAAAATATATATTTGAGAATATACATGATATTCAAACATATATTATTCGTTGCTTTTTCGTCCAGTGTAATCGCACTAAAAGGCGGGAGTGCTACGTCACAGCACAAACCACTATTTGTATGCTAATTCACTACTGTACCGCTTTTGTTTGGCTTAGAAAAATGGCTTTATTATACTTGTAAAAGTTCTAGTAAACATATAAGTGGGGTGCTTAATTTTTTCTAACGCATTTTCGTTCATTTGTTTTCTTTGTGTAGCATAAATACGTGTCATAGATCATGTAAGTGAGATATGTGCGATGTGTTATACTATATCATTGTAGGAAGTATCTTGTGATCACTGCGCTAATAGTTCTTAGTATATTTGGAAGCCGCATCCGATTTTTATTGCAGTTCTGTTATATTGCCATGTGTTGGACGTTGAACTAGTCGATATATCGGCCGATATGACGCATCTGTGTTGACGTTGCAATCAAATTGTGTTCAAGTTAGAATTTCATAGTTTATCGAAACTACGCTTTTGATGGACGTTTAGCATTCTATTGTACGTAGCACAGATTTGGGGTAAGTAAGTGGGCTTAGTACTATTTATAGTTAGTAATCTTTATTTAAATCTTGTGACTCATATTATTGTTTTTATTAAAGTTGATTGTGCATAACGTCTCCAATTGTTTTTCACCATCAATTTACAAAATATAATGCCATTATAACCACGACTACGAGAATGCCTACAGTTATTACTAAAGCGTTATAAATATATAATACGTCATTGCTGTTGTGAATACATCTATATTTGTAAAATGCATCGCAATATGATAAACAAAATAAGGGATACTATTCGCAATTTTATTATACGTTAAAATATCGATGTGTAACTGCCTTGCGATTGTAATGATTGATTATAACACAAAAATGCTAGCCCGTTTCTAAAAGAGGTACGTAAATCTATCGGTCCCGGCTGGCAAATACATTTGGCACAGCCGATATGACGAAATAGATCCCACGTGTCCGAATATTTGAGAGTATTAAGTCTCAAATATTCTGATACTGACACGAGGAACCTTATAGTATCATTAAACATTTGGTTGTAAATCTCAGATGTCAGTCACAACGTAGAAAACTGATAATCAACTGAACCAGATTCGAAAACTATCCCAATACTTTTTGGAAATACCTAATTAGAGTAGGGTGTGTAAGATAAGAATCCATGATATACTCAGCCACAAGGACGTATCTAGACCAGAAATTTCTCCAACTTATTGTGTATTCTTCTTATCATCATATACTATTCTCAAAGTCTCATTTAGTACTATTTTTGCACCACGTCCGCAACAATAGCACAATAAGCCCCACAGCAAACACATTACACGCCATTTCTCTTCGCCCTAGTTGGGTAAAACTTGGCCTGCTGTACGCCAGACAAAGCAACGGAACATGGGTTATGACGCCCATATAAATGGAAATTGTCGCGATTTAACTTTGCCAAGCTACTCCTTGCTTTCGGAAATGACACACCAAGCGTGGCTCTGATACAGCTGCAAGATGTTTTTGTTGTTTTAAAAATATAATAGCGACATTATATGTGTTTTGCGTAATAAAGTTTTTGAATTAATAGCTTTGGTGCGTCTTCTTTATCAACGTATGAATAGGTGAATGGTTTTCATAAACAGATTACATAATATTACTAGATTTTGTCCACGGCTTTGCTGGTATAATTGTAGGTTAGGTTAGGTTAGATAAGTAAGGTAACGGTACCATATGTCTTTTTCTGTCCTCTGACAACATGTATATGAAATTTCATGATGATCGATCGACTAGTCGTGAAAGCGTAACAAACAAACAAATTAACTCACGTTCGCATTTATAATATTAGTTAGTATTGTTGATATACATTACATATTTCCTTCTTTAAATGAGGTTTAAGAATAGTATTATTTTATGGTAGGCGGCGGCTTGGCCATGTACCTTCTTGACATTATCGAAGGCCATGAGCGGCGGTTTACATTTACTATCAGGTGGGTCGCTGGCTCGTCAACCAGAAGAAGCAATAAATAATACACATAAACATCGTTATATGGTAAAGTTGTGTGTATGTATGTTTGGTGACTATGTGTGTACAAATCAATTTAAGTTCTATTAGGGTTGAACTTTCCTGTTACTTTTGACCTCCGTTTTCAATATTGAATATTGATTCATATTTTAAATATAAATTAATGTAAATATATTTGGAAGGCTTATTTGAAATATTACAATATTCATTTCATTATGTTCATTTTTGCATTTGTCATATTTTGCTTTTGTTATCAATGTTGAGTAGCATTACAGTTATCTTAATCCGGGGGCCAGTCATTGTGGACCGGCGACACTTCGACCCAGTGGGATCTTTTGTGTCAAACATGTGTGCATTACAGTTTCTCAACATCAATAGCTAAAAAAATCATTCAAAGATTTTATACTTCTTGAAATTTACGAACCTTAAAGTAAAACTAAACTTTTAGGTTTAATGCATTTTACTAGTTACTAGTTGACAACGTAGCGGTGCCCTTTTCAGAGTTGGAAACTAGCGTTGCCAGCTCTGTAGGCTGTTATAAACACTTACTAGTAAGCTATACATAATTATATTTGTTTGTCAACAGACTTACGTTTAAAAGTAAATCTGATAATATCCTATCCGCTTAAGACATAGCTTTATGAATAGCTTAGTCAGTAAACCTACGGCACAGTTTATCGAGGTGGCTGCTTTAAATAATACTTCATAGATTGTCTTTTACATAGTTCATAATTTACATCCTTGTACATTAAGTTCGTGTAAAATTCCGTCACTAATGACGCTTAGTAGAAGTTACTTCACGTAAAGTAATTTGTACTGATGAAGAGATCTCGACGTACATAATATACTCCTCGGCTTGTTTGTTCGCGGAACAATCATCAATTGTATTTCGCAGACAGTTCTACGAAAACCTTGTAGCTTTAACAGCGATTATTTTTACAGCTGTTTGCCAAGAAGTAGGTCATCAATCAATTAGTCCTGTGGCAACTACGTTGTTATTATATTATCTGAACAGAGACATTTGTTCAATTTGCTTTCTACAAGTAGCAATTGAAAGTTCTAAAGTATTGAGTGACTTCAGTTTAAAGGACGCTATGATTCCGAATATTATGTATGTAATCTTTTATTAACTACACGGATAGCTTATGGGTTTAGTGGTCGGCTAACTACTACGCCGAGTGCTTTGGATTCGAACCCACACGAGATACAAATCTATATGATCCACGCGGTATACAAAACTGTATTATCTACAAAAAACTACTGGTATTACTTTCGTTGGAAATATTAGGAAAACTATTATTAAAATATAAACACAATACTAGCTTACTAACGTAGCTTACTAATAAATCTGAACTTCAAATAAAACCACAAGTGCAAAGTAACAGCGAATCAGTCGTAGATATTAACATGAAAACGCCCGATTAAAGACATTCAGAGGCCTCATGTGGTACGTACCAACGAAGTCTGTAGTGTATCGGAGAATGTCTCAAGTACTTCTCATAACTCTGTGCAAATGTACTTCAACCTGTGAACTTCGAAGTACATTTGTACGAAGCTAAAATCTACGGTGGTAGATTTAAACTTAGAAATTTGAAGGAATGCGATGTACCTATAAGTACAATTACTATCTCAGTGCCATACTACTTGGAACCACTTAGTACTTAGTTTATCTCTGGAGGTTACGTCCGTGAGCTGGCATATATTAACGTAATGCTGCTAAGTACCCGATATTAATACAATTACTGCGTTAGACAAGCCTGTTAATATTAATTTATGTTCTTCCTTATAGCTATTGATCTACTGGGTCTGTTTGGTAGTAAAGCTTCTGCTGTATATATAAGATTATCTGCTCTGATGACGTAGAGTTTTAAGTGTTTGCCTCGCCATTGTTAGAGTGCTAATGCCGTTGCTAACATGCACCGAGTGTTGTAAGTTAGATCCCCGCAGAGGACCAAAAATTGTGTGAACCACATATAGCTGATCCTGGTTTTTGTGTCCGTTGTTTGAATGTTTGTACAGGCCCCTGCGTCACAGGAGTCATTGCTAGTGAGAAAATTGTCGTTTTTATTAAAAAAAGGAAAGAAATTCCCCGTTATTTACCATATTTCTTGGTTCTTAGATAAAATAAACTTCTACCGTGCATTTTTCAAGCATCGAAAGTAGTCTAAACAACTTAGGCGTAACGTCCATGCAAGGGGTATATCGATCCATAGCTTTGTTTTTATGTAGTAAATATATACCGAAAAACACAATGTCTCATTTATTATTGTTTTGTTTTTTACTTAGATATTTAACTTAAGAGTTCCGACTCTGTCACTGGTACTGAAATAACTATGTTAGTAAAACCTTATTTTTCTTGTAGACAGCCATTTATTTTGAGAAAGAACATTCTTTTGTATGTACTTTTACGTAAAGTGCTTTATTTCATGGCAAGTATTTAAATATGAAACTTAGGTAATATCTTACTATCTTTGTCGCTGTTAGATATTTAGATTAAGGATTTTTATTTTAACGATTTTTGAACACTTATCCTAAAGTAATTATAATCGACTGAAGAAAAAATACTATTTAGTTTTGCTATTTAAAAAGATTATTATTTTCTATAGAATAAGAAGTAAAATTATTATGAACATAATTATTTAAATCACATCCATTAGAAAGATCTATACTACATTATACAACTGTATCAAACATTATTTATAATCATTATACTTGTGTCTAAATATGGAGATAATTCTAAAAACAAATTGGTATCGACTATTTAGGTGTGTTGTGCCAAAGCAATATTAGTGTCTGTTCGTTTGTGCCGACATCACGAAAAACCTATTGAACAGATTTTGATACGGTTCGTAATCTAAGAGCTTGGGGTACAACTTCATCTGAATTTGTTTAACGGAACTGGAGGTATAGTATTTAGAAGGATTCCATGTAAATTAATCGTAGTTCACTTTTACTTCACACAAAAGATATACTTTAAACAGTCTAATCAAAAAATGCATTGATTTTTCTGTATACAATGTTAATTAAACATAAATAATATTGCGGGTAAGTTTTAAAATTGTATAAGTTTTTTATTGTAAACAAAATTTACAAGTAAATGTAATATTTACGTTTATATTTTTACATATACACCTAGACTTTACACATGTAAAAGTAAATATTAATGTCATCGGTATTATCATATGCATTTGTTAAGAATTTTCATAACAAACTCGCAATATTTATTTATCATGTAACGCCATAGATCTTCGATCACTTCTGGACAGTCAACAAAAACGAGAGAAAGCCGTTGGCCTTCAGAGCTTTTTGTGCCAGTGTGATATTGTTATCGGCTGCTCTACACGTTGCTGTTTACACCCTCCTTTTTCCTGAATGTATTGTCAAAGGATCTTTCTAGTTTTAAATAAGGTAGAATGTTAAATATTATGCATATATATCATATTAATTGATTTTATTAATATATTTTCAATTAACATGCGGGCTACATGCGCATCATTATACGGGGTACTTGCGCGGGCAGTTCAACTCGGACCTTGACACGATGCGTATTATTAGCAAAAGTGTTTGACCTAGAGTTTGATCCACGGTGAGTAAAATACACAGAACAATTTCATAGAAAATAAATGAAAAGTACAAAATGTACGAAATACAAGCTTAAAAATACAGTCGAATTGAGAACCTCCTCTTTCCTTTTAAGTCGGTTAAAAAGAAACTAAATGTGAAGAGGGTTATTTACTTTATGTGCCCACTTAACTTGTTTTGATTTTGATCACAAATATTTATCGAAACTGTCTGTAGTTTTTTGTCAAGTGTTATATATTTACCTTTAGATAAAATATCTATCTATGCTAATATTATAAAGCTGAAGCGTTTGTTTGTTTCTTTGGTTGAACGCGCTAATCTCAAGAACTATGATAAAATCTTTTAGCGATGTATAGCTCATTTATTGAGGAAGGCTATAGGCTACATAACATAACGCTACGAACAAAAGGAGAAGCGCATCAATGAAAAATTTTACAAAGACGGGGAAAATCTCTTATGTGAAGCAGATGAAGTTGCGCGGATCAGCTTGTAAATTATAATATCACATGAAATAATTTCGGATTATGTTATTTCCTGTACAATTAACGAATGTTGGTTCCATTTAAATTTTGCTTCATTAATATTTACCGTGCACAGCTCAAATATCAAAACACTGCGACCTCAAACCAGTATTAAATCACTTGAATGAGTTCCAACGTTGTCCTGTAATTTGAATAGGGAATTGTATCAATAGTAGTCCAAAATTGTTGCAAGGTATGAATACAATATCACAATGAATTTCTGCTGCCCAGAGAACGCATTGGACGATGCGAGCATAAATAATACTACCTATACTCTGTGGTGGACCGTGAATTATTCAGGCAATCATATTGCAGTGGATACGTCGCTGGCGAATAGTAAAATCTATCGTATTACAAAGTATCTTGTCTCTTTACAATATAGCAATGTTTCTTTCAAATGCGTCACAGTTAGCTCCTTTGTTAATGTGTTAGTTCTTGTTAAGTTTATCATAGAGATATTGTGATATCGTGTATAACACAATTATTTCATTGCAACGTGTACATGCGTAGAGAGAAAACAATATTGTTTAGTAACCATCGGCGTTGACGAAAGTAGACATCATGTTGATGTCTACTTAACTTATTATTTTGGATAAAAATACTGTCGCCCTGACAATGCTCTTGTGTTTGCTTTTCTCACATAACTCAATGACATAGAAAATCATTTGTATATCTTAGAAATAATAATCCCGTGTGGGGTATGTACCGATAACACTCGTCGCGAGAGCACCAAGCGTGCAGTATATTCATGTCAAAAAATAATATCGACATTACCCCAGCTGTCTGATGTCTTATACTAAGCCCAACGTATACTCATAATGAACAGGCGAACATTTTCAAAGCGGTTATATAATATAAAACTTTATTACACAACCATCGTTTCAATCTAAAACCTCTAAGCTAAAACGTGAAACAAGTTGCTCATATTATTATGTTTATTTATATCCATTTCTATAAATTCTGAGTGGATAGTCCATTGTAACAACAGTTTACGCGAACTCGGACAATATGACAATCCATCCATTTTGGCTAGCTGGACTTCTCTCCTTTGTGTTATTTGAGGGTATTATTCATGCCAATCTCAGTCTCCGCTCCGCAGGCTAGACAATGGTATATTATACACTTAGACAGTCTAGTATAACTGAGTTTATTGGCTGCCAAGGCTGCTATGCATGCATACCAACTGCTTCACACACACCGGATATATTCGTTTTATCGCATTATGTTACTCTATGAATACGTACTTTAGTGCAGACCACATCGCCAGAATTTTCATTCATTGTAATTCTAAAATAGCAAAAGTTTTTATAATCATGTGTAATGTTCAAATCAGCCTCGGTGGTGCAGCAATGCGACTGCTGTGCACGAGGTTTTGAGTTCGATTCCCAACATTTGTCAAGGACTTCTCATTGCAGCAGAGTGTCTTGTACTGTGCTCGGTAGTCAGCAATAGTCTTGCGATTTATTATGAGAAACTAAAACCATAACTGGCGTAATGTAGGTGTTAAACCCTTCTGCTAAACCTTTCAGAAATATAAGCTATATGTAATGTTATCATGAGATTTCATGATCATTTTGTATGTAAATATTACGATCAATATCTGTCTGCGTAATTAAATTTGAAAACCGAAAATGCTTTAAATCAACAAATAACCTTAAAGTAACGATCCATTTATAGCTTTTATAAGATTTATAACATCTAAACAGCAAAAGGATTCCATATATAAATAATACAGAAACATTACTTCGCAATTTTATTTAATACATTATATAAAACACAAAGGGTTTAATGTAAGTTTCGGGTACTAAATACCGTCCTTTTCTAGACAGCCTACATTTGCCTACATCGCGTGACTAAGCTCAATCGAATGATCCCTAATTTATTGAAATCGGTAGAGTAGCTCGGCTTGACTCAGACGTCGCATTTGCCAACGACTGCATACCGACAGAACTGGGCTCGATTGCGACAATGTTACAAAAGCAACGCCATCGTTTTTAGTCTGGTCGGTATTTGGATTGCATAATGCGACATTGGCAGTTGAGAATATTGAAATGTTGATTACCTGTGAATTTTGTAAACATGTTTACTAGATTTTATTACTGTGAAACAAGATGTTTATGGCTATCTCACATTTTAAGGCTTATCGACTGAAACACTTTTGGTAAATTTTAAAGATAGCTGGCGATACTACAATACTGAACAAAATGCGGCGTTTAAAAAAAATCTAATCTCTAGAAATAAAAGCGTTTGTATGATCTGTCTTTTCTTTCATGTAAGCGTATCGAAGTTTTTTAAATGATTGCTTAACCATGCCCATATTTAATGCTAATACATACAAGATCATACAGTTAATACAGCCAATACACAAAGATGACCTATCTAACAAAAAATTACACGGAAAAGCATTATAAATGGCTAGCTGTTACCCACGGTTCCACTTATATTCAATCAAAATCCATTCACCTTTTCAGTTAAGTAGGAAATATTCAAACATTAATAATATAACTTCGATACAAACTGTGGGCGGCTGCCACCCAAAATCCCAATTGTGGTTGACAGTAAATCGACTTGTAGTCTGGGCGCGGTAACTTTTATCGATATCGACTAAAGAAGAATTAGGAGTTCGTTTCGGTAAGTGGTACTTCTGAGTTAATCGCAAGCTCTAGCATGAGTTTAAGTTACTACCTAAGTGTCTCTTAGACAACGCAAGGCAATATTTTAGAAGGCTTTACTTTTAGTCGCTATTAATACTGTTATACTCGTGGATGTTTTTGTTACACTGTAAGTAGTATTTATTTGAGTGCTTACTGAGCATGAACGCGATCTATTGGATGTAAATTTTAGTGGAACGAAAGGCACAAAGGTTGTTAGTCGTTATACAGGAAAGAAGACTAAATGTAAAGATGTTTTAGAAACCTTTTATGTTAGCGCAACTTGCACTAAGAGAAGAGAAAAGGTTTCTGAAACAACTTAGTAAATATTTGACCCGTAATCAGCTAGCTAGCTTTTTGCGGTATTCACAATTAATAAAGTTTTGCACTAGCCGTGGTAACAACTACACAGCAAGACTTTCGCAACCATGAATGAAATGAAATGAATGAATGACATTGGTCTCTTAACAATTTGACACAAGATTTGCCAGCCAGCCAGAAGTAGACTATTGTAAAGCATAATATGACGCTCCTGCTTATGTAAAGATCTTATAGAGATGGCGTGTAATTTATGTAGCAAAAATCCATATATAGGCCAAACCCAACGAAAAAAAATGCTTGTATCATTTTATACTTGATGAGGAAGGTAATAACCCAAGGACACAATGAAAGAGCAACCAACTTTTGGAATTAAAGGTCGCTGCTCAGATTTTCGCCTGTAAAACTTTCTTTGTTTATTGGTATATGTATCAATACCTTGTAAGTCAAAGCATTTCAGCTATTGTACTTATAAAACAAGTAAGTGGTTTTATGTTTGAGTGATATTGAATCAGCAATGAAGGTTAGTACAATTATTAATAACAATATAATCTCTACGTTGATCTCGCAGCATTTTAATTTTGTTTGCGTTTGATCGTGAAATCCCGTGGAAAGTTACTGGGTTTTCTGCTAATAAATTTATATAAATAGCACTGAGTCTGGTAATATAACCTGTAATCTTTATTAGGTAGGTAGTATATTTTATTTACTTGTTCCATATATCATCAGGTCACAGAATATTTTTAGTGACACTATTTGAAAGGCATTGTGAGATCATGCCTAATCTTGGAGTTGCTTTGCATCGCATGCTACGTACGATTAAGCTCAACACTGTTATACCAAGTAATAATAGCAGAACAATAATTTGTTATCGACAAAATAAATATCGATAGCTGTAACGGGAGCTTCAGAGCCTCGAATAGTACGTTGTTTTCACAATGACCGAAGATAAATTTGTCGCAGCCGTGGCTTCATTTGCATTGAGAACCGTTTGCGTCGTCTGACCGTGTCTGAGCGCTCCCTAGAGTGAACATTTGCATCGTATCCCAATTAGTTTTTACAAGTCCCCTAATTTTGTACCTCTAGATAAATTACGTTGAGTTGTGACGCATATTTTGGTAGTCTTCCGCTTGTGTTTATGTGCTACAAGCTTTTGATATAGGGTTTGCTCGCTTAGAATTCGTTTAATAAAATTCTCCATCATATATATTTCTTTGTAAAGATGTCGAAATATACGTGTAAGGAGGTCATTGAAGCTTAAGTATTATTTATTAGCTTTTGTACGCGTGGAATTAGAAAGTAGGCACCTATTTATTTTTCTTTCTTTGCATGTAAGATGAAGCTGATCTACACAAATAATATACGGCTTCTACACGCATTATGATGAAAATTGCACCAAATTTTAATCGCCAGCAATACAACTATAAAACCCGCCAAGAAATTTAATTTCGTGGTTTTTGCGTTATACGCGTTCAAACAGATAGACATAATTATATAGATATGCAAAAATCTAACAATAGTTGTTTTGGCTTCTATCGATCTTATAAAAACCTCTGACATTATTTTTCTTGAATATCTTATGTGTATAGATATCGACCAGTTACAATTTTAGTATAAGTATAGATAGATAATAAAATTGATACAAGATACAATCTATTACTAAAAGCGAGCTTGGCATTATAAATAAGCTCATGAGTTATCTGCCAACACTACTATGTTAGCCAATAATTTTTGGATTATCAAATTTGAAAACATATCAGTATTGTATTTTAGCTCAGTATTTTTTAGTTTAGGCACTCCTAAATGTGATTGTGCCCTACCTTTACAAGTTGCAGGTATTCTATGTTTAATGTACCGTATAAAGTTTGCTACGTGGACAAAACAAAGTGATTCGTACACTGGCATTTTAGGCCCACGTTCCCGTTATTAAAGTTGCCTCTCACGACTCCCACGGGAAGTAATGAGGCAGTCTATTTGTAACTGGAGCTATCTCAGGCCACAAACAAAAAATAAACACGGGTAAATGGTGGAGGTTCTATGATCATTTATCATGGTGGCTGTGTTATTTGACTACGAATAGAATCATTGTAGTAAAATTTATGTGCTATATAAATGTTATGGATAAATCAAAATCGAACGTGACAAAGGCAATCTTATATATGTGGGATTTACAACCATAGCTGGCAAAATGTGGGTGTATAAGACATCTCTGCCTTTCCCTTCATGGATATAGTATTCTTCAAATCAATTGCCGTAAATGACAGAAACCTTGTGCCCTAGTAATATAAACCGCAATCTAAACCGCTTTTCGATCCGCCAAACGCCTATTTAAATTTTGTGATTAGGTACCTACATACTTTATATTCGACTATTTATTAGAACCGTGCGGTTTGGATAATAGCCATATTGCAGCACGTATCAAGCTATAAAGCTTTAAAACACATTCAAATAAGAATACTCACATAAAATACTGTACGTACATAAATTAGAGTATTACGAAAACACACAGCTTAAGGATCAAAGTACTTTTCTCACGAAACGGTTCGTAAAAACCTTGTTCCACTTGGTTTCTTGAAGGAGTAAGTATTGTGCGACTAGTCACAACTTTTCGAAATAATCTCTTTCAAGTTTTCGAATTTATTACTTTAGCGTGACGTTTTGATAGTTTTGCAAAATCAACTTAGTAATAGTTTATCTGCTTTGTACAGGAATAAGTGTTGAATTTATTTTCTATGCTGGTGGTGCAACTTTGTAAGACTTTTACGTGCAAGGTAAACATGTAGACCAAAAATATGCCTTTGAGAGGTTATTTTTGACAAGGACTTTAAATATATGTATGTACCAAATGGTATTGAGATTGCCTATATTAACTGTTTTACTGCTAGGTAGTGGTGGCGGTGACGGAGCTATATATAGGCATATAACCTAGTCTACTATGGTTGGCATATTATACAAATCTTTGAGAGTAACAATTATGAAGAAATTGTAAATACGAAGGTATTCTTTTAATGTTTGCCTTAATACAGATTATATAGTTGCACGCGTCTGCTCTCAAAGGAGTAAGTAATAGTGTAATTTATCCACATTTCACCAAATACGTTTATGCCCTACGTGGAAGGCGGTGAGATATTTAACGTACCCGTTGTAGGATACCAAACGCAGCGCTGATACTGATAATTATAAATTACAAAGTTTTAAAGATTTTTCCTGTCAGTGAATGACGGGTTCATTGACATGTAATCCCAATTAAACTTTACCCTACCAGGTAATTGGACCTGAGACCTCATGCACAGCAGTCGCATGTACTACCGCTGTACTAAAGTAGGAGCAATTTTAATACACACATAAATTCGAAACATTTGAGGTGCGTTTAAAATCAAAGTCGAGATCTCTGTATACCAGTCCAACAATCACTTCACTACAATTGCTGTTCATTCCAAACTTTGCATAAAAACAAAGCAGGTGAACCGGTAAAACCCAGTATATCAATAAAAGCAGCGTGTTCCAAATGACGTCACTCCAATTACAGGGTGTTGCGATAAGGCGTGGTGTAAGCTACCATCCGAACGCTTGACTCTCTTAATTAAGACGCCGATCTTTGGCCGTGATAACGCCAGACATGCAATCTACTGGTTATAAACGTTGTATGTTTTGTTTATTTTATGTTTTGTATACAGGTGAACTTTGCTGACGTATCTACACTCCATCCTACATTGATTATGTTTACGTGAAGACATAGGCTCATATCTGTGGTTCCTCGAAGAGGTAGGTAGAGGCTTGTACGCTCAGATGCCTCAAACCACACGTAACAGGCTATTGTGATTTACTGGGCATACTGCCAGACTCCGTGCTGAGAATTGCATGATAGGAAAACCTAATAGCACTTTGTTTGATCCAGATAACCGAAAATCGATCCCGAAAGCTCATGATTGACCGCAAAGAATAAATATATAACTATAAGTCTAGGTCAATAATTATTCGATTTAAATTTTGTAGCACAGCATCTGGAATAGTACCTATCCAATAAAAGCTTCAGGTAACGAGTTACAATCACATCAAAATGTAGTAAGCGACGTACACTTATTTAGAAATATAGCCACACAACTTAATGATATATTTTAAAAGAAAGACACAAAGTCTTAAAGCCAGCTAGTTGACACTTAGCATTAATTAAAAAAGAATTATGTATTTCTTTAAAAATTAATTAAAGAAGTAGTTGATGTGGCCTTCACGCCCAAACTACTCGCACGGGTCACAAGCACGAGTTATCTATACAAATTACTACTGAGTTGGTCGTTTACAAAAAGAGCCACTTGCCACACGTCAACTTGAGCATAGTACTTACGTTTTGCACAACAGTTTTGGTAAGTTTATCCTTTCCTTGAATTGCGTAAGTTGTTCGAGTTCAAATCAAGAAAATACCTTTAAAGCAAGATGAAGGCTTGTGGTATCATTATATTTACTCAGTATATTTACGTTTCCAATCATGAAAGTGAGAAACGTCTAATATTAATAATAATAAGATAGTTGTTCAGCTTATCATTATATATATTTTAGCCGAAGGCCTGTCATTATAATGCCAAAGGGGAAAGTATTGCACATTTTATTTCACTGTATGATTTCGGCGGCCACTAAAAAGGTGACAATAATCCGATATAAGTAATAATCAGATAATTGTAAGGTTAAAAGCACTCTTAGGTCATTCTTTACGATGCCTACGGGGAAGTCGAATTGTCTGTTTTTTTTTCATTGAGTCCTATATAAACTTGTGTGTAACACAAAATTATATATAGCAAATATATTTTTGGTCTCAGAAAACGCTTTGTTCTTCATATAGAGTAATTATTATGTTCTAACATTATTACATGTCTTTCATATCGCCACACGTAATGTGTAAAAGTTTGATGGAGTCATCACAAAACAGGAAGCTTGGAGAATATTCTTAAATGTTCTATAAGTGTTTGGAAAGGGTATCAACTCGTATTATTTGGGTTAATACTTTATGAGTGAAGGAAAATGTTTTGTTTTGTCTCAACGACATAATAACCCTGTTTTATGTGTGCACTTATACCATACTCCTTGATATTAAAGTTGTGACCTGGAAACCGTATTGTTTTCGAAAATATATTGCGGTGACGAAATTTTATGTCCGAATGTCTTGGGTAATTTGGGTATACTATTTTTATGTTCACTTTGTATGGACAAATGCAATACGAAACGGGAATACCAATCTGCTTTTAAGAGCACTTTTGTGTAGTGTGTCTGCTCAATATATAGTTTGCAAATATACACAGATTTATTTTATATTTTAGTACACTTGACTTCGATACTGTTCTTTTAAGTATTTACACTTTGTGCTTTAAGTGTTTTTCTAGTTAACTCGATTAATTTGTGCTCTAACAAAGAAAATTCTTATACGTGTAGCTTATGTTAGTAGTGTTTTGGCTGAGATTCAAATCTGCATTGTCACGGAGCGCTGTCCAATGCTATTAAATTCAACTTCAACTTTAGCTAAAGATAGGCAATCCCAGAATAATTAGAGTTTCACTTGACATGACGAATCTGAGCATATTTATGTTTATATTGAAAAGAGGTGTTCATAAACGGTAGTCATAGCTACTCGTATTGCGTTTATAACAAGATTTTTTCAGTTTCAACTAAAATCAGAAAATATTCTTATTATTATAAAGACAATTCCCGCACTAAGAATCATTCCTGTGTCGCACGGGATCTTACAAACACTCAAACAATCTGTTGTCAGGAGAACTTGTGGATCACCCAATTTTTTCCCGTGTGGGATTCGAACCCACAAAGCTCGGTGTAAGAATATCGCATATAGACTAATCTAGCGCTAAAAAACCTGTCTCTGAAAGCTATTAATCATTTATATCGTATCGTCATAAGTAAATAAAAAAATAATATATAGTCAAATTCAAAAATCATTTATTTATTTAGACCACAAAATAACACTTGTGAACGTAATAGTATAATTATTATAGGTTAGTGAGTTTAATGAGTTACTAAAGCTACATTTACCTTAGTTGCTCGGTTCAGGCAAATGTATTGTACCTACGCTCAACTTACTTTAAGTTCTTAAGATTGTGAAGTATAACCGAAAAAGATTCGTGAGGATTACAGGCCATCTTTAACTAGCATTGCAAAAAGAGCTCGCTAGCCCAGCACTAGTGATGTAAGCGCGAGAACTGCCAATTGTGATTGTCGAGGACACAATCAGCAGTCACAGTATGAAAAAATAAAACTGAAATTCAACCGTTTGGTAGACATACATACGTAGCTTCACGCCAGTATAATGTATTTGTATAAAGAAAATCGCTAACATCGCGTTCTTTATACAAACTGTTTAATCAAGCGTTTTAATGACAAGTTTAAATGCGATGGTAATTATTATTGTTTGTCTTAAATTATCAAAAACATCAAAAATTCAGTCATCAGCATATAATATAATAATTTATCTAAATAACTATGAGCACAGATTATATAAAAATAAATTGATGTAGATTTTAAAATAAAATAACGTATCAATAATTAATGTCGTAAATAATAACGGGCGGTCCTTTTTATTGCCCCTTATTATTCACGACATCAGTTATTATTATGTTATTATTTTTTTGTTAACATGTGACTATCTGAAACCATTTCATGAAAAAAATCGGTACATTAATTTTCCAGAAATATAATTCTAATTAAAAAAATATATGGTCAGGGTTATTCTATATCACCAGTAGAATGCGTGGTTAAAAGGAATTACACGATTTCAAAATCATCCTGTATATGTATATTGATCATGTCATGTAGGTGTTAAACACAATATAATTACAACTTTAGTAGGTATAAGTGTATTACATTCACACTACGTGGTTGTACTGAGTACTTTTATTTGTGATACACAACGCTGCTACTATGAATTGCTTAACATTAAAACTTAATATTATTCTTGCCTGCAGAACCAGATCCCTTTGTTTAGTAGCCAGATCTGATTTAAATTCAGAATCTCACGGTCGGTTACAAAAATTATCGCAACCTTACCATGGGGATATTCACCTCTATGTGGTGTTAAAGTCTTTTCCGTCTTGTAATAACACATCAAAACGCCAGCCTGTTCAGTTGTTCTGTTTCTAGGTCAACAGCTCGGCAACTTCATGAAAGACAAACTTCGCTCGTGATTTAGATACGCGTTAGTTGAAAATACAGTCTTCAAAACGTAAGGAATTGTCTTTGCTTTGTGCGACGTCGTGGCAGTTTGATGGAATGTTTGTTGTATACCGAATAACATTAAGCACGAACAGGGAATTGTTATATCGCACTGATACTTGTGGCGTCGTTTTGTTCCGTTGCATAAGTTTGCGGGTGATCGTGGGGACCCAGTATCAATTCCGAAGTGGGCAAGTGGTATAGCAAATTTGTATTACAATTCATGAACTCTGGATAAAATTCATTTATAAACTTGATAGATAGAAATAGACGAGTCTGTTACTGTCTACCAAGCGTAGTTCCAGATTTTGAGAATTTCTTAATAAAAAGCACAATAATACTTTGGATCCGCCCTGGAAATCGAATGCGAGCACAGCAGTGGCATTTACTATCTATACGCTACTGATTTACAGACAATACAATAATATATATATCCTCAATATTAACATAGTAAATCTAACTCTATTGCGTTTCTTGATTGCTGTATGTAATTTTATTTTATTTTATTTTATTTTATTTTACAATATTAGAAAAACTTACAGCTGAATGAAAATGATGTACTGAATTGAATATATAAGAAGAAGGCCAATTAAAAGTTTTGACAGATAAACAGATAAATAATTACTCATTAAAAATAAAAGTAAGGAAGATAGAAGTAGATACTATATAAACATGCGGTAGTCAAAATATTACACATAACTGTTATCAACGAAAAAATTATTACATAATGTAAATTGTATGTATGCAAATAACAGTAAATTCAGTTGATATTTACAACTGTACCTATTTTATGACCTAAATGATTTTGAGTTTTAATTAACATAAAACAACGCCCCTAACGTTCTACTGATATAATCCAAAAACGTCAGACTCTCAAGACACTCATTATACGGCGAGGTAAAAGAAAAGAGGTGACAAAGTTATCTCTTTGTGACCGCAAAGGAAATTGCGATTTTAACTGAAATAGAAAAACTGTGGATTATCTTAGTGGGTATAATGGTCGTGTTGATGTAGCCTTAGCGCCGTGTATTTATATGTACCTTTCTAGGTATACTACATCCATTTTTATTATTGCTTTGATTTATTTCACTGGCATTTTTGATTAACATTGAAATGACCTCCGATTGAAGTTTGGAATATTTTATTCAATCATGTTCAAACCGTTGAATGATATTTTATACGGTGCTAGCTATATTTATGTATTGAGAGATATTCGGCGAGCGACATTATCAAAATGTAAATTTTACCTCAGGTTGAGATGTAACTTTCTTTTGAAATTTGAAAGATTTTGTTCATAAGAAGACAGATATTGGCCGCAACAAGTTATGAACTACTTACGGCCAAGATCTCCGAAATCACTAAACGACCAAGATCTATGTATACAATCAGTGATTGCATCAGCTAGTAATCTTTCAATGCCACATTGTATTGTCATTATACAAGGCAAATATTCAATTTAATATTAATAAAGCAAGCCCAAATTCTATATCAAATCCAGGAAACATAACGGCCTTACGAAAAGACAATGAAAACACTAAGTTCTGTATATATTTTCAAATTACCCTTTTGATTGAAATTAAACTACTTTATTCTATCGCGTTGTTTGTTTTAAAACACTTTTATTACTTAATTTTGAAACTCTAACACTAATATTATTGAACTTTACTGAATTTAAGCTATTTAAAATAATTAAAACTATTTTTGTTTAAGTTTAAGTTTACACTTTGCTCTGACGTTTCGAAACGTCGTAATAAAAGTGTTTTAAAATAAACAACGCGACAAAATTCGTATAAAGTAGTTTAATTTTAATGTATAACATTTGCGTAAACATAAGACAATATTATATAGATCCTTTTGATGTTTACAAACCTTCAAAACGAAACATTTTTAAGATAAATACTCTATAGAACATAGGTACCATAATTTGAAATCAAGTAAAACATTAAACTGTACGGTAATTAAGACAAAAATTGGTTCAAAACTTTCGCTAGCCCGACTCGAACTAATTAGTACGATTAGGCAAGCACTGGTATTAAAACTCTTCATTAGTTCTATTTTCATCGAGCAAACAACTTTATGCTAATTCAACATTCGATGAGGCATTATAAAAGCTTGTTCTTGTGTAATCTCAATTTATAAACTTACTATATGTATAATAGAAGCAGAGCGATCTTTTATTGGTAATAAGTTCACTCTTGAATCAAAGTGATTCTGAGTTATAATATTTGCGGGTTATTGGTGTACTGATGCCTTTCCTGATAGTCTCCGAGAACCCCTCTCGGAGACTACCGATTTCCACTTGCATGTATGTGGTACTAATTCTAAGCAACAAACTAATTGTACATAAGTATAATTGCAGTTTATAGTCTGAAAACTATTAGGAAAAATATATATATCATTATTTTTATTATAATTAATATATTGAGTACTTTTTATGTTGTTATTTGCACCCTGGCGTAGGTTGAAACATACATAAAACTCAAGAGAAGATTATTGTAAATTTCAACCCTTAGATCAATAACAAAGAAATAAAAAATATAAAAAGCTTCTCGTGTTACAAAACATATATGGCGTTGCATTAAAGTATACAGTGTGGCTTGCGAGTATATAGTTTATAAGTATAGGGCTGGCTATTTTCTTTACCTAACGCCTAAGGCAATCTGTAATATTTCTCTACAAGTCTACAATTGCTCCATGCACCCTACTAAACAAACATCGAACAAAGTCTGTCGTAGAGTTGTCTATTTAACACTGTCTTTTAAGATGAAGTTTTGAGACAGTTTTAATTGCTTTCAACCTATCTGATACTCGTAGCAGTAACTTTGTTTGACCAAGATCTTTTGTTGATGTGCTTTTATCTTTACTCAATGTTTTTATGGCTTCATATCAATGCTTTTGATAAAGTTTGATGAGTTCTTTAAGATGAAAATATAAAGGTAAAGTTAATTCTAACTTCGGTGAAGACGCTTTTAGAGAATAAAGTCGTTTTCAAATAAACTTAAAGATAAATATGTAAATATTGTGTTGAACCATTGGATGATTTTACATATTACAATATGTAAAATCATCCATATCAATGGTATGGATGTACTAAAATCTCACCTATCATGTAAAGTTTATGTGTGAAAGTGGTGGCGTTTATTATTGTCTATTTGACCATCTATCACCTTGCCTATTTTATTTTTCCTATTTAAACATACAGGAGCAGTATAAAATTAACAATTTAGCTCAAAAACAAAGATTTGAAATTATATTTTCATTTATGCTGTCAAACGCACTATATATCATGCCTCTTCATGGATAACAGCTCTACATTTCTAAAACGTTTGACCTCCACTCAAAAATATGCGTGAATTTCAATCTTTTGTTATATCTCCATTGTTTTGGACGGTTGAAATTATGTTTAGTTAAAATATATATTCAATGAAATTAAACTACTATATACGGATTTTATCGCGTTGTTTATTTAACACTGGACCTATTACATAATTTTGAAAACTGTTACACTACTACTGCTATTGAATTTTACTAATTTATAAGCTAATAAAATTATTAAAACTATTAAAACTATTTGTATTTAGGTTTACACTTTCTCCGCTTTTTTATAAGCTAATACGTTTAAAAGCTAATAAATTATTGATATATCCGTATATAGTAGTTTAATTTCAATGAATAACATTCGCGTAAATAGAAGACAATATTATATATATTCAACGTTCATTTTATTTACACGGAATATTACACTCGCACTATGTGTTATACCATTTAAGTTCGAAATTATGCTTTGATATATTTGTACTAAAATCGTAAAAACTGTAGAATATGTCTGCAGCTGGCTTAATTTTAATGGTATCTAATGATTGTCTACCCTTTTATATTCATTTATCTCTTTGTTTGACTCTCTTTCTTAGCTTTGGTTAACTTACCATAAAGCTTTTCACTTTATCCGTTTGCCTGCTTATTTTATTTCTAGCCTCTAGGTGGTTTCATCAACATCTGTGGTGTTATGGTATAAGATCTTAGCAGCACGGTCAGGAAGATAGATTTCTAACCTCGCACGCTCAATATTTTTTTGCGGTACGTTTACCTAATGTAAATACTTTATTGGGTAACGGAGTTTATGTCGTAAGTTAGTAGAAAATCGGTACGAAAGCGCACTAAATATAAGCTTAATGATATAAAATAGAATAAAATCGATGACTTTTTTAAAATGTTTAAATATAGAAAATGTTTCACCGGAGTTCGTTGAGCCGAAGCAATGCCATTAGCACTGAAGTATACTGTCATTAACATCAGTGTCAATTGCGATGGCATCACAATGACGCCTTGTTTGTAGGGTTGGCAATGCGCATCTAGTATTACAAGCATCCATAGGCTATGGCTATATGTACATGATAACGTATTTCTACAGTCAGCAACGTAAGTCCATACACACTTGCCAGTTTCCAATTGCTTCTATCTTACAAAATTATGACATATACGAATTGTTTTATAGTAGTAATGGTTAAAAGATTGTTGATACAATCACAGTTAAAAAATACAGTATAATAATAAGGCATTTTATTTCGTAAATAATTTTTATAAATTTGATTTCTTTATGTTTAGCTATCTACTTATAGCTAAACATAAAGAAATCTTCTTCTTCTTGCTGACTGGACCAGGCGTCTGTGTAAACTACGTTAAGAAGTTATTTCTTAAATGATAAAAGTGACAGGTCAGACTTAATATTTAAGAAAATACGGCCACGTGATGCTCTAAGCTGCCATGTTAAATATACCTAGTATTGCCTGCCACAGTAGAATATAACGCGAGAAACAAAATATTTTCAACATCTCTTTGTAAATATAGTGTTTATCTAGGTACATGTTTTTGTAGAACGTACTTATCCTTTTACAGTTCGCCTGCGTATGTAAATGTAGTTTAGTTGGAATGGTTTTAGACAGTTTTATTGAGCCTAATCTTTGGTATACCCAATGGACTTCCAAACGATTTGACAATAACGTTTCAATACCTACGTGTTCGTTCGAAAGGAAACGTAGAAATATGGGAATGTACTGCGAGGTTTTGTTTTTTAGACGTTTTAGTTTTACATTGAATATTTTATATGTTTGAAATAGTTGTGGTAGATTTATTATGCAGTATTCTTGATTTTTTTTACCTATGTTTTCTTTATCTTTCTCAACACGCTCGTCAGCTTAGGGTATTTTTTTTAACCTCGCTTGTCTCCCATACCTTATCTCTATCCCTGCTTAGTAATTTTAGCCATCCTCTCTTTCAAACAAATCATTGTAATTCACTTATTTATTGTATCTACGCCTTATTTCACTTAATTACGCTCTTTTAGACTATACATTCAGATTTTATATGTGTCAAAGTATGTAATTTACGTCATGTAATAGTCATGGGCTTCACGAGCTTTAAATTATCGCTTAGGATTAAATTGTAATATTTGGAGGAAAAATCCATTATTACCAATGAGCCCGCTCGCTAAGTGAAGCCTTGTATAGGCAACTAGCATAGCAACAGTTACACCGTTACGACATTTCACTCGAGTAAGTGTTCTAAGATGTTCACATACTTATCTCTACCATCTCATTTCTGTCCTTCCATCTAAAATACCTCTTTCTTTTCCCTAGGTTCGTCAACCAACGAACGATACTCCTGGTAATGCAAGCGATCATAAGCTTCGGTTTACTATCAACCAGCAAAAACAGAGAACTTGTTTTTATAAGAAGATTGAGATAGTACCTCATACTAGACAACCGGTGTCTACGTGTCTATGTTCTAACATAGATACTTAGATTTAACAAGTCTGGTAATTATTGTAGAGTCGAGGGTTCAACACGGCCAACAATTGACAGGTCCCAGATATTCTTAATCCATGCACGCATCAAAGCTTCAATGTCCAAACATAATGAGGTAACTACTTAATCTACTGCGCCAAATATACAGTAAATTTTTAACACGGATGTCGGACATGTGAGCTGTCGGCATCAAGCTTAGTTACGCATGCGTCAGTGACCTACTGACATACTGTGCAAACGTAAATAAAACTTTAAACTGGTATTCGAAGCTACGAGGGTGTGTGCCGCGGGTATTACGGATAACTTGTTAGATTTATGGCCTATTTCACAATAATCAAGTAAAACTTACTCGAAGTATAAATCGCGTGCTGTTTTTCTCTCGTTGGTTAAAACTTATGGATAAATGCTAGGTGGAGATTGTGAAATAGGATTTTAAGATTAAATTCTACATTATTAAAGGAATTTAATCACGTTTTATACTAAGTAGACAGTAATCTTGCAGATTTAATAAACATCCTTACCAAGCTTAGTGTGATAAAAACATGTTTATCGGTCGGCAGTTAGTTTGGTCACAGATAATATAATACTATACTAGTTTGGTAAATTTACTATCGACTAAGTTTTAACTCATTATCGTAATCAAGGCTTCACCCGCAAGCATACCAAGGGAAGTATTACTATTATTATTCTATTATTCCCATATAGTTAATTGACGTGTTCAAGAATTGTTTGTACATTTTTATGAAAATAAATATTCTTGACTTTGACTTTAAACTCACACCGGTTTAAAGGTATTCTGTGTAACCTTCCCCAGGATACAATCTATCTACTTGCCAAATTTCATTAAGGTCCGGTCAGCTGTTTAGTCTTGAAAAGGTAACAAACAAACAGGGTTACTTTAGTGGTTTCCTATAATACATGAAAGCATTTAAAAATTAAAGTGTCTAATTTAAAGTGTTTTAAAACACACATTTTTAAACATGTGTAAATACTAAATAGATATCCATTTGACGATGAAACGGTCTGACTACTTCGTATATATATAATAATAATAATGTCCTCCTGACCGAATTTCGGTCACAGTGGCCAATCTTAACGGAGACTGGCCATCGGCGCAGGAAATATTATAGTGCACAAGTGTGTGCGCAAACACAGGTGCACTCTCTGTTTCCTAACTCTTGTAATCCGATGGGACGAATAATCCGACACGACCGGAGAGAGATCAGGCGCGGGACCAACGGCTTTACGTGCTTTCCGAGGCACGGGGGTGTCTTACACCTCCAACTTCTTACCTGCGGGCTGCTATTGAGATTTCTTTACAGAAAAACCCAATAACTCTTTCTTGGCACGACCCGGGATTCAAACCCGAGAACTCATGCACAACAGTTGCATTCGTTTCATCGGCTTTAATTAATTATTTGTATGCTATATTTAGCATTTAAAATATGTCGTCATTTTGTATTTCTCTAAATAGTAAAGTAAATACAAACTAAATGAATGTCACATTTTAATATTAATGCCGGTATATTAATGTATCAATGTTTATAATAACATCGTTCCGAGCTCAAAAACGTATATCAGAATATTTTTAGAGAAATGATTGCTGTGTTTTTACTATTTCTCCGTATAAAAAATAAAAATATAAAATTTCATATTATGGACTGCTTTTAAAACTGAGAAACAGGGATTATTTTCTATCCCAAATTTTAAAGACTTTTCTAAGAAGCACGAATTTCATAATATTTATTTTTCCATAAAATCACAAAATATTTTAATCTAAAAGTTTCTTAAAATAAATTCAATTTTATACTTAAATGGAACTACGCAATGAACAGACACAGCTACTTATATTACCGTATTCGCAAACGTGTAGGTAAGTATAAATTAATGTAAATATATGGACGTTATTGGCGCTCATACAAAAATAAATCCAGTACAGAAATTATGAAATAAGACAGTGGCTATAACTTATCCATTTGTAAGTGTAACTCTGCCAGGTAATGTTGGTAGTATTTTACGTTACGGAAGTTTTATACTTCGTATAAACCTACAATGGACGTATAAAACGGAAAAAGGACTGGCGTAAAGAAGAAAAATATGCTTTTAGAGCGCTAACATTACCGCTAGTAACTGAGACTCTGAGGACACGTTTAATAAAGATTAGTAACTTCTTTTTAATGATTTCCCGTTGCTTCATTCGTTAAGACACATCAGAAAATTTTATGCCCTGAACAAGTAAGAATCTACTTAATTGTGAATAATGAAAGGAATTACAGATGTGCTTGTAATTTATTTCTTTCTTATTTCCCGTGGGGTTATTTGTTTGTATCTAACACTAGGTAATCCGATGCTTAGAGTAATACAACCTATTTGGAGGGTTCTCTACGCCTTCATTTACTGTAATAGTGGAGACTTATTGCTTTCGCTGTTTTAAAACTGTAATACCAGCCCTGTCTCAGTGTGAGAAGGTGTAGTCCATACTTCACCACGCTGGCTGAGTGCGGGTTGGCAGACTACCATACCTTCACTGGTGTTTCGTTTGTTTTGTCCAGACTAACAGGCATAAAACAACAACTAGAAGAGAAAATCGTCAGTGATATTTGTAGATACATATGCCAGTGAACTTAATAAATATCTAAAATATATAATTTTATAACAAATGTTGACAATCGCAAAATAGTTTCAGTTGTTACACGCATAATATATGCTTATGTAGTTTTGGCAATGCAGCTTGTTAGCATTTGCCAATATTACAAGGATGTAGTTAAAGTTCAGTGAATTTTAAACATTATTTGGCATTAAACATTATTATATGCGTATAATGGTTTAAGTAATCTTGACTTTGGTTGGTAAAGTAGTGTAAACTTGTGCCGCATGTGCAAGTACTCGAGATTATGAGTTCAGATAATTCTCAATATAAATTGTGCATTTGGAATCGTCCCACTGTGCACTTAATTATGTGAGACCTAACCGTTTCTACTGAAATATTGCCTAGTATATCATATCCACGAAGGTAAATAAAAAATGAAATATTCATCATTCGAAGCCGTTCTCGTGTTGGTCAAATTCTCATTTCCCAAAACATTACTTTGGGAAATGCAATGGTGGTGACTTATTATAATAATGGGGCCACCTCAGACCCTTAAACAAACCCTCGAGGTCTAAATCATAACACTGACATTCATATTATAAAATGCAAATCCGGATACATATATAATGTCTTTAAATATCCCTAGTCAGGTTTTCATAATCGTGTAACAATCGCAATACACTGATCATTAAAATATTAATCAAACGTTTGTAAGTGAATTAATTTGTTAGATAAATTAAATCGTGTCAAGCTGTGTCTAAGGCGTAACTGTGGTGACCCAGTTTTGTTCGGGATATTAAGGTGACGCCCTTTGAATCGGCCGTAGTGAACACTGGGGATGAAAATTGTAAAATTTTTGTAATGTCGTTTTGCTACGTTTTGATTTTTTGCATTGACGTAGTCGGCGCTTGTGTGCTATTATAGCAATACATTTTTAGTAAGACTATACGTGGGTACCTTATGCTTTTGATTATTTACTACGTTAAAGTTATTCAAGAACGCATATTTACAAATTACATAATTTTTGAGATATATGATCTTTGATCAAATAATAATACTTATCCTTTCTCTTTTCGTTGACTCAATTATTGCAATCGAAGCCGATAAACCTACTACGGGGGTTTATCTCAGCTTATACTTACTTAGGCTGCCATGTTATTCTTGTTCTGATATTTTTGACTCCACTTCATGATTGCTCATAGTGCACCATTAATTCCGCGCAATATATAGTATAAAAATAACAAAAATAAAAACAGCCTACAATTCATAAGAGAACACTTCATAAAATGATCATCAGATGCATCTTCAGCCCGACACAATTTTATTTTTACCTTGAAGGGCAGCTATTGTAGGAAGTATACAACTTGACAATGATATTACTAGCTACCCTTGCTGTTTTACCCACGGTTATTATTTCTGCTGCAGTCCTGTAGCTCACAGCGCGATGGTGTAGCCTTATTTCTGGATAAAGTAGCTTTCTAATGGTAAAATTATTTAAATCGCTGCTGCATTTTTTGAGTTTATTGATTACAATCAAAAATATAAATATCTTGTCTTTATAATATTATTATAGATTACAATAATGTTTAGGCAACATTATTATTTAAAGGCTTCGTAAACTCCAGACGTTGAACATAACACTTAAGCGTATCTTCCGCTTTGCGAGGACTCTATCCCGATTAAGTTTGATCAGCGATTGACTTGTAGATTACGTAATGTATGTAGATTTAGACGCTTCGGGTATTCAATTTAATTAACTAGTTTGTTTTCATCTTTGAAATCTGATATTAGCAGTGCTTGTATATATTTAGGCACACTATATTGGCTTTAGATAAAAGTAGTATAGCCAGTTTCAAAAGTCGCTAAATATTTTCGAGACTATGCATGATTCCATCATTTGAAGTAATAAGTGTACCCTTTTACAGCAATCCTAACTAATGTTAGAAACTATTTGACGTGTATGCGAAATTTCATGATTATCAGCATCATGATGTTTCGCATACACGTTGTCAGAGATATAGAAAAAGACATACCTACGAGCTACGTTACCTTAGATCCAGAAAAAAACTGTTCCCAAAGTATAGCTAATAACAAAAAATAAGGATGGTTAATTTAATGGCTATTTATAAATGCGGAATATTATTTAGAATATTCTTATTAATAAAATAATATTGTAAATTGATTAATTGTCTGCATATGTCGTTAAATGTACCTTACCAGTCAGCTACACATTAATCTAATGTTGTATCTACGTGAGTGTAAACGTATGCAAGGTCAAGTGGAGTAGCTCAATACTCTTAAGTCTGCTTAGTCGGTATTGTGGTTAGTCAAACGGTCTTAGCACATTCAGTGCCACATCGAACTGTAAAGCGGATATATTATGTAGCTATAAGCCTTGCTGAGCTAATGACTTAAAGATCGAACTACATATGTGATCTATTAATAAAGCAGAGGTGTTTTTGGTTTGCACTTAATACAAGCCAATACTGTTGACGTCTGCTGGACTTATTTTTAAAGTACATTTAACTACTAATACTTTACTTTACTTACCGCTCAGGGATCGAATGCAAAACTTCGCAAGTGGCTCTACGTATAGGTGTTAATTTATAGCAATGAGTATTTTGTAACAAATAGTCAAAAGCCAATGTTTAAAGTACTTACTAGTTATTTTTTAAATGCCTGCTCTTGGTTAATGGCTCGTATTTTTTGCCTATGTACGTAATAATAGCCCGTTGTTCAAGACCTACCAAATTTCATAAAAATCATTTTAATGATACAGGTGTGACTGAGTTACAAACATTCAGGCATCTCCACTTTTATTATTGATTGGATACTCTACTACAGTATAATTTAAGCAAGGCTTGTGTTTAAAGTAAATCTGTTATATAGAAAACTTTGAAGACCGAGTTATCTTTATATATATTGTGCTTGTTTTTCTTTGTGGGGTCAATGAACTAAAATGTTTGTATCGCCGTAGGTATTGTAACATTGAACGCGTATTCTGAAGTGAGTGGAACGTTATTATGATGAACAACAAAGCAAGTTGTTATTTGGCATAATGTAGTATTATTATATTGTTTGAGTATATTTATTCCTTTTAGTTAAGTTTCAGTTTACGTTTTCATCATATCATAAACGTAGTTAATAATATTTTTCAGTTTGATTTATCTCTTTGTACTAGTACTAAGTATTTATATCGATTACTTTGATAGCGTTGTGGTATAAGTGATCGCTTAGCCCAATGCACCGAATATTATGAGTTCGATCTCAGGGGACAAAAAGGTCAGTTATCCGAAAATAAACAAAAACAATAAAATATAAGTTATTGTGAAATTATGGTAAAGGTGTTGTAATATTTATTGCTTTATCACCCTTATACAGCTGAAACTATTTGGATGAAACTTGCCCTATCAATATAGACCATATCGTGTATTAACACTTCATATCTCAGAAATACGCTCCTGTAAAATTAACGCGTGCAAAGTCGTGTGCAAAAACTATATAAATAGGCGAGCCTTGCTTTATATCAAAACATAACTAAAGAGTGTCTATTGACTGAGTGTAAACGACAGAGCACTTCCAGCTTCTCTCTCTGAAGCGTTCTTCAATGATTACAAGATTGACGGGTCTCAACAAAGTTTGCGGATCGATAAACTGGGTTTAAAATCTAATGGATAACCTCTTAAGAGTTGGAAGTTAAACATAAATATTTCAGTTTATCTAACGTTGTCCCTAAGCTTTGTTGATCAATGAAGTGAGCTTGGCATCGATGTAGAGTTTATTCTGTTTTAGCCCGGTTTGTGTATAATTTATAGGTTATCGAGGGGGATAAATGTGGGGATTCAAAGAAAATCTCGTGCATTTCACAAAACATACAAAAATCTATAGCTGCAGTAAATTTATCTTATATATATCAAAATACAAGAAGGCACGATTCGTCCATAAGTCGCCTAATCTATACGAGTCATCAACTAATTTATCTGAATACTGCAGGTGAAAAAAGAAACGTACCTTCTATTGCATTTGAATATTTATGAATAAGAATAAGAAATTAATCAGCCTTATAATGTGCGTTGACTGATAACTACTTAGACGACTTATGCTACCCCAAAGGATTTTACAACATCTTTTGTTTCTTGAAGTTTAACAACAATCTCTTTTCACAGCATTGGCTTTTTAAATGGCTGCCTGTATTTCTTTTGCTTTCCAAAATTGTAAGAGTTTATTTGAAAATCCAAATTACTTAACCTCAATAAAACCGTTTTATTTTCGGGCACTTTTGTATTCATATTCAAAAAATGATTCGTAGGACTTGTAATGTTAAGCAATTTAAATAGACGAAGTAATCTTTTCAATGGAATAAATGTATGATATAAACTTCATTATAGTATCAAACGTTATTGTTATGTTTATTTTAGATAGGTATGAATGCTTAATTTCAAGAAATTGTGTTGAATGTAATAGTTTGATAAATTTATTTTTACAATAAATGTCTTGAATTTCGTAAGTGTAAAGTTTTGTCTCGAAAATGCGTGTAATACGAGATCTTCTTATATAGCTATATCTTTAAAGAATACTTTAGCGTCAGCACATTTATTTATAGCACAGTCTGAAAAAATATTTTTAGTGGTTTGATGATTATTATAATACATATGTTATGGATAAAACGGTAATTACGAGTATGAATCGAAATATAACTAACCACTCTATGACATTATTCGCAGATGATAGCACTTTTTTGTTTATAAATGATAATTTTAATAATTCAGAATCAGCCATAATCAACACTCTGACATGCATTTAAAATATGTTGACATTTAATAATCTAAGAATTAACTTTACTAAGACACACTTAATGGTATTTAAACAACGACAAACTAATAGTACATTAAAATAAAATATTTAGATACCACTATTAGTGAAATTAGTACAACACTCTTTTTGGGAGTTACAATAGATGACGAACTTAAATGGTAACTACACATTGACAATGTATGCAAAAGTTTGTATCAGTTCTCGTTTGCTCTATATAAACTGGCTCGGGTCGCACATCTTTCAACAGTTTTGACTGCGTATTATGGGCATGTAGAATAGATTTTAAGGTATGGTATCATATGTTAGTGCAACTCCACTGCTAAGTTGCGTGTACTTATTGCTCAAAACGCTGTATTCTTTCGATTCTGGGTCTCAAGAAAAACAATCCCGTAGAGAGAAATTTAGAGACCTAGGTATTTGAACAGTTCCATCTATATACATAAGCGAAGTTGCTCTCTTTGCTAAAACCAATTCTCCCCTGTTTACAGCAAACTCTTCTGGTACTAGACGTGAGGGTACCTTAAAACATGAAGCATGCAAAATTTAACAGTTACGAGCAAGCATATTTTGCATGGCACCGATCATCTATAATAAAATACCTGGAGAAATTCGACGGCAAACTATAAACATAATTATTTAAGAGTAAATTGAACAAATTATTGGTTACTAAGTCTTACTATTCTATTGACGATTTTCTAAATGATAAAGACTTAAATAATATGTGTTCGCCTGTATTATTATGTAATTATAATAAATTATTAACGTTTAATTTTAATGAATAATTAGTTGTTATTTTCTTTTGTAATTATATTAATTGATATTATTTAGGACTAAAGATACCTGAAAATTATATTATAATTTGTACACCATATTATGTGGCAGGATATAGCGTACATATAACATAGCCGTAAGAACTGTATGACTAACCTATGTTCCACAAATAAATGATTATGATTATGATGATTATGAAATCCTATCTTCAAGGTTCTATAATAAAAAAAGGTTTAAAATGTATTTTAACGTTTTTATACTCTCACAGTATGACCAATATGCCAGTATCGCGGCGAAACAAAGGATAAAATAATATAAAGACTAGCAACAACTAACTGCGGATCACACAAATGTTTGACTACACGGGACAATCGGGTACCTATTGAATCCATAAAATTCGGGGTACTTACAAAGCGACCATAGATTTTATTACAATTTAATCCTATTATATCTTCTGCAACAATATGATAACTTTTGTCGTTACTGGAGAAAACACTTTTAATTTAAACAGAAAGTTCCTTATAGTAGTCGCACATTCCCAAAACATAGAGCAAAAATATTGCCTCCAAAGTATTGAATCAAAACTACCTACCTAGGTACCTACAAACATTTTAGGAGGTAGTAAGAACAATGCCCATATGAAAAAAGCTACGCTAGCGGTTTTGTTTACTCATTATAACATGCGTGCGGTTTCGGACTAATGTATTCGTTTGTGTTTTTGAACGCGATGTGTGGTATTCATGGTTTTCATACAAATGCTGTCGATGTTGATTTGGTCAGTTTATTCGATATTGGATTTAAATTTCATGTTTATTTGTCTGATAAAGTTTTATGTTTGGTAATGAATATCATTCAATTCCAGAGTTTATCTACGGTTGCATGAAGGTAGTTGCTACTAATTTGATCCATATATTTTTTCCTGCTAAAATGGCATTTTCTATGTTATGCCTTAAACTGTCTATGGTGCTGACTGGATTAGATCTTATTTTCTACACCACAGCTTCTACTTCAATAAAATTTTGTGTACTCTGAATTTAAGCACAGACATGCCAATTTTCTATAGCATTTAAAGATTTCTTTTCGCCTCATAAATCAACAATCGTGAGATGATTTTCTATTTATTGACTTATAGGCAACCCGTTCTCTCGTCTATGACTGCCGCGGTAGGCTTGATATTATTTGTGTCGCTGAGTGAGTAAAACAATGTGTGAGTGTTGAATTAATAAAGACATATCGCTCATTTCATGCACTCTTACTTTATTATCACCCATATGACTTATAGTTTTAAAGATAATTTACTTTGGCAAAGAATGTAACTAACAAAACCAAATGCAGAAGATAATAGAAATATGAATATATGTTTGTTGGTTTGTCCTTCTTTTATAAAGCAACGGATCGACGTAATTTTTATCTATATAACGATAATTGATATTCCGGTTTAAATTCTTTAAGAACTAAAGGAGCAAATTCACGGGTGATAGCAAATATTTTATGAAAATACGTCTGAACTGAATATCAATACTGATAAAGATGAATAAGGAAATCCAAAATATTATTCGGCTAGTATACATAATATGTCTACATACATACGCACAATACCCTTTCTATATGCCCGGTCCAAAAAGGCATACAACTTCTATTCCTTTAACAGTGCTTCTAATCTTTAACGCAAATTGTATATAAGTACACATCGTATTAACAAGCTGTGTATTCATTCACTATATTTGATGAACACGGCTTCAAGAGCTCACTGATTGGCAATGATTCCGCATTGTCGGTTTAATTGCCAACACTCTTGTAAATATTAACAATACTGGACTTGTTTTTACAAATTAAATATATGTGTAGTAAAACTACCCTTACGTATACATGTATTTTATTTATTCAAATTGAATTCTATGGTGGTTCACCTTCCATAGTTACCATTATCATGATGTAGAAATAATGTTTCAAATATTTAATACGCTTTTGTGCAGGTTAGGATGTTTAAATATTTGTCATCTATCATGCTTAGACAGTTGCCAGATTTAAATAAAAATTGGCACACATAAAAATAGAAAGGATATTTTATGTCCTGATATGCATAATACGCAGATAAGCCGCGAACATAAGTAAATATGTTTCATACTTAATCACGCGTTAACCATTAAATTAATTTAGATGTAACCCAACACACGGATAGACCATGTCCCTTTTTAAGACAAAGCGTACATTTATCATGGTGTGCGTTTCTTTGAAATACATGCATACAAACAGAACCGCGTTAGCGAGCGTAGTGAGCTTAACGTTCCAAGAGTCAATTAGAAAAACAAAACAATTGATGTGTAGCACACATGTATCCGGACATATCATTTCTTTCTCTCGTGTGCGTCGCCCTCTTTCTAGTTTCATTATTTCATCATCGCTTAATGTTTCGTTTAGGGATGTGCTTTGTCTTATCGATGTGCGACGTTTTCTTACAAGCATTTTATTTCTTCTTTTATTTGCAAAGATACTTGCGGTACTGGGATTCGTTATTCTATCACCGGCCTTTTAATATATAAAGAAATAACAGAGACAACGTGCATCCATATCCAGTATAACTATAGATGTGTAGAACGAATTGTATTGACTTTGGATCCACAAGCAAACAAACACTATCAGGCGCATCGTTGTAGAAAGATCATTGCTTAAAATATTCATACATTATCCTAGCAGTCCAGATTTAGAGTGTATTCATAATAATTTATCGATCAACTCTTTCAAAGTAAGAGCATATTGAATATCAAAAATAATTATTTAACTTGATTGCTTATTGATGCTTAATTATGTATGTACTTAACATAGCATTTTGCTGCTTCATGATCTAATACAATTAGCCTGTCTGAGACCCTCAAAGGCTTGGGCAGTATATATATGAGCTGTAACAGAGGGAAAAATAACAAAACAAGACTGATATTATACAATTGTTATACAGTATACAAACACCCCGTTTAAAATTATTGACTAATAGAACCTACTTATAGACATTTTAGTATTTGTTTTCCTTCAAACTACTTCGATATGTAAATGTTGCTAATGTGTGTCAAGTTTGAATGTAACGACTTTTTAATGTTACGGTTTTCAATCGAGTTTGGTTGGACGTATGCCATTTGTAATACACCGTGCATTTATTATAGTATTCAGTTTGATATTGATTGTGCATTAGTGCAAATGCTCGGTTGGTATTATACTTTTTGCCGTCTTGCATAACGTGGCATGGCGTGTGATGGCCACGATTAAACTAACCTATTATTACCCTATTGATTATTCCGTGTAGTTATGTGGCGGCTATGAGCGTGCATATATCAGCATAATAGTATTTCCTTTGTTGTCCTATAATACATATACAACCATTGTTATAGTTTAATGATATAATTCTACGGAATGAAGAAAACAGAACAAGGATTTTATACAAACACTAGCTTCTGCCTGTGGTTTTAACCGCGGGAATCGCAGTGAGATAAAAAGTATCCTATTTATTAATCTAGGACATAGTCTATCGTTATACTGAGTTTTATTCTAATCCGTTTAATGGTTTACTCGTGATTATATAAAAATATCCTAACAACTACACAAATTTCAAAATTTATAGGAACGGCAAAAATATTTTCGCCGAACAAACTTTAATGATTCTGTTAAATGGTTGAAGATTGAATTTTTTTTTATCGATAGCTGCCTTTGTTTGGTCCAACACTAAACAAAAGAAAATACAGTTGTTGAGTACGCAACTCGTACTACATCGGCAAGTCGATAGTCGGCAGTTTCCGCCGCCCGTCGTCTTTCATCGCAAAGAGATATCGTTCATGTCCTCACGTCCCGTCTCCTAATCGCCGTCATCTACCGACACCCAGTCTACCACTTTACGCCGGGAAAATTGTCTTTTTAGCACTTTTTTTTATTTAGGCAACAGTATCTTGTTTTCTACAAAAATAGATTTCGTCGCAGGAGAAAATTCGCGCGATGGATTGTGCGATAAAATTGCACGCGACATCAGATCGAATGTGATTTTTATGCCAGACCAATAAAAATATGGACGAAACGTAAATGTGTAAAATAAATTCGTATGTAATTTTTGTTGATACCAAGCTTTTTTAATTGGAATGCTGCCTTTGTCTCTTTACAGTCATATTTTGTGTATGCATATTAAATGGTACCCCAAATTTGCACCATTCGCATTTGTATGGCATTACATTTTCGAGTTAAATAAACAAAAGATGCCACGCCATGGCTATATTTCAATTTCTTTTTAAAACGTGCACACAAAGCGTTGCTGCAATTATAACGAGGGTTAAAACATGTTTCTTTTACTTTGTTTTGACTCTAAATTTTTCATAATAAAGTCATAATTTAACTAAACGGATGGCGTTGTGGTTTAAGTAGTCGCCTCGCCAATACCAAAACATTGAATGTTGTGGGTTCGATCCCCCCATATATGACTAAAATTTGTGTGATTCACAAATAGTTGTTAGTTCCAAGATTGTGTAATTTTTATGTCCGTTGCTTCTATTTATTTATTTATTTATTTATTTAGGAATTATTCCTAGGGCGCAAGGTGTCGTTTGAAAACAACTAAAATAATAAATGTACTGTCAATCTTTATTAAAAAAGGCATAAGGTTAGTAAACCCTTGGCAAGAGGTAGTCAACATAAAAATGCTCAAATTTGTTGATATCAGAAACCAGATTACTAACTAAACGAAGTGTTTTGAATTGTTTAATGAAAAATAATATACATATGCGATATAATCTTCGCAAGTTAGTTACTTGCGATATATACATATGTGTATAAGGTCATCAGGTGATCTTGTCTAGGCCACTGCTCCAAATTAACGATCTAAACTCCTGATGTTGACGTAAAGCAATTAAAACTAATCTAATTTTATTTTTCTCTGTGATAGCTTTCTACTTAGAGATAGCCATTTTATATAATTTATTTATTTGCATTTATATTATTTTAACTGGAAATTTGACTTTTTTGTCTTTATTATTTATACGATTAATATTAAAACAACTGCATTATACTGAGCTATACAGTTTCATCTTGTGGATTGGAGTGATCATCTAAATTCATTGTTCATAAAGAATGCTTCTATCACGTAAATATTATTACATGATGAGCTGTATCTAACTGGCTGGTTGTAGTCAAAAACATATTAATAAAAAAGCTTTGCAGGTAATCAAAAATAGTTCGTTGTTTGTGATTTAATTTAATTTATTTATTTAGGCTTTCACAGGGTATACACAGACATTCATATATAATTGAAAATTATATCAAAGTGCATGTATACATGCCCTAATTACACATATGCGCACTAATATTATTTATTTGTGATGACGCGCACTAATATTAATGCAGAAATGCCATTACATCGCTTTAAGAGTACGACAGCAAATTTTAATGCACGATTATGGCATTAGTTTGCTCTTGTGTTTATACCCGATTATGCACTCTCGAATCAAATCAGACACGGGTCGATCAAAGAGTAAATATTAAGGTTATCCCTTAAAAAAGAATTGACAGTATTTGATGAGTGCTTGGTACAAGTTAATGTAATTACTAATAAACTTACAAGCTCTTTTATTATATAATCATGTCAGTGTCTTTTATCCGCACCTAGACTGATATTTTAGTACACTTATGCAATAATCCGATACTCATTAAGCTTGGTAAACTGAAATTTCCATGCCAGAATATTATTGTAGCCTCTTTTTACCGCGCTGGCAAGAGCCGCTAAGAGTAGGCTATATTTTCTGTATACTACAGCGATATTAAGTTCTAACGAAACTGCTTTAAGCTATACTCGCAAATGAATTTTCTGCATGGAGTCTTACTAAAATGTACTACATATAAATAAAAAATAAGATAATTATAATACGTTATGATATACTTAAGATTCTAAATATGTGTTAGGTAAGGTGTATCAGATAATGTATGATGACTTAAAAACGCGTACATCATTATAACTCTTTGTTTTTTAAACACGAGAATGGTCATAAGGTAAAATTACAATTAATAAATTGGTTGCGATAAGGTTATGTATCATTTTATACCGAAATATTCCATGCATATGCATGTATCATTTCATTATACAGAGGCTTAGAGATTTACGTGGTTGCCTCGCTATTGCCACTGCGCCTAGTGTTGTAGGTTCGATCCTCACATGAAATAAAAATTGTGTGATCCACAGATCGTCGTTCCAGGTTTAGAAGATCTTTGTGTCCGTTGTTGAAATATTTGTAAACTACTCCGTGACACAGGGTTTACACCTAAAAAAATATTTTCTTTAGCCTTTAAAATTTGGTTTTTCCTGTACGAATGTACGAGCAAATGGGCAGGAAGGTGCTTTTCTTTTCTGGCTATTTGCATTCAAATTATATGTGTTTTAGTTTACAAGGATCATAACTTTGAAAAAAGAAAGATTAACTTTTACGGTCAACTATTCCACTACTATATTCAGCTTAGTCCAAATGAATGACTGTCGTCGCAATAAAAAGGATAACAGCACCTGTTACCACTTTTTACGCCGAAATCCTGACTAATATTATAAATGCAAATGTGAGTTTGTTTGTTGTAACTACTCGACTGATCACCATTAAATTTCTCAAACACGTTGTCATGGTTACAGAACAGGACTTCGGGACCATTCATCCAGACAAACACGAGTGAAGGCGTGGTCAAAAGATAGTATAATATGAATAGATTATACAGAGAGCCTAAACAATTTATTTTATATATAAATCCAGGTCATAGTCTACCTGCGTGCCATCCAATATCATCTAAATCCGTTTGGCGGTTTGGGCGTAATTCAATAACAAACATCTCTACATTTGTAATATTTGTAGGTTACAAAGGCCGCCGTGAGAAGTGACCCGGTAGCGATATTTCTGTTGACCACAGACTCAGGTTTAAAATTTTAAACGTTGTCAACCTAAATTTTTCTCTAAACAGAGGCTGTAATATAAAAACTCGTTTGATTTGGGTTGCGGGCGAAACATTACATATCCATTAGCCGGCGCACACTCGCAAACATTTTACCCACACAGCGGCAAATGAATTTTTGTGTTTTACAAGCCAGATGTGGCCGTAAAAAGAGAAGCGTCACAATTTCGTGGGATGGAAAAGCTGTCACAAGTTTCACCTAAAACAGACGTGTGAAATATGGGCGTAATCAAACGTGAGGGGGGAGGGGAGGTGACCTCGTCTCCCCTTGATGATAATCTTGCTTACATTTGACAAGCTTCATGTTCGTGATCTTAAGTATGTTGTTGACTCTCTAGCTTGCGTTATTAACACATGACACGTGTATACAACTACGATTGTATACACATCGATCTGTGTACTAAAGCCTCTAGTTATAAAATTAAACGTCGCGTCGGTGCAGCTGATAACTTTGGACGATTCGACACCATACATTTGTTTGTTGAGCTCATAGTTCTTTGTTTTGTCATTATCTGATGGGTGAAGTTATTTTTAAGGTAAGACAGGGGAGCAAATCGTCCGCCTGGTTAGCTAGTACTATGAAATTGCAATATAACTTTAATCGTAGGTTTAATGCTATAAACATTAACATACAAAACTATATATGTATGAAGTCATGCTTAGCTGTATATATACAAGTTATATGTATATTATACAACTAAGTATGTAGATTGTTATTTCTATAGCTACATACCTGTATAATATAAAAAGGTATAAAGTCAAAGCGCATTCGTGACGCGCGAAAACCGTAATAAATAATCCAAATTGCTTTCTGTAAAAATCCTTTTATTAGTTCAGTGGAAAAATATTCTCTGAATTATTTTCGCTATAAGTCTTTTTAAGCTATATAATCGTATTACACTGTTCTGTAATCACGTGTCGAAATAAACTATATAATCGAACAGGTTAATTGGTAATTATTATAACCTACTTTATTTTGAGAGTGAAATCAATTTGCATTTGTTTTATAAAATTTACAAGAGACTACGTAATTTATCTGGCTATACCCTGTATATATTACTATAGATTTTCAATATGCATGCATTCCCTTCGGCTTACAGTAAACGGTGTTAGATTCCTTGATGAACGTCACTTTTTGGTTGCCGAAGTAAAATAGTTGAGATTGTTTTTCAAAAAGATTACATTCACTCTACCTGTAAAGTCACCTATTTGACTATACAAATATTAAAACAACGGACATCAAGAACATCCAGAATTTTTGTAACACACTTTTTTTTAAACTTCACTTGGCGCAGCTTGTTCCCTACCTACGTACCTATGTGTACCACTTAAACTATTACATACATACATACATACATAGATTCACACTTGTTATTACATTACATCTTTTGCTTCAGATCCTTTTCTTTTTAATTTCATAAGTTTTCTTTTTGCAGCACATGATTTGCCTTTACGTACCACATACTTCTAACTACTCTTCTCTTAATTTCACGTATCCACTTTGAAACTGAATGTTCTTCTTTTAATTGAACCATAAAAAAACTGCGAAGCAAACTGACGTAAAAGCAGTTATAATTCTTATCAAACGAATTAAAAAGTGGAACGAGAACTCCTAGCTGAAAGACTTAGTCTATAGACTACAGTCTATATTTTCATCATGGCGGGATACAAAGGCTTTCGAAGTTAATTAATTGCAATCACCCAGTGCCTTATCTTGGGAGCGAGCAGTTCAGGTGAAACGTTTAATTAATCCTAGTGCTGGACATCTTATTCCCAATTGGTAGCAACGAATATTATTATAATTTAATTTCTTTTTATATTAGGCTGCGGGGGTGGTGTATTGGTATTGCAGTTTTATTTAATAATTATTAATTTCTATTCATGGAATCCTAGGGAAACACAATACCCATTTAAATCATGGACTGGCTATCTGTTTAGGTACTAAGTTTGATACAATTTCGGCAGTTTACGCGTCGTTAAGTAACAAACATACAAACGCCTTTACAAATTTTTACATTTATAGTTTTAAGTACGACATTGAGATATATGTATTTTGGAGCCTTTCATCACATACAAACTGCTTTTTCGTTTATCAATAACGGGATCAGAAGTTGCCGGTCATGTCGTATCATTATATATGTCTAGATGGAGCAAGAGTGATTAGGTATTTCTTCTTGAACTACCAAAATCTATTATGTATAATTTATGTCAACATATTATGTACGTTTGATTGTTCACCCTTTGAGTTGCATTGGCAGTAGTTTTAAACAAGCTTTTATTAGTCAGCCGTTGTAAGACACATATAGGTATTAAAATATTCTGATACGTTACAATATTATATAATTATGTCACTTGCCAAGATAGCGAGATAAGCTTTACTGAGAAAAAATCACCCTAGCTTACAATTTACAAAGTGTTAAAAGCTAATTCTTAAGTCATATGCTAAGGAAAAGAAAGAGAGGAAGGTTTATACAATACGATGAAAAAATTTAGAGTGAAATTAAAACGTATTAACGTATAAAAATTTATATAGGTAGCCTGTAACGTGTGCATCCGATTGCAAATTTGCAATGAAACGTTTCTGAATTCCAGCGCAAAGACAACTCATACGAACTAATGTTATAAATTATGAATATGAATTTGTTTGTTACACTTTTACGCCTTGACTATTCGACAGATCATCATGAAATTTCGCATATTGGTTGTCAGGGGTAAAGAAAAGTATGTAAGATTTCATCGAGGAAAAAGTGTTATCCTGAGAGACAGCTAGTAAAAAAAAAGTAATAAGCAAACCAACACATTATGACCAGCATTAGATAAACATTTGACTAGACCATAGTGTTATATGTATACATTGTAAGTATGAAATGTATTTAATATTTATCGAAGTCCTTGTATAATCGTGTCGCGGTCTCTAAGTAGACTTCGTTGGAGGTCACGGGTTACTACCTTCTAAAGTCAACAATAAATCATGTGTGTCTGGAAGGAATAACCTTATAACTTTATCTGATTCCTTTAATAAATTTACTGCTTTATCGCAATAATTGCGGGGAAATACGTGACGTAATTTAGTTACAATTTTAGTACTCTAGATACAGGTTATAAATCAGTACCTGAAACTTTAATACATACGTAGGCACAGGGACACGTCTGCCTACCCTTTCGAGGGTATTGATTATCTCCGAAGGTGCTTTGCCTCACGTAGTGGCGATGAGCCTATCGTCGTCTTTAGAGTACAATTCATCCTGAATTCTTTTTCTGTCTTTTCACCTATCACACAATAAGTATAAAATTCCTAAAATACAACACGTTATCTAGATAAGTGCATCCAGATAATGTGCAGCTTGTAAAGAGTTTTGACAATAGGTTTTCAATTATCTCTGGCATTGGCAAGGGGAAGACCTAGGCGAACGTTTCTTGGTCACATTGGAGACGTTCTGGATAAAGGCCAGGTTAAGAGCACCTTAAACCGGCGAGCGTGTATGAGGAATGTTATGAAAGTGAATGAAGCCAGAGAAGTGTGTCAGGATCAGTAGCAAATAGAAATCCGTAGTCTCCGCCTACCCCTCTGGGAAACAGGCGTGAATCTAATCTATGTATGTATGTATGTCCAACAATTAATAGGTTAACCCGTCGAGCGTCTGATTAAAAAAGTGAAAGGAAGGCCTTGGCGGTTATGTACACTTGGTGTTCACACGACACACGAGAGGTTAAGAGATAATCCCAATAACCCTTTGCACCATCCAAGAATCAATCTTGGGACTTCATGCTGGCAATGAATGTATAAGAATTTAATATTGATTTATAAAGGAAAACTGTACTGCATTAATTTGACTGCAGAGGATTTCAATAATACCAACTATCTTCTAAAAATAAATATATCGAAATGTGTTAATAATGGTCTTTGGTTTATTATCGCGAGTATCAAAGTTCATAAATTAACCTATTAGTTAATAACTTCTGATTTGAAGATGCAATATATTTTAATTTAAAAAGGTAAGATATTGAACGTCCATTGATGATAGCATGATAATAAAATCACAATAGATCTTAAGTTCTTCTTGACAAAGGTCTGCTCGGTCATTACGAAAATGGAGCCGTACTCTCTTAGTGTTTGCATAAGAAGGCTGCAATTTACGAAGACAATCAACGGCCTGACGTGCCCCGGTATTAATGAAATAACTCATAATTATTAAAATAGCCGTCTAGGCTCTTGGCTCATTGCCCGTGGAATTGGACTCTCAGAATAATTGTCGGACTACAAGCCTTTCATTGTTAATTAATTTATAATTTTCTCGCCAACTTTTCACTTGAAATCTGAACTCGACATATAACTCCGTAAATATTATTAGGCGTACTTCGAAGTATGTGATTTTTTATACGTAATGCAAACTTTGGGGTTCCGATTTAATTTGTATGGCAGCGAATTGTTGGGGTGAATGAAGATTTTATAACGTCTGAATAAATATGCTTTATTTGTATTGTATTCGTAAATTTTCAAATTCTTAATTTGAATACATGCTTCTGTTCCATATCATTTATTATGTTATATGTACATTGTGATATATATTAAAGCGCTACTGACTACCAATTATTCTCCTTAAGCAGCTAAGATCTATTTTCTCTATTATAGTATTATTTATATTATGACTATATTAACATTTATGTTTTGAGAGTAATACATAATTATTATATTATTATGTGTGTAAAATTCGATACAACAAATCACGACTGTGCGTTTCATAGACTGTCGTCATTGTGTACATTTAATTTAAGTTGGCAATTCGTTCAAGTAGAGATAAGATGAAGTTTATTTTTCTTTGGGTACGTTTGTGCAGTTTACAAAGTGGTGACCTCGCCACTGCCATTGCACTGAATGTTATGGGGACGAACCCTACTAAGATAAGAGTTGTGTGATTTAGAGAAGAGAGAGAGTACCAACATGTTTAGGTCCTCATACCTCTGCCGAACGATCAAGGCATGGAATTCTCTGCCAAGGCACGTGTTTCCTTCTTCCTTCATTATTTGCTGCGTTAAGCGGGGCTTGAAAAAGCACCTTCTCAGGCCGTCAAAGTAAAGACCTCAACATCGCCTCGGCTGCTATGAGGACGGTATGGAGGCCACTGCTCTTAGACCATACGATTGCTTACCATCAAGCGGAGTGTGGTCATTTTGATGAGCAAAAAAAAAAGCTAGGCTGTTATTTTGTATTCGTTGACACGAATCAGGAAATATTATAGGAGTAATAGTATAGGAGTTGTATAAAAATCCTACTAATATTATGAATGTGAAAGTTTGTAAGGTTGGATAGATGGATGGATGTTTATTACACTTTTACGCAAAAACTACTAAACAGATTTTGATGAAACTTTACAGTATTATTGTTTATACATCATTTTTATTCAATTATCTTGAAAAAATTATTGTGATCATTTGATATAAATGAGTTTACCCCAATGTAAATACCGTAACTATAAAAGTTATCCTAAATTCATAAATAACGAACAAATAAAGCCCGTATTTTAATAAAATAAATCTTAACAATACAACAGTTTCCAAAAAGAGCACGCGTCATATGAAACAGTTCGAATTCCTACTCAAACACTACCTGTCCGTCAATATTTGTCGTTGATAGCTGTTATCCAATCTACATTCCTTTCGTATGTAGTCAAACAATCGATCGTTATTTGATTAATTGGCCAATACTTTATGAACGAAGCAACGCGAAGCACGCGTGATCACCAAATGGCTCCGATGAGAATTTAGATTGAAAGCATTACGGAAATGATGACGCGAAATGGAAATCTAAATTGGCCATTTTCGGATTGATCTGCAATCTCATATTGACAAACAAAGCTGCATTAAACATTTGATTTTGAACTTTGATAGTATGTGTTAAAGTCTATTTAATGCATAACAGTGATATGTTGCATATTCAGTTTTGAAACCGCAATGTTTTATTTAGTGTTAAATAGAGATTAGAGCTAAAAGGTATGGCCATATTTAAATTCAGTGGTTATAATGGATTGTATCAAAAATTTTTAATTTGCTTTTACCATGAACTATTCTAACCTTTAAATAGATAGAGTAAAACAAAATAAGTTTTATAACAAGTTAATACTAATATAATGAAGAGAGAATACGCATTATGTAAATTTATTTGCATATGATGGTTAATCTTCAGAACAACTGCAGTTATTTGCAAAACTTTTGACTGTTTGAATCTTCTGTATTCAGATAGACCTAGGCTACATACAACGTTTAACCAAGGCAAAGTCAGGAGACCCGCTAGTATATTATATAGTTAATAATAAAATAAGTTTTATATCACGTATATTATATTAGTAGCCTTCGCACATTTACCTTTTGGAAAACATGATTCAACATATTTGAAGTCGCGTATTTGAATGTTGAACAACATTAGGTGAAGCCACACATAAAACAGTTCGCCACCATTTCTTGGTTATCAATTGTATTCGAACACGTGTCGTTTATATCAAAGTGGGGCTCACCTTTGTACTATTATTTACTTGTAATGACTGCTGTATGTACGTGCAAATATTACTTATATTTATACTCACATAATAGCTCAATCCTTAGGAATATGTAAGTAGCTTGGTAAGTAAATTGTTACACTAAGCACATATAAATATAGACATACACAAACATATTGTCATGCATTCCTATACATGCTTAAGCAAACATAACTATATGTGACATTCACCTAGTCATAGTTAAATGTTAGTAGCCCAACAGAGATATGGTATATGCAATCGGTAGATCCTGGGTCCAATCCCCACCTTTTCACTACCAACGTGAACGCACTCGTAACACAGGCATTAGGATTAATGGGATGATAGCTTTCCTACAGACAGGCTTCTCAGTAGTCTAGTTTAGGAAAACAGCGCCTTGATTAAACCTTTGTACAACAACATGTTTCGATTAGAGTATAGAACATTTTGTAAAAAACAGGCTTCCATGCCCTGTTTTTTTGTCTTTATTGTCTGCCTGGTTGGCTCTGTGCTGTAAGATTGCGGCCAATCTTTAGGTTGTGGGTTCGATTCCCAGCTTACGTAGATATATAAGTATGTATTGTGTTCTCTAATAAGAAATTTTCCTACGGTGAGTGGTATGGTTGCCGAAGGTGTACTAGCTATATAGTTGTATAAGGTTAAGGGAGAACATAAAGTCGTATAACATGTAAAAATATATATTTTCAAGCGATTATATTTTTACTGTATTTAGTTTTATTACACATTTGTAAAAGAACATTAAACGCTCATCTGTTTACCTTTTGTTTCAGGTATGTACCAATGTATCAAGCCTATCAGCCAAAAGTGTAAGTGGATAATTATGATTGTAGAATATAGTAACTAATCCATAAGTATCCCATTATACAAATAAGTTAATTATTATAAGACCTAGACAACACGATATTTAGGAAAATGTGACTAACACATATACATACGTTTTCTAAACGTTTCTAAACAAGCAATATGTTTATTGTAGTATGTCGCAGCAAAGTTCCATTTAATCATTGACATCACTAATAAAAACAATTCATGTTTGGAAACGTTTTACATTTTCGAATATATTCTTTTGCTTAATATCGCTCATACATGTTGAAATATTAGAAAATAGCCATTCATTACGATGTTTTATCTATATATTGCAACCCATGGTATGTGTATCATCAGGAATTTCATTTAAATAGTGACCGCGTTTTTCAATCTTTGATGATTTTTTAATTCCAATAGTTTATTCAGGGAAATTTCGTAAATGTAAATATAACCTACATTTACAACAACCTCATATTTGTAAACACATCTTCAACAACATGTGGTGCTATTAAATGGATAGCACAGTCTTAATTTATTTAAATTAAAAAATGTAATCACGGCCTAGTATAACTGGGATTTAAACTACTGTGCTCATGAATAGGGGTCCCTCTTGGGTCCAAAACTGCCCGTACTAACCGAAATACATAAGTAAGTAGCGACAATAGAATAGGATTTGTTAATTAAGACGTTAACGCAGCATAACTTTATACAATTTTTGTAAACATATAAAGTTACATAGACTGACGCCTGAAAGAGCATGAAGCTGTGTTTTTCACCCATGTTTCGCCAGCTTTGTGTTTAGGTACCCAGCGATAGAGTTGCCATCTAACGGGCATTATTCATATCAATACTCCGGCCTGGTATTGAGAAAATTGTAACAGTAAAACCTAAAATAATACTTTGTCAAGTTGAAAACCGAACTCGAGACACGATTGTACTCACAATCGGCTTATAGTACTAAATCAAAAAGGTATTCGGCTTGGATCCGTGTTATTAATTATTTCAGTTGTAAAAACCACTGCCACAAAACCGAATAAACGAACGAACAAAAATAGCAAACAACTTTCATAGCTGTTACCCTCAGTTATCGGCGGGCAATTATACAAAATACTAACAGCAAAAAGCTTTTTGATATAAAATGCGTACCTAAATTATTTATTTTATATGTATATTATTTTTATTAAAACTTATTCGGCACATAGTTACAGTTAGAAAACTAAAATTATGTTTAAAGCAACAATCGCAAAATAATTATTAGTTTGTAATTACTTGGGCTTTCTACACAAAGTATAGTCCGAAAATTTATAAATAAACAGTGTTTTATTTGTATTAGCTTATGTGGGTAAAAAAAATACTGTTCACTAATTAACCTTTGGTAAATAAGGTAAATAAATATGGAAAAGTTAATATGAGAAAATTGGGTTAGTTGCTACCGAGTAGTCGTTCCTGTGTATACATATGTTCGCATGTACATCCATATGTTTGTGCTTTGTTTACGTCGGAGTAACAACTGTCATTTTGGCATATCACAATTAGAACACTTGTTTACATATACGTCAAAAACTACTAGTGCCTTTTGAGAGAGCGTCAGGGTGGACGCTATAATTTTTGGTCTAAAACCTGAACGTAGCAACTAACGGATATGTAACAACTTGAAGGCAAGTCCATACCCGCCATGCACCCTCGGATTGCCCACCACAATTATTCCAATAGAAAAAGGTTGACAATACCGAACTCCATTGTATAGGAACAGCCGCGTCGTGGGTCCCGGGCGTACTTGCAGTAGGTATTCCGCTTCAATCACAAAACATGCGTTAACTTAGGTTCTTTTTTTATTTCATTGCCTTTGGTGGCAGACGAGCAAGTGGCTTACCTGATGGAAAGTGGTACCCGCTGCTCATGGACTTCATCAATGTCAGGACACAGCAAAGCCGCTGCCTACCGTAAAGGAGAACTCTTTTTAAACCTCGTTTTGAAGAAGGACCTATCATAGCGCTCAGGAAACACCGGCAGTTCATGCCAGAGCTTGCACGTACGTGAGAGAAATGATCGCTGGAAGCGTACCGTCTTGGATTTGAACGCTTCCGGGTGAAATGGATGAACCCTGTTTCGTTGTTGAGTGATACGGTGGTAGAAAGAGGCCGCCGGCACCAAATCAAACAGTACTTCAGAGCACTCCCCGTGAAAGAGTCGGAAGAACACGCAGAGAGAAGCAAAGTCTCTCCATTGCTCCAATGTCTTCAATCTATCCATGAGATTGGGATCATTGATGATTCGAACTGCCCGTCTTTGTAGGAAATCAAGTGGGTCGGGCTGGTATATAGGGGCCCTGCCCAGAGATGTGAGCAGTACTCCACGTGCGGCCGGACCTGTGCTTTGTAAAGCACGAGACCTTGACCTGGTGTGAAGTACCGCCGCGCCCTGTTTATTACACCCACCTTTGTGCTCGCTAATTTAGCTTTGTCCTCCAAGTTACTCCCAAACTAGACTTTATTCGAGATTTACTTAGATAGACTTTCGGATATATGGAGAGTAACTCCTTGGAAGTGTGGCGCCATGATAAAAGGGTCCTTCTTGGCAGTAACCGCGCACGCTTGTGTCTTCGAGGGGTTGAATCGAACTAAGTTTTGTTCACCCCATTCAGAGGCCCGCCCAAGAGAGTCCTCGACTTCAGACACAAGCTGTGTTCGTCTTTCCTGTATCATGCACCGAGGGACATTCTGATAGCTGGTATAACGCGCATCACCCGTGCTGTCATCCGCATAGCAATGTATGTTCTCGATTGACCACAAGTCATTGATATGCAGGATGAACAAGGTTGGGGAGAGCACCGAGCCTTGAGGAACACCAGCGTTAATGGTTTTATTTTCGAAGCTACAGCCATCAACGACGACTGTAATGCTCCGACCATCCAGAAACCTGACAATCCATTTGCAGAGTCCCTGGGGGGTTCCATAAGTATTATATGATATTATTGTAACTAGTGCATTTTTAAGTTAATTACTATAGGTACTTACTATGGTTTTGTCATATTTATATAGATAAAACTCCTAAACAATACAAAGTTTAAAAAAATCTAAGGTCCATATTAAAAACAAAACGAAACAAAATATCACTTCATGACCGAAATGACTAAATTATTTTTCAATATAATGGAAGTATTAATCGCCCTTTTCTTTATATATTTTGTATTTATACAAATTCTACGTAAATTTATTGGGTTAAACAAAATAAATTTATAGAAATCTGTTTCACAGAAAACTCGTTGTAAATATTCGTAAATCATGTAATATAGAAATTGACATCAAATAAGGTAAAGGTGACATTTTATTAAAGTGAAGGGTTGTAGAATGACTGTATACGTCAATTTAAAATCTTTTCCATCTCACTACGAAGAATATTGGCTGATTATCAATAGGATATCATATTTTATATCATTGAGGGCCATTGAGATATGACTGACGGCTTTTATTGATACGGTTATTTGTCCCCTACAAATATAATATCTCGTCGTTGACGGCACCCTGTAGTTGTCTTGTAGGTTATTGCAATAACACACACCAAACCCACTATTGAATATAAGAGTTTATTGTTATAAAGCTAACAGTTTGTATATGTATATGTTTGTTATTGTTTAGTAATCTGAGTAGTACTTCACGTAATATTATCTGGTATTAAAATCGACATACATTACCGCGTGACGAATGTTTTTTTTACGACTGAATATACATTAAATAAATTTAGAGAAAGTTGCTGTATAAGTATTATTGGATTGTACATTCTTATTGACTAGCTTTTGCCCGCGACTTAGCTCGCGTAAAAGTTGCTTAGGTTTGGTTGTGTTAGTAATAGTACCCTGAGGTTTGACCGAGAGGCGGCGTGCGTGTTCCCACGCACGCCTCTGTGTCATGTCCGTCTCCCCTCTAGGGAGAGGGGATAGTAGGGCTTTAAAGTAAGTTAGTGCCTAAAGGGTAGGTCTTGTCGTGTAGTGGCCTGCCGTTTCATTCGGCGGGCCGATACCTCGGCGGGGTCACGACCGCATGTGCAAGTGATTCGCGCGGCCCCGTTGATAGCGGTTTTGTTGAGGAACACCGTGGTAGGTTTAGTAGGTATTCCGGGAGGTCTAGGTTTCTTCTACCCCGGTGAGTCCGACATAACCCCTCCGCCCGTGGAGGGGTATGTGTCAAAGCATACCCACAAGTAAAAAAAAGTAATAGTACTTTTAAATTAAATTTTGCCTATGTTACTCGGTAATAATATAGCTTTCTAATAGTGAAATGATTTTTAAAATCGGTTGAGTAGTTTTTAAGTCAAATCGTTACAATTAAACAAACAAACAAAAATCTAATAAAATTTTATTTAGTTTGTATCGAGATCAGTCTCAGTCATTGAATGTATATTTGGTTTAAATCGGACTGCTGCTTGGTAATCAGCAAAAGGTTCGCCGCCCATTACGTGGGACTTAAAATCATAATTGACAACCTCGATGGCGTAGTGGTTAGTGTAACCGACTGTCACGCTTGGGGTCGCGGATTCGATTCCGCACAAGTCAAACATTTGTGTGCATGAACATGCATGTTTGTCTTGGTCTGGGTATTTCTATGTATAATATGTATGTATTAACAAAAAGAACTTATATATGTAAGTATGTTTATTCATTGACTAGTACCCATAGTACAAGCTCTGCTTAGTTTGGATAAGATGGTGTTGTGTGTATGTGATAGAATATTATTATTATTATTTGTTTCTCTGTTACGGGTATTTTCCTAATGCGTTAGGGTAAACTCGGCCTTTTGGGAGGCTTACACGGGGACATGGGTCCAACATGCAGAGGCCCATCGAGTTTTAATTTCGAGTGAGATGGGGCACTTACCGAGACACTACTCGCGGCAAGTGTAGGAGAATATTGATACATATGGAACCTATTAAATCTGGGCTATGGGGATGGCTGTTTGATGGGCTGGTATAATGAAAACATTGAATGAAAAACGGCGTCTGCCCTGAATACTAATACTAACAGCATCAATAGGATGGGCAGACGGTGACTCGCCAACTCACTAGATGGGCCTCCTGAATAGCCACTATAGGAATACAAGCCTTAAAGGCAGCAGAAAGCAATACCGGGTGAGCGGCTAAGGGTGTCGAGCGGTGCGGCACCAGTTTCACTATCACGGGTCTCGTGACAACGGAGACTCGGAGCGGGTTTCCTCGTAGTTATGCCCTTGAAAATGACACTTCCACCCGCGAGCATATAGCTCAAGCAGCCTACTCTGATTGGTCGACCAAGGCAAGCCAGAGTTGAGGCAAGCTCTTGAAGTTCCAATCAAGCCAACCAATAAAGGCAAGGTATTTAGGACCGCAGTGTCACCATTACAACATATCGCGTTGTTTATTTGACACTCTTTTACATAATTAAGAAACTGTTACACTACATACTACTACTATTAAACTTTACTACTATAAGGTACCTCACCGGCATCGGGAACAGGGTCCAAGCTGACGGTGGTGATGATTCCAGAGATAGGAACCTCCTCACAATGCGTGCCGTATCTATATTATTATTATTCTCTTTATTTCTATTTTTTCTAATTATTACATTTTTAAATATAAATATAAAAACTATACATATTTAAAAATATAAAAACTGAAATGACCCACCGACATCGGGAACAAGGTCCAAGCTGCCGGTGGTTAGGGCCCCAAAGAGAGGAATCTCCTCACAATACGCGCCGTGTCGAGTAGTACTGCTTTTTGGATCAAGGACTTGATCCAGTCATCTAACGCGAGCCTCTGCAGGTGGTGGTCGAGGCTCTTAGGTATTAAACCATTGACTGTAATGACTATCGGCACAATGATCGCCGAGTCCACACGCCACATGTCGACAATCTCGTGAGCTAGGTTCAAGTATTTCAATTCTTTTTCTTTTTCAGCTTTCACAAGATTCCCGTCATGTGGAATGGTGATATCGATGATCATTGCTCGGCGTTCCAATCGGTCTATCAGCACAATATCTGGCTTGTTCGCCACTATTGTCCTATCAGTGATGATAGACCGATCCCAGTACAAAGTAGCACGACCATTTTCGAGAACTGGATCGGGCACATACCTGTAATACGGCACTTCAGATTCCACAAGGTCATACTTCAAGGCAAGTTGCTGATGGACAATCCTGGCTACTTGGTTGTGTCTATGCAAATACTCTCCATTGGCAAGACGAGAACAACCGGAGATAATATGTCTGAGAGATTCTCCGGGCTGGTGACATGCCCGACATATGTCAACCGTCCCATCCTTCAGGATATATCTCCGGTAGTTGTTCGTCATAACAACTTCGTCCATAATTGCACAGACAAAACCTTCGGTCTCAGCGAAGAGATCGCCAAATCGTAGCCAGGACACCGATGGCTGAAAATCTATGTCGGGCCCATTCAGGGCCAGAAAAAAGCGTCCATGCAGCTCTTTTCCTTTCCATACATCCCTGCCCTCGTCAGTACCAAGTATAACAGGTTTGCGCCAGTTCTCTTTAGCCAGAGCAAGCGGGGTAAAGCCCGTATCCACTGCTACTACATCGCGATGCACGCCCACATCGGTTTGAAGAAAATATTCTCTGAGATTGCACACCTCACGGTTGTGGAGGGTCTTGGCATTTAAAAACCGCGACCCCCACACTTCCGCGGGATGTACAATCTCATTACCGAGGAGCGCGGGTGGTGCATTCGGTATGCAGTCAACAATGTACGGACCTTTCTATCCAGGGCATCTAATTCCGTTTGTGTCCATCTGAGTATGCCAAAGGAGTACATAAGGATCGGCATGGCCTAACCATTACAGGCGCGCACCCTGTTGCCGCCTGACAAAAGACTTTTCAGTATTTTTTTCAAGCGGCTAAAGAAGCGCTCTTGCAACGCCCGTTTCATACCGTCCTCAGTGATACTCAATGCCTGTGACATACCCAGATATTTATAGGTTTCATTTGCAGAGAGAGATCTAAGTCTAGTGAAATCTGAAAGTTCAATTCCATCAGATTCCTCGCTTTACATACATAACTGCACATTTGTCAACACCAAACTCCATCCTGATTGAGTTACTGAAGTTTTCAGTTACCTTAAGTAACGCTGTCAGTTGGGGTCTGGTGGAGGCAAATAGTTTTAAGTCATCCATGTAAAGAAGGTGAGATATAACTTGACCATCTCTTCGCAATCGATAGCCTAGCCCTGAACTCTCAAGTAAAGTACAAAGAGGGTTCAGTGTTAGACAGAACCATAAGGAACTCAAACTGTCGCCCTGGAATATACCTCGCTTGATCTTGAGAGATACACCGCTTTCCCCGATCTGGCGACATCCTGGATAGCGTAAAACCGTTCTCCACTGCCTCATACATGACTTCAAGAAAGTGCAAAGAGTTGCATCAACTTTATACAACTTCAGCACCCTCAAGAGCCATGTATGTGGTACAGAGTCATAGGCCTTCTTATAATCTATCCAGCATGTCGCAAGATCTTTCCTAAGGCGGTGTACTTGTTGACTGATGGTCATGTCAATCAGAAGTAGCTCTTTGGTACCACGGGCCCCACTTCTACATCCATTTTGAGATACAGACATGATGTTGTTTGCTGTAATATGTAGTGAAAGTTTAGATCTCAAAATGGATGTAAGAAGTTTATAGACCGTCGGTAGTATTAGTATAGTATTATTATTATTATTATCATAATTGGTGAATGTAAATGCTATAGAAATCGTCTGCATCACTTATAAGTGTATGCAGTGAATGCGACTGTTCTGCATGAGATACCGTGTTCGTTTGTCGGGACCGGCAAGGTGTTTCGGATTTATCTGTTAAAAGATAATCATAAATAGCTTAGGGTTTGAAAATGTGCCCGGCGGATGGCAATATGCTCGTAATCTACAACATAGTTCCTAAAATATAGCATGCGAAATGTAAGTACAAATAATATTATATCATTGTATATGCTTTTGGGAATATATGGACGTGAATCTACATATACGTTACGTGCCGTAGGATTAGATAGGTTTATTACATTAATTAGTAAATATGCAACATAGTAATGGATGAGTCTTTAACTATTTGCCAAATATGCATAAGCCACACTAATATCTATACTCCATTTGGTTAGGTACTTAACTAAAGGTAAACAATCTTGATGTGACTTTGTACACTAACACATATTAAACAAATAAACTACTGCTTAAACTAACGGTTCAATTGATTTAGTAATCGTTATTGTTGTATTTACATTGATCTTTAGCAGCATTGTATTTTAAACTGAGTTTTTAGATAAAAAGACATATCAAGATTGTTTACCTTTAGTTAAGTACCTAACCAAATGGAGTATAATTATAATAGCCGGATAGTAATGTTCGTTAATACTTTGCTTGTACAGGGAATCAAACCGAGAATTTTTTCTAACCAGGTCACGTTTGTATTTTATCACACACCATTTTTAACACGAGTCATTCAGCATCAGTAAATCAATAAATATGACGTCATTATTGCCCTGAATCGAGCAAAAAGGTTACGAAAAGAAAGAATATTTACATATTCAAAACGTTCCTGACTGATCGCTTCCCATGACCCTTTTCACCCTTTGAAAGGTGAATTTCAAAAAATATCCCTTCTTAATGGCATTTACCGTAGCGTAGAGTAAGGCGTTGATGAGTTACCCAATGGAAGTAACTTTGCTTTTATAATAAAAGCCTTGATTCCCCTGTGAGGCAAAGCCGGTGTGTAGTCGGCAAAGGTAGTAAGAACTTTAGGCTTATGTACTAGCTTGAGTATATTTGGGGAGTATACACTAGATGTACGAGCTTTTAGAAGTTTCTGCAGAAAAGTGCTTTTGAAAAATATTATTGGGAATTAGTTGTAGTGCATTAGCGATGTGAAATTGTTGCGACAAAGACATTGGGAAATTATATGATCTTGCAACCAAACGTTGATCCGTTTAGTCGATTTATTGTCACTGATTATGATTCTAAATGTGATCGTACTAAGTTTGAAATTTAATATGAAGATGACACGAGTGGTAAGTGGCAAACAGCGGATTTTCTTTTATCGTTCTTTAGATTTTATTACTTCAATGCCTCCGTGTCGCGTAAATAATCGGACGGTATCTACATTCGTATTTATTTATAGTTAATACGTAATCGTATATACAATAATTATCTTAAATGAATGCAATCGCATCAATGTTTTTAATATCTCGATTTCCTTAGACTTGAATAATTCGATTTTTATCGATAATAACACATTACTTAAATAATAATATTATTATTTATTTAAATAGTGATACCTTCCGATATTGATGAAGTTACGAGAACCGGTTACCATAAGGCGAGCCGTATATGTATACTACTTTTGTAATATAAAATGTCTATTAGATATTTAAATTGCCTTTTCTTTGTTTTAAAGACAACTCTCGCACAAGGAATAATTCCTGTGTCGCGGAGGACTTTACAAACATTCAAACAAAGGACACAAGGAACATCTAATTCGGAACAACCATTTGTGGATCACACAAAGTTTTGGGTGTGGGATTCGAACCCACAACACTCCGAGCAATTTGTAGTGGCGAGGCGACCACATAAACCACTACGCCATTCGTGGTGGTATATATATATATATATATATATATATATATATATATATATATATATATATATATATATATATATATATATATATATATATATATAATATATATCAGCCCTGTATTAAACTGTCCCACTGCTGGGCACGGGCCTCTTCTTAGTGTGAGGAGGGTTAGGCCATAGCCTACTACGCTGGCCCAGTGCGGGTTGGCAGACTTCACATATCTTTGAGAACATTATTGTGAACGTAGATATGTAGGTTTCCTCACGATGTTTGCCTTCACCATTAAAACGAGCAATAATTAACTATTTTATACGCACATAACTTCGAAAAGTCAGAGATGCGCGCCTTGGGATCGAACTAATGCACTGACCACACTGCCTTACCAATATATCAGAGTATCTAGTTACAATAATATCGATCCGTAGCAACTGCATTGCATTGCCTAATATTTAGCTGAATGGCCTTATTAGTCCAATTTGCATGTGCTAACACAAACAAGGGCCCATGATACCATCCTGTTGTTGTACGTACATAATTTGACGTAAATTAGTTATAAGAACCCCTCATGCATGTTGTATGTAATTGTGCCTGTTGTGAATGGATTACTGTCGTCTATAGTAGATTTAGTATATTCATTGCGGTTTCAAGTCTCGGCCATTGCACTTCGGCGTCAACTTAGCCCTATTACTATTGTTTAGTTAGGCAAGACCCAGCTTGATAATGAGCTGCTTCTTAAACAGTTTTTTTTATGAAGGTTGCTTCTTCGCGGTTTAGTCCGTGTAAATCAAATGGGAACGCATAAACAATCATACACTTATGTACCAGTTATACTAAAACAGAAGTACCTGGCACGCATATCTATACTAATATTATAAAGAGGAAAGATTTGATTTTTTGGTTGTTTGTTTGTAAGGATTTAACTCAAAAAGTACCAAACTGATTTTAACAATTCTATCGCCATTAGAAAGCCTAATTATCACTGAGTAACATAAGTCACATTTTATTTAAAAAAAAATACTGTTACTAACATAATCTAATCTAACTTACTTTAACGCGAGCGTAGCCGCGGGTAAAAGCTAGTATTTTATAAACTGCTGCATGCAGAACACTATCTTAACGAATGTGGACGTATGGACATGCCCGTTTCTGTCAATTATTTGGTGATGGTACGACTGAGCCAGCTTGCTTGAAAAGTACTACCCTCTTTATAGAAAACCGTTATGATACTAGAAACGCAGTTAGAAAGAGTTCCGGAGGCTTATATCCCTACCTCTCACATTACTTCCTTTTTATCCATATTTCTTAGGCTCAGGAACGCGCGAATGACAATTTCTATAATAAACGCTTAAAGGCTATCATTTGGTCCTATCTTTAAGCGGTATGTATACTGTTTTACCACTGTGATAGTATTTTTATACTACGATTATTTACGAAATCTCTAATACCGCATACTGAAATAATACCAATATATGTATGCAATGCATGACATTGATATGGTATATAAAAGTAGAAAGATTAACTCTGACGTAATATTGTTCGGTTGGTCCACAAACAATATATTTACTTTTTTACAGCAAAACAAGCAGCTTAGGCACAGTAAAGTCTAGTTTTAGTAGTTTAGTTTAGTAAGTAAGTATGAATACCTATATTTGAGCCTTTGGTTCCAGTGTTTGTTTGTCAGTAGATGTTTAGTACCAGCGCAGAGTTAGGATCTGTTACAGACGCTATACATTATCCTATATAATAAAATAAATACGAAATAAATGCGAGAAATACGAAGCAATACGTAGTGCCAGAGTCACCGAAAGCAATAAGTGTCGAAGTTACGATGTCACTTACTGTAGTGGGCAATACCGTCACAATAGTTACTATTATGCTTACAGTTACGGTTCATCTGGTAATCCACCGTGATTTGAGTCAATAATTAAAGCGAACGACGACTGGTTACACAGTGGAGTAATAATTGACAGAAGTAGAATAATTTATAGGTTCTTTGACATATTCCGTCGTAATATTCAGAGCTTTGTTATCACTGCACTGTTCATGCCGTGCCGCTATATATATAGCCGCTTATGTTTGCATGTTTTGTATGTTTTGATTCGGCCCAAATGGTATTAGGTATTTCTGCTTTTATTTTCTGTGAAGAAATTTTCAGTTATAGAGTAATCTGGCTATTAGCCGTCAGCCCACTTTCATATGACTAAAATGTGTGTTGTTGGTAAAAAATTATATCTTGGTGACAGTTGTGAACCTATTTTATACATTGCTTTAAGACGTCCGAGTTGTACAATTCTAAATTTATTAATTCTAAAACATATTCTAATATTATTTGTTTCGAATGTTTATACATATAGTGTTATGATGTTAAGCAACGAAATGAAAGAAAACGAGCAACTAGGATAAATTCGTGAGACTAAAACCATAGCTAGCTAAACTTTATTACTGTTCAACAGGTAAGAATGGTTGTATTTTTATTAATATGCTGAGACCTATTACAGAGTTTATTTCTGAGAAACCTTTTGATCTTGTCTGTAGAACGACAATGATAGTTTAAAGATGAATCTCACATGATTTTATAATTTTGATTATATATATATGTATGTTTTAGTTCTGAGCTAGTACCTGTAGATATTTTTATCACCTGTGCATTGTGTTTATTAAAATAATAGGTAGGTACAAATTATATTTTCCGATACAGTATCTAAACTTTTATTTGTGTTTATTCTCTTAACAACACAAAAATATTGTAGTCAGACTACAATTCTCAAATGTATGTTTTGTTGTCGTTTACGCTCCATAAAGTTTGATAGTAGGTAGTCTATGGAGCACACAAAATATTTTCTAGAAACTTTTCACGTTATAAAAAAGTTATCACTTGTAACATGTTGTCACAACAGCTATAGCCCCTATCATTTTGTTTGCAAATGACGCACTAAAAACTACATGGAGAACTTTATCGGAAATCCATAATGGAAAGCTAAATGATAATGAACGATATCTAGGTAATTATTATGAAAAGCGCTCCAGTCCACGGCGGTGACCCGACCATTACCTCGAGTGTTGTCCCAAATAACATTGGTGAGTTAGGGTTGATACGGGCTTAAAGCTAGACCTAGGTGTAATGTAATTATAGTCAGGCTTAATTTCGTAGTCGCTAAGTCATACCTTGAATTGGGAAACAGACGCTTTAAGAGGAGCAAACTAAAATTTAGTATATTGCGTTCATTACTTGTGATCTTTAGGCAAATTTTACATATTTATTTCGTTAATTTATTTATACCAAAGTAGTACCTGTTCGTAAATTTGTAAACTATGTGAAAAAAGTTGCCTGTGTTCATTCAGATTATTATCTATATTTGTGTCAAGTAGTATCCAAATCCATACTTTATTTCATACGTGATTGAGTAACTAACATTTAAACTAATAACAACACAAACAAACACAAATATACAACAAATATCTTTACAAACATTTACATTGATAATATTAGTAGGATAATGTTAAATGTAGCAATCGCGATAGCTGCACATATGTTCATCAGTGCGCTTTCTAGACAATGTATCGATATTTTAATAACCAGTAAATGTGTCTGATATTTATTTTATATTGTGTTTTAATATATATTGCTCAGAATCAGGAGTGAAACAGTTTAAAAAAATAACAGATACACATTCATCTTTAAATAATCTTTAAATTATTCAAGACATGCATTAACAAATAAAGTAAGAGATAATTGATATCACCAACAGCGATCACACAGCTCGTCCATTCCATCCGCCTCTCGATGTCAAAGTGAGTCATAGCGCGTTGTGCACGTTTTTATAACCCGCTCGATCGGACGATTCGTGACGTTACTTGTTTACGTCGGAAAACAACCAAGTATATATATATATAATGTCATAATTTGAACGTTAAACTACATTTGACATAAAATAATAGTTGCATATCTATAAAACAAATAATACTGGTACAAGGTTAGCCATAATACTTTTTTTTGCACGGTATGTCTCAACATTCAAACGTAAAAGTATTTTGTAGACGAGTTGGAGTAAATATCTTATCTTATCTTGTATGAGGGCCAGTCAGTACAGACCGGCAAGACTTCGACCCAGTGGGATCTTTGTGTCGAGTTCCCCAATAACGACTGTCATAGATGTTCATGGCAGCCGGGACCGACGGCTTAACGTGCTCTCCGAGGCACGGAGCAGGCGATAATTGTCAATCAATAGGCACATAATTTCGCAAAGTCATATAACTGCCGAAAGTCAGATGTGCGCGACGTGGTTTCGAACCCGAGACCCTCTGCATTGCAGTCTTTTGGTCTCCCCACTGAGCAATCGCTGCTCTCAAAAATGCTGCTCGTAAATATAAAATACATAAAAATACTCGGAACATAATAATTAACATTATCTGTTAGCTTATTCCTTGAATAAGTAACGATACACTACGATTAATTACTTCCTCTTTGATACCGGCTTCCAATACCTTTGTTCTTTGAAAAAGATACTAGTTTTATTCATTGAATTCTGTTGAACTACAATTTTACAACGCAAATCGTTTTTCTTTCTTTTACTAGGTACAAATCTTTTACACAAAGAAAAATGAGAAACACATTGCATTGCATTTTCATGTTGCTGATTACATTTCATTTTCATTACGGAATAATAATCCTTTCTCACAGTAAAGATTGAATGAGCTGGCTTATTTAATTTTTTATGTCTCAGATTTCCTTTTAAGATTTTGTTTCTGATTTTCCGCGGACCTAAGGTTAAATCTTAAATATAAAAGTATGAAGTACTCAATAAAATATTATATGATACTGTGATAACTGATAAGATATAGTTAAGTTAAGATATAGTAAAATGTTTGACTGGTAAAGACCGAAAATAACTAATTTGAAATAATAAGATTTCTTTTATATATTGTGTTATTAAGGAATACGTGCTTAGACAACCCTAGGGTGCAACGTTAGCCTGCTAATGACAGTTCCGTCATATTGCGGAACGAACGGTGTCGCTGAGAACTTTTTAAATTCCTCTGACTTCTAAAGGAAATAAAATTTCATTCGTGTTGTTTTAGTTTAAAGTTTCACCATGTATATTCGTGACATACTTAAGAATTTAAACTTGACACAGTTCGAACATTTCGGTGCCATTGCTAATTTAATTTGACGACTCGATGGCGTAGTACTTAGTGTAACCGACTGCCACGCCTGAGGTCGCGGGTTCGATTCCCGCACAAGTCAAACATTTGTGTGCATGAACATGGATGTTTGTCTTGGTCTGGGTGTTTCTATGTATAATATGTAAGTATTTACAAAAAAAGTATATATATAAGTATGTTTATACATTGTCTAGTACCCATAGTACAAGCTCTGCTTAGTTTGGGCTAGATGGTGTTGTGTGTATGTGTAGAATATTATTATGTTTCTCTTATCACAGGTACTTTCTAAGATATGATATTAGAAAATACCTGGCCCTTTGAGAGGCTTACACGGAGACATGGGTCCAACGTGAAGAGGCCCTTCGAGAGTTTTAATCAAAGGTTGGATGGAACACCTACAGCGGCACTAGTCGCAGCAGGCGTAGGACTATTGCTACGTATGGATTCTAATATATGGGTTATGGGTATGGGTGTTTGGTGGACCGGTATATTGCTAACTACGGATGTAAAACGGCGTCTGCCCTGAATACTCTAATAGCATCAATGCAATGGGCAGACGGTGACTCGCCAACTCACTAGATAGGCCCCCTGAATAGCCACTATAGGCATACAAGCCAGCAGCAGAGGGCAACACCAGTGTGAGTGGCTAGGGGTGTCGAGCGGTGCGGCGCCGGTTTCACCATCACAGGTCTCGTGACAACGGAGACCCGGAGCGGGTTTCCCCGTAGTTATGCCCTTGAAAATGACACTTTCATCCCCAAGCATATAGCTCTAGCGGCCTCCCTCTGACCGGCCGACCAAGGCAAGCCAGAGTTGAGAGTCCTACGGGCGCTCTTGAAGTTCCATCCCAGCCAACCAGTAACGGCAAGCTGGGGACGAGGCTCTGACTGACTCTCTGAGGCATTCAGGACCGCAGTATCGCCACTCACATTCAGCTCGCCACAAGCTGCCCTGCGGTTTGTGCGCTTTTATTTAACCTGGTGATACATTTTTTGTTTATATCACAAGGCGAAGGTGATAGTTTAAAAGCTAGTGTACTGTGTGCCCCCCGATATTGCGTTAGTCTCATGATGAGATAACGACTGTTCCAGAGGGGTTATTATTATTATTATTATTTAATAATGATTTAAGAGAAGTTTTGATAAAAGTGTGACAACCAGTTGCAAGGAGCCGATCTTGCTTTTCGTCTCGGCAAAAATGATTTTGCCTTTAAATAATTTCTATTAATACAACTACTAAAGGCTTCAAATAAAATATTCCTACATTATTTTAGCACGTGAACTTGAACTATTCTGATACACCTAGCCTTTTTTATAATAGTATATAAAAAATGTCACTGACTTACATCTATCGAAATCGTCATAGCTTTGAAATTTTCTGGCAAGATTCTTTTTATGATGCAGACATTCTCTATAAAAGAATTTCTCGACTTAAACTTATAAAAGCGTGCAAACGCTAGGTTGCCTACCTATCGTTTGCAAGAGTACCTATCGTTATCATAGGTCAAATTTGACTTCATATAGCTTAGCTTAGCTTCCATATTTGTTAGGTGACATTCATGATGCAAATATTAAAGCTAACTCATATTTTTAATCACACATTTAATAAAGTGGATTGTCTGTGTCTTGTGTCATGAAATACTTTGTAAATACTAAATTAATAGACACAAAATACAATCAGACTTAGAAAAACAATTTGTAGATCACACTAGTAATTAAGACCCGTGTGGAATTTGAATCCACTACACTTGGCGTGGCAGCAACGGCAAGACGGCTGTTTGCCTGCAACGTCATTCGCGTAGTGTTTTTATAACTTTGTGAAGATTTACGTACACATAAAAGAAACTGCTTCATGATTTTATTCTATGTAGAGCAACGGGCCGTACTCATGCACTTAGAAATAATTCACAGCCTAGCTACGATATCGACCGACCCCACCTCTCCTCAACTGCCCCCTCTCACGTCCGATAAGCTGCCAGTTACCGCTAACAGCTTATGCAGCCTGTCACATATACACACTCGTGAGCGTCTAGGATTACCATACCCTACCGGCTGTCGTGGAAATAGTTATTTGCGTTTATATATGGATAGATCGAATATATCGAGGGGCTGTATATCTGACATAGACAATTATCGTTTCAAATTCACAGCTAACTCCATGTAGAATTAGATTTGAAAGACATACATTGTCCATATCGAAACTGGTGCATGTCGTAAGCAATACAACAATCTTATGTGGTTAAAGAAATATACGTACTTAGCAAAATTAAAAATATCGTTGTATATTTTTGGTTATAAAAATTTTCAGGTCGACTTAGTAGTTTAAGTACCCTGTGTAGAGCACCAGCACAATTATTAATTATAGACTTAAAGAACACACAAATTTTAAAATGTTCTCTACATTTACTCTAATAATTTAATACATTATATAAAATAATAACTTTATTTTTGATGCATAATGTTTGTATACGTTTTGCTTAATTTTCGGGAAACCATAATATTTCTTCATAAACTGAACACATTTTTAATTTAACCGCTAATAACATACATAAAGTATTCTCTAGGTAGCCTTTTAAATTATTTAGTAGAGACTATGCAATTAATACGTTTTTTATTTAGCATTTTTCCATTACAAAAATATCAAGTATCCTTAGTAGCATGTATTAAAAATAATAGGATCTAAATGTATGGTAATGTTTCTTACTTACCGGATTATAAAGCGGCATAATAAAAAGAAAAACATCGCATGCTAGCGCACATGCCTATCTATCATTACTAATGCATTAGGCGGTCACTTCACACGCTATTCCCGTAAATACTTTCAATCGATATTGTATTATTATACGTAGATTTAACGGCTTCGAAGAGGCTGATGACATTATACTATTATAAATATTATATACGCGGGCTGTGTCTGTATAGCGTAGTATACTGGAAATGTAACTAGGATTGACTATTTAAAACGTCGAACTCAAAACAATGCTTTTTAGACATTTATTTCGTCTGTTTGTCCCGTGAATAACTCAGACGAAAAGGAGTACCTTGGATTTCAACTTAAAATCTAAGCTACGTTTTACCTAACTCTGTTTAGTATATCCGGGCGTGTGTTACATAATGTGATCCCCATAAATTACATCACGGCGAATTATAGTTAACGTTGATAAAATCGCACGCAATTGCTATTCCTAACTAATATTATAAATGCAAATGTGAGTTTGTTTGCGTGTTACTTTCTTTCACATCTTAATTACTCGACCGATCATCATGAAATTTCGCATATACGTTGTCTGGTGTACAGAAAAGACATCACCTTTCATCCAGAAAAAGTACTGTTCCCGAGGGAAATATGTCATAAACCCGACCATCTTCGTAATTCCGGACTACTAGACGGCGTTTCTCGACAACCCAATAACATTTTTCTAGCCGACAAGAAGTACAATACAAGTATAATTAAGGTATATCTACACACAACTCTCTATGTTCAATGTATTCACTTTCGTTCTCAGTATACGATAATTGCTGCGGTCGTAAGCTTATTGGTGAAACTATCGTATTCCGTTAGTGCTGTAAATTACCGGAATTGCTCTGTATATTGCTCATTCGTCGCACAGACCCGGTATGATGTTAATAACATCATACCTGTGTTTATAAGCCTATGTTAGATGATATATTGGTATAGTTTCAATTCGGTATATCCTATAATACATCTATATACTGTATTATTATGTATTACTTGACTTTACGTGATTTATATGTCAAGGGATTTCTAAAATATTTTGCACACGTGATAGGCCATTATGCCCATGATACCCAGTATAGTATTCCAAACTACAAGCTGCTTTGCAAAATTTCTTAACGTTCTAATAACTACTACCAAGCGTAACCTAGAAATAAAATTCGGTACCTCGTAAAGACTCGGTTATAATTTGTAGTTCGGTTTCAATCCTTATTTATTTTCTATGTAGAATATGTACGTATTTACAAAAAAAATGTATATATGTATGTTTATCCATTGTCTAGTACCCAAGCTCTGCTTAATTTAGGCTAGATGGTGTTGTGTATATGTGATGGAATAATAATAATAATATTATTATTATTTCTTTAGACGATTGCACAAATATACTTTTACAATATGATTTAGATATTAATATCCAAATTAATTGTGCTTTTACTCAATATATTTTCACACTAATAAATTCGTCCACTATAAATTAGAAAATATGTTATATTTGCAGGCTATGATATAAAATAATTCAATAAGTAATTACTAGTAAAATACTTCACCAATGCAGTGCGTGTTAAACAAAATGTTATATAGGCACAGCTATATGTTTCAAAAGTTCTATTCATAGGCATGAAATGAACCACAAAAATTAGTATAACGCCTCGTTGCTATGTTTTTGTTTTAATTTTTTTATTGCCTTTGGTGGCAGACAAGCATATTGCCCACCTGATGGAAAGTAGTAACCTCTGCTCATGGACTTCAGCAATGTCGGGACACAGCAAAGCCGCTGCCTACCATGAAAGAAGAACTCTCTTTAAACCTCGTTTGAAGAAGGACATATCATAGCGCTCGGGAAACACCGAAGCAGGCAGTTCATTCCAGAGCTTTCACGAACGTGGGAGAAATGATCGCTGAAAGCGTACCGTCTTCAATTTGAACGCTTCCAGGTGATATGGACGAACCCTGCTTCATTGTCGAGTGGTACGGTGATAGAAAGGGGCCACTGGTACCAAATCAAACAGTTCTTCAGAGCACTTCCCGTGAAAGAGTCGGTAGATCACGCAGAGAGACTCAAAGTCTCTCCGTTGCTTCAATGACTCCAATCTATCTGTGAGATTGGGATCATCGACGATTTAAACTGCCCGTCTTTGTAGGGAGTCAAGTGGGTCGGGCTGGTATTTAGGGGCCCTTGCCCAGAGATGTGAGCATTACTCCACGTGCGGCCGGACCTGTGCTTTGTAAAGCACAAGACGTTGAGCTGGTGTGAAGTACCGCCTTGCCCTGTTCAGTACACCCATCTTTTTGCTCGCTTATTTAGCTTTGTCCTCCAAGTGACTCCCAAACTGGACTTTATTCTCGAATAAAGTCCAGTTTGGGAGTCACTTGGATTTGGGATTGAAATTTTGGATTGAATTTGGGAGTCACGAGATCTCCACGCCGAGGATCCCAATACTTTTGAAGATACGGAGAGTAACTCATTGGAACTGTGGCGCCATGATAAAAGGGTCCTTCTTGACAGTACACGCGCACACTTGTGTCTTTGAGGGATTGAATCGAACTAAGTTTTGTTCACCCCATTTAGAGGCCCGCCTAAGAGAGTCCTCGACTTCAGACATAAGTTGTGTTCGTCTTTCCTGTATCATGCTCCGAGGGACATTTTGATAGCTGGTATAACGCGCATCACCCGTGCTGTCATCCGCATAGCAATGTATGTTAGCGATTGACAACAAGTCATTGATACGCAGGATGAACAGCGTTGGGGAAAGCACCTAGCCTTGAGGAACACCAGCGTTAATGGTTTTGGTTTCGGAGTTGCAGCTATCAACGACGACTGTAATGCTCCGACCATCCAGAAAGCTGGCAATCCATTTGCAGAGTCCCTCGGGGATTCCATAAGATGGTAGCTTCGATAGAAGGGCCCTAGGCCAAACCCTGTCAAATGCCTTAGCGATATCGAGGCTAACGGCCAAAGCCTCTTCCCCTTCCTCCAAAGTCTCCACCCAGCGAAGTGTGAGGTACGCTAGAAGATCACCAGCCGAACGACTATGGCGGAAGCCATACTGGCGGTCACTAATCAGTTGATGATCCTCAAGGTACCGTAGCAGAAGGCGGTTTATTAACCTCTCCATAACTTTGGAGAGCAAGGAAGTAATTGCTATCGGCCATCCCTTTTAGGGATCGGGTGAACATGAAATTAAACTACTATATACGGATTTTATCGCGTTGTTTATTTATCACTGTATTACAAAATTTTGAAAATATCACTCTACTACACGTCACGGGGAGGTCTCCCCGTGACCATGGCTGCTGAAAAGCACCCGAAACGTCGGGGAAAGTGTAAACCAAAAATAAATAGATTTAATAGTTTAAATAATTTTATTAGCTTATAAATTAGTCAAATAAAATCAATAGTAGTAGTAGAGTGATATTTTCAAAATTTTGTAATACAGTGATAAATAAACAACGCGATAAAATCCGTATATAGTAGTTTAATTTCAATGAATAACATTCGCGTAAACAGAAGACAATATTATGGGTGAACATGACCTTGTTGGAATTGTAGAAAAGACTGTAAAGGCGCGTTAAAATAGGGGTCAACTCAGTGGCACACGTCTTAAGTAGCACTGCAGGGATGCCGTCAGGCCCACTCGACTTATGAATGTCCAGGAGTTCGAGCTCACGCCTAACCGCACGCTGCTTAATGCGGATTTCAGGCAAAGAGCTCTCACACCTTGGGATGGTTGGTGGTGTGACTCCCTCATCATCCAAAGTCGAGTTTGAGGCAAAGAGTTGTACCAAAAGATTGGCCTTCTCTTTTGCACTATGGGTCAGACTGGCATCAGACTTACGCAGTGGTGGGAAACTGACTTGGCAAAAATTCTTTGCGCAGCCTTGGCGAGCGCCCAAAAAGCACAATTCCCTGAAGAATGTCTTCCAAGGCGCTCGCAATTCTGGTAACGTGTTCCACCTTAGCCTTGGCAATAGCCTTCTTGCTGGATCTAGAAGCGGCATTAAATTTTCGCTTTCTCTCCTTGACATCAGAATCCCAACACTTCCTAGCCCTATTCCAGGCTAAGTATGCTGATTGCTTCTGGTGGGCAGCATCCCTGCTGGCGTTACTGAACCAGCGGTGGCTGTGGCCGCACACAGGTATTTTGGCAGAAGGGATGAATAATTCCATCCCTTGGTGAAGCACATCTGTGATACACCCAGCACAAGTGCCAGTATCCCCGGATGAGAAGCAAAGCCGCTTCTATGGGTAGGATGTAAGAAATTCTCAAAGTCCATCTCAATCTGCTGACTTGTATTGCCAGACTCTACGGTAACCAGTCACCGAAGAGTGATCTGGTCGCGTAACAGGGGCTGCACTGCGGATAAGGCAGTGATCCGATGATCCCAGAGGAGCATCTACCTCCCCCCTGTATCCTAGTGGATGAGTAATCAGCAGAAGATCCAGAAAAGAAGGTTTATGGCTCTCGTTGTCTGGGATATGGGTGGGATGTAACAACAGTTGTGAGAAGCCATAGGCCGAGGCCATATTGAAGAGAGCCCGATCCACGGAGTCGGTAGTCCGGGATCCCAACCACTCTTTGTGATGAGCGTTAAAATCGCCAAGGATCACCAACTCCGCGGATGGGTACCTCTATAATATTTGATCAGTCCCCTCTTGGACGTTCTCAAGTAGCTGAGTTGACACCGAATCACTGGCATATGACATGTAAAGGCATGCGTAAACTCGGGTAAGATCCCTATGGTCAACGCGTAGCCATAAAAGTGACAGTTCCCGATGCTCGAGGCCCCGAAGGCGGCGGCAACAGATATCACCCCTGACGAACACGCACCCCGGCTTTACGACGGAAAGAATGCTCCAACTCGTAGCCCGGGTATTTTAAGTACGAAATGTCGTCCGGGGCGCATATCTGCGTCTCCGTTAAAAAGAGCAGGGCAGGTCGCACCGTCTCGAGATGGTGGTGGACGGCATCGAGGTTACAGTGTAGACCCCTGATATTGCAGAAATCCACGAGAAATATGGAAGGTGTGTCCGCCGTAAAAAATTTGCTCTTTTTCTTACCTTTCATGGTTTTCATAATTTATCAGAGAGGGGATATGGATTGATGCATGGTTTGAGGTCGAGGCGGTGCCCAAAGAAAGAGCAAAGTCTTAGTGCCAGGTAGGCCCACGAGTTATGCAAAAAGTCGATAAAAGTACGGAAGGGCCCCGGAGGGCACCGGGGCCATACATAGCCGCCGGAAACCATTCGCACTGGGTCTCCCTGTACCCCGCACCGCCGGCCCTCCACGCCCTTTGGACCTACCAGGCATCACACTTCGCTAGCCTCAAGCCCCGCACCAACCCCGAACCACACTTAGGAAAAGAAGAAGAGAAAAAGGAAGTGGGAAGGAAAAAGGGGCGGGAAGGGGAAAAGAGGGTGATTGGGCCTCTGGCACTCTCACTCACCGAACGAAACACAACACTAGGAATACTGCTATTTCACGTCGATATTCTGTGAGAGGGTAGTCCTTCCCTGGTCGAGCCGGCCCATTCATGCTGAAATCAGCGGGGAATGTGCACAGAAATATTTTATAGATAATTTTCTTAGTGTATGACTTAATTTTGCTAGCGGAGTAATTCGGTAACATCTATACATTATAAATAGATAAAATTTGTTTCTTTATGTAAAAAGCTAGACTTTCCCTAAGTAACAAAGGTTATAAGACTAGTGTAAATGGAACAGTCGCAAGGGGAAGACCTAGGTGAACGTTTCTCGATTAGATGGGAGACGTTCAGGATGAAGGACAGGTTAAGAGCACCTTAAACCGGCGAGCTTGTGTGAGAAATGTTATAAAAGTGAATGAAGGCAGAGAAGTATGTCAGGATCGTAGCAAATGGAAATCCGTAGTCTCTGCCTACCCCTCTGGGAAACAGACGTGTATGTATGTATGTACAAAGGCTATGTTTTAAGGGCGCGAGTAAAGGCGACCCGACAGTTAGTAATAGAATTTTCACCAATGTACATAATTATTTAAATAAAAAATTGTGCTCGCTTTACGGTGAAGGAAAACATTGTGAGGAAACCTACATGTCTAAGAGTTCTTCATAATGTTCTAGAAGATCACACATATTCTAGAACCTGAAGAAAAAGTCTTCCAACCTGCATTGACTCTTCCCCTTATTGTACTGAGAAGGAGCCCGTGTCTACCTGTGGTACAGTTTATATACATTTTATTATTATTATTATAACTGGTAACATAACATACATAACTTTGTATGTCTCACTTTAATAAATAAAAACGTTTTTATAAAAGTTGAGACAATTTAAAAGATCCAAGATACATACATATTATATAATGCACGTCCAATGTGAACACAGCCTGAACTACTCGGTAATATTTTTGTTTTAGGCCCATTTGCGGTTCAAGGTTTGTAGACTACTGTTTAAATCAATTCAATAGAAGTAGGCGGTACGTGGGCGGGAAACGAAGCTTGTGAAGAAATTATATGTTTATTCGTTTTAAGTTTGGTTTCCAGAAACCACTTATAGGTTAATTATAATACTACATTATTCTGTAATTGTTTCTTTGTTATGTGTTTATATTGTTTTTTATTTATTGGATATTGTATGAAATGGTTCAAGTACTACTCTCATTTGAAATTGTGAATAAGAATGAAGGAGTTTGCTTCTTCTATTTTATTTCGCCTTGAGAATGCTTATCATTAGACTCTCCACCGTCTTATGGGAAGCAATTAACCTACTGAGTCAAGTTAAAGAAATACACAAGCACAGAGAACTTCTCGTTATCAATACTAAAAATGAAACACATATACACAAGCCTAAATTTGAAATAAATTTGAATTTGGAATTTCTAACCAAACGCCAGATATGTGGGCAAATCGAAAAAACAACAATTTCATATGTAAGCACCTAATATTCATTTTAAAAATATATTTAGGTAATAGTTTTGTTTTTTTGCTCTATCTCTCGAAATAGGTTGTAACTTTTATCTCGGAAGGCTTAATTATATCGGTTACAGTTGGTAATCTTTGAAATCGATTTTAGAATTCACTAATACTTGCATAAAAAGGCTGCAGCTTATTTTATTATAAACAAGATTCACCGCGCGGCATCGCTCGCGTTAATGTAGATTACGTCAATAAATTTTTATCCCTCTGAAATAATACTATTTCTTCTAGATGAAAGGTACCCTATCTCCTTTTCTGTACTCCTGACAATGTTTATGTAAAATTCATGATGATTTCCGTCGAGAAGTTAAGACGTGAAAGCGTAGCAAACAACCAAACTAACATTTATAATATTAGTTAGGATTAACAAGGCAAAAGTCGCCTAGAAAAGATAGATACAAAGAAAGAAGAGACAAAAAAGATGTTGAAATTGATGTATCTTTTCTATATTTGTTATGCTTCAGATGCAAAATATTATTCCACCGTTTTCTGTGTAACTGCAAAGTTAATTCCAAGTATTGTCAAGCACATTCGACAACATGGCCACTAATAACACGTCACGCGCGGTATTATTTACAGTTCATTTGAGAACACCTCATTAGTGCTAATTTATGATGCGTCATGTTGGTTGACGATATATAGGCTTCGCAAGCTGCCCCGAAATATGGTTTTGATGCAGTGCGTTCAGCTAAATAAATTGGTCAACGTTAAAGTTCTTTCGCTATTTTATCCTCATAAGAGTTTTATAACTATTATTTATATAATGAATTTTTTTTGTGTAAACTATACTTAGATATAGGTATATATATATATATATATATATATATATATATACATATATATAGAAATATAGAAGAAAAAAGAAAGAATAACTATATTATATGGAACTAAAGAAGGTATACTTCTACTTACTAGTGGTCACTGAGTGGTCAAAATGCAACCGTAATTCATATTATATATTTTTAGGAAAAGTTTACTTTCTGCATTCTATATCCATATACACTTTAACTATGCGAAATCTAACACTGCTCAGTGCGCACAATACATAAAAAGGCTTAGTTTTCTCTTCACGTATATATTATGTACTTACATATATGACTATAAAAAAGAACTTAATAAAATAGTTGAAAACCAGTCTGGTAAATGTCGCTGTCTATATATTGATCAAAGTTACAGCAAAACTAAGACTTGTGCAGTATATGTATATATTTATATATAATTTGTAGACTTGTGCAGATAATCAACGTATGCTTATGTTGATTATCTGCAAATTCTATATAAATATATACTCGATAGTTGGAGAGTTGCGCCGTTTATCGGTTTCTTTTTGTCTTTGAGTTAATAGGCCCTTCGGTAAAGGCCCTTTAGTATAGTTTAGCCGCTTGCAAATAGTCTAAAATTAGCCGCATGTAAAATTTATATAAAATTGAGGCTTACTAATATAACCAAGAAAAAAGCTCTGAGCTTAAACAAAAAAGGCTTTGTACATTAAAAAATAGATAAATATACCAGATTTCGTAGTCTAAGTCCTCCGTGAACGAAATTTAAGAAATCGACTCTGAAAGCCATCGTCTTTTATAATGTCGCGAAAAAGTTTATCGGTCGGTAAGTTCGTGTAAATCTTCCAAAGTTTCTAGTAAAGTCTTCGAAGTGCTTATGTAAGGGGAATAGATCAAGACGGATTATAATTTATGCGATTTTGTGTCTATTAAGCAGTAATCGTAACTGTTGTGCTTAGTTTGGTGATAGAAAGCGCTGGAGACCTAATCACTTTTTCGGTGACTTCGTGTCATCTCCGATCCCTTTGTTCCCGCCTTATACACATAGAAACTTTTTTCCAGTGCTAGATTGCCACCTACGTGGCTTACGATAAGCAACGGCTTGATTGTGTATACTTGGAGATTTAGAAGAAGAAAGACATCAGTCTTTTAATAAAAAATCTCCATGTATGCGGGGTGATCCCCGCCCTACGTCTAAATCCTGTGCCGCGGGAGACTTCACAAAAATTTAAACAGCGGACACAAAAACACATAAAATTGTTGTCCCATGTGGGGTTCGAACCTTTAATACTCTGTTCATTGGTAGTGGCGAGGCGACTACTTAAACCACTACGACATCCGTACAGTCAAAAGTTATTAATATGAGACAACTCAGTTTATTAGAGGTTTACCGATTTGCATCAGAAAGGCCGCTAGTTCATTTACGATTTGTTTCATTTAGCAAAAACAATCAGTTTCTATGCTACTGTCTACTTTTAATATCTTTTTTATTTTATTTATTTAACAACACAACACGTCATGTATTTATATTAATACAATATTCGTTTATATATATTCGAATATTCGTTACATAGTATTTTGTCTGATATATATGACACTTACGGTGTCCATAACATTGGCTGATTGGCTGGTTATAGAAAAGTTAGCTGTTTACATTTTTATATAACTATTATAACTTAGTCCAATTTTAATTTATCTTAAAAAGGTTATACAGTACTTGAGTTAGAATACAACAGTTTTAGAAATTGAGATGTCTTTATAATATTAATGTTATACAAGCACAACTTTCACTATACTATTTTAAAATCGTCAGCACTAAAGTAACTCGGATGACATATTGGTGTTTTGAAGTTCCAAGCCACATTGCTATTAGTTGGTACGCCTACACGTCGCGATTCCACATTATATGTGCGTCTGGGGACTGGCCCGTAAACTTTGTTGGAAATGCATTGTAGGTTATTTCGTTGGACTGAAACGTTGCAGTTTTGAACTTTGCTAGCTGTCCAAGTTTGCGTTATGCACTTTCAAAGACTAACGTAGATTCGCAAAGTTTCAAGAAATAAAACATGTTTGAATTTGATTTAGATTTAGATTTTAGAAAATGTTAAATTGTAAGTAGTCGTTTTATAAGGGTGCGTCTCATTACGTATAAACTCATTTGGTCTAATTTCATTTTATTAGATATCGTTCATGAGATATAATCAACGTGAGATATACCAACTGTTGATATCATTTCTTTACATATAACATTTATTTATTCTAAAACTTAATTAGTATAACGTTGTTTGATATAACGTTTATATAATCGAAAATCATTTGGTCTAACGTTTAATATGTATATTGTTTATATAATCGAAAATCATTAGGTCTAACGTTTAATATATATAAAAAACGTCATTATGGTTAACACCCCGACTCAGAGTACCCCGATTCGGATAGGTTAGGTTAGAAGGCTAAGGGAGCAAAGCGGAGCGGAGCTCCTGCCTTAGCCTTCGTGGTTATTTTTTTTAAACCACCCAGAAAAGGGAGCCCCGCGAAGCGCAACTCCGTCGACCTATCTTAGCGCAGGTGGTAATCAGTTACTAGTTATGTTTAATATCTACTTAGGTTACTATTACCTATAACTACGATAGAACTTACAAAGAATAAAACAAAGAAAAATATCATCATAATATTAGACCAAATAAGTTTTATATCTTTTGAGTGGTATGTCAAACGATTTTATATTTAATGTATATTATGTCAAACGATGTTATATTTAATGTATGTTATGCTTATAAAAATTAGTTATTTTAAAATTATATCAATCGTTTATTATATTAACTAATCGCTATATTAAATAAAATTATAGGTTCCGTTGTTATAATATTTTGTTAATATTAGAGATTTTGTTGTTATATCATCTATTACTTACCCGATTTATAAAGTGTAAGTTATCCACCCGTATAAAGAATGATAAGTACCTATATTGAATCTGTTTAAATGCCTTTTAGAACATTAATTCTTATTAATCGCTGTAAAACGTGTAATGCATAAGGTTAACTTATACGAATTTAGTGTGGCGGATAATTATTGAAAATAAAAAAACATTGGATTAAGTTGTTATAATACCAAACGACAAAAGCAAAAACCGCAAGTTGACCTCTTTTACACACAAGATGATGTAGTGGTGTCAGACATATGCACCTGTTTATACTATTAACTGTCAGATGACATAATTAATTATAATGTCGCTTTTATGGCAGCTTAATATACTTCTAAACAACGCTTATTAAACGCCAATGCAACTGGCAGATTATACAAATATATCTATGTTTTGTAAATTAGCAAAAGATGTGATGTTTTATTTTATCTAGTAACTTTGGATGCCATAGGATCTGTGGCATAAGTGTTGTCTCTGATTTGATACGCAGGTTTAAAAAAATTGGCTTTTTTGTTACAAAGTTTTAAGCAGCAGAAATTCGGGGCCATTCAGATGTGAGACTATACACATGCATATGCTTTCCCTCCTCGCCCTGTATTCCTCATTACCGAGGGTCGTGTCTCCCACGTTGAATCACTTTCTCATTGACTATCTCCCTTCATCTGTGGACGGCTTTGTGGAGATTGGTGTTAAACGACGATCGGATTGAATCCGACCATCTCGTTGGACTGCGGCCTCATGGTCTTTTGCCGTCAACCTTGCCTGTCCATCAGCTGTTTGATGTTGTGTCCGTCTTTGCGGGCAATGTGTCAGGAAAATTCCAGTATTCTGCATAGACAGATGGTGGATAGTCTGGTTTTTATGTTTAGATCGTGCAGAATAGACACATTGGTGCGGAAGGCAGTCCAAGGGATCTGTAGCATTTTTCGCCAACACCACATTTCAAAAGCGTCGATGCGGTCTCTATCAGCTTTTTCAGAACCCATGTCTCAGAGCCATAGCTGAATATGGAGACCATGCATATGCTTACTATGGTAAAAATATTTATCTTAGAAAACAGAGGCCATCTACTAATTGCACATATAATATTTGGCACAGCTGTTCGGGTTATAATCGTTTTAGTTTGCGCGCCGTTTTATTTTCCAGTGAAGCTTAGACGTTTTCAATAAACTTAAGCGCGCGACTTTAGTTACAAAGAAATACACTTACAAGGATTCAGTCAACGATTTTTTTATACAAGTAACACATTGAATGACATTTAAATAACTTTAAATTGTATTTATTGGAACTTTGTTTCGTGGTAATTTATATTGAAATATAGATCTTTTGAAACACGCTTTGACATTGCGTATTTATAACACTGTATTTATTTTTGGTTATAATATCGCAAAGACATTTGGTTGAAGTGAAAATTATTCTTTGTAATTTTAAGTATCGCTTATTATGAAAAGTTTTTACTCACATGTTTTGTGTGTTTGACAAAGTGATGTACATATTTATAATTAACCTTTTAATAATAGTATTTAGATTAGCTTAGGCATACAAGTTTTGTTTCTGTATTTAGGCTCTTTCCAGGAGTATCTGTAGTCAAGTCAGTCTGTCAGTCTTAGCTGTTACTGCATACATTTTTTGGAGCATCTTTGTATGAGAGACAAGTAAAGCTTCTATGTGAACTCGACTATTGTCATTGCTCTAGCATGGTTTCAGTCTTTATGTTCCTTAGTTGTTTACTACAAAATAAATAGAAAGTCTCAGTATATCACTATGGCTATATTCCCGAAGACGGACGTGCAATTGTATTACACTCACATTTCGCCACCTATGGCTTTATTTACTACGTAGCTAGCTTTGCTCATCTGTGTTTGGTAGCCGGTGATCGTCTACGCTAGGGGCTAGCCTGTAGTAATACTGGGTATAGTTCCAGACTCCGATCTGCTACAGATAATTCTCTGACAGAAACAACTTTGCCCGATCCGGTTTTTAAACCCCAGACCTCGTGCGCTGCTGTCGCATTCACTACCGTTGTACCACTAAGGTAGTACACTATAGAATAATGCAACCATATTGTAATTTTAATTGTAAAATATGACGAAAGAATATCACCTACAACACAAAAATAGTTCGGAAAAGAACAGTTTTATTCCAAAACCGCTTTGAGCAGGGTTTGTGTACGGACGAGCTTTATATGCTTTCCGTGAGACGTGCTTAGGTTAGCACAATGCACGTTTATCTTTAAATATGCTGAGAATGGACACAGCGAGCGGATTTGAAGTATAAAATGCCGGCATAGCTCGATTCTCTAGAGAGATCTTTGAAAGATTCCCTTTCGTGAAAAAGAAATTCTACCTTTCCTTAGTTTATTTTCCAAAATAAACTTCTCTTTGATTGCATCTAAAAAAGGTACTCGGTTCTTTAAAGTATTTTCAAGCTGCTAGGTAAATAAAACAGACTTGTAAAATATTCATATTTACCTTTTTACGATTTAAATGTAAGTAGCGAAAAATACAGATCTCACTTTTTATTGTATTTGAAATGAAATATTTGCTTAGTACAGAGAAAACAAATGAATACGTATTCGTAAAATAATTGTTGTTTGATATTTTACGCTGAAAACTAATAAGTTCTGAAATTAATGTTTGTGTTTTAAAAATAAACATGTATTTTAAATTAAAATTACTTTCATTGTTAACAAATTTTGCCGTGAATGTTAGTGTATTCTATCGACATAATAATGGTATTATTTAAATGGTCACCTCACCTTGTTGCGGAGCTGAGTATTGCGGGCTTGATTCCCATAACGGATAAAAAAAAATGTAATCCACGAATAGTTGTAGCGAATCTGGGTGTTGTTTCTGTCCGTTGTTAAATTGATTGAAAACTTATCCAAAATACTGCCTGTATTTTGCTATGCTTTGTGCAAGAGTTGCCTTTAGTCTGTCAATAGTGTAGTTGAATCATGCTTGTTTATTATTTAAGTGAAATTGTTACATTACCTGTTACAGTAGACGGCAAATGTCTAGACTCTTATTACATAGAAGCTTCACACCTTCTTGCATGATACGTGAATTTATAAAAGCATATAATGCGCATTTTTTAGTTTGATAGAAAGCAATGAACCCTTTAATTGAAATAAAAAGTCTTCACGTTCAAAAAGCAAAAACTGTTTTAGATTTAATCAAAACTTTTCAGGTAAAGATTTTTCAGAAATCAAATTAGCATTAAATGCAAGCTTAATATAAAAACATTTCATCAATTCTTCAGTTTAATATAATAATTATATCAATAAATAAGTATCTAAAGCAACTTTTAATATACTAACTGCGACATTCTTGTAATGTAAATTAACTTAATTTAATTCATTCGTTTTTATTTAGTGCATTTAATGAAAGTAAAAATGTTTTTGAAAACTGTTAAACCTATTTCAAAGCTACCTACGTAGATATGCATCAATAAGATGTTCATGTGTAAAGCTTCTTTGCTAGCATCAATTAGTGATTTCATTTATGGTTAAAAGTTGCTAAGTTTGTTTTTAATATGTTTATCCCAGTTTAGTTATTAAACTAACCATTCCCGCATTTACCAAATAATCCTAAATAGTTAGGTACTTAGTCAGTTTCTTTGTTTGTTTGTTACGCTTCCACACCTTAACTAATCCACCAAACGTCATGAAATTTCGCATACACGTTGTCAGCGTGACAGAAAAGGACATAGATACCTTTCATCCAAAAAAAGTAATGTTACTAAAGTAACCCAACATTTACGCGAGCAAAGTTACGGGCAAAATATAGTAATATATAAGTCATATGGAGGAAGCTTGATTTCGTTTCGTGGGTTACATAATTAAATCCTTGCCTTCATAAGCGGTAGAAGTGCATGCACCCTTCCTTACGCCCTTGAAGCAACGAGGGGGCTTATACATACATTTCTTATAAATATATTGCAAGCACTCAATGAGTATGTTATACGTGACTCTGATATAAAATTTATTGGTATCGATAAAATGTAGTTAAGCATGGATACTGTACTAGTATTAGTATTTATACCTCGCATCGCCTTAGATACTTATACAGAGGCAAATTGCAATCCCTGACGTAGGACCATGAATATTTTAGTTGGTTATGCAACAACATGGATTGTCGAGGTCGCAGGATCAAGTCCAGCTTTACATAATGTTATTTCTACATTCATAATTTTTTTTATACGAACTTGTTTAACGAAATACGGACTTCAACACTAATTAACTGAATCTTGTCTACAGTATATTCATACATATATAGATTCACGCCTGTTTCCCAGAGGGGTAGGCAGATACTACGGATTTCCATTTGCTACGATCCTGACATACTTCTCTGGCTTCATTCACTTTCTTCACATTCCTCATACACACTCGTTAGTTTAAGGTGCTCTTAACCTGGCCTTTGCCCAGAACGCCTCCGATCTGATCGAGCGAAAAGTTCGCCTAGGTCTTCCTCTTGCGACTGTTCAATTCACTCTATATTCATACGCCTTACGTATCGACTTATTTACATACAATTTGACTATTATCAATTGATACGGAACAAAACAATTCTGTTGATTGACTATCGTCTTTTTTATGAGTATGTATTTTAAATACGAGTATATACTCTTACACAATACAAATTCACAGTGACAAGAACTAAAACTGGGAGTGGCAAAGCCAATTATATGGTGACGGTTTACTTGGCAAATTCCTATAGGACACCGTCGGTATAGTATTAGCGCAGTTACTGCGCTTTGGCCGATAAGTACTAGTTACAGAGTTCGTTACATACCTACAATATCGTGCGATACTCCTTTTTTATAATCGTAGGCTACGATGACCCCTTAATTATATCAAATAACAGTGACTATAGACATTAAGAAAATCCAGATCTTACACAATATATGTATGTATATACATATATTGCAGATCAAATATTGTCGTCCATTGTAAAGATTGGCACTGCAGTACTGGATACATTGGTAGTGGCGACGTGAGATACAAAACATTTCGTTAGCCGTGTAGTTAATGTGATATGTAAGAGCAGCGATAGCTCAGTGGGGAGACCAACAGACTGCAATGCAGAGGGTCTCGGGTTCGAACCCACGTCGCGCACCACTGAATTTCGGAAGTTATATGTCTTTTCGAAATTATGTGCGTATTGATTGACAATTATCGCCTGCTCCGTGCCTCGGAGAGCACGTTAAGCCGTTGGTCCCGGCTCATGGCAGCCGTTGTTGGGGAAGTCGACACAAAAGATCCCACTGGGTCGAAGTGTCACCGGTCTGTACTTACTGGCACACAAGATAAGATAAGATAATGTGATATATGCAAAATAAATAATACCCGCTCTCATCGTTTTGTTTAGTATGTAGGTACACTAATTCTTGATTTCTTCGAACCCTAGTGACGATTACCACAACAAAAGTTGTTTATTTTTCTCGAAAAGCACCTTTCCCTTAAATATTTTGTTGTATATTCCAAAGTTAAGCTCCATCCAGTCTTAGATAGCTTTTGTAGCGGATGTTCTAGAATAAATCTTTGTGCAACTTGGTTTCGTACCCGCGGTGAGTTATGACGGTCGGCTGTTGTACGTTGTATTGATTTTCCGGTGCATTTGTATTCGAAGCTAACGTGCAGTGTTTTATATTGGAAGCAAATATTGTAGTATAAATATAGGATCCAATTCATTACCGTTTGTTTTCCAAGAAAATTTGATCTATAATAATAATATTAGAAATGGAAAAGTAACTTTGTCTGTATGTAACGGCAGAACCAATTAACTCACTTTGATGAGATGTCGAATAGAAATTGCTTGCACCCTGAAGACATCATATGTAAGACAAAACCTCTTTATATCCTTTATGTAGTGCTTTTTAACCTGCATATGATATTATGTAATAAATTTTTAAATCATTTGACTGCAACGACCGGTGCAGTTATCCATATGTCTTAGGGTATAAATAGAGCCATGTTAGGGCACTTGAAAAGATAGATTTTGTAGTACCGGTTAAAACCGGGTTTTTGGATTTAAGGCTAGAATCCCTAGACTTGTACCCCTCGTACTTTTATGATTGAGACGTCTCTAGATGTTAAAGTCTCAATCATAGTAAGATTAGGTACCTCCATGATTTACGACGTTTCTTTACTTGTCGTCCCGCGAGGTTTTACTTGCGTTTATGATTACTAATATAATAATAATAATAATGAAAACTTTATTTGCACATAAAACATAGCACAGTTAATCTATCTTAAACAAATAAAAAAATTACATAATATTTAATTTACAATTTAAAGATAGAGTGTACGATGGTGTCTGAACTAGTATAAACTGTGTGACAGACACCAACAACCTCCCAACTTCGCATTTTTATATTTATGACATTGTACAATTAAATTTAAGGTATTTTTTATCATAAGAAGTACAATAACATAATTTTTTAATGTTTTCCCGCTAATTGATAAGTTAACGATTTTAGTTCTTCTACTAAGACTTTTTTACATTCATGTCTAGGCAGGGGAAATATATTAACTTTTTTATTAATTTTGTTGTATAGGCGACGACTATGGCTTTTAAAGTAACGGCCTGCTAAGGATGTTTTGATCTTAGATACAGTGCACACGTGAAAGTTACGACGACGCCTGTTTACTAGGGAACGATCATAAGAGAGTAAACAGTGCTTTCGTAGAATAACTTGAAGTACATACAGCTGCCGGACAGTTAGAACAGAAATATCTTTGTATACCTATGTTGTGGGGTAGTGAAAGGGTTTATTTAGTAATACCTTCAGGACAGCCCGCTGGGCTCTCTCCAGTCGAATCATAGAGATCTTATATGTGCCTTCCCAAACAACTATACAGTACGTTATAAGAGACTATACCTACGCCAAGTAAATGGTATTTAAGAGAGGCATGTTATTGACATGCCTCTCTTAAACCTTGCCTCTCTAACTTGTCTAAGTTTTTTAGGGGAAATATTAATTTGCGTATACGAGCTGTTGTCAAGGTTATGTGCTTGTCCCAGCTAAGAGTACAATCTATTTGTACTCCCAGGCACCTAACATCTGATGCTCTTTGTATGAATGGACACAGACAGGGGCCAGAAGACAGATTAGCAGTTATGAGCTTTAATATTTATTATCTTTGGCTGAGATGCAGTGGTAGCTGAAAAAGTAATTAACTTAGTTTTATACACATTTAATGTGAATAAATTAGTGTTAAGCCAAGACGTTACAATTTTAAGCGCAGTTTCAGCAGACTAAGTGGCTGTGCTCCATGACTGTCCACGTATCAAAAGTACTGTGTGTGCAGTTTGGAATAGAGAGTTTACAAAGGTTATTTACATAAATCAGAAACAGCGTCGGGAGCGTACTGTTCCGCTCACGTGGCTTGTTGCGTGATGTTATATAGTCTGTGTTATTTCTAAATATAGTAGCTTCCTAATGGTAAAATAATTTTGAAACCATCCTTATTAAAAACAACAATACACAAATACAAATTTCCTTTTTATAATATTAGTATAGATTTATAAACAAACAAAAGTTTAAGTAATATTTTCTGTGAGAAACAAGAATACTGCTGTACTATGTACAATGCATAATAGTGAAGACCTCAGAACACCAGGTGTTTTGCGGTGAAAACTGATATAAATAAAGTACAATGTGGCAAGTATTGAATGTAACTTTATTTGAAAATATTTTACCTTCAATGTTGTAAAAATATGCAGTTTATGTATGACTGTATAACCCCGAAGCGGTAGGCAATGGATTACATCCACAATTCGCCAACTATGTTTTGCAGCCTCAGGTAATTGGGGCGAGGCTGCTACTGTCTACCAAGTCAAACATAAGTGCAAAGTTAGGCTACGGAGTAATCGGGTCAGTTTAAAGTATATTCTATTAAAATCGTCAAATAAGTGCCAGAAGTTCTTTAAATAATTATCTTTATGATACAGAACCAACGCTCGTGCATAAATATTATTTTTATTTCCATTTCCATTTGATGATGGAAATGGATGAAGAAATGAAATTGAATTAATTTGTGATGAAATTAAAAGAAGGAAAGCATGTTTGGATCTTAGTATTGTAGTAAATGGAAGTTTTTGACGTGCGTGACTTTATTAATATAGTCTGTTGGTAAGTAACACAAAATTGTTTACAAACATAAATTTTATTCTTTTTAAACCAAATGTAATAATGTGTTATTGGTGAAGTTTTACCATCTTAACATTATCATCAATTCATCACACTAAAACTCCAGCTAAGATTCAGCTATTCAGAACATTTTCCGTAAAATAAAGTTTCCAATGTCGCGTCGCGTGAAAACGAATCTTAATAGAGATGGGACGCTGCGCTACGCTCTACCTGCTGAATTATTAATGTGCTCTCCGGGAGACATGATACTTGGCGACATCGGCACGTACCGCTATATCTACTGATATCCGGACAACTTGCAGATAGTCGCTGTCACTAGCAGATATTATATTCTCGTTTCTTTTTAAGTGATGTTATGGAGATTGATTTTTGAGTTAACGGTTTCGCTTGTTGACTAGATTGGCTTGTTAGTGTGGCTTGTTACTAGTAAGTGCCACATTTGTATGCAAGGATAATATTTGGTCAGGTGTGTTTATGTTCTTAAGCAGGATCTCCTGCTCAAGAACATAAACTCTCTGATAAATCAATGAGTGTCTGAACTCCAATAAAAACATCTGTTTTTATTGGAATTCAAACACTCATTGATTTATCTTACAGCGCATATGTATACGTGCATGCTTAAATAAAAACATGCTTTCTCAATAGAGCTAATGAACCAACCATCTTTAAAAACAGTCATATCAAAACTAACAAATGCTAATATGAGTTTGTTTGTTACGCTTTAACGCCTTAACTTCTCGTCCCATAATTATTAAATTTTGCATACAAGTGGTGAAGGGTACTAACTATGGTTTTTCATCCAGAAAAAGCATATTTCTCAAGCGAGCGAGGCCACGGGTAAAAACTACATGTCAAAGTTTGTGATTATAATTTAATGTTTGTTAATAAATCATTCATTAACTGTTGAACAATTTTACAAATAGGCAATGTCCTTTTCGCCTGGTATCCGTTACCAAGTTATTTATTTATTATTATGGTTTATCAACAGCAAATGTTTACAAATTGACATCAAATAGATAACAAAGAAAGTATGGTGGCTGAAACATAGGCCAATTATAAATTAACCAGCATTCATTGATAGTTGGGACAATATTTATGTAAAGAACTTAAATTATTATACAAAAGTAAAAATAAGAATAAAGGAGAACATAATGAAACTTAATATTATATATGATTTTATGTGACAACTATATTGGCGGAGTTGGAGTTATGCATATGAGCGAAGCCGCGGAAAGATAATAGTCATTCATAATTATTACATACTATGATACGTTTCAATAAATCTTGTAATGATGTACATGGATATTTGTGGTCGCTCATACGTTGCCAGTTTCATACCAGAGTCGACAAAAGAGATTTTATGTTAAGACATTCTCATTAGAAGCACTGAGTCGAGAACGACAATAGACGTGCTCCAATCCTGTATTTAAACTGTCCCACTGTGCTAGGTCGGGGGCTCTACTCTGCATGAGAAGGTTTAGGACATAGTACGTGGGGTCATAATATAGCTAGTGAAGCATAGGTAGAGTGCAACTTTGCTTGCCCTTCATGTCTAATAGTCTAATAATCTAACGCCTGTCTATCACCAAAAGCAGGTGTAAGACTATATTATACGTATGTATGTGATATTCATTAACGGTCCTATACGTAAATGTTGTACAATTGAATAAGGTCAGTTTTATTCAAGTTACTTGTTTATTCCTAGTGTTCTTACTGTAAATAAACTTGTCACCTACTTGTCAGCAAGGATTTTGTTCATTTAAACTTTGCTTATTTTACACTTAGGCTGAGTCATGATTACAAAAGTCTTTAACTTAAAAGTTAAGTTTAACTTCGGTAAATTAGCTGCAAATCTTTAGCCGTATTAGTGTAATGCTCCGATTAATGTTAAATTACAGGAGTATATTTAATAATATTGTCTTATGTTTACGCGAATGTTATACATTGAAATTAAACAAACTTTATACGGATTTATCGCGTTGTTTATTTTTTATAAATCACTGTTATTACATTATTTAAAAACTTTAAACTACTATTGTTAAACACTTTTGCTAGTTACTGTTTACTTCAATTTATGTTATTTAAATTATACAACTATTTAGATTTAATTTTACACTTTCCTCGACGGTTGCTTTTCAGCAGCCATGGTCACGGGGGGATTGGTGTGTTTAACAATAGTAGTTTAAAGTTTAAAAATTATATTATAAAAGTGGTTTATAAAAAATAAACAACGCGATAATATCCGTATAAAGTTTGTTTAATTTCAAAGTATATTTAATGTTTAAAGCAAACAACATTTTAATATATTTGTTATTTCAAATCAATATTGAGGATATATTTAACTAGAAAGGTAAAATAAATATTGTTACCTGCCATGTTTGGTTCAATAACAAATTTCAGCATGAAAAATAAATGTATATTATTAATTTAAGCACATCCTTATTTACCATGAAACTGTATAAAAAATCACTACATCCATCCATCAAAAAAACACATACATTTTTTTATGGATAGGCAGATACTACGACTTTCCACTTGCTACTCCTATCCTGACAATCTCTTTAATGCTTTATTTTGTCTATTCACAGAGATTATTTACGTTACTTCTTTTCTCTTTTCTGTGAAACTATACAACCTATTTCTTTTATGTTTTTGAGATATTGCAGTTATGTTAATTGCAACGATATTTACCACCCGAATATTTTTGAAAACCCAGCAGTGTTAAACTTTTATCGTACCCAAATCAGCTATCTACCGTTTTCCACAGCCTCTCATCAACCTTATCCACAATTTGAAATTAGAACAGTAAATACTACAGGTTGAATAAAGAATATCATAACAGTCAACTACAAAAGCATTAGCTACTGCATCGAATGTCAAAAGTTTCAACGCTACACTAACAATAAGGTTTACGTTCACAAAGTTTAGTCGGTAAACAGTACGGCTGCCGGTTTCCGTCGCGGAAGAGATGCACTTGATAAGCATGACCCTTCGTTATATTGCTGGAAAGCACGCTATAGAGTAATGGTCTCAGTCGGCGCGGATAATAATAGTCTTAATTTTTAATGCTATAAAACGTAGTGAAACGAATAAAGAACAAAAATAGTAATATTGTTCCATCTTTATGTAGTTTTTGGAAGCGGAGGGCAGCATTTCAGAGGCCCATTTACCAAAATCTATCATATTAGTCACGTATTTAAAATATTTACAAGTTATTTTTATTCTGTATTTAAAAGTCAGTTTTTTGGAAGTCATTCAATATCTAAATAAATAAAAGCACAAGATATTATTCAATTTTTAAATTATAGTTTAATTTCCTAACAGTATTTCTAATAATATTTGCTCTACCCGTGAATCGAATCTGGGACCTTACGCATAAGTCTTTAGGCATAAACGCAATCTCTTTGAAGCCGCAATAATACAAGTGTTAAGGCATCAGACTTGTGGTCAAGCGGTCGTGGGCATCCCATTGCAATGTAAACCTACACCTAATTAAACTTAGGCAGACTAGTTAACAAGAACAACAACTTGCGTTACAAATTACTGGTAAAATTGTAAACCAAATCGCTCGTAATCATTAAACAAAGAAAAAGTAGTTTACATATCAAATTCTTGCAATTTTTACAGACAGAATCACAATACACACAAATACTTAGTTCACAAACCCGCTTACAAAGTAACCAAGCCTCTACAATTCAACATCTACAAGTGGAATTCGAACTAACCGTACATTTTACAGTAACACGATTATTTATCGACTGCGCTCAATACGTTGAGGAATTTACTGCAACGAACTCATTTCCTTGGGTTATAGGGTAGAGCGTCGTAAAAGCTATAATGTAACGATCCGATGATTTGGCAAATATATCATAAAAATGTTATAACTCAAGGGTCGTGCTATTTTTGGCTAATAACTTCATATAAAGTCATAGTGACGTCTTATTTGGTGAAGTGGTTATCTACTTGTAAGTGGTTTATTAAGTGAACATAATTTTCGTTACATGTAGTTGACTGGTAAGACATGTATTGTTTTATGTAACTTTATTTAAAAATTTTGCTGTACTTTGATAGAGACAATAGAAAATCTATTGTTATGTATTGCTTATAGTACAGGGAACCTGTTACGGTGCTGACTCTATATAATGCCTCTATATTGATGCGTTAGGTGTGAATATGTGTTCTCGGTATGCGTGATATTAAAGCCATAAAGTACAATACATCAGCCGGTGCAATGGCTACGTGAAGGTAGGCAGACCTCATTTTTACGGCGATATCAGATTCTATTGTTTTCATAATACTATCTTTAAAGAAGATCGTTGGATTACAACGTAGAAGTCTCTAGATCAACCCCAATCTCTGGCTTTTCGAAGTTATGTGAGTATTAAATAGTTAATTATCGCTCGCTTTACCGTGAAGGAAACCATCGTGAGGAAATCTGCATGTGTAAAAGTTCTCCTTAATGTTTTCGAAGATATGTGAATTTACCAACCTGCGCTTAGCCAGGGAGCTGGCCGACTATGGCCTAACCCTTCTCACACTGAGAAAAACCCCGTGCCCAGCAGTGCCATAGTTTAATACAGGGCTGGTATTATATATAGGTATATTATAAAATACTACTTGTAATTATACTAACATTTACAATGTATTGTATGCTACTGAATTTACAATGCATCGTGCTCTCTCACTCTGACTGTCACGTGACTGTACTACATAATTCAACGTGGCTTCTATATTGATAAATTTTGTATGATATATCGCATGCAATATTTCATACACTTTACACAACTAAGGTGGCAATCAAGCATACGGCCCACCTGATGGTAAGTGGTCATCGTAGCCTATGGACGCCTGCAACACCAGAGGCATCACTTACGCGTTGCCGAACCTTTGGGAAAGGAAGAAGAGAAAAAGGAAGTGGGAAAAAAAGGAGCGGGAAGGAGGAAAGATGGTGATTGTCCAAATTCGTCTGATATGTTGTGAATAATAATGTCAGAAACATGTTCTACACGTAGCGCAGCGAATTATATTTAAATACAGGCAGTCCCTGTAAATAGCAGACCAACGAGATTTGTTTGAAGGAGTGGGTTATTATCTAACAAAATAAAAAAAAAATATCGTCCTGTATCTTATAACTTTAAAGTTATAGTAATTTAAAATATCTTCTTTTTCTTTTCTTTTCAAGATAGTTAAAATGACATAGGTTCTTATTGAAATTATACTTAAGCTTAATTATAAGCAACATGTAAATTGAAAATAAATCATTTTCATTTTTGTTGGGATTTTGTTAGTCCAATATCTTCTATCTATATCTATTTTATTTACGTGAATATTGACACATAAACATTAACATTAACACTATACATAAGTACGCGCCCTGTGTTCTTGTCCATGCAAAGTATGTATCGATTTGTGCACAACTTTATTTGAATATCTCTCGAAATTATAACTTGCGTAATTATATGCTACAGAAACTGTCGTTATTAGCAGTACAAAGAGTGAAGTCTCTGTTTGTTAATAAATTGCACATCAATAATACCGCTTATATTAAAAGTGAAGCACAGATTGAACTTCGAATACTTAATAAAAATAATTAAATTAAATGTTCTTCCAAAGTGAAAATTAAAAGTTCATTGTTACTCATGCACTAATCTGATAAAAGTACTTTAATTAACGTTTCAAAGTAAACATTAATCACGTGATAGCAATAAACTAAGTTTCTTTTGACAGATGGCACTTATTAGCCTTTAATAACTTATTTTTTTTTATCCATAATTATTATATTTCCTCCTTACTTATACTACAAACATGGCAGAAAAGCATACGACCTACTCGATGATAAGCTGTTACAGGCTATGATCTCGTGTAATACCAGGCATGCTCAGCACAAAGTTACTTTATGTTCTTGCTTTAGTTTCACCGGTACCTTAAAACTAAATAGTTAATCGCGTGTATCAAATACACGATTAATTAAACAATGTGTTTAAACACCACATGCTGAAACGTTTGTATTGTACAATATAAAACAATTTCAGAGAATCCTATCCTATTCTAAGCAAATATTTTATAAAAAGCATGCATTTGGAATGGCGGCGTAGCGTTTTAATTAAAATTCTAAAGTAGAGTTTTAAAGATTTTAAGTGAGATATGCACGCTTTATAGGATTCAGTAGCATACTTCTGTTTATTTAACTGCCAGGCATAATGGCAAATTGCAATGTTAATTACACAACGTTCTTTTAATATATCCTCGCCTTCCTTCCACACTGAGACTTGAGTTATTGAGTTCGTGTTGCGCATTACAAATTACCTCTACGCCGTAGCCACGTAGCTCCGTAGACGCCTACGTTAGCTACGCCTCAAAAAGTTTTAAATTTTTGTGAATATCAAAGATACAGTTTTTCTGTTCGTTTAATTTTGTCTGTCAATCTTTTAAGTAATTCGTTTAGTGTAGTGTGCTAAAATTTTTATTGTCTTAATAATCTAGAATTATCAACATATCGTTATTCGCTGGCGTAGTTGTTGGTTCGTGGAAAGAATTTAGTTTTATATCAATTAAATTATACTTGCCCATTGGGTATAAAGTTCTACAAAATGCATATGCATGTATTATAATTCAAATAGAATTACTGCCACAAGAAAGAACTCTAAAGTACAGTTAGGTTATAAAATTGAATTTAAGTTTCTTTACTATTATATAATATCAGTTATAGTTATTTAATATACTGTTAAATGTAAACTACTACCGTTACTGTTAATGTTTTATATACTAGGTTAACAGCAAACATTAAACTTTATGTGTGGCGAAGGTGGACGTAAATGGAAACCAGGAATAACTATATGAAACATATTTATTTGTTTAAATGGGAAATTAACACACAAGAATAAATCACACCAGTATTATTAATATCCTTTTTAAAACACAGATCACATAATTCTCAATATTCTTAATTTCACAAGGCCTAACCTATAATAAAATAATGTTATAATAATAAATGTTATAATATTTAGGTGAAAATGGTTAAATAATACAGCTATTACAGTGAAAATAAAATAGGCTACTTAACTTACGAGGCTTTAGGTGCGTTTTTTTCTACAGCTCACAACAGAATAGAAAGAAATTCTGCCCGGGAGGGCCTTTCATAGTCATTTTACACGTGGGTTGCCATTACTCGAACATAGATAGAATCAGACTGTGGCAAATATTGCATAGTCGTTATTTAGAAATAAAAATATTTATTTTCTGTATAAGATGCTTATCTTCTATTAGGCTTAGGTTAGTCCTTTTAGTTATGAGTCGGCACGCATGATAAAAAAGGACTGTTGTAGTCGTTTCATTAAATAATAATAATATCTTTATTCTGCTTCTTCTTCATCTTTAAGTGTCTCTCCGACTAGCGAAGATTGGCAATCAGCTCCGCATATTTCTTCCGATCCCTCGCGAGGCGAAATAGTTAGGCAGCACTCGCAACTCCAGTCCACTCCCGAAGGTTTCTCAGCCATGACTTCTTTCTGCGATCTACGTATCTCTTGCCTGCTACTTTGCACATCATAATGTTTTATTCTGCTACGGAGACTAAAAGTGCTAATATAATGTAGAGGATAAAATATGTGTTCTATACAATACAATATTACCGAGCGAATGACAGTCTGTACGAGAAAATTTATGATATTTTTACATTCCTATAATCCATCCACGCAATATAAGATTAGACGTACTAATTTGACAGTGAAAAATAATCTCTTGACTCCTACTAGTAAAATCTATGTATGTAATTTCATATAAAAAGATGGGAAAGAAGCTTACTATCTGCATGATGCTTAGTTTGTATTATAACATATAACTAAAAAACATATGATAGATGGAATATCCGTCAGTTTTGGCTTACCAGGTCAGCCGAAGTAACTATATAACAATTTTTACGCCAGTTTCTTTTAAGTGGTATTCCGGGCAAGGAATCTCATTCACACCGACGTGAAATAATTGCAGGCTCTTCCATTAAAAGATGACGTACAAATTGATCCTACCTAAAGATTACTAAAATGCGGTACCCATTTAGTATAATAAGTATTAGTATTGAGTATTAAGTAAGTAATAGAACTAAGCAGACGCAAATTAAGATGCACACCTAATTGTGACCCGATGCATCATACCTGTACTACTATTTACCATACCATATGATCAGCGAGGGTTAACGTCTGCGCATCAGGATTAACTGTGTGTTAAAAATAGAAAATATTTAGATGACAAAATAAGGTAGTTTTTTTGGTGATATCGGTAGTACTTCTTAGTCTGTTATTTATTTCTTTCGAAATTGTAGGTGATTAAATTGGCACCTTGTATAACTGCATCATTGTAATACTGCATATCTATTACGCTCTCTATTCTGTTATTATAGTACATAATATCATAATTAGAATTTGTAAGCTAATTTCTACATTAACGTAGGTATCCTCATTAGCTGTACGCATTTGTTCTCTTAATGGGTAGCAATATTTTACATACATGGGTAGGCAAGTCCGCCCGATACTAATTCACTTAAAATGTAACATTGTGTCAGTAAAATGGTTGAATGCTTATTTTATAACATAGTATTTGTATTTAGGACTCGTTTTATTTTGAATAACATATGTTTATGGTATACTAATTATAATAAATATTATTAGAGACATTATAGATCCTCGAAATAGTAGGAAAAAGCTATGTCGTAAACACATTTACGAGGAATTTTAATTTATATGTCGCTCTTAAAATTTGCTTATAAGAGACACAGAGTAGTACTTTGCTCGAATCGGAAATCGTATTTTTTGTGACTACATATAGTGACTAAAAGAAATTTTATCACCTTAACGATTTATTTGTGTTCCAACTTCTTTCTTTTTATGTATGACTATAACTTCTTCTATTATGTATTTCTATAATTGTACCTTATACTGTATCTCCTGATTTTGTATCTCCTTAGAATCCACACCTGTGTTCTACAATCTACAAACTAAATCATAAAAAACTATTATTGATAAATTCTGTTAGCTGTGTTCAGGATATGAGTAGGCTAAATATCCCCATTAGGTCATTAAAACACTTAACTGCCAGTAATAATTACAATAAATTACACGTATCAAGTATAGCTATACAAAGCAGGTGACCAAGGACGAATGAAGGTTAACTCAAAAGAGGCCTTAGCGCAAGGCTAGCTTAACGTGCGAGCAACACTTGTTGTTCTGAGTTAATTCAGTAACTTTTCATTTATTATGCAAACACTGCACGGATGATATAGTGGTTTACGTGGTCACTTCGCTACCTCCACTATTTCGAGTGTTTTAGGTTCGTATCCCACACGGGACAAACATTTTGTAATCCACAAACGGTTGTTCCAAGCTTCGGTGTACTTTATGTTCGTTATTTAATTAAGTAAAGTCTATCGCGACATGGGAATGATTCCAAATGCGGTTGTTATCTTTTTTTAAAGCAAAGCAATGTAAACTATTAAAATCGATTTATGCGTTTGCTTTCCTTTATGCTAACATAATGTGTATCTGTAAGCATTGTCAAAAGACAAGTTTAATGAATCTGAATCTATCTCGCTAGTCCTGTGGCTATGTGTGCGTGTCATAGTGGCTACGATTTGAATTTAGGCTTGAGCAGTGTTTTTTGGGTACTTCTGTTATAATAATATCAGCACGGATGGCATTGAACCCATGAGACAGGATTGCTCCTTATGGCGTGGGTCTAAAAAAATATCTAGTAAAATGTAGGAGTACGTCTATGTCTATCTTTTCGGTATACAATTGTTAGTTGATATATGTTAATTCAACAGCCATCATATTTATAATGCTAATTTCATTATACCGCCCACGCTTAAATGTATTAGGTAATTACCAAGTCTATAAACTTGATTAATGAACCGAACAGTTCAGCTACTTCTATATTTAAATATAATTCCACTACTAAGTAGTAGCACGCCTACGAAAGGTCAAGGTGATTACTTACTCCTTTAACCTATTATGACAGAATACCTGACTTAGAGAGGTCAGCCTTTATTATTAGGTGTTATTCTTATTTAACAACTTAGTGGCGACGGGATCATATCTAATAAATTCTATCGGCATAGGTTATTAACTGTCCTATTGTAAATCTCCTTTTTGTGTGTTTAGTAATTAATATAATTGTTGATCATCTATAGTATTATTATTAGTTAACTTTATTAAATAAGCTAAAAGCTTTGGCTATAAAAGTCTCCTTAATAGTTTTATCCATGTCATACGAAAAGTGAACTAAATTGAGACAAAATAGAAGGCAAATGCTTTCTTTCTCTCTTAAAAGCTCAAAATGATCTATTTTCACCTTTTTCTATTTACAACTTCTGTTTTACCTTGAGTTCAAACTGACATCTCATATTTAGAATTGCAATAACTCTAGTTAAACTCTACACACCAACTACTAATTTACTAAACAAAATGTAAATGTAGTCTATAATTACATTTTTATTTAGTAGCTATACCTTGAAGAGGTCGATGTAGGAGAAAATTTATACCTCGTTGAAAACTCCTTTGAAAGTACTTAGATATAAAGGACACGAGAACGGACCAATTACTAAACTTCAACCAGCAAGTTGAGTCTCGAAAACTGGTTAACTGCACGTATGTCGTAATAGTTTAAAGCCTACCACACAAAGAAAGTGGAGGCGGAGCGGTAGCGGTGGCGTATTTGTATTAGTCGAATTAATATAAATCATTCATTACATATTCACATACGAAACGAAACAAAGCGATCAAAGATCGAAGAAAGTAGCGTTCTCTCGTATTGGCGGCTAAGACACTCTTAGAATTTCTGAGCCAATAAAGTAAGTAAATATTACACATACGTTTACATCGGATAGTGTGTGTAATGTTTTACTAATTCAAACAATACAACAATAACACCATCGGTACCACCGCTCCGCCTTAGTTATCTGTGGGTGGTAGGATTAACAGTGACAGCGGGCAGCGTTTTGTTCATACCAATGTATTCCTCTGTTTTGTCTCTCAATAATGAAACTAGCACAAATCCAAATCAAATCAACATATAATTTATATACACTGCCATGTATGTTTTGCTTGTATTTATTACAAGTTTAATATACATTTAACAATGACAAAATCATTTTTGCATAGGTTCTTCTAGCCCGAGATGAAATTATATTTTTCGCACGTTGGTATTTCATTCGGACTTAGTGCGACGGCAAAACTGTTAACAGCATTTCTTTTGTTTCACTATTCTAATTTCTTTTTAAGTGATCGTATTGCCGTCGTTGCACCTTGTCTTATAGGCTCATTCCACACGTTGGACATACATTATGTGCACCATAAATTATACTGCCATCACAATGGCTTTATGTCATCAGTTAAATTAATTGAGCTGAGCTGGTTAGTCAACCATGATCTGTAATGATGACACGGCAGCGAACTATAAGAAGAGAAACTATAATATAAGACAGAAAGAATTACAACTGGCACAACATCTCTCAGTTTTAGATTAGGTGTTATCAAGACGATAATTATTATGAATTATGATTTGTACCTATATGTTTCTTTTTAAGTCGCCAGAAAAAGCTGCAGCTTATTAAATTAACAACAAAATCTTATTACACATCATAATCACATTTTATGTATAATATGAATTCATTAAAAAACAACATCCGTATCAAATTTATTAAAATACGTCAGATATTTAGGAAAATACAATTTTAAATGACGACCTTTTTCATCCTTCACAGAAACACAAAGGCACTTACATTATTACTTTTCCGACGGAACAGGCCGAAAGCGATACAGCCTAAGGCTTAATAAACGGAGGATTAAAAAAACATGCTCGTCTCGTTACGTTAACGTTCCTTGAAATAACGAAACTCGTTATTCATGAGTTCTGTCCGATACATCTTTTGAATACATAATTTAGTTAAAATTACTTTATTTTTAGGTCTTTGAATTTTTCTGTTGTTATTTTTTAGTCTTACATCTATATTGGTAAAAACGAATAAACAACAACAGAAAAGTTACCTATTTCACATAGAGAGTATATATTCTAAGAGGTAGAAGTGCGTTACACCCACATTTCGCCAACTATATTTATGAATCGAGTCAGAGTCCGTCCTGCTACTGAGATATTCTTAAAAGAAATTGCCCGACCCGAGAATTGAGCTCAAAACCAGTAGCATTCACTAAAAGGCCGCGGAGAGAGTATGAAATAAATAATCTATTATCTTATTTTTTAAATTCATGCTCGTTATACAATAACCATTTCACCGAAAATATTGCCTCAGTGTTCTGAATCCTACTTTATTTTATAGAAGACCGTTACCATTATAATAATTACCAGTAACACAGTTTTAGGAGCTATCAAAGAGGTTACTACTGTAATTTAGATTGGTAGGGCTCGCCCTTTGGGAACAGATTGGTTACTTGTCCCACGAACTGATTTGATGTTAATCTCTCGCTTCCTTATTAATAACGAGTACAATTTGTATAATAATGTCTCCGTGCTTGTAATAATTACGGTATTAGAATAGGAAGTATGGTTATTATATTGTTGTGAGTATATCTCCTGCACTTCTCCAAATGGTTTGTTGGGCATAGGTGTTCTCAAGTGTATCTTCATGTCGCTGTTCGCAGTCTATCGAGCTTGATGTATGTGATAACGAAATTGTATGAATCTTAGCTTGTATTCTAAGTTAAACTCCATGCTAATAATTGTGCAAACCGCATTATACAATACTCGTTCATTGGTTTTGTCGATAGAAAAGATCTTTTTTCTAGATGAAAGTGCCCTATGTTCTTTTCTGTACCCCTGACAATATGTATGCGAAATTGTGACATGATGATCGGTCGAGTAGTTAAAGCGTAGGTATCAAACAAACAAATACACATTTGCATTTATAATATTAGTTAGGTTGCGAATGTGAGTTTGATTGATACGCTTGTACCTTTTATCCAAAAAAGTATTGTTCCTGAGAAAAACCGCGGTCAAAACCTAGTTATGTATATAAAAATAGATAGACAAAGCCTGTAAACTTTTGTTACCTTTCCCTACCATTGTTACGTTTTGTGGATGTGTGTGTTTTGTGAGTACTCAATAATTCTCCAACAGCTGATGTCTTTTGACACTGCCAAGACTTATGTCTTCACAACGTCGGAACGATACGACGCAATATAGAGCGATATTGGACGAGCGGTAAGAATAGCAATCAGCCCGATGGAAACTAGGTATCTGCATTATTGGCTCGATGACGTGATGCGAATGCTGAACTATGATCGATATTGTTGATCTGATCAGGGATAACAACTTTTATTTTACTATGTTTTCTTTGTCTTTATAGTGTTTTACTGTATTATTCGATCCATATACATACTAAAGTGTGACTGTAATAGAATAAATAAAGAGTAAATTTGTAACATAGTTAACTGGCAATTTTTAGTTAGATCATTAGGTACATTTATAATAAAAGTAGTATTAACGTGTTTATGCTTGTGATTTTATCCACCTGATATCTGGAGCGCGAAGTATTGAGTTATATATTTTTTGAAATTACACCATATTACACGCTTTTATCGCGGTATGTTAACTGTAGAAATGTAAAGTGTTTATTATTATATACATAATACGGATGTCTCCGTGATTAAAAATAAAATTTTGTACCTCATTTGAAATTGGAATTAACTTATTTATCTTATTATTAATATAAATATTAAAGTTTATAAAGACGTTTGGGTGTTTGTCACTGAATCGCGCGTAAATCAACGAATGGGTTTAGGTACCTGGCAACCAAATCGAACACGCCCTTTTTTTTTTTTTTTTTTCTTGGGGAAATGCGCCTGATGCATACCCTCTCGCCACAAAGGGAGGCGAGAGGGTTATGTCCGGCTCTCCCGTACTTCGGGCCTACGGACCAAAACCCCACGGTGGGCACGCTCGCTGCCTTGTATAGTGGATGGGCCGCTGGCAACAAAAATCGAACATGCCCTAGACTAACGCATAAAGGTGCTTTTGTTTCTGTGTTTCATTGGGATTCACACAGGCAAAGCCGACAATAAGGACTATACATGGTTTTAAGGACCATTGTATAATTGGCCTAATTGATTTAGAAAATTGATAAATTATTTATTATAAAATTAGACTAAGTAGCGGTCGCCAAGTGGTCAAAATTTGACTATAATTCTATAATTGGTGTAAATTTTAAGTTTGATCGTTATTATATATACCGCGAAATTGCAATAAGTACTTAAGGTATGTAATTTACATAGTTACGAAGAATTTTACGACATCAACCGAACCATGACGAAATACTACGAACGCAATTCGACTGCGTGTGTCAAATGCATGGTTGTATGCGTGTAGTGTCTTTTCATTACTTTAATGTATTTCTAATGCATATTTTATAAAAACATTACGATTCGACACTCCTTCTCCATATAAACTTTAACTGTGCCAAATTTCATACTCCTCCGTCCGCGCAATTTTCGTAAAAAGGGGTACAAAGTTTTTGCTTCAAGTATTCATATACATACATAGATATTATAATTTTTTGATTTGATTTTTTGTTTGTTTGACTGTAAGTATGTAACTCAAAAACTACAGAACCGATTTTAAAAATTCTTTCACCATTAGACAGCTATATTATCACCCAGTAATATAGGCGATAATTTATTTAAAAAAATGCCCACCTGCCTACTTTGCGCGACGGCCGAAAGCCGCGGGCAATAGCTACTTATTCATAATTATGGTCTATGTTTACTATATACCTGCAACATACTTAAGTAATTATCTCCATTTGGTGTATGTACGTCATTCGTAATTGACATATCGGGATTGATGCCAAATTCATGGCGTCTCTTCTATCCATTAAATAGTTAATAGACTCTGTGACTCGGTATCGATCGTAATTAACCTATTAGCAGCATTTGCATTCACCAAGGCAACAACATATTGTACTATATAACAATATATTGTCGGCCTCGATGGCGTAGTGGTTAGTGTAACCGACTGCCACGCCTGAGGTCGCGGGTTCGATTCCCGCACAAGACAAATATTTGTGTGCATGAACATGGATGTTTGTCTTGGTCTGGGTGTTTCTATGTATAATATGTATGTATTTACAAAAATAAAAGTATATATGTATGTTTATCCATTGTCTAGTACCCATAGTACAAGCTCTGCTTAGTTTGGGCTAGATAGTGTTGTGTGTATGTGGTAGAATATTATTATTATTATATATAACTTGTGTACACCATTACTTTAGATATATACTCGTACAATTGACTGCAGGATTGTGCAAAGGCTGTAGGTTAAAACATCGGCCTTGTTGTAGCCTACAAGTAATGTTTGTAGGAATGCTAACTCAGATAAGTTTCAAATAGCCGAAAATATTAAAGAATGTACATACGTTATATCATCTTTATTTTTAAAGTAGGTATATACTTCTTAAATATCTTTGCATGTAGTATTCCTAAAACATTGCATGAATGACAGTAACAAAAGTTTAATGTTAAAAATAAAGATTTGATGTAATTGATTTGTATTCAAAGCATTTGACAGTCGAATAGTTTTTACTTTTTATTTAATAAAGTAACATAAATATGGCAAATCGTGTTATGGCAATTCATTCGAATCATATCCGAATTCAGTTAACATAACGCGGTACTTCTTTTTATATGATGCAGCGTATATACTGATGTATGCTATACTATATAAATTTAAACATCATTCCAGTAAAAGTATAACTATACATCGATAACATTGCACGAATGGTGTTGTGGTTTAAGTGGTCGCCACGCTACTGCCACTGCGCCTAGTGTTGTGGGTTCGAATCCCACACGGGACAAAACTTTATGTGATCCACAAATGGTTGTTCCGAGTCTGGGTGTCTTTGTGTCCGTTGTTTGAATGTTTGTAAAGTCCTCCGCGACACAGGATTTATTCCTATTGCGGGGGTTGTCTTATCGAATGAAAATAAAAAGATATGATAAAGATGTGAACCTTTTTAATTGTACTTTATTAAATACACGCTTACATGTAGTACATAACCAAAACAACCAACTATATACATAGTTGGTTAGTTTGGTTTTGGTTTTGTTTGAGTTTATACTTCTATTACCGCGTTTATTGACATTTATCTTTTTTAACAGCTTTCGTCATTTGTTGGATTGATAAGATACATTTTTGCCACAGTGATAAAAATATTGCAAACATAGTTGAGTAGTTTAATTTAGTTCCTTGTTTTGTGAGACTACACACATTAAAACGATTGGTGTAATACACCGCTGCTTATCCTTTTAGAGATACACAATTGTTTATCTTTGTAGGTACATATCATTATTTTTATAAACGTTCAAGAATTATGTTTTAACATTTCGAGTAACGTAATCCACACAATAGACGTTACAAAATAAATATATTATGTAATCACAAGTACAAAAGAAAACAAAAAGTATTTATGAGATTCGTTACCATTTAGCTTTCTGCGAAACAATGTTTTGAAAAGTAATAGACATTCAAACAAATGGCAGTGGCCATAACCGTACTGAAAAAATCCAATATCTTCACAGTATTTGTCCATGTAAGCAATTTATTTTTTCGTCTCATATGCTAGATTTCAATGTTATATTTTTATGCGAATGAAATTCATTTTTTGTTAATCTCGTCAAATTTTCATTGTGTTATTTAAATTTTGATTTTATTTTATTAATAAAGCATTTTCGTAACCTTCAAAGTGCGCCGACTGTATTTTTATACATTTTAATATAATAAGTGAGACATTTCTAAATATATTTAAATAATAGGACATTAACATCACTGATTGTTTGCCGATTTAATGATTTAGAATATTACGTTTGATTAATAGGTTTTTTAAAACTATTCAGTTTGGCTATAATTTATAGTATTGACGTTTTTTTCTATGATATTACAATTCTAATGAATTAAGAAATCTACTATATTACTTGTTTTAAATGTTCACTTGTTCAGCCTGTGCAGTATTCCAAAAAGGACGTTTTTAAATAATTTACTTTATCAAGCGGAATATCATTAATGTTTTGAGATAATTTGCAAGTATCTAATAGCCTTGTCTATTTTTTGGCTTATCATATTATAATTTCCTTGTTTATGTCGCAAGGTATATGATTTTTGTAGTTGATTTTAGTTTATTAGACACTAAATACCACAATGAGCATTTAAAATAATCGACAAGAAACTTTTAACAATAAAGTAAATAATAACATACATAATTATAACGGCAAAAGGTTGATTGTTTGATTAAATGATTGATAGAGCGTCACATCTGTATTCCTCGTACCAATTTACAAAAGTTTATGTCAATAAAATTACCTATTGAAACAGGGAGATAATATTTAGAAATGTTGTCAAAATGCTGTGTTAATGATAACCCAACATTTAGCAGGCATATCAATATACTTTTATATTTCATATTAAAAAGCACACACATAATACGACTATTAAAAAGCCAAAGCTGCAAAATTTGTTTGCATGTCAAAGCTCCCTGATTCGGCAATCTAACTTTGAATATTCAGAATAGTGCATGTTCAAAATACATGCACCTAAAATGAACCAACCTATTTGGTGTCCAAATAGGTACTTCATTGGAACACAACTCATGCGGCTTAATTACATTGCGTCAGCAAAACGGTGCTCAATAGTATTGCATTAACACGATATGTCGGTCATAAATAATAATAATTAGTTAATTAGACGTGTACTATGCATGTTATTCTAATAGATAGATAAAACAGAATGTGGCTTGCAAAATTTGAGTTTAATTCATCTCTGTCGAGATCCTTGGACATATACGGGTATGACGCTATCATATATCATACAAAGCTATATTAAATTTCAGATTCTAATCTCAAGTATGTTGCTGTTTTAAACGACATCTATGTTACTATATACTTGTGACATTTTGTGACTTTACTTTTGACAGATAATTTCTAGTAAATCAACGTCTTTTTCGTTAAATAATATCTATGTTGTGCATGAAAGTCAATTTCACAAATTATTAATTAATTTAGGTCCAAAAGTAATACTTACGAATATCAAATGAATATGATTTTAATTTCATAATGCTGTGACGTACTTATTGTAATATTAAATATATCAAAAGTGCGTGCCTGATACTAAAATTATTAAACTGTGCTTGAACTTAAGCCTTTGCCGTAGATACGCCGGTATAATATTCTATTCATAAAGATTCAGTTGTTTATGACCGGCTTTTGTCAATTTGACGGTAAGCCTATCATCCTACTTTCTGACTTATTCAAATTTATAATCCAGGGTTGATTAAGAACATCCCTAATCAGAGGCTGTATATAACTCATATTATGACTTTCCCCAAAATTTCCCGCACCATTTAACCTACTAACCTTTAGAATATATATCACCCAAACGCACGTAATACACATACATAAAACACGCACACATACATAAAGCATCTTAATCCTTTATTCAGAACGAGGCTCTGCCTCGCGACACAATAATAAGGTATATTTGTCAAAGGCGCTGCTTAGCTACGTACTGTATCTTAATTTACTGTTTCTGTGCTTGTACTGAGTGCAAATTATGGCTCGCTCAAGGCACACCTGTGTCTACTCCGCCCTAATACGCTACAAGCACGATGTAGACACAAAATAGTTGGAATACAGTTATGAAGTAAATTATTTACATGTGTCGCTTCAAGTGTTTTTTGAATAAATTTAAAGATCGTGAGCCAGATTTTCTTTAGTATCTCTTGTATTTTGAGCATAATATTTTGTATAGCTCTTTGAACTTTTCATGGAATGAAAAAAACACTTTTTTACTAAGTAGATATTTATACCATGTTATATACATTTAACTATATAAGACATATATATGTCAATATTATTATTTTCTGAAGCTTATGTGGTTTGTTTATAGATAATTACATTTTATATTAGAATTATGTTTTTAGTTTATGGTTCTTGTATAATAATATGTTAAGTACATAACGCAAGTTACTCGCATATGTTCTATGCGCGTGTAAATCATTTGAGTTTCTTGCGCAGGTGTTGTGTCGGTCGTTTATACGATGTATGCAACGTGCGCAGGTGCTTCTACTTGCGAATATTATCCTCTTTGTCTGCAAGAGCCATTAGTATTACGTTCTATAGCATAGCGTCAAATTATATACACGTTATAAAGGGAAATATTGTATTAACTAATCAGCTTAACCATACCGAAACATGATAAATATGTAGTGACTGGATGCCAGCATTCGTATACCAATAGAAAAATTAAATTATTTTTCCTTTAAATTTTTATTATTTTTAATTTATGGGAAAGACACAATCAGGAATATGTCTATTAGTTTTTATTAAGCAAATTCATATTATAAACGAAGAGACGTAATTACTTCTAATGATTATATAAGTCTGTTTATAGATATATCTGGATTTTGCCAGCAGCTTCGCTGGCGTTAATGTAGATTTTGTTATAGAAAAAAGTACTGTACAGAAAAGAATATAGGGTATCCACTATTTCCTTTTCTGTACCCCTGATAACGAGTATGCAACATTTGAATATGAACATTACAATAAATTTATTTATTAGGTATATATTTTTAATAACAGTTCCCTCTAATGTAGCCATAAAAATACTTTTATATGAAAGTAATAAAACGTGGATTAACATAGACTTAAAACAGTCTTCATGATATCACGCATTGTGTATTGTTCACATTAACCATCATGATTATCGTCATTACCATGAATTGTAGTGTGTACTACTTGATACTTTTAACTAATAGCCAATTTCTTTCAATATTTGTATGTCCTTGTTTCCAACAAACTCAACTTTATACATTTAATAGATTTTGCCCGCGGCTTCGCTCGTATAAATGTAGGTTAGATTGGGTAACAGTAATTTTTCTAGAGGAAAGGTACATAGGGTACCTTCCTATTCTGTACCCCTGACAACATGAATGCGAAATTTCATGATGATCGGTCGAGTATTTAAAGCGTAACAGACAAACAAACTCACATTTGCATGTACTTCGGATTAGGATTCGCACGTTTATATTAATTACCACCCGCGGCTTTGCTCGCGAACCCATATTGGAATATATGTAGATGATGTAAATCCAATAATGACACATATGTGTACCTAGTTTTATCCAAATCCATACATCAGTTTACGCGTAATTGAGTAAAAAAGCTTCGTCAATATTTTAAATATAATATCCAAAGAATTGTGTTTGGATTTGCCATAGTTGAAAACATTGCACCTACATATTGCAGTAAAAATATTAACAGTTTAAAAGCCCCATTTATTCAAAGATCTCCACAACCTTTTAAATTTATAAGTATTAATACGACGCTTGCATACCTTGTAACTCAATGCTAATAATCTCATTATTTAGATCGAAATACCGATGATTGAGTACAGGCCGTGGAAATCGATTTGCAATGGAATAACGGAATTGCAATCGGAAATACCGAATCAATTCAGCCAATTTGTCGATGATTCTGTTCCCGAGATAACGAATGCCATTGCTACTTATAGAGTTGAATGCTGATACATTGTTTTCGATGTAATTGATTATTTTATAACTCTACTTTAATACTCTAAATTAAGTTATTGTTTTTATTTTTGGTATTCCACTTTGCTAAAAAGGAAAGCGATGGGAAATTGAATGGCCATTGGCATTGTTCTGTGTTAAGAATATAAATGGACTCGATTAGTACCCCGTGCGTGCCAAGGGGGACTAATACTTCCCGTATTGTATCTTGGGATATTGAAACTGCGATTGCCAGGTCCGTAGTAGAGTGATAATTTCCGAAGCCGATTGATATGAATATGGGGAAGACAATCCTATATCGCAGATATTATTAGTGTGTAGTATATAAGGTGGTACTTTCTTTTTTGATTTGTTATGTATTACAATATTGTTTCTATTGTTACAGGCGATCAAGCGCGGGCCTGCTGGCACCGCAGCTGGCTTGCCAAACATCATCACCTGCATCTGCGCCGGCGCCGCTTCCGCCGGCGTCTCCTCCCCGCGTCGTGTCCGCGCCGCCCGCACCCCTCGCCCAACCACCACCCGACCCCGCACCCCAACCCGCACAAGAAGACGGTGTCAGATTACGACGAGTACATACAGTTGCAGTCAGAGATTACCTCAAGAGGGAAACTCAGACGTTCTTTGGAGTGCAGAGGGACAATGAAAGGGAACAAAGAAGGCTATGGTATGAAAGGCGGAGGAGGCACGCGGCGCGGGCGCTCGGGGACCTCCGGCCCGATCTACCGCCGGATCATCATCCTGATGATGATGATATTAGGTGAGTCACACCAAAGATTTATATATTAATTACCTGTTTTAACATTTACAACCTGACTATAAATTTTTTTCATCAGCTTTTTATTATGTCCCATGCTGGGCAAAAGCTTCTCCCTTGGACTTCCAAATGCGTCTAGGTCACCCTGCCATCTTCGTTTACCTATAAATAAATCTCAAATATTTAAGAAGTAGCTAAGTATTCACTAGCAGCTAATCAGAAAATTATTTACCCATAAACGCTCATCGTTGATCAGCTGCGGGCTGTTAATAATTGATCAAGGGCCTGAGAGCTATTCAGCTTAGAGGTAACTAAGATTATATTTTTATAAGTAAGGTTATTTGTTAGCTGGTATTCTGAAATATGATATTTTTTAATCCCCGTTTTCACACCAATGCTAATGACAACAATGACAATGGTAGCTTTGATAGTAGTTTAGTAGCCAACTGAGTAGAGTTACATATATTATATCGACTAGATTATCATCTAGCTAGTTTATAAATTGAATCGAAGTAGATAAGCAAATGAGTACCAATTATTAGCATATTTTAATTATTACGTGAAAAAACTCTATCACTACTAATATTGAACTTTACTACTATTTAAGCTATATATTTTTAATTAAAACTATTTATGTTTGAGTTTTGGGTTTACACTTTGCCCCGATGTTTCGGTTGCTTTACAGCAGCCATGTTCACGGGGAGACTAAGATGGTAGTTAATAGTAGTGTTAGAGTTTTTCAAAATTATGTAATAACAGTGTTATAAAGTAAAATAAACAACGCGACAAAATCCGTATAAAGTGTTTAATTTCAATATACCAAATAATGTTTAAAAAAAATTAATTCAGCCGGTTTATTCATATTATTATTCAATATTCAAATGAGGCGTATCAAATTAACTTAATTATACGTATGAGTAGATAAATATTGCGTAACTTTCTTTCTCTCGCTTAATTTTCCTTTATGTATGTTGATAGATAGTTAAATAGCAACTATAGATTGAAATTAAACATACTTTATATGGATTTTATCGCGTTGTTTATTTTTTATAAAACACTATTATTACATAATTTTGAAACTTTAAACTACTATTGTTAAACACTTTCACTAGTTACTGTTTACTTCAATTTAAGCTATTTATATGATACAACTATTTAGATTTAATTTTACACTTCCCCGACGTTTCGGTTGCTTTTTAGCGGCCATGGTCACGGGGAGACTAAGATGGTAGTTGTCTCAATGTTTCAGTGTAGTTATTTCAAAGTACCTGAACATAATTTAAGCATTGGTGTTTCTATTTACGCAGGAAAAGTATCATGAAGTGTAGCTGTGCTTTGCTTCTTCTTGGGTGTGACTATTTACTGGATCCCAAGCTGGTGGTACATTTCAACCATCTTCTCTAATGAAATTAGGATATTTTTTGATTTCAATAGCCTCTCGAAGCATCGTTGGTAGGAATCGGTGTTCTTTAACGAGAATCTGTGGTTTGTCAAATCTCAGGTAGTGGTTGGTCCCCTGTTGTTGTTCCAGTAATCCATGCTATAGCCTAGTGGAAGACCATTGGACTTCTTCACGGAGGTCTCGAGTTTGATCCTAAGGCACCAAAGATTTTTCAGTTATATGCGAGAAGTTACATATATGGGTATTAAATAATTAATTACCGCTTGCTTTATCGGTGAAGGCAAACATCGTGAGGGAACCTACCTATCTGAAATCTTTTCATAATTTTCTTGAAGATATGTGAAGTCTGCCAAGCCGCACTGGGCCAGCGTGGTGAACTATGGCTCTACCCTTCTCACACTTAGAAGAAGCCCGTGCCCCCCTTTAGGACAGTTTATATTCAGGGCTGATATTATACGCTGATCGATATTCTGCTATTGTTGATCAAATGGCATAGAGAGTTACGTAGTAGAAGATTTCCACAGTATATAAAAAAAATGGCTATTTGCATGGACCTCTTTCAACGTTGAGTTGTCAAATGAATTGAAATACATATACAGCCAATGCAAACAGCCACGTGCTATTGGCAGTATCAATAATATTAGCCAAGCTATTAGCAAGCAATCTGTGTTACTCAAGAATATCAAAATATTCATCTATATTTTTGTATATTTTCGCATAGTTTGAGGTATGCTGGTAATTGTAATACACGAACATGAAGTTGTAGGCATCTTGTCCTTTGCTGCCAAATGAAGTTTACCATCTAGAATTGAGGTCGATTTAGTAGAATTCGTCCATTTCGCAGTATACTAAATGGACTTCTCGCCAGTGCTTAACGCCTATTACGTTTTAAGCGCTACTAATCACATTACTTAATAATAAAACATGGCGAGGCTACAAATCAATACGGCGTACAGTACACAGGTTAGCTAAAGCCAAACTCGACATTATTGTATTCGAAGCGTTAAATTACATCGTTTTGTGACGATCAAACGGTATAATTTCCGAATATACAGACTCGGATTTATCCAAGCGTGAGTCGAACAATTTACCTACTAATTGCGCACATGAAATATGGTTTACATTTCACATCAAATATATTCTGGAACGAATTAACTTGCAGTGTACGTATCATCGGGTAATATCATTAAAGTCTGTTTCATAGATTTTCGATGTAATTTGTAAAGTAGTAATTTTCAAGTAAATTATTAATTTGTGGTGACATTCATTATGCCGTTTATATCGTCATCAGTTTATTTAAAACGTTTTCAATGAATGGTTTGATTTTACGCGTTTGTAACGGACAATTTAATGGGCTTTTTTAATTGGCTTTATCGGGTTAAAATTTTATTTAGTGAGGACTGATTAATGTTTTTATATATACTGTGTCAGTGTGGTAGTTAAATAAATATTTAATTAAATAATAAATGTGCGTAAATTATAATCTGATTTCAACATCGCGATGTTGATATTGTTTTTGATTGATTGCAAGTTGATTGAAATCACTCATAAAATGTACCTTAGGAACATCTCAATTAAACATAATAATTCATCCTTAGAGTCTTGTGATCATCATGATATGGTTTATAACATTATCTGTCTCTATTATCGAGAGTCAGGACTTTCAATGACACAGGTGTCAGAAGAGTACTGCGCGACTGCTCCTTAGAGATGATGCCGTTTTCGATTACTAGATCAAGCAATGCGGGATTAGGCTAATCGTTCAGTATCCTAACTATAGTAGTATGGACTATTATGAGTTTTATTCCGAAGAACGTAGTAATGTTGCAGAACTAGACAAAATATGATTGTAATTTCAATGTGAAAATATCTTTATAGATAACCTTGAGGGATATACTGGCATAATCTGAGGAAACAAATTAAAGTATCACACATATGTACATATATAGGTAAGAATTATTTAATTCTAACATCAATATTGCGCAGAACTCTGCTATGATCACCGAATTTTATTAATAGATTATTTTGGTACCAATTTTTTTACGTAAATGTTATTAATTCTCACAAAAATAATCATAAATTGCTTAGCAGTCGTCATCTTTGTGTCAATTGTATAATATCGAACTTAACATAAAGCTTTACTAAAACTTCCTAAAGCTTACATCTAACGTTCTATAAGCTGCTTGTATACAACACAAGGAACTGGCGCAAGTTACATACGTAAGCTACTCGTGCGAGTTATTCATACGCTTCTCTTGCACGAGCGACTCGTGTCAATCGTTTAGATAATACGTGAAATCTTCGCAAGTGCCTCAACTTGTCCATGTTAGACGCCAATAATTTATTTATCTAACTCAGGATATTGTGCTTTCATAAGAGTTAAATTCTAAAATAAAAATCGATGGTTAATATCGTAAATTGTAGCAATTTCAGCAAGGGTTAGGAGCGTCCCTCGATATGTTGAAGGAAAACAATGTCGGATTGCTTCCGCCGAAATTGAATTTTGTATCTATGTCGTTGTTACTACGTCAACTTGTTAGAGGATAGTTTCGTTTTATTACTGAATACAGATATACCAAGATATATTTATATAGAAGGGTTGTTCACCCCGATAAAATGAGCATTGCATGTTTATTTAAAACAGTGGCATATAATAATATCAACCCTGTATGTAAACTGTCTCACTGCTAGGCCTCTTCGTAGTGTGCGAAGGTTTAGGTCATAGTCCACCGCTGGCTCAGTGCGGGTTGGCAAATGTAGCGACAGGATGACGTCGCGATTATCTTACGAGGCACATTTCACGAGTGGGCTAAGTAGTCGTCCCGCGCCCGCCTCTGAGTCAGGTTGCGCATACAATCCGCGCAATATAATTAAATTAGCTTAAGAGTGAATGTAACCGTGTGAGTGACAATAAACATTTATCTAGAATACCACCTTTGATTTTATCTTCCCACTATACGAACACAAGTGTGTAGAGTGCCTAAGACATCTCTACAAGTGGTGACCCCGAACGCGTTCGTGGGAAGTTTATAATAAACTATTGGTTTGGCGGACGACTCAAATTTAGACTGGCTCGGAGCGGGTAAAATAAATTGGCATATACGATGGAAGATAAAAGTATCAAGCGCGTTTTAACCGAAGAACAACAGATAACTAGTATAGCCGTAACTGCGCGGATTCCTGAGTTTTGGCGAGATGAACCGAAGTTATGGTTCATTCAGGCGGAAGCTGTCATGAACCCCCAGAAGGCGTCCGACGAGGCGAGGTACCAAATTGTTGTCTCAAAACTAGGAAAGGAAGTTCTTACGCAAGTAACTGACATACTTCTCGAACCCCCCGCATCGGGAAAATATGAGGCATTGAAAAAGAGACTCTGTGACATCTATGCACAATCTGAAGCACGGCAAGTGCAAAAACTCATAAGTGAAATGGAACTTGGAGATCAGAAACCATCTCAACTCCTAAGAAAAATGAGAGACCTGGCACGTGGTAAGGTCACTGATGAAACCTTGACAATACTATGGCAGAACCATTTGCCAACTACTGTCAGAGGTGTTTTGGCGGCCACAGAAACCAAGGACATCGATATATTAGCGAGCGTCGCCGACAAAATTATGGAAACTATAACACAGAAGGAAATTGTTAACAGGATAGACTCGCCAGCGGAAACATCGAGAAACAACTCAACAGATTTAATAGCGGAAATAAGAAATTTAAGTGAGCGCATCAAAGGGTTAGAATATCGTCAGTCAAGGCCAAGATACAACAGCCAAAGAGGAGGCAGATTTCGACAGAGATCGCAACGACGTAGCGCCAGCCGTCGACGTACTCCAGAAGATCCAGACTGGCTGTGCGACTATCATTTCCGTTATCGGCATCGGGCTAATAAGTGCGACTTGTAGAGATGTCTTAGGCACTCTACACACTTGTGTTCGTATAGTGGGAAGATAAAATCAAAGGTGGTATTCTAGATAAATGTTTATTGTCACTCACACGGTTACATTCACTCTTAAGCTAATTTAATTATATTGCGCGGATTGTATGCGCAACCTGACTCAGAGGCGGGCGCGGGACGACTACTTAGCCCACTCGTGAAATGTGCCTCGTAAGATAATCGTGACGTCATCCTGTCGCTACAGCAAACTTGAAATATATCCGAGAACATTATGGAGAACTCTAATATATGCAGGTTTTCTTCCGTAGTTTTTCTTCAACGTAAATCAAGCGATAATTAACTGATTAATACGTACATAATTTCGTGCGTGTGCACGACTCGAAAACTCTGCGTGGCAGTCCAATCTCCCACTAGGCTATCACTGCTATGGAATTTAAATATGAATATGTTTATAAAGTATGGCCATAAAATAACACAAATTAACGTCAAACAATAGCTTTTAGACAGATTTCTCTGTATGTCTGTTTCAACATCACAGATTAACTACTAAATATAGTTATGAACTTGTTTTTACAATTTGGTAACTTCAGATTCGACTTAAAATCTGAGCCACATTTCTCGTAATTCCAGAGAGAATCTAACGTAAAATAAAAGCAAGCAAATTGTATTATTATTTAAGTAAATACACGCAAACAACCAGAATCTTTATTTTTATTATATAAGTATCGCTAAATAATTCTTAACTACCTCTCCACGATCGAAATATTCAAGTTCGTAAGTCATTGATGACTGCTTAAGATATATCAGATTTTATTTAAAAAGAAAACGATTCCTGCACTGAGAATAAATCATATGTCGCAAGGGACTTAACATACATTTTAACATATAGACGTAAAGAATCATTTACATTGGTGTATTAGTAAAACTGTAGTATTGCCTAAATTCTGTTTCCTAAAGGCTGACCCATTACTATCGCACAATCGATCCTCTCTCACTGCGCTACGTTCAGATCAATCCCTGCAACCAGGAAGCTTGCCAATACTATCGCAGCCTAGACGGGAAAATAAAATTAAGGCTAACTACCCCTCGCAGCCAATAGTGACATCATTTGTGACGTCACTATTTATAGAAAGTTTGTATTCCTTAGTGAAACTCGGCTAAGAGACGGGCCAATTATGTAAGCGTAGTAATTAGAGGGAGTTCTTTAAGAACAAGGTGTAGCTTTGCTTAATTACCTCAAGGAACAAAATGTTCTGGAATGGAAATTTTAAATGGCAGTTATTAGGAAATTTTATAGCGCTAGCAAAAATGTAGTTCAATTTTTATGCAGTTAGAGTTTATTAAGTACTAGTGGCCTGCTTCGATTTCACTCGGATTAAATATAATATAAGCCTTTAACCATCTGGAGTTTTTGAAATCGAATGATGATTACCACCTACATCTAAACTTGCAAAAATATCTCTTTATAATGTTAGCGTAGAAATAGCAAAATTATTATATTATCTAAAGAATTATTGAAATAATTGGTGAGGCGATCGAGTTCTATTATCTAGAACGTCTGAACTAAGAATATTGTTTGTAAGACGGAGCGATTTATAAACGTTGAAGCTATAGGGTACAAAGAACACCTACCACTCTGTATAATTATGTACATACATACAGTTTCTCGCCTACATCCTAGAAGCGATGGCAGAAGCGTATGTGTATGTAACATGTCGACAGCTGTGGTTTTAGGCACACGTGACAGAGAGCGAATCTATTGCCACTTACCGGTCATAATAATTGAGACACAGGCTTCTTGATGTTACTGAGAATGTATTAACAGAAAACCTAATAACATGTTGCCCTATCCGGTAATCGGATCGGAGACCTCATTCAGACACTATCGTTGCGCTACTGAGGCAGTAAATGAGCAAGTCAAAAATTATGTATTTTACAAATTTGTATTCTGCACACTTCGTAACTGTCGATGCATAATCATTGAGATCAAACCATTGCACAATTTGTGAAATAGGTTCTATGAAACTGTAGTCAAACACAGCAGCGTATTTCAAAGGATGTAATATTAAATAACAGTATGCATAATACACTAGATATTAAATGGCTAGCAGCTCCCCGGATCTGGTACAAACCACTTTATCAATTCCCTGGGGTGTACTGGAGAATAGCTATGAAACATGGCAGTCCAGTTTGTATATGAATAAGTTGTTATCAGCTAGTATAACTTAATCATCGCAGCGATCTTTAGATAGGGACAGCCCTGTATAAATGTTTTTGGATTATAAAAATAGTCACATATGTTACTACGAGTAGTTAATTCAAAATGAAGTCAAACATCATATTTTATGTATGTATATCTGTATAAGAAGACTATACATCATTCAGGCATGCAAACATGATAGACTGAGTAAGTTTTGAATAAACTATATAGTATAGTCTACAAGAGAGACAGACTGCGTTTGAGCCGCAACAGTACTGAAGAACTGCTATAGCACGTGAGGACTCGAGTTCGATTACCATTGCAAAGGTTTTTTTGTGTCAAAAAATCTCAGTAGCAGCGTGGAGACTGGAAATATTCTTGTTGGACGGCAATTGACCTCTCACTATACTTAGCAGCTTTTGTATGTAATATTTCATCCAGTTTCACCTTTGGAGATGTATGTATGTGTGATATTATGTATGTATTAATCTCCAAGCTTCAATTTCAAATAAGGCATTCGTCATATCTTCTGGATGCATGCTATAAATACTGATAAATTCAAAAGTATCGAATTGAAAGTATCGATGCCGAATTGGAATCGAGCAAAGCTTAGATTTATATAATTTAATGTCTTTGGATTTACAATTGATATTAAGGTTTAAATGATAAAATATATATTCTGACTCAACTCTGCCATTTATGTCGTATATCACATAAACACTGATTTCAAATGCATACGACCATTAATTTACCGTATGGTAACAGTACGAAGACATCATAAACATTAAGGGAGGAAGCAAGTCATATGACAATGAATTATTTACCCGTCGGGACGTCCGGATTGCGGGAAGCATCATAATGTCCCTGTTAATTCCTGAATGCTGTAACTTCATAGAACTTTGGCAGTTGGAGAATGTATGCAAGTGTTAAATTTACATTTGTTTGTTACTGGATCCGATAGTTGCTAATGTGCTACGGTGTAACATCGGACGTTAATGGGATTTGTTACCTAATGGGCTATAATAAATAAAGTTATATTAATGAATCTGTTAAAGTAGGCATATATTTAGATAAAATAAAATGGTAATGTAAAAAGTGGGTACTAATCAATCCTTTTGCTTAAACAGTGTCTATGTTTCACATATTTAATTGGGATCTGATTTGAAAATGACATGTTTTAACGATTTTTTTACAGAGATTATTTTTAAAGATTTGCAATGTCAACCAGCACTAGGCGCTTTTGCCTAAACATGCTCACACTGAGATGGGGCACAGATCTCTTCCCAGTATGGTTGAGCTCAACCATACATATTTTTATTATTATATAATATAACGTTCAATTGCGACTTAAAATATTAAATACTACATCATTCAGCCAACATTACTTAGCATTCATTTATAATTAAAAAGCATTTGGTTTTGTTGCTCCATGTAAATTTAAACATTTAAATACATAAAAACTTATATTTGAACCATTCATAGTACTGACGGGATGATTTTATTCGTGAACGTTGTACTATCTAAGGAGGTACCACACACGACAGTCAAATTCGGTCTTATAGCGTCCACGCGTATTATTTCGCCTATTCCCACGCTCTAGTAGGCGACAGGTATAGAATCGTATAGACCATTGTAGGTCGTGTGCATTGAAGTACAAGAAGCCATTCATTCATTTTCTTTTGACCGACTATCATGGGTTAGATATTCTGGTTTACTAATATATTGTCTTATGTTTACGCGAATGTTATTCATTGAAATTTAACTACTTTATACGAATTTCATTGCGTTGTTTATTTTAAAACACTTTAATTACATAATTTCAAAACTCTAACACTACTATTATTGAATTTTACTACAATTTAAGCCACTTAAATTAATTAAAACTATTTAAATTTAAGTTTATATTTTGCCCCGTCGTTTCGGTTGCTTCACAGCAGCTATGTTCACGGGGAGTTTCAAAATTATGTAATAAAAGTGTTTTAAAAAAACAACGCGACAAAAGTAGTTTAATTTCAATAGAGATTCTGGGATAATTATATCTGTTTCTCCACGGCTGGCCTATGCATTCTATAGGCAGAATCTTATTTCGATTCAAGGCCAGATAACAGAATATTTGAGAGAACAAATTTTACTTGATTGAACTTGATTTTACATATTGATTATTATAGATGTTCACGATATAGACTCTTAACATGCCCTGCTAGGCACGGTGTTGGACTGGTTTATAAGCGTTCAACTATCTATGCATGACTGAAGCAGGGTTGTTCAACCTCGCAGCCCGATTGATCTCTTAGAAGCGATCGTCTACGTTTTACCTTAATGTAATCTATCATCAATATATTTAAAGGAGAAGGCCTGACTCACTCACTGACTGATTCATCAAGCCTAACTTAAGTCCTTGGACCATGAAGTTGGAAAAGAATTTTACGAAATCAACGGGTTTAAATGGAATTTATAGTTAGACAATTACAGTCACTAATAACTATAATTTCAGATATTTTCGATATTTGCTCAGAAGATGATAAACGACTACTAAAATATATGTGATCAGAGTTTCGGACAAAAACCATTAGCAAATAGAAACAAAGCGGCATAGAGAGATACAATAAAAATGCTGAAAATCTGAAATCATAAACCTGACAGAAGCCGTTAAAGCGTACGCAGTGCCATTAAACTAAAGTGAAATACAAAAGTCATTCAAAATATTTTGAACACAAATCGACTTTATAGGAAAACACATTTTATCTGCCTAACCTAAATTTGGTAAAAGTTTGTACTGAATAAGCATTTTTATTGGTGTTCCACACTTGAGCGGCACAAAGGGAATTTAAAACTAGTTCTGTTCATCTATTCGCGGTGGAACTTTGAACGCATCGAGTATACTTACCTAAATATTTCATCATTATAATATTAGTTGCATGTAATAACCAGTGATCGGAGTAGGTAGATTGATTTTTGGTACTTGTATCATAAATGCACACAGAAAGAATAACATGGATAAGCCATTTTCCCGGAAAGTAATTCCGGTATTTCCGGATTCAATTAAATATTGTTAATGTTGGTAGTGATATTATTCCTACTCAATTCAAAATTTAAAGGAAGGTATCAAAACTAAATTAATTCATTATTTATCTGTTGAATAATAAAAACAATCGAATTCCGATCGAAGCTTTAATTTTTATTTTTAGCCTTTTATGGCTAGAACTTTTATAGATAGACATAAATTGTTGCACTTAAATTTAAATATTTTCATAGGGGTCATGGTAATTTGCATTAAGGGTAGAATAAATGACGGGGCCCCATAGAGGGCCAATGCCTGCTGGGGTCGTGAGACTGTTCTAAGGATGCACCACGACTCTGAAACGTAAAGGGCATACGAAGGAACAGGTTGATTTTAGTCAGATTTTAGGACCAAAAAAAAGGGGTAGAATAAAGAAAAAAGATAAAAATCAAGATTGTTTATTGTTAAATATGTACATTTTATATTTATTCACATTTTTAATTTACAATGTCAGCATCCTGGTAATCCTGATCTTTACAATTAAAATATATAACTATGAGTTTCTCTATATTTTCTATTTTCAACCTATTTCTTTTAACATCTAAAGTCCATTTATAAATGGAAAAAGACCGTTCTACATCTGACGATGTCAAAGGAGCAAATTTTAAAAAAGGTATTAAATTATGTGCTTCATTTTTTTCAATGGCCTCACTATATTCTCTAAGTGTGTCTAAATCTGGGTTTCGTTCCATAACACGTTCTATTTTATTTTTTATATTTTCTGAATTGCACTGATTTATAGCATCTCTGACGTTGTCAAATGCTAAAAGTGAATCTGTCAACGATAAATTATGCTTTTGCAATTCTTTTAAAGACAAATGAATTATAAAATAATTGTCTTTAATGTAATTTAAATCTTCTTTTAAATTTTCTTTTTCTATAATATTTTTTGCCTCTCGAATAGATACCGCATCAGAGCTGCTTAAACAAGATAATACTTCTTTTATTTTTTCAAAGTTTTGAGCGTAATAAAATGCTGCCTCTAACCAAGTGCCCCATCTTGTAACAACTGGTTGGGGAGGTAGCGGCAAATCTGGATATTTTTCTTTTAAAATTTTGACTCTACTTGGGGCTTTCAAAAATACCTTTTTAACATTTGCTATTAAAATGTTAACATCGTGATATTCTAACCTAATTTGCTCAGATACGCGATGAAGAGAGTGCGCCAAACATGTTACGTGCTTCATTTCAGGTAAGTATTGTTTTAAATTTCGTCCTGCAGACAGCATATATGCAACGCTATCAGTGCAGAGGACAAGAATGTTACCTACCTTCGATTCAAAAGAATCTTCCCAAAAGTTTTCCAAACATTCTAACACAAATTGCGTGATTGTTTGTCCATTAACTACAGTTAGCATTTTACATGCTACCAAATAAGGTCTAGTGAAATTGCTAGGATGTAATGGTTTTATTAAAAAATGGACTATATAGCGACCTAAAAAGTCTGTCGTTTCATCTAATGATATCCATAGTTTCTCATTTTTATAATTTTGCCGAATCGAATTGATTTTATTCTTAAAAAACTTGTCCAAGTAAACTTTCCGTAACTGTGATTCATCTGGCAGAGTACGATTAGTACACGTACAACAACAGGTACTACACATATATCTTTTAAAGAAATCTTGAAAAGTAGTATTTTTCATCTGAGACCACGGAATATTGCACAAAATGAGAAATTTTATAAGATCGAAATAAAATTCCTCTTCGGGCCGCTTAAACTTTCCCTGGTGTACTGCTCCTTCGATATGTCTTTTAACGTTTCCTTTATTTATGGTTTTCAAATGGCTTTCACATTTTGAACAGTATATTGTACCACTAGCGTGATCGTAAAGTAGTTCGGGATGACCGGATATCCATTTTTCTACAGTTTCAGCCTTGACGTTTGCCATATCTGAACTTTGTTTTAGAGATGGAACCTCGTATATATCACCTAAAACAAAGACACGAAAAATTACATTTTATTTAGTTTATTTAGCTTACTCCGTTTGTTTTATTTTTCGTGGATCAAATTTAGTCATTGAAATTTCACCCTCTTCCTGACAATCCAAAATGGCTGCCGCTACAAGATGGCGGACAATTTTTTTTTTTTTACAATTCCATCAATATATATATATCAAATGAAAGGGCTTGTTACGTAGAATATTTTGTAGAGAAGTAGATAAGGCCTATAGTAATTTATTTTACCAATACATTGCAAGAGGACACAGGGCATTCAAATTATATACGGATTCCAGTAAAATGTCGGTTAATAGTGGAGTTAGCTGAATTGCGACTACATTACTAGAATATCATAATTTTGTTTCGCACTAAGCTCACTGGTTCATACTCTATTAAAGATTTAACAATATTAAGACTCATGGTATGTTCAGCAGGTTAAGCGAACAAACACAATACTAAAAATATTCTTATAGTACATCCAAACATGCTTTATACTCCTTGTAACTAGTAAAATATTACTTACCAAAGCTTGGTTTAAATATGTAGATCCAATTCAATAGTGAAAAATCTGAGTCCGTATATTCGAGCCAAATCGTGGTTTAGAGCAGATTCCAGAAGTCAGTATGTACACAAGCCAGGGTCAAGTAACGTTTTCACAACACAGTAACAAACAAAGATGCGCACTCTACGAACCGAAGTAAACGAGTGAGCTACCTGGCATGTCGTCGGCGGGCGTACGCATTGTTCTGATAACCGGTTATTGTACCACCCATGATCCTTTGTTCTGATTGGTCGTTGGGTTTTGTCAAATCGTGACTGTGTGCCGTTAAAAAAAATATGAAGAATAATAAAGAATAATATTGCTCATTTTATTACAACTCCTACCTTTTTTTGAGGATGGCAAATCATCAAATGACTCCTTCCACTCTGGCAGAATAAAATTCCTACATAAGTTCCGGTTTTTTTTTAATAATCCACCAATTCCGGAGGAATGTCCATATTAATATATACGTTTCGGATCAATGACCCCATTTCAATCTACCTACTCCGATCACTGGTAATAACTAATATTATAATTACGAATGCGAATGTTAGTTTATATGTTTTTTATTAGTTTGTTATGCTTTGACGACTTAACTACTTGACCGATCGTCAGCAAATTTTGTATTCACGTTATCAGGGCAACAGAAAGGTATATAGGGTAGGTACCTTTCCTCCGGAGAAAGTACTATTACTAAACTAACCTACATTTACGCGAGCAAAGCCGCGGGCAAAATCTACTGCTAGTATAAATTTTTAGTAATCATTACTTGTCATATCATGATTTTTGAATAATATATTACATATGCCAATTAATCATTTTAAAGTTTATATATATAATAATTACTTTATTCAGATGACTAAGATCCAATGTGTTAGTAATTACAATAATGACTTACAAACTATTGTTAGTAAAGTGACATGATATTAATAATGATAAAAGATAATGATAAAATGACAATGATTCATTGGGACATCACTTTATCACCATCCTCACCATCTTTTTTAAAATTGGAGAAGTAATATCCTCACTTATTATTTTGAGGATGCCGTTGCTGGTATCTCGTACTCTGCTCAGTAGAGATGCAGTTTTTTTGCGAATCACCGCTTGAAAGCTATCAGTTCGATTTTGCACAAACATTTCTGAGGCACTACAAAAACGAGGCCTTCGCAACAGCATCCTAAAAATATTATTATACTGGACGCGCAGAGCGTCCATCGCTCTTTTGGCATAAACGACCCACAGATTTCCCGTATAGAAACTTTGGCAATATGCCTTAAAAAGGGTGATTTTGACATCTAAACTACATCGGGAGAATCTGCGTGCCAACATATTACCTCGTATCGATAGCGCCCTGCGCTCCCTTTCAATTATAATATTATAATACTAGGTATTTATTAACCACTGAGTCTTCTTTGAAGAGGTTAATAGAAACACTATGTGGGTCTGTCTGTTAGTGACAGTTTGTTAGTGACGGGCATAGCTCCGGAACCACTGAACCGATTGACTTGTAACTTGATGTACCTTGAGGTCATCCCTCGGTCGAGTTTGAATATGGGTCCTGTCGTCAAATGACACCCGAGATATAGGGGTCACAAGGTTATTAGGTCAGGGGATATCCACCAACAGAGTGATTTGGAAGTCCAAGGAAGAGGCTTTTGCCCAGCATTGGGACATTACAAAAGGTGATGAAAACAAAAAACAGGTCACATGAAGACGAAGAGGTCGAATCCTGGGTTTTAACATGACATTTTATTGTACTACGTATAAAAAATACGCATTCAAAGTAATATCTATATACCTATACTCGTATACATATATACTTCATGGAAACACAATTTACCTATTGAGTCACAACGGCACACCGGTGGCTAGACAACAGATTTTTAATTTGTATTCTAAGACTTGACAGATTAGTACCAATATTTTGTTAATAACCCCGTATATTGTTATAAACCCTTTGTATCTACTATATATATTATATACTATTATCACCGGTAAAATATTTGATGATGATAACAGCCTAGTTTGTATTTAGTACCTACATTTCGTATACAAAACACATACACAGAGCAAGCAATACGTATGCACTCCACAAAGCTATCGCGATAGTTGTTTAGAATTTTCCCCAGTTTTCCTTATGTCGATGTTGGATATTTATTTGACGTCTTTCATAAGTTATGTCTGCCATGCCAACACTGAGCTGAAAATTGAATGCGGAATAAATTCCGTACCAAGTATGGAATATGTTACTATAGTGAAATAACTTTAAAATGTTTTCGACATCTTTTGTATTGAATCTTAGAGTGACTTTTTAATGTTAACTTTGAGATAATATTACGTTTGAGTCTTAGAGTTACTCTGAATAGAGTTTCGAACGGCAAATTCTAATTTTGCATAGAACAATTAGTTTTTGTTATTGTATAGCTTCTTATCTGAATTGGTAATGTCGGTTATTGGCAAACTACCATCTTAGTCTCCCCGTGACCATGGCTGCTGAAAAGCAACCGAAACGTCGGGGAAAGTGTAAACTTAAATATAAATAGTTTTGATAATTTAATTAGCTTAAAATTAGTAAAGTTTAATAGTAGTATAGTAGTGAAACAGTTTTATAAATTATGTAATAAAGTGTTAAATTGTTTATTTAACACTTTATTACGCGATAAAATCCGTATATAGTAGTTTAATTTCAATGAACATACATACTTATCAGTAGGTTTTGCATTGACACAGAATCCATTATACAACCTTAAAATATGATGACAACTTATAGCTGTTTATTCAATTACCAATTACAAAAAAAAAAAAAATAATAACAAATCTTGTATTGTTATTTATCTAAAAACAAAAAACCCGACTGCTTAAAAGTAATGAACTGAAAAGAGAAAAACAAGTATCACAATATAAGCAGTCGGGTTTTTTGTTTTTATAATAATAATTAAATTCGTCGTAAATATCTTTATTTAAATGTTTATACGTAGAAGACATACCAATTAGGTCATTCATAGGAAACGCAATAGGTAACTGGTTAGTAAAACAGACGATTCTTCGTAGTATAATGTATTTCATGTAAAGTTGTTATAGTATTGGTAACTGGTTTATGTGGAATTATTGGCACAATAACTTGTACTTTATTAGGTAGGAATAGCATTAATACGACGTCAGATTCTTTATTCTAGTACATTTAGAAACGCGCGGGTATACTTTAAATGCTAATTGCATTAGATGTATAGCCTTGAATTAGTGTTTAAGGTTGAGTAGATCACAAAAATATGTACCCCTTGTAAAGGGTAATCCATAAAACTTGGCGCAGTGGCACTGGCGCGGCGACTACCTAAACCGTTAAACCATCCGTGTAGTTGACGGAATACAGTTTAGTCCTGTTCTTGCAATTAGTCAATCAATTAGGCACTAGTTATGATTTATTTGGTATGAATGATAAAATAAATATTGTGAATATATCGTTCGTTGATCATTATTCATGTATATCTAAACTAATATTATAAAGAGGAAAGATTTTTTTTATGTTTGTTTATAAGAATTTAACTCAAATATTAGGTAATAGATTTAAAAAAAATGTTTCTCCATTAGAAAGCTTTTGTATCACCGAGTAACATAGGCTAAATTTTATTTAAAAAAAGGACTGTTACTCATATAACCTAATCTACGTTTACGCGAGCGAAGACGCGGGAAAAAGCTAGTAAACTAATATACCCGTTATTTTGCAGTATGTACGGAGCATCAGGCGCAGCGCCTAGAGAGGCTCGGGGGCGAGCGCGCGAGCGGCCCGACGTGTTGCCTGCGCCGGCGCCGCTCGAGGAGCCGCCGCCACCCACGCTGCCGCGACCCGGCAAGGACAGCGTGGCGCGGCTCACGCTCACTGGACTGTCTCTTGTTGTTACCGTAAGTATACAAACACTTAGTATTACCTTATTAATAGATGCAACAAAAAAATTACAAACTACTATGTATGACCATCAGCTCCTAAATAAGGTAAAGGAATCTGCGATTTGGTAACATGGATTAGGTATAGGATGGTTAGGCTGTATGATGGTTTTCCTGTATTGAATATATATGTTTAGTCAAAATATTGTGATAAAACATAATATGATATAAAGTCTACCTATTAGCCAACCATTTTATGTAGGTACATTTAGTTCTTTCCAAGGCATTTTTTTTGTTCACGAATATGAAAGTGCCTTAAACCTATGGAACAGCAATCAGTTCCATTATTTTAGGTGACTTTCATAATTACGCTTGAGTCTAATGTAATTGCTTTGTAGATACACGCCCCAATATAGATAGGGGCGGGTATTTACTAACAATTTACCTACAAATTACTAACAAGTGGTATCTTAATAATGGTCTAATTTCATTATTTTAAGCATACAAGCGTAATACGAATGGTAGATTTTTAATTCAAGTCGAATAAAAGTACATTTTTCAACGAACCCTTGTTCATAAATTATCGATTTTATACTTTGGCAGTATAAATATTGAAGTAAGCAGCTGGACTATCGCAAAATGAGCTCTATGTCACAAAGTACATTATAAATTCAGGCTTTCTTCTGTCTCATTACTTCTTTACATAAAATATGGTACACAGACACATTTTATTATAATATTAGTAAGAATTGGTAACAAGATTGTAACTGCTTTTATATATAAAGTTATTATGACACATTCATGCATATTCTATGTAATCCCAGTAGCCATACCCAGCCAACACCACTGGATTAACACAGAACAAAATTACAAGATCAACTACGGCATTACATTTTAGACTTCATTCCATATTAATGTAAGTCATAAATATTATATATGTGGCGTCTAACTGGCGCTGGTGCCATCGATATTCAGTAGGGTACGTCGCAACGTAAAATGTATAAAATACGACTTGAAATTTCTTGTTACTAAGTAACACTTTGTGGGATATACGATGAAAGTATTGCTGATATTTTGCCTGTGATAGACACGCGATACTGTCCGTCTATACGTCGAAAGTGTCAATCATTAAATGTTATGGAATTTTTTGTTGCCCGACAAGAGATTTCCTCGTGAGCTTTTATATTGTTTATTCTTTCTATATATAGGCAGAGTGGGGAGTAAATCATATTTTAGCAGCTTTTTCACCTGAATCAATCTCGATGATGAATATTCTTTTTATAATAGTCATGAACTCACTTTAAAACCTATTAATGATTGGAATGCTAATCATAATTCAAAACCTACTGGCCGCCAGTGTGCCACTATGACTCAATGTGTGAATGTTGGTCTGTAGTCTCTAGCCGTAGTCATTATTACCAAAATCAATATGATTTATATCTTCTAAGATTGAAAATAAATGTACGATCCGCCTGAAGACAGCATCATTACCCGACTACGGCGAAGCCAAAAGGAAGGGTAATGATTTTGGAAGTCTGGGTATGTATGTTTGTATCGCCTAAACTACTGAACCGAATGTAATGAATGAGGTGTCAATAGATTCGTAATAATGGCTAGACTATATAAATTTTAAATTCGTTCTTTTTAGACCCCTTTTTTACGTAGTCGGATTATAGTTTTTTTAACTTTATTTTCAGCAAATAATTAACGTTATCGAATGTCTTGTTAATAGATACATAATAGTGTTGTTATAATGGTAGAAAATGTAAAGTAAAGTGTTGATTGACAAGATCTTATTAATTTTAATTATATTTAATTGTAAATTATTTATATTTTATAATATAATCCTATAATATTGAAGTAACGCAGTATTTTAAATATAGATATAATTTGATTAAAGGCAGATTTAAAATGTTTATTTGTTGCGAGTTCAATGTACTATGCCATGCATTCATAGTTATATTGAATTGATGCCTCTTTCTCTAGTCAGGCACTTTTGTTACATTCGGTTCGTCAAACGATGATTTTATTTCCCGCGTTGCGCGATATTCGATAACACTGAAACTCGAATAGGTTGTCACGTACCATAAGCGGGAACCTTGTTATGATAATAACGGGTACCTACGGTTGTGTGCCAGCAGTATAAGGAGCACCTGTATATACACTGTAAGTACCTATATGTATGGTATAAAGCTCTGTCATTCTGAAGGAAAGATTGCTTATTCTTTCATAACCATATCTTGCGATGTTCACTTAAAGATATACACAAAGACATTAAGATTGGTTGACGTCAATAATAGTAATAATAAAGCATATCTTTAGACCGTAGATACACGGCTTAAGACTTTGTTATTCTAGAATGTTTTTATCTCTACACAATTATATTTTGAACGACTGGCTATATTGTGAATCCGCTCTTGCAAAAATCATTCGGTTATTTGGAATAGTTAACGATAATACTATTTATACCGTATCTACCATGCTAGGTTCATAATATTATTTAAGAAACTATTTATTTTTAATTTATTATAATATAAATCAAAATGAAAGAAGCAATACATTTTCTCAGAAATATAATTTAACCGAACATTAAGGGTGGCAGGCCGGAAAATTATTGCTCGTTGTAATGGTGAAGGAAAACATCGCGAGCTAACCTGAATAGGATTTGTATTTAATGTTCCAAAGGTGGTAGAAAACAGGCTATCTGGATGAGTCTTGGGGGCACTGGGCACTGGCTAATCGCTTTCGTTTGAGAGTAAGTTGTTCGCACAGTTTTGAAGTAATGAGCCGTACATTAGTCCATGCAGCAAAAGATGTATTTTTTTATTTCTACGTCCTATTATATATTATAGTGTCATCTACTATTAATAATGGTTAATATAATACAATATGAACGTAAAGTAAAAAAGGTAAACTTGCTGGCAATACACACGTTATGAGGCAGATGTCGTTACCATTTCTCTTTTATCGTATAAACTACCTCTTAATTTCTGTAGACACTATGGTTTTCTAAATTATCATGCTGACATAGGTACCTGTTCTTCTGTATATCTCGCATTTGTGACATCGTAATTATGTAGATGTGACGTCACCATACATTTACATCTCATAAGAAATTTTCTTAAAATAGAGCAAACTTCAAGTTGAACATAGTTCTAAATCCTTTTATGCAGGGTTTTTACTGTCCATTTTACGCTAGATTGGACTATGTCCCTAGCACTATCAGAAGACTTTTCGAAGATAGAACTACCCCCTAGATAAGATATCCCTGTGCTACGTGCTTATTTACTACTTTAAATTATCATATATAATATTAGTTCTGTATTAAAGTGTCCCACTGCTGGGCACGGGCCTCTTCTCAGCGTGAGAAAGTTTAGACCATAGTCCACCACACTGGCTCAGTGCGGTTTGGCAGACATAACATATCTTCAAGAATATTGTCAAGATCTCTCAGACATGCAGGTTTCCTTATGATGTTTTCCTTCTGGCACTCTAAAGGTCTCCCACTACGCTTTCATTGCCATCTTGCTTGTATAAAAATCATTCTAAATAACGTTATAACAGCAGTATCAAAGTATTATGATAATTCTGTAGCTACACTCATGGCCACAGGTGGTATAGTCCACTAACCCAGTTTCGCAGCATTTAAAAGTTGGCTAAACAACTCCATGATAAAGTTCAGTTGTTTTAACTGTACGGTAATAAAAGCTCCTGGTGTGTGTGGGAAACACTAAACCAGCCAACAAGGCTTCTAATGCATGCTGGTATGTGTATCTAGAGACTAATATACAACGTGAAATATATGTAGTCAGATATAAGGGTCGTGGTGTCACTAATATATATTTTGGATTGAGAAATATCCTATCACATACACACAACATCATCTAGCCCAAACTAAGCAGAGCTTGTACTATGTGTACTAGACAATGGATATACATACATATATACTTTTCTTTTGCAAATACATACATATTACACATAGAAACACCCAGAACAAGACAAAAACCCATGTTAATGCACAGAAAATGTTTGACAGGTGCGGGAATCGAACCCGCGACCTCAGGCGTGGCAGTCGGTTACACTGACCACTACACCATCGAGGCCTTAAATATTATGTCAAACATATTATTTATCACTTTTAGGAGTCGAGTTTGTTTTGTTTATAATGTAGTCAGTTACATTAACCACTACGCCATTCTACTAATAATAATAATAACATTTATTTCTCTTCTACAAAGGCATCTTATATCTAATAAATATACATATTACAGAAAATAAGCTGATCCTTTGTGGGAGACTGGTATCTGCACTAGGAAACCCTGTCACGCAGGTAACCAGGCCCTCTCTTAAAATAGCTATGTATACATACTACAAAACTAAATAATATGTATAATTAAATATGAAGAAGCACAAATCAATCTAGAAGGCTTTCTGTCACTAAGAGTTTAACCTATAATCGTGTATTAAAAATAATAATATTTTTAATAAACTGTTGATTACGTCACTGGCCCAGAAGTATATAAAGGTCTTAGGGTTCGTTAATATTTTTTTATATTACTGATCCTTCGTTTACATATTTTGCTAGTATTTTTGTAAACCCATTCAGCTTATCTAGAGTGCTTGTGTTAGTAGTGAGTTCAAGTAATAACGCGACCTTTATATAAAAATTTATAAAGTACTAGCGAACCCGACAGACGAAAAAAAATTCAAATCTAAACCATTCTCGAATTCACTTGAACACACACAAAAAATTGCATTAAATTCGGTCCAGCCGTTTAGGAGGAGTTTAATTACAAACATACGCACAGAAGATTTATATATATAAAGACTAGATTTTGCCCGGGCTTAACTCGCGTAAATGGAGGTTGGGTTAGGTTAGTAAAAGTATTTTCTGGGTGAAATATAACCTATGACCTTTTCAGTTTCCCTGTCATCGTATATGCAAAATTTCACGATGATGAGTCAAGTAGTTAGGGCGTAAAAGCGTAACAAACAAACAAATAAACTTACACTCGCATTTATAATATAAGTTGGGTATGTAATCTATATACTTCAACGATAAGTACCGAAAATATAACCTTTACATTATATGTTTCATTTTACTAATTCCGGGGATAGTAAAAATGCTCTAAATACTAACAAGACCGATATCAATTAATGAACTACATCAACATAGATTTTGACAACATAAACATAATATGATAATATGAATATTAAAAACAGCTACATAAAGAATTCACACATTTCCCGCTTACGATTGTAAGCTTTGTACAATTTTAAATCATATCACGCGCCGTCAACTCTTTGTGAACTACGCCGTAGCATTTGCGTAGCTCGGCACTCTCGTAGCTCGGAAGTTACTACATAAGTAATATGATTAAGTGGCTGTATTTGCTACGAACCGTATTAGTCGTGTATGGAATATCATGTTACTTAACGGTACCTTCATTCTATGAAGATAATTTTGACGAATTTGATCATTATTTCTGCATGATGGCATGTTATGATGATCTCTTTCATGTAGAGTCATTGGTAAACATTAAACATCTTTTGTATGAAGTGAAGGTAAACCTATAATAAGCATGTATTAACGAGAACCTATATACATAGATATTTTTATTAAGAGGTCTGTAGGTCTACCATGAAAATGTCTATCCGAAACTTTGGGCGAACGAAATATTAAGAATATAGCTACCGCGCCGATTCCTTGGATTCTATTCTTTCAAAATGACATAACTGAGTTGCTCGTATAGCTTCACTGTAGGGTTTAAGATGGTCAAAGCGTTACTTCATGTGTTTTATGGTACTAATGGTAAAATAGGTCCAATACTTAAGCATTTATGTTTTATGATAGGCCTTCTGGATACTTGCTGGTATGTACATACTTACGTGTTCACCAATGGACCAAGTAAAGGAAAATAATAGTCAAAGGCAACGTAAAAAATGATTTACTCATTACGGTCACAAAGTAACACTTATGAACATCCAAGATTAAGATTGATTTTACTAATGTAACACTTAGACCATCTACTTGCTTTCGATAAGAGGTTGATACTAAAAATAGATATACATATATGAATTTTCTCAGTAAATTGTACGTATACTTTGTATATATATACATATATAGTTATCTAATACAGAGCAGACATGTGTGACATGCCAATTTAGCCATAGTACACATTGACCGTTGTCAAAGCGTCGATCGCCTGTGTCAATTCAAGCGTCTCGGCTGTGCGAGATTATTGACGCTGTACAACAAATATCTTAGAAACATATAGATTATCCGGACTCCATCGAATATTATAATTTACAGTTGGAGCAATAAATGAAGTATCTTTTACTGAGTGTTATTATTTGCAAAGATAGTAATTGACATCTGCCCAACTGGTGGCGGTTAGAAAAATATACACGCAAATCGGTATATCCTAATCCTAATCCTCACTAATATTATAAATGCGAATGTGAGTTTGTTGGTTTGTTTGTTTGTTTATTACTCTTTCACGCCTTTACTACAGTACCGATTATCATGAAATTTCGCTTACACGTTGTCAGGGGTACCGAAAAGGACATAGGGTAATTTTCATGCAGGAGATAAGTACTGTTACTGTCACAAAGTAATATAGAGTACATGTTGTTTAAAACAAGTATTGTTACTAACATAACATTCTTAATTTTTTTTAATGTTGGTGAATGCTTTGACGTATTCCTCTCCATGGGGGCGGGCGGAGGCGTTATGTCGAACTCACCGGGGCAAAACAAAGATGGTAATGATGATAATAGTCCTCCCGGTAATACCGACTAAACCTACCACGGTGTTCCTCGACATAACCATAGACGGCGCGGCTGCGCGAATCATTTTCACATGCAATCGCGACCCCGGCGAGGTTTCGGCTCGCCGTGTAAAACGCCAGGCCACTACATAATACACTTCTTCTACTGTCCTCTTGTGGGGGAACAAAAACATGTCGCCTCTCGGACCTGGTGCTGATCGGGTGGCGAGCAGGCCCACGCAGCACACCATCCCCAGTTTAAACCTCAGGGTGGCTGGAACCTCTAGCCAACTCCAGACCGTAGATTGAACCACGGCCAGAAGCAAGAGGGCAACCATACCGACTGCCGCGGTCAACTAACGGCGCTGCGATGCCCAGGCGGGGCAATCCGCCAAAGTGTGCAGCATTGTGTCCACAACAACATCATGGCAGTCACCGCAGTGATAACATCCGGGCGTCTTCTGCCGGCCTATGCGCCATAGGAACAGTGGCCAGTCATTACCTGTGTCAACCGGAATGTGAGGGCACCATACCGCCTCTCCAGCCACCCTTCAAAAACGGGACTTACCGCCACGATCGTGGCCTGCCCGGCACTGGGGTGCACAAGTTGTTCCTTCCATTTGTCTACCAGGACCAGGCGGAGCTCGGATCGTGCCGCCTCTAGAGCGGGAAGAGTCCTGTCCTTCGCCCCGAGCTACCGCTTCCTAGCGCCAACGGTAGAGCGACGCCAGAAGCATTGTTTCCAGGTCCCATGGCATTGATCCGGCAAAGAGGCCCGCAGCCTCGAACGAGATCGTGCGGTATCCTGTAATCAACCTGACGGCCATGGCACGCTGTGGCGCACGAAACGCCAAAATGTTACGGGCTGTCAGGTGGTCGCCTAAACTGGGGCCACGTAAAGGGTCATGGACCGCACGACCCCCTCGTAAAGCCTCCGGCAGGAGGTGTTTGGCCCCCCAAGGTTGGGCAGCAGGCGCGCGAGCGCACCTATGGTGCCCCGAAGACGGGATCAATCGACGAAAGTGAGCTGCAAAGTCCCATCGGCTGTCGAGCAAGAGACCTAAATACTTTAGGGTTGACTCGACGCCCTCCGGATCTCTCCTACCATGATATGGGCCATAGGAACCACTACTACTAACATAATCTAACCTAACTTTACGCGAGCAAAGCCACAGGCAAAATCTAGATATTCAATATTTAGCCATAAAGATTATTATTAATATTATGTTACTGAAGTATTTAACACTAGCTTTTGCTTAATATAGCTTTATAATGGAGAAATAAATTTTAAAATCGGTTGTGTGGTTTTTGAGTTAAATCCTTACAAACAAACAAAAATCTAATCTTCATAATATCAGTATAGATAAGCCATAAAATTGTTATTGTAACCTTAGTGATTAGTATGCGCCCGTACTACGCACGTCCCTAGTTCTCGCTTGTCGCCGAGTGAGGCGCGAACCCCCCCCCCCCTCACCCCAGAGAGCGTCCCGCCGCGTCGGGGAGCGGTCGATATACGCGTCCTGCGCGTGCGAACGTACCTATTGTATTATTATATATTTCTGTAGACGGCAGAGGCCCAAATTACCCGAAATATAATGTATAATGTTAAGATCTTATCGTGTAAACTGCATGTATATGTGTTTGGTGAATAAATAACTTTTTACCACTAAGTTATAATTTTTTTTGTTCCCGAAGTATATAACATAAAAGTCATTGTTGTTTCCCGCGTTCTAAATAAAATTTTGGTCACAAAATATATGAGCAGGCGATATTTTAGTGCACAAATGTATGCACGTACACCAGTGCTCTCTCTAAACTCTCACGCTGATACCCCGATTGGATGGTGATCCGATACGACCGAAGAAAGATCAAGCATAAGACCAACAGCTTTATATGCTTTTTAAGATGAAGTACAACACCACCTACTTCATAACTCCGACAACTATTTAAAATTTCTTGAGACAAAAACGCAATAAATTTTTTTTTACTTAACTCGTGATTTGTATCCGTGACCTCAATTTGATAGAGGTTCGAAGGCTGTAACAAATTCAAAGCTTTATCCACCAGGAGTATTCCTTGATGCGATACTGAGAATGAAAATTACCTAATAAAAGTCTTGATAAGACTATACTATTAAAGCGAGCCTTTATTATCAGCTGTAAGCGCAAATTTATGCTACTGGACCGATGCTATGTCCATATACAGTCATTAAAAAACAACTAGAACAATGGATAAAGTATCAAAATTATGTACTAAGTCTATGGATAGCCATTTGTCACGTTATCATAGATGTCCACGATAGCGATAGTGTCTGACATTTTATTTACAATATGAAGTATTTTTGTTTAGTTTTTTGAGATTTATGAAACTTATTCCGGCCTTTATATTTATTTCTGTTTTGTGTTATTTTATTAGCTATTTGGACTGATTTTATAGCGTTTCTTTTTCATGCCGTTATATATATATCACATTATCCCCGAGATAAAATAGAGATTTACTACAACAAAATTTCGTAAGCTACGTGTTTAGGTCTTGCTTAATAGGATGCAGTGAGTCTAACATCGTCTAGAGTTTACAATGAGCCTGACTCTGTGCTGCTACTTTAAAAAAATTGTTAAGTTTATTTAAAAAGTAGCAATAACAATTTACCTGACGCGAGACACAGGCCTCAATGATTTTTACTAGTGCATTTTATAAAACTAAACTATGATCATGTTTCTGAACTATTCTTAATCTGTTATGATTCATAATAGGTTAAGGTATCGCCGTTAGCACGCAACCGTAGAGTAAAATGATCAGAAACATATTGTTATCCGGATCCTTTCGAATATGATAATATACGGTCGGACGAATTAGACCGCGATATTTCCGTGCAATAAATTATAAAAGCGATGTCTTTCGGGTCGGCCGTTATGGCATCGTAAATAATCGTCGAAGGCTCGCGTTCCGACTGCAATATCCCGGGAAGGAACTAGCTGGACTGCAAACTACTGCTTCCTGTAGGAAATCGGCTGACGTGATGGTTTTCTCTTAGTGGGTCAAATATGTATTATTTTTTTATGGTGGCTAGATTCCCCATTTTAATGGGCCGTGTAATATTTTGTGTTGGTATAATAGGTTTCTATTGGTAGACATTATACCCGCATTAGATTAGATGGTGACCCTAATAGAAAGAACGAATAAAGAAAGGATTTAGAAGGAAGTGATGAGTGCGATCATAAGATTGGGTTGGCGCTGAGTCAGACTGTCCATGTAATAATTATTTAGAAGCCTTTCCGTAAGGGCTTGTATTAAACGTGCAATAAAACAGTTTCTTTATTCTTTAGGGTTAAGACATTTCCAAGCAACTAATGTATTAATAAAACACGAGTACATACTCAAACATAATTTATGAACAAATTAATGCGACAAATCACACCAGTTGCATTACTGATATAAATCCACTCCCAGTACAATAAACATAGCATTTTAGCTTAGAGGCTAGAAGCTTAAGGGATTAACAAGATCATTAGTAATGCGTAAATTAAATTAAAAGTAAACTTTAAAAAACTCATAGTAAGTAAATGTGTTTTTACCCAAGATAATTTGTAATGTACCTGACATCGCAAATTTTAAATCATGAATACATCAATATACACTTTTTTATTTATTCCATATACGATACATCAATTAAAAAACGCGTCTATTTTTTGTTGAATTATATGTATTTTATTTTAAATGAATGAAATACCTGTTAATACATTTATTTAACCGTAACTCCCGCATCCGCTTTTTTGAATCCTACGGAATATTTAAAATTATTCAAACAACAGCCACAAAGAACATCCTGACTTAAAAGAACCATTCGTGGATCACACAAATTTGTGTCCGTAGTACATGGCACGGTGGCAATGATGAAGCGACGATTTAAATAAACTAATACCCCAACTATGCAGTTGCACCGTAGATAATACGTTCCTGACTAACAATAGGTTCAGCTAATATTTTTGGTCGCCATTAATATATACCATGAGCTCAGAGCATAATAATGCGCCTGCTTAGTTCTTGGCTTACAAAAGATTCTCTTTAGTAGTATATATTCACTAGGTTTTGACCGCAGCATCGCTTGAGTTAATCTAGATTTTGTCAATAAACTATCCCTTGGGAACATTACTTTTTTCTATATGAAAGATACCCTATGTCCTATTCTGTACACCTAACAACGTGTATGTGAAATTTCATGATGAGCGGGCTAGTAGTTAAGGCGTGAAAGCGTGATAAAACAACAAACAATCTCACATTTGTAATCATAATTTTTAAACTTTCGCGTTGCATGATATATATATGTATATAATATGTAACGGGTATTAACGCGATCATGCATAATATTTACCTTTTCTATGCTTGACGTTTCGATCAGGTTGCTCCGGCTGTGGTCACAAGCTGACTGGTACTGCGATGTCATGTCTCCGTTTGTGAGACAGAAGAATTTTGATTCACCCTCACTTTTGGCATATTTTTGTTTGTCCACATTTCATCACATTTGTATTTATAATATTAGTAAGGCATGTGTTTATTTCATTAAAGTGAGAGAAAATAGCATATTTAAAAAGGTATCAGAAATGTACGCCTTTAGATATAGGCGTACATTTCCGATATACACGTAACGTACCTTGCTATTGCAACTAAGCTGAGTAATGTGCATTTGCTTCAAAAGATTGTACGATCTACAAATACCATTTGTTTCAATATTTCTAAAGACTCCTATGATCCAGGTTATATAACCAAAAGCAGCAAAGTATAAATATACCGCATAAAGGTCTACATGTTTAACATACATAACTATATACATATCACACAATGTCACGAAACACCGCTTTCGCGACTATACGATACGTATTTAAAATTCAATTTACGTAGTTAGTTCACTCCCGAATCCAAGTCATTGTTACGACAGTTGTGAAGCGTGTCCAAATTCAGTACAAGCAAGACTTGTTAAACTTTGTAACATGGAATTTGTCTCCTATTTTGTATTTGGCTGGCTAAAATGACGCATATCGTTGTAGTTATTTTCTTGTTCTTCATACTTTAAGTACTATTCAATTAGGTTTGTTAGCAGCTTGTACTAGATTCTATTTTATGTAAGACTGCCAGCTTACCTTTATCGTATGACGATTAGATATAGATGTCTATTGCGCGAGTCTCGACTCATCTTGAATAGATTACCATTTAGTGCGGCTCCGAGGATTTCGTTTACAATAATACTTTCTAGAGGTTACTCATGTTGAGCGTAACTACATTGTAATATAATAATATATTACATTATAATATAATAACCCATTATGTTGTAAAAATATTTTAGTATATTACAGAAAAATATCACAAAATTAGGAGACTCCGACTAAGTCTTGTATATGTCTAAAGAAGTAAATAGAGGTATATTACTAAGATCCCTAAGGCTAGCGTACTGCTCGCCTAACAGACACATTTTCATACTTCTGCTGCTCCTAAACCAAATTAAAGTTTGCCCCTCCCTGGACCCCACAAATGGCTTGCAGCGACGAGATCTTGGATCTTGGCCAACTAATGTCATAGACTAACGAGGCAGTCCTACTCAGAGTTTAATTTTAAAAACATATATATTTTACTACCAGTGATCTCACTTGAGAGATGATAGCTTTTTATAATTTAGAAACGTATTCATGCGTTTCTCTTGCCATTCTTAATATAAGTTCTTATTATCTTAATGTTTCTTTTAAAGAACACCGTACTGATTATAAGCTGTGAGGGTATATGCAATGAATACAAAAACACATAGACTTAATTATTTTAATAACCTAATTATTTTTATGGATTAAATAATTATATGCCCCGCGTGGAATATTTGACGTCCTAGTAGCAGCAAGCTATACTATGCCACGGCGCTATACATGTTGTCGTATCGCTTAAAGTATGAAACAAATCAAACAATTTTATATAATACTAAGATAAGGTCAAAATATTTCTCACGCATATTTTACATACATAGATATCAATGAAATATATTATTCTTTCTATGAGCTTTGTATATTCTACTGAATATTTTGGTTTCGTTAAAGCTATTAAATTAAATCATATTATCAGTCTTTTCTGTAGGTCTTTTTTCATAGAACATAGTTGGAGATACATTTCAGATAGCTTTTCATTAAATTTATTTTATAATACATGTTTGTGTGCGTTTCAAGGCTTTTATGAACGCTTTGAGTCATAATAATTACCTACCTCACGTAATATTAAACAAAATAGCAAATTAGTTGTGTACGAATATTAATTTAGATATAAAGTGATGTTTGTGACGCTATATTTGTGATATGTTTCAATACGATTACGTATAATTTTAATCAATATTAGACACGTGTTGTCTTTTTCTTGTTAGGTTTTCGATTACATGACGTTTGTCTTGTAGAAAATCGTAAGGTGCGGTAAGTTAAACTGGCCTTTAGTGTTTTAAAATAAGTATACGTATTTTAGTATAGGTTATGGTAAAACAAAAAGGGAATAAGCAATTTAGGAAAAGACTTTCTTTTTTAAATTTGGTAAATGTAATAATATTAGTCAATTTGTTTAAATTAAATATTTTATAAATAAGATCTTAATACTTCAGATCATCTAAGTTCATTTGGAAAGTGTTCTAATTAGTATCATACAAACTTTCTTTTTTTCTTGAAGTGTCACTTGAGGTAGAGAAAGTAGGGTCGTGTTAATATTCTTGATGCTGCTATTTATAGAAACATCAAAATAGTGACGCTTCTTAGTAATTATTGATGTTATATCGCATTTTATCTACTGATTCACTAGATCGTTATTTATTGGGCTGCAACGGGGATAGATTTGCGTAAGTTTATGGATGCGAATCAATAAGCGATGTGCGTTTATTGATTGTATATTCGAATTATTCGATTATTTTAGTTAATCCCTGAAAGGGTAAGCAGAGATTTAATTTTTTCACACATCGCTAGTTATGGATTTAAGTCCTTTATAAAAGTGCGGCTGCATGGATGGTGTGGTGGCTTAAGTGGTTGCCTCGCCACTGGCACTGCGCCGAGTGTTGTGATTTCGAATCCCACGAGAAATAAAACTATGTGTTGAATTATATAGGAATTGACGCTAGTGCGGTAGTACCTACACTTAAAAAATAGTGGACAACTCTATTGCCATCTAGCAGGCACAACGCAAGACCACCTCCGGTCGGTACGGTCACCACACATCGTGGCGAGACATTGAGACTCCGTCTTCTTAATAACTTATATTATCGTGTATAATATTCAGAATATAAATACATGCTAGTAGTTCTATGCTCCTCAGCATGAAACTGTGATAGCTCTCATTAACAACCTATAATTTACGGCTTTTGGAAATGATTTTCTATTATTGTATGTATGTCATTGTTATAAACATGAGTTTGTTTATAGCGGATTGTATATATATAATCATAATATTTCGCCTATTGCTTATTATTTAAGACAAATGTCACGTTTGATTTCATGGATTTAGGGTCTGTGTCTTACATTGTAGGTAGCATAGACAACATTTTACACAACATATAATAAACATATAAAGCTTAAGAAGAAATTATAGGGTATTAAAAATATTTTTAGTCTGGCGTGAACATAGACCCGATTTAAGATTGATAGAAGCAAGATGTTACTAAAACCATTTCGCCATCTATACGCTTAAATGAAGGAATTACTTTTCAATGCTGGTTTTGTCAAGAGAAATAATCATGGCATATATGGTTGTTCAAGGTTGATAAAACGTGCGTAATGCTCCAATGCTACAAATTCTTGTAAGTTAAGAAAGCGAAGAGAAAACATCAGAAGGACTATAGCTATATGCCATCTTGGAGGTATAAAAATGGAAGAGAGTTTAATGAGTAAACTTCTTACATACATGTAGGGAATAACTAACAGGACTAAAACTTTATGCAGACTAGTTGCATATACTACTGCTACGGCACAATACAATAATTCCTTAATAACAACAAGATTGCCTTGTATTTTCTTAGCTTTTCTACTGACGTCATAACAACTAATGTGATTATTCCTGTGCAGGCGGTGACGCGGCGCTCGCGTCAGTCAACGTCGGCGCAGTGGTCGAGGTCGTTTCGCGGCAGCGTCATGCCACAGGACGATACCGACGTTGATGACGTGTTCTTCGTGCCGCCTACGTCAGCAACGCCGTTGCAGCACCACGAGGAGGGAGATCAGGCTGATGGGACTAAGGGGTAAGCTTTTTAATGATCTGAAAGTAACACGATAAGTAGTTAGTAACGATCGACGATTATCGACTAAAATCATAAATCATTCGAATCTTTAAAGCAATCGAAATACTTATTCGAATCTTTTACGACCATTCGAATAAATTCAACTTTGGTATAGATTAATTATTTTATTTCGTATTAGTACCGTTATTCAATCTTTCAAGAGGCGGTAGGCAGGATTCCCTAAAAGGGAATTCGTCACTGTTATCTGAGTTTATACGAAATATCGCCGACAAACGATATACTACGATCGACTGTTTCATTATCAAATCAGATTCAGAAAAATTACAACCATAACATATTTCTTAGCTGTAATTTAGTTGGCCATTTCATGACGATAATTTTGATCTTTATATTATGTTATAAATGTGGACAAGAATTTCGGTCTTGGCGGCCAATCTTAGCAGAAATTAGCCATCTCCTCAGATTATATGTATTATAGTGCACAATATACACCTAGAACACGATCCTAAGGCCATTGCTGCGCCGAAGTTGACGATGAAACAAACTCTGACATACCGAAACTAAAGGTTTCCTTTTCGTATTCCGGAACTCAAAAACTTGAACGTTCATAACTTAAGACGAAGCTATTACATAAAGCTCGCGATACTCAGTTACTAACTGGCGTCAAGTTGTGTGCTAAGTTTGGCTAATAATCCTGTTCCAGCCAGATTCTCTCGTAACGTCGTGTTGCTAACTCGACAGATTAATTAACTAGTCGATTATTACACACTTGAATACTAATCACAGTATACTTTATTAATTAAAAGTTCCTAATTAAACATTTAAAAGTGTACGGACAAAGATATTTTACATTATATGAGAATTAGGATCAGTACTTTTCCAAATTTTGATCTTTTTGAAACTGGTTTCGTATAAGAAGTTATAAAATGCTTTAAAAAATATTGTGAATGTAAAATATTGTGAAATTGACCACTTTTTAATATGCCTGTTTTCACGTATGCTGATATTTCAAGTGTAAGTATTAAAGTAAAACAGAGTAAAAAAAATTGAATTTTCATATCCCTTTCCTAACCATTACAATAAACTATATTAAATGAAATTGATATCGCATAATTTTTCTTGTTATATAAAAAGTACAATGGACTCTTCAAACATAATATATTTTTTAAAACAACCACATTTTATTAAATTATTAATCATGTTTGCGGATTTTGGAGTCGATTATAACCAGAAAATTAACCTAAACTGAGAAATTTAAAGGTATAGCAGTTTTATATAAATCTGCCGATATCACCTTCATCATCTTTAGATACCTAGGTTATCTAAAGATTGAAAAATCGGCTCCAAATCAAAATTAAATCAAAACCAAAAAATCTTTGTTCATTTAGGTCACAAGTTAACCAAACTAAATAAACAATAATATGAATTTACATTTACATTTAACTGATGCCACGTTCAGCAAAGCAAGGGCGTAGAACCAATGAGAAGAATAAAAAAAACCAATCAGCACTTCATATCTCAACTGGACTGAACAAGCTTATTCATATTCCAAGTGTTTAAAGGGTGGCAGGTGTTCATGACAAAAATTAAAAAAAGTAGGCGGGTAATATATGGAATATATATATATATATATATATTCTGTTGCACAAAGTTTTATCAGTAAAGAAGTAAAGAGTTATTTTATCCTAACATATTTCTGTAACATCTGTAGTTTGGATTGAGAACGTTCGCCTTTCCTTTTCTTTTGTCGCATTCATATATACCATCATGGTCAATCTTTTCTCATATATTTTATAACGTCATACTATAGGTTAATAATGCTCTCCAGACCGAATTTCAGTCACGACGGCCAATCTAAACAAATACTCGCGATCTGTGTAGGAGACATTATAGTTCGCAAGTGTATGCGCAAACATAAATACACTCTCTGTTCCCTCACTCTAATAATACGATGGGACACCAATCCATCACGACTGGAGAGATATCAGGTGCAACACCGCCAACTTCCTAACTCATCCCTCGTATTGAAATTTCTTGGTAGAAGAACGCAATAACTGTGTGTTTGGCAGACCTAGGATACTACCCGGGACCATCATGCATAGCAGTTAGTTGCATTTACTACACTGCGCCACTTGGCAGTCAACTATGGCACTTAAGTATTAATTAGGTTCGTAGTAGGTATGGATTGCAATATATTAATATTTTCTCGTACATACTAGTCTCAATGGTATGATCGTTTACACTACACGTATGTCGGTTGTTTACCTGTGACGACACAGTGCCATTGAGCGGGCATTGACATACAATTTGCGAATTCAAAAACGTATTCATCTCTGCATTGTCTATTCAAAACCTTAACTCAGTCTAATTTAGTGGCTACTATCATAATGAAAATTCTAACGAGTATTTTGTTTAATAAAATTGTGATGACGCAATCTAGCAAGAGTAATTAATTTCAGGCTTCATATTAGGCAGGTTTTGAAAATTCGTCTGGCAGCATGTTATGCGGTCGTTAACTTTTATTTTAGAAACCGTTTTTATTATTCGAGCTTGTTTTTGCTTACTTGATGGAAAGTACTTTGACTAGGTATTAAACACTAAGTAGAATTAACTCAAAGCCACATTTAGTTGGCTCTTGTACAAGACGTATGCTTTCATAGAACTACTGTGTGTCAGCCGTGATTGACGGCTTTAGCTATGAGGAGCTTTTGCAGTTAAGTTACAAGATTTATGTAGTTTACTTGATTTTCTATAGTAGTTGATTAGAATCTACGTTTTATTTTGTAGCTAAATCCTGCAACTCACTCGCTGGAGTAGCATGATTTATTTACAACGTTATAAAAATTTTGGTAATTTTTCATCATATTAGGTTATTTTAGGTAGATAAACATTCTAAAAACGTGTGAATTAATGTGACGTCTTATTAATAATACGCACATGTGGTATAAACCCTTTACTTTCATTAATATTTTAATTATCTGTAGCAAATGTCAGGCATTTATTCTATCATTTGTCTTTCTAATGCATCGATTAGCTTTGTAAGGGTGCAATATATGAGTAGCTTTCGAAAGTTAGAGTATTTGACATGCTAAGGTTATTCAAAAATATACTGATTTTGTGCAATAGTATTATTATATACAGTGATATTAGAATACGATCAAAACACAAATAAGAAACGTCGTCTACAATGGGCCTGCGTACTTAACACAAATATCAGTCCCAAATCTTTGTGACAAGGGTCTGTGAAATCGGAGATTAAATCTTCAGAATACACTGACATACACATACTTATGTATATAACGTATGTAGGTCCAAGAGACTTTTAGTTATAAACTAATATATAGAAAGTCTTGTGGTTTTCCATAGTATCTGTACCCATGGGTTTTATTTATAGAGATTGATGATTAGTTGATTTCTTTAGCGATTGAAGTTACAAACGATCTATAGTAACTGCAGTTTTGCTAGACTCGTTCCTCTACCTAGCAATCCAGATTCATTATATTCTATCTTCCAAACGATATAATGGCAGACGAGTATAAAGCCGTTGAGGACTGGAGCTTAAGTAAATAAATACTATTATTAGGAAGATAATGTCAAGAGTATGCGTAGTCGCTTTACAACAATAAACTACTGACGACAGCCAAATACATGGTTTAAAAAGAAAGGAGGTTTATTATAATATTTTACTAAGTGAAAAAGCCGATATATTAAATTCAAATAGAGGTGACTCGCCTTCGTATTATACATTCCTTTGATATCGTAGTATTGATTATATAATGTAATTATAGAATGTATTTTAACATTCATTAATATCATAATCAGTGATGTTCTTTGATAGATTTCTTTTGGCTATTTTTCGTCTGTAAGTAATCCATTTATTTTAAGGTGGTAGAAGAACGAAATAAGTTATTTTATTGATCTGGCAATTATACGAAAACGTAAATGCGATTGCCGTGCATGTGGTCTTGAAGTAGATTTTCGGGATAGAGGGTTTTTGGGTTAGATTTATTGCCATAGAATTCTCAATAGCTGCCCGGAGTCAGAAAATTGGCGGTGATGAACATACCCTGCCTCGGAAAATATGTCAAGCCGTTGGTTTTGCATCTGCTCTTTCTTCAGTTGTCTAAGGTTACTAGCATAGCCGAAATAGATCAGGCGGATCTATGCGAGTGAGACAATAGAGAGTGCACTTGTGTTTAAGCACTCAGTTAAATATCTCCTGCCGGATATCCTATATCTTTGTTAAGATTGATTGATATTTGCTCTGCATGATTTTAATATTATTGTTATATGTATAATCGAATAATAAGTTGATTGCGCTCTCCGTCATAGACATCGATCCACGCATGTGTTAATTAAATAGCATTGGCATTTAGCAAATGCGACATAGCGTAATTGCCCACTTCACATAAGCTATACCAATATTATAAAGAGAGAGAGATGCAAATTTTGTGAGATTGCGTGTGTTTATGTTTAGAATAAAAGGCGCATCTATTGCACCGATTAAAAAAATATTTTATGATGAACAAATGGTATAATGTTCAAATCTGGTAAAGTCGGGGCGGGTGGCTTGTACCATACTTATAATATAACCCAAGGATGTTGCAAAACTACACAAAAGTCTGAAAACAAAAATATTAAAATTTATCCTTATTTATATTTAATGTGAACTTGTTTTGTTTCCAGGGCGCGATCACCGTTGGGTTCTAACAGCGTAGAGTATAGAAGACCAGAGAGGAGCGTGTCGTGGGGTGCGGGGGGAGCGCGCATCCACACACCAATGTTAGAGCCTTTAGCAGATAACTCTAATAGGAGGCAGTTCGGCATGGGCGTTGTTGGTAGATTCTTTAGGTAAGCAAATATACTGAAATTAAACGTCATTAATATAACGACAAAAAATAAAATAGAAGAGTGACATATTTTTCTACACACCACCAGGTTTATATGACTCATGCAAGTACCTGTGCAGTAGAAATGTTTTACAAGCGTGTCATATACTAATATTATTATTTATGTAATGTAGACTGCATGGATAGTAGTAGGTTAGTGGTTATGTGGTTGCTTCGCAGATGCCACTACGGTACTAAAAATGTTCCACAAATTGTTGATCTGAATCTGAATGTTCTTTATGTCATTTGTTTGAATGTTCGTAATGTCCCCTACGATACAAGGACTATCACTAGTACGGGAGTAGTATTTATTAAAACAGTACAGCGCATATTTTCAAACTCACCATCAGGTTTGTATGACTCACGGAATTATCTGTGCAGTAAACATATTTTAAACGTATATCGCAAAGTAATTTATAAAAGAGATAAACTAACTTTAAGCCTCTAAAATTATGAGATGCTATTAGTTAGCCGTGCTTGAACAAGATAGAAGGTAAAATCAATCTTGCACCTTTAATAGTTAAGACGTAAGGTTTATCATTGATTTAGTTTAGCTTTTGAAATATCATGTTTATGTGTAATAAATGATGATTCGTTTATGCGGGTTGTTCAATATCACAAGGTATAAATGTAGTCCAACTGTTTCTTAAATTTTACTGTGGTACATAAAGAAATAAATGAAAAATATCGGATATCTACGTAACTGCTTAAAATAATAAACAATGTCATTAAGAGCGGACTGTACTTTAGGATTTCTAAATACGTAGTTCAATGTATTAAAATTAGTTTATAGTTATTTAATATAAAATTTGGGTTATCCGTTATACTGTTTGGTCAAAATCGTGTATAACGGATTGCGAAGTTTGATATCTTCTAAAGTCTTTGCGTTCAACAATAGCTCTGTGAAGTAATTTCTAAGTCACTTATATATCATGGATATTGGATTATGATAAAAATAGAAAGGTTTATATATAATAAAGACCTAGCATACCCAACGATAGGTATAACAAATTGAGGACAATCCCTTCGGCCGGCAAAATGCTCGGTTAATACACCATTTCGCTCCGATTCTGCAGTTTTTATTCCGGAATAAAAATTCTACACAAAAATGTAAAACAAGTACTTTTAATAAATGCGCTGTAAGTTTTTGTTTCTAAGCTCTTTTTAAGTAAAACTGGTTAAACAAAGAATTTAAATTTTGAGAGAATATTTTGCGTCGGTCGTTCACCGTATCGATTCGGGCGGCCGCAAGTAATTATTAAAGAGCTGAGCAATGCTGTGTATTCTGTTTTGTTCTGTATGCTTCAGGCGATATATTTTTTTGTACCTATGTGTGTATTTACAAAATACCTTTACTATAAGTATGATAGTAAGGTCTCAATGATGACGCCTAAAATGAAAACTAGAATAAAGAATTACACAGGCCTACAAAAATAAAATATATTTTTGGTGCAGGCCTATTTGTTTCTGTGATTAATAAGGATGGTAATGTACAATATATTGGCATACGTCATTTTAATTCATCAGTAGTTTACATATCATCTCTAGTTTACATACTACACTCATTTTGAGTTTTCAAAAACTGACATTCTTAGAATAAAACCGATTAAATGTATCTCATTAATTCATTATGGCTAGTGCGTCCAGATGTTGTGTTAACGATCCCGATATGTTTTGTTATGTTTGTGGTGAATACATATTGGAAAATCAGCGAAAGTCAATTACAGATACTGTGATTAACTTGTATTTTGATTAGTTCGGCATTAAAGATAAAGTATGGGTGCACAAGTCGCGCAGTGCAGTCTCTAAGACAATTTCATTCGAGAAAATCACTAAAAAGACAATTCAATTAATATTTTCGTAAAAAGTGCGTTTATTTTTAAAACATGAACAGTTTTATCTCGTAAAAAAAAATCAGTAGCATTTTTGATATCACCGTATAAGATATTATACCTACTTAAAATCAAGTCTAAAATCCGAGGCACCAAAATGAGCGTGTGCCAATGTTATCCATCCATTTAGTTTATGAACAAGTTTTTATTGGACTACTATGCTACCAATAAATAGACGTCTCACCATTTTCCACGTGTGGTGTTTTATGTGTTAATTGTGTTACGCAGATAATTGATCTAAGCCTTGTCTTTAAGTATATGCATTCAAATGCTTGTGCGATCTGGAGAGCAGCAATACCGTAAAAAATCTATGTATAAAGCGCCAGTAAATTACTTAATAATTGTCTACAGTCTAAAGTAACTCACGAAAATCGTTAAATGAAAACCATATAACGAAACCTGCATGGCTGCCTCTATTGAATGTTTAATACAAATTAGTTCAGTGTAGAAGACCATTTTACCTTTCCCAAAGTTATGAAGCCTGTGGCCAGCAGTATTGAGATGTACAAGATTAATAATTATAATTAACATTTACCTAAGGCTTTTTTTTTTTTTTTTTTTTTTTTTTTTTTTACGTGGGGGAATGCAATGACGCATATCCCTCCGCGGGGGCGGGCGGAGGGATTATGTCGGACTCGCCGGGGTAAGGTAAAGATGTTAAAATATAATATACCTCCCGGAATACCGACTAAACCTACCACGGTGTTCCTCGACAAAACCACTATCGACGGGGTCGCGCGAATCACTTTCGCATACGGTCGCGACCCCGCCGAGGTTTCGGCCCGCCGTATGAAACGGCAGGCCACTACACGAGAGACCTACCCAAAATAGGCACTACTTCACACTATAAAAACCCTACTGTCTCCCCCCTAGAGGGGAGACGGACTCGACACAGAGGCGCGCGTGGGAACACGCACGCCGCCTCTCGGACCTGGTGCTGAATGGATGGCGGGCAGGCCCACAAAGCCCGCCACCCCCAGGTCAAACCTCAGGGTGGCTGGAGGTCATCGCGCGCCCTCCGACGCCCGGCTCTGCGGTTGGGGAGACGGTGCATACGCTCCCTCTCCCGCTCCGCCGCCTCCTTGATGGAAATCACCTCCTCGCAGAAGGAGGCGACGGCGTTCCACGACCTCTCACTCCGGACCATAGACTGAACTACGGCCGGGAGCGAGAGGGCAACCAATTCGACTGCCGCGATCAAATCACGGCGCTGCGATGCCCAGGCGGGGCAAACCGCCAAAGTGTGCAGCGCCGTGTCCTCAACAACGTCGCGGCAGTCGCCGCAGTGGTGACAACCGGGCGTCTCTTGCCGGCGTATACGACACAGGAACCGGCCAAAACAACCGTGGCCAGTCAGTACCTGTGTCAGCCGGAAGGTGAGGGCGCCATGCCGCCTCTCCAGCCACTTCTCAAAAACGGGACTTACCGCCACGATCGTGGCGTGCCCGGCACTGGGGTGCACAAGTCGCTCCTTCCAATTTGCCACTAGGACCTGGCGGAGCTCGGACCTTGCCGCCTTGACAGCGGGAAGATCCGGTCCCTCGCCCCGAGCTAGCGCCTCCTGGCGCCAACGATAGAGCGACGCCAAGAGCGCCGCTTCCAGGTCCCATGGCATCGATCCGGCGAGGAGGCTCGCAGCCTCGAACGAGATCGTGCGGTATCCTCTAATCAACCTGACGGCCATGGCGCGCTGTGGTGCACGTAGCGCCGAAATGTTTCGGGCCGTCAGGTTGTCCGCCCAAACTGGGGCCCCGTATAGAGCCATGGACCGCACGACCCCCTCGTAGAGCCTCCGGCAGGAGGTGTTTGGCCCCCCAAGGTTGGGCAGCAGGCGCGAAAGCGCGCCAACAGCGCCCCGAAGAATGGGGGCCAAACGACGAAAATGGGCTGTAAAGTCCCATCGGCTGTCGAGCAGAAGACCCAAGTACTTCAGGGTTGACTCGACGCCGATGCGGACCCCTCCTACCATAATATGGGCCCCTGGAGGTGGCCGTTTCCGAGGGCCGTGGAAACAAACGGCCTCGGACTTAGACAGGGCCACCTCGAGGCCCAACCGCCGGATACGACCAACGACTTGTGCGACCCCAGCGGTCGCCAGTATGGCCGCCGCCCGGTGCGACTTACCCCTCGCCGTGACAAGCGTGTCGTCGGCGTAACAAATGACGCCGACGCCACGGAGGAGCGCACCTCGCAGCACCCAGTCGTAGCCGATGTTCCACAGGAGCGGACCCAGAACCGACCCCTGCGGAACACCGCACGACATCTCTCGCCGACTCCAACCGTCGTGACCCGGGTAGACGACTACCCTCTCAGATAAATATGCCCCGACTATGCGGCGGAGGTAGGTCGGCACTCGATGGAAAATGAGTGCCTCCCTAATGCAACTCCAGGGCAAGGTATTAAAGGCATTCGCGATGTCCAAAGACACCGCGAAGACGACCTCGCCCCGGGACACCGCATCCTCCGCCAGGCTCCTCACACGCAGGACAGCGTCAATTGTAGAGCGCCCGCGGCGGAAACCGTATTGGTTGTCCGCCAAGTCCGGACCCACAGAAGAATGATGCTGGACGAGGCGCTCCGCGATGATAAACTCAAACAGTTTAGCCACCTCGTCCAGCAGCACGATGGGCCGGTAGGCGGACGGACTGTCCGCCGGGCGCCCTTCCTTCCTGATCAGGACCAGTTTCCCCACCTTCCACTGGCGCGGAAACTGGCCCTGCTCTAGACACTCGCTGAGGAGCCCCCTGAGTCGGGGCGCGAGCTCCTCGAGGACCAGGGCCAATGCACGACCTGGAATGCCGTCGGGCCCTGGGGCGGTGTTTTTCGAGCGAAGTCTCGACACCGCCGCTCGCAATTCTACCTGGGTCACTTCGGGAACCACGTCGTCGTCAAAGTCCGCGCTGGACGCCATGGAAGGCGGAACCATCGACGGAGGAGTGTGCTCCGCCCGTGAAGGGAACAGAGCGGCCACCACCTCCTCCATCAACTGTGGCCGGAGACTCTGGGACAAGGGGGGCGCCCTGGGGCGAAGCTTGCCCCTTACCATAAGGTATGGACGCCCCCAGGGATTGAGGTCCAGAGTCCCCAGCAGCTCTTGGCGGGCCAGATCCTTGGCCCGCTTGATGGCAATTTTAAGAGCCTTCTTGGCCGCTCTGTATACCTCGTACAATTCCGCCTCCCTGGCGTCAAAATCGGGAGGGCGGCGACGCCTCCTACGAAGCCGGATGTACTGGCGTCTGGCCGCCACGCAGGAGTGGCGCAGGTCGGCTATATCATCCGACCACCAGTACAACAGTACTAGACTTTTGAATACTAAACAATATTATGTATTTTTAATAAACATAAAATAATATTTAAAGTTCGTCTGAGAGTGAATGTGTAAAAGTTAAAATTATAAAAAGCTAAAATAAATTTTGATGATAATTTATGTACCTACGTATTCAACGTAAATTTAAAGCTTCTTGCATAAACGATGAAGTTCTATAAGAAAGCTTTTTAATATACACATTTTTATTTTAGAAAAGTTCGCTACAGAAACAATTTTTGTCCAAGTCCACCAAGTTAATTGCGTGGAGGAAATAATTTTTATTTTCCGTTAAAATGTCAGCGATAACTCGGGTGCGTTGTAGTAAATAAACAGGCCCAAGTGGGTCAAAGGCAGTAAAATCAAGGACACCCTAATAAACTTTACGCCGCGGCCTAGAATCACCATCCGTTTTATTATTTAGTTTGATGGAGCCTATTTAGTAAATATTGTGTAATTATACTTACTTTCGAGAGCCCTAATGGAAACTATTTCGAATTTGCTGAGTGGAGATTTGTTGAATGTTTATAAAAAGTTGTAATATTTATCGATGGCACTGATGACATATCATTTTAGTGATTATAGAATACTTATTAACATTTATTACTTTTAAAGTGTTTACTGGTAAAAAATTGCTATTATGCTAAACTTAGCACCAGTTAACTTATCAACAATATTTTAGTAGCAAAATAATAAGTACAAGTCAAAACAAAAATATTTTCAGAAATCTCGAATAGCACAGAAAGTAACATTTATGAATGTCAAACTTTGGTGATTATAGAGTTTACTGGAATTTAATTTAGAAAAGTTGATCTGAGGAAAGGGCATTTTATGTGTGAGATTGAGACAAAGCTATACAACCAGTAATACGCTCACCAACCAGTAATCTTATTCTCGCGCATGCAATGTCAATACTTTAGAGTTTCGTTAGATAAGGTTTAGGTTATCTGGATAGTGATAGATTTAGATCTAGAGGCAGTGTTATGATCCCGGGTTCGTATTTTGTCGCAAAATATTTATAAAAGTAATGTTGTATATGCACTTTTACGTTACTTTGATAGCCGGCATTGGAAAACAAGATTACGCATGTAATCACAATTACGCTAACGGACCTTGCAACATAAAATTGTAGTGGACTTGTTTGGCAGTTCTAAAAATGTTTTATCTCTGTAGGGGTGTATGAATCGGCACTAATGTTCTTTGTGTGAGCGTTTGTGCGTATTATTTGTTTGTTACGCAACCATGCAAGCTGAACTATGTGAAGCGTTTTATCTCTTGTGTAAAAACTATTGAGTCTGCGGATGACGCAATTGTTTCAGTGAAACCTCTCGAAGCATATGTGTTTTTTTTAAGTGGTCTTGTTATTAATCCTATGATGCAGGGTACCACCTCACAAACATTGAAGTATTGGACACAAAAAATACTCAGACTAGTAACAATTATTCGAATACACAAACATACAACACTTAGCGCAGTGGCAGTGCCGAGGCAAACAGTGAGTTGAGAGTTGGCTGCATCATGATAATTGTTAACATGTTATTTCAATTATTGCAATGCTCTCTATGACGCGTTGGTAACAAATAGAGCGGCAGTTACAGAGACAGTAAAATCATAAAGATTATTTAATCATTTTCTAGTTGATACATTTTTAAAAGCGAATGTTTCACAATGTGCTTTTTATAGCAACTTGGATAAATAATTGATTGAAGAAAATGAATGGTATGAATACATGAACACAGTTTAAGTTACTTGTTAAAACATACTATGTCGTTTTAACATGCTTCAGTACAATACACCTTATTTGATGATTACGTTTCATCTACTAATATTGAATGTGACATTTTTGTTATTTCCTGCTTGGTTTACAAGGATGACCATACACATTTTCATAGACGTTCTCTTGAAATTTCACAAAGTCATTTTTTTAAACCCATATATTGATATTTTTGCAGATTAATTGTGAGAAGAACGCGTTAGTGTTATATTTTCAGTTTGTTACATTTCAAGGGTGATAAAATAGTTCAAATCGTTCTATTTAAATAAATATAATAACCGCAACAGGTACATTTTCAAGAAATTCCTGTTTATCTAAATAGTGACTTATTATAAATTTTGTACATAAATATATCGTTAATGGAATGAAATAGAGCAGACGTTGAATACAGGAACTGTAAAAGTATTAAATCCAAACTAATTAATCCTATTAGAACAACCATAAAACATAAAAATGGTAGCGAAACTTTCCTTAATTAACAAACTAGGGACATTTTAATGAATCTTACTTAGAGTAACAAAGAAAGATTAAAAAATAATAAGGGAGGTGCACGGTATCGTGTCTGCCATAATTCACTTGGGCCTTATATATCACGATGTTTACGAAGTTCACTTTAAAACTTGCTGTAATGGATTTTAAATTAATACCCGTGAGGTTGATTTATTAACTGTTTTATTTTGAATATTGAATTTTAAAACTGTCTTACTTGAAAAAAATTATGTAGTTTCAATACATAGACACACGCTTGCATATCCCAAAGGGAAAGGAGAAGGGCAGTTAAAAATAGACCTATAGAAAGTCGGCAAAATGTGGGTGTAATCCTCCTCTGCCTACTTATTTATGGATATAAGCGTGGGACTGCATATATATTAATTTTATGGATATATTTATAACCGACCTAAAGATAGAAACAGGAGTGATAGCATAGTGGGAAAATGTTGGACTGCTACGCAGAGGCAGTCTCTCGAGTTCGATCCAAGGGCGCGCACCTCTGGCTTTTTTAAGTTATGTGCGTATTAAATGCCTGATTAATTATCGCTCGCCTGCCTGCATGTCCGAAAGTTCTCCATAGTTCTCGAAGATAAGTAAAGTCTGCTAACTCGCACTGGCCAGCGTGGTGAAATGTGACCTAATTCTTCTGTGCCTGTGCCCAGCCGTGGGGCAGTGTACTACATAAAGACATCAGATCTCAATTTAGCTGTATATTGATACCTAACCATAAAAATGCTTTGGCTCGTTCTTTAATATATTAGTTAGATTTTCTTACTTATCTCATTTGATGTTCCGGTTACGGTTATAGTTTTAGAAAAACCGTGATATCTTCTATTTTAGACGAAATAACCGTGATTCTCTATTCTCAATCTTTAATATCTATTTATTTCTTAAAGACAACTCTCGCACTAGGAATGAATCCTGTGTCGCGGGGGAGTTTACAAACATTCAACACAAAGAACACTCAGACTCGTAACAATCATTTCTGAATCACACAAAGTTTTGTCCCCGTGATAAACCCTCAACACTCGGCGTAGAAGCAGAGGCAAGGCGACTAGTTAAACCATCCGTGCAGTCAAATCATCGTTATCTTCTTTTATTACTAAAGATCACGTTGACAAGGAATTAATCACTTGCCATTCCGTTCTGTCGACGCCACTGCGCCTGTTTCTAATGTCGAATCACCTATACAAGCTAAATTTAATTTTCCTTACAGGCGTTCTCTCCGAAAATCTATTACTCATCAAGAGGATGTGGCTCGTCAGTTGGACGAGCTGACAGACTACCGGCCGTATTTTACGTGGTGGGTCAGCACAGTGCAAACACTGGTACTGCTGCTGTCTCTCCTGTGCTACGGATTTGGACCAGTGGGGTTCGGGAGGCACACGCACTCGGGGCAGGTGCTAGTGAAAAGCTTGAGCTTACAGCAGGTGGGTGATTCAGAATATCAAGTTGTTTTGCATGTCTTATAATGAATAGATATGCTCAATATGATTTAAATTTATTATATGTAAATTTTTTTACCTCGCGCCACATTCTGATAGAATTAGCAGCTAGTCAAAAAATATAACATTAGAGGACAATATTATATTTTTGACTCGACTTACAAACTTTAACTGAATGTTGTCATTAAATATTTATAATCATATTCTTATAAGAATATTTAATAATTGAAGCTATAATTAAGTTAATAAAAGTATGTATAAAGTATACTGACAATATTTTTATGTTGGCTGTTTCGTCGGCATAGTTACTTTTTGAGCTGCAGTGGCCTACCAGTGGCCGATACAATCGCTTACTATATACATATGTCTGATATGCCAAACATTGGCTGATTAATGTAAAATATACAATATCTAATTGATGCAGAAGCTTGTGCTCAATATATTCTGTTTATTTTTTACATATTTGACTATTGTAGTTTAGAATATAATTGGGACTTTTTTCATAAACATGAGTTTGCTTTAGGTTTTGTGGGCATGCCCTAGTGTATGTCTGCCTTTCCGGCAAACAGACCTGAGTACGACGTATAAAGATACGCCGTTTTTGCTTGACTGTCGTCTGTCACTCAGAAAAGGAAGAAGAAACTACAAAATATTACTACACATGACCCTGACATACTTTATTGGTTCATTGTCCTTTTCACATACACTCTCGTTGTATAGAGCACTCTTAACTTAGACTCTCCAAAATGTCTTTGAGAGAAAAGTTTCATATAGGCGTACATTTTTTTAAAATTTATTACCTCAATGTACAGTGTAAAATTTTAGGAACCGTATTCTTAGTGCATATTTAGCAAAAGAAGACTTTAATATTAAGCATCACTGTCAATTTTGCCCGCGATAAGAGTACGAACGTTTTGCAGTTTCCAAAACATTTCATATTGATTGCCTACTTTATTCACACTTGAATAGGTAATTTTATGTGGCGTCTCGTATAAAATATATAAAAAGACCTTTTCGGGGGCCACGTTCAAAATCGTGAAATGTTTATGACTTCTATGACTTTTATAGCGTTATGATGGCCCGCAGAGATTTTAAGAGTTCACACGTATGTGAAAATAGTTGGGGTTTATTTTTTACATTTTTTATTGATATTTTATGGTCTTCAAACTATTTAATGGGAGTCCCCTTCGCTTTTTATATGGAACACTTGTGTTCTGTATTTTAAAAGTAATACCTACCTACCTACTGTTTTCTCGTACCTTCGTAGGTACCTTATGAATTCTAAAATTAATTTATAAGAAAATGTCTACACGTATTATCATTATTTACTGAGCTATTGTTGTAAAAAATGATAAAATTAACGTATAGTCGGTCAAACCCATATGAAAAGACTTAATAATAATAATATTCTACCACATACACACAACACCGTCTAGCCCAAACTAAGCAGAGCTTGTACTATGGGTACTAGACAATGGATATACATACATATATACTTTTCTTTTTTTGCAAATACATACATATTATACATAGAAACACCCAGACCAAGACAAACATCCATGTTCATGCATACAAATGTTTGACTTGTGCGGGAATCGAACCCGCGACCTCAGGCGTGGCAGTCGGTTACACTGACCACTACACCATCGAGGCCTTAAATATTATGTCAAACATATTATTTATCACTTTTAGGAGTCGAGTTTGTTTTGTTTATAATGTAACACAAAACACAACCATAGCTAAAGCAAGTATTATCTTTGTCATTATGATTACAAACACATTACGAGATACCTTGTTTATGTCGCAGCGAGAGGGGTGTGTCGGTAATACTTACCCCATACATAATTAATCTCACATACGTAATATTGAAGCCATCGTACCTGCACATCGCGCTTGAAAATTCAATAATGTGACATTTCTTATAACATGTCTTATGTGTACGTCAGAAATACCTGAGCGTGTGACATAAATATACCTACATATATACATACAAGTATGTACATGAATGTTCTCTTCATAAAGCTCTTCATCCTCCGAATTCCGTTTCTTTGTAGAAGACTTAGCATAACAAGGTTATATGAGGCAAAGCTTTTAGACAAAACACGTTTGGCGCAGATTTAATGCTTGAGCTCGACATTGCACGATATTTACCCAGAGGATAAATTGATGTGGCGTACCTAGCTTTTGGTTGCCTTTTAGTTCTTTTGATAGAATCTAAAATGTTCTATTTGAGTTAAGGCTATCGTTAGTTTCTTTGTTATGCTTTCTATATCGATTAGATGTATTGTGTTTAGTAATTATGATGATTATGACACTTTATTTTACCGTTTGATGTTGATTACGCCTGTTGCAAAGGCTCCATTCATAAATGTCTCTGTGACGGGTAGTCGTACCCAACCTAGATACTGGATTATGTCATAAGTGTATAAAACTTCTTACTGAATAAATTGCTGCATAAATATCCAGAACATAAAAGCTGTCTTAGTTGGCTAGGAAGATATAACCGTGTCTATCTCATAAAAAGCAAATTTATTAAATACACTAAACTTCTTTCTGGTCTAAATCATTCTCAACCGCAGCACGCATTTATTTTTATATCTACCTCTCAATATTAACAATTAGCAAGTACCGAGCCACAAAGGGTGTACGTTCATTGTGGCGCAAGGGAAAAGCGACACAAAGTAAGAGTATTAGTGAGCGAGCTCTAAAAGTAGGTCACACGGGCTTTGTGCGCGCCTCTTTTGTCTGCTTTTTGCTGCTTAGCACAGTCTTTCATGATGCTATCTTTTAGCGAATGACCGCAAAAGGTCCCTCTATGTAATTCGGGTTCAGTGGACTTTTGTGGTCGGCTCCATAAATATGTTTTGTATGTTCATTTACGTTTCTTGGTTCATTAAGATTTTAAGAATAGTGAGTTTTGTGGCTTTTATAAATATATATTGTTTTGTTTGCTGCCAAATGCCTCATAAGAATATTTATATATACATAATATTATATTTTGGGAGATATTTCAATTTCGTATAGTATTGACCTAAAAACATTGAAATAATAATATCAGCCCTGTATTAAACTGCCAGGACACGGGCCTCTTCTCACTGTAAGAAGAGTTAGGTCATAGTCCACCACGCTGGCCTAGTGCGGGTTGGAAGCCTTCACATATCTTCGAGAACATTATGGAGAACTCTCAGACATGCAGGTTTCGTCACGATGTTTTTCCTTCACCGTTAGAGCAAGCGATAATCATACGCATATAACTTCGAAAAGTCAGAGATGCGCGCCTTGGCTTCGAACTCGAGACCTCTGCGTGGCAGTCCAACGGTTTCCCACTAGGCTATCGCTGCTTTTAGAAACGTTGATTTTAATATATATTGTATCTTAAAAACTTGCATTAAATGCATACATCATTTAATTTCGAAATAAAGCAAATGTTATGCATATATGTATTTATTAATTTAGTTTATAACATACAGGGTGTCAGGGTAATTAATGGATAACCTGGAAATGTCTTATAGTGGAACTGATGGCCGTTCAGAAAAATATATGAAAAAAAATCTATCCTAACTACTACCTGAGATATGTTTTTTTTTTAATTACCATGTATAACTTTCTTGTATACTACGACCATAAATGAATGAAATGCATCGATTTTTTGTTGTTTTATTATTAAACACTAATTATGCTAATAGATAGACAGTCAAAAGTATGCTATGCTAATATAGCTTGCACTTTTAAATATATATACTTTTTTAATTATTTTAATTTTCTTATTCGTTTTTTCTGTTGCCTTCAGTTCTACTATAAAACATTTCAAGGTTATCAATTTATTACCGGACACCCTGTATACAAGCAAACACTGCGTTCTGAAACAAGGAACTGTTCAACTGTATTGTAGGCTATCAAAATATTGATCTTATGCATCAACAGTGTACGGTACGGTACGGTAAAGTGTACAATGTTATTTAACGCCTGGAAAGCCTTGAACAAGATGTTGATATATGTACATTGTTGCCATGTTTACAGAGGTAATTAAACTATAATTACTTTCACTCTGCATATTTATACTGCTTAATACTAGTAACTGATATATGCATTGACAAATAAGGCTAAAATTATTTGTTTTTGCATGTAATTAACAAATATCAAACCGTGTGTCAATCAACTTGTATGCTCTTTTTACTTATGCAGTGTTGGCAAGCTACAATAGTTAGGAATACATCAATATATACCCAGCGTTATTCTTGTTTGCTCTCTAAAATAATACTTGAAATTATCTTATAGGAGGAAGTTTACATTTGATACCAGTACTGCCCTGCTAAGCCAAAACGCGCTATCTCTGAGATACGCCCTTTTAGTTTTTTTTATACCATTCGATGGCTAGAATAATTTCGCATCTAATGGTATAATCCAAATAGCGCTATCTAACTTAAAACATTAATAAAAACCACTAAGAAGTTTTGTTATATCTCAACCTTTACCGTCAACTTCTAAGAGATTTGATGGCATGTCGTCTTAATAAAGCTAAATAGCCGTATATTCACATAGGCTAGAAACGCTTAAAATGTTAATAACTACTTAATACAATTTTTAAAGCATTAAGTGTTAAGTTCCGGAGTTAGCGCTTTTGCGTTAAGTAAATGTCGGTATAATTAGTTCGCTAAGGTTTGAGATACGGCTATACCTAATTATAGAAGTTGATTAAAATTTACTTTATTATCTTTAGTAATAAGGATTATACTCACTTATATTTCACAATAGAGTTGGTGCTAAGAAAGTTTTAAAATAATCCAGTATCTATCCCGTACTTTGGCATGAAGCATTGTCTGGACGATCTAAAGATGAGATCATAAGCGCGTATTATCATTTAGGTGTTAATGTTCTATCGGGGTATGAAATATTGTACTTTGGATGGATAATTGTTCTGCTCAAAATAAAAACAGAAATTATAATTTTTCCTTTCTAATCTATATTATAAATTCGGATCATATCAATGCAGAGAAGATTATTGTTAAATAACGCCGGACACACATGTATGTATGTCTGCAGACTCTTTTCACCATAGAGTATAATTGGCGATGAAGCGAATGAAAAATAAAATATATGACTTTGATGACTTTTGCGAAGCTGTAAGTAGTGCTGGAAAAACTGTTAATACCAAAAAATTACAATAAATGATTTTTAGGAGTGGCAGGACTATACGACCCAATATAAATATTTCGGGATCCGTATTCATTACCGAAATAAATTTTCAAAGCCTTTCTACAACGCCAAATCATCGAAGAGCTATTAAACCGATGTGGCACTTAAAGAATTGTACTATCGGTGATATGGAAGTTTGTACTTGTGTTGTAGTTTGTACACAAGGCTAACCGGTGAAATTGCCCATCGATCAAATAACCCATCAGTTAATTAGCTCTTCAATGATTTGGCGTTGTAGAAATGGGCTTCGCAAAAATGTCTTTCGGTAATGAATACGAAACCTAAACTTTACCGGCTGTCACCCCACGACCTTCATTAGTGACATTGTTGAAGTGGAAGTTAGCAGAAGCAGTTTAGATATTAGGCACAGATCTGGTTTCGATAATGAACCCATTACGACTAGCATTATAGGTACAAAGTTCTTAAACTTAGACAAACTGCCATCCCCAACGAAAAAAGCAGTATCAGCAGGAATATCTCAAACAAGAATGATAATATTTTAAAATCTATTTCAAGTTTAATACCTGCTAAAAGGATGTCTTTTTGGCGGAGACTGCCAACTATTCAATAATTTCATTTTTGTTTATTGTAATTTGCTGCTACGGTTAATAAAGATGTTAAAAAATAATAATAAAATTTTATTGTAGAATAATTAGGTATAATGCTCTATAATATCCTGACACTGGTCTAGCCTTAGAGTATCGTGAGCCTTCGGGTTGCGGAGGTCAGGCGGCAGCCGCTCCGTGTAAAAACTGATATTTAGTCAAATCCGGTTAGACCAGAAAAGCCGACCCCAAGTAGCTTGGTAATAATAAAGGCTAGGGAGAAGAATTAGCTATTTTTACCAAATATAAACATTTTTCATTTTGTATGGAACGTTCTATGAGCAGATTAAGGCTAAAAGCAGTATCTCTATTTTCGAAGCCTTTCTTTTTTGTACAAAATAGCGATATCTCACAAAATTGGTATAAAGGTGCAATTTATGGATAATTATTTGGGTATGAGAATAATATCTATGGTCAAAAATAAGTATAAGTAAGCTTTAATATTTTTAAAAAGATTTGTTGTAACCCCTGTTTGAAGGTGGGAAAAACAATATACAAAAAATCGTTTTTCTCAAAAATTACTCTGATTGAGTTAGCTTCTCAGGGCAGAGTAGGTGACCATGAAGATGTTTATTCGAAATTTAAGAGCAAACGAATTATTACGGATAAATCTTGAATCGCGCTTCCTATTTGCATTTCGGTTTTTTTAAAAGTGAAATTACTACATTGTTTGGGTAACTCTGTAATAGGATTTAGTTAGTTCATGCGTTGCATGATAAGAATAGTAATAAGAGTCGGTCTGGAACTATGGTTTTAACATTTCATGATACTCATGTTCCTCCAAAATAATATAGGTACTTTGGTTCGCAACCCAACTAACATAAGCCCGTATTACTTATTTCCAGGTCGAATGGGAAGAACCCGCCTCATTCTGGTTGGGCCCCAGAGCGGCGGATCTTATACATTTAGGAGCCAAATTTGCACCCTGTATGAGAAGGGACGCGAGGATAGCGAGGGCAATAGCAGCTTCGGCAAGGAGAGAAAGAGACACCGCGTGCTGCATACGGAACGATGATTCTGGATGTGTGCAGTCTTCTAAGGCTGATTGTTCGGTGAGTACAAGATTGCTTGTTTTGACTGGTGCGATGGTATTGTAGACGATTTTATTTATGTATTGTTTGGCATATATGTAATTCGACAATATATTGAAAAGAGATAAAAGGAGAGGAAGAGAGAGTGCATGGACAAGACTGTATCATAACTGGCTATGAATTTAAAAAGTTACCGCAATCGTGAAATATGTAGTATAAGATTCGCGCATAAATGTTTAGCAATATATTAAAAAAACATGAAAATAATACTCGGAATTTAGCAGTCGAATCGTGATGGCAAATGGATCTTATTTACGAAAAATCTACGTTAGCCTCTTACCACAAATGTTAGTTTCGTTTGGTCAATATAATCATATCATAACTAGCTTTTCAGCCCATGGCTGTGCGTGCTTGGGAATAGTATGTTTTTTCTGATATAGATATGTTTTACTGTGCCTCTGACAATAGTGTACGTAAAATGACATGATGATAGGTCTCGACCTACTACTAACTACTCGTAGTTGAGGCGTGAAAGCGTAACAAACAAACCCACATTTGCACATATTATATTAGTTAGGATGTTAAGGTTTTTGTCGTAAAACCATTTTAAGGTTAGAGTTGATTACATTGGTCGTATAAAACCGTAAATAATTCTAATATTAGTTTATATTTTTGTGCACGCAATCCTATAGATAAGAGGATTAATATCGAAGGTAAGCCCGCCGAGAACTGTCGAGGTAATAACAAAAATATATTTATTCTTTACTATTATTTGATACCCCGGATTTATTTTAACTTGAATATATAATAAATGTTTCAGAATACGATATCAACGTGGAAAAAGTGGTCTTCCGGTGAATCAGGGCCTGGTGGTCGGATATCAGGCTCAGTTTGTGGGTTAGATCCAAAGTAAGTAACTGCATACATTATTTATGTTTATAGAAACGTTTGATATCAATATTTGATGGTTTTAATTAACCTTAACTTATTTATTTTTATTTTCTTATTTTTTGGTTACATAAATGATTGTGTATCTATTGCAATAATGGAATATAATTTTATCAGTTCTAGTAAGACACCTTTCAATTTATATAGGTATTATCTAAATATTACAAATAGATTACGTCAGAATTGTAAGTATCTGATCCATACTCAGCTATCTAACCCGATGCCATTTTTCAGGTTTTGCGAAGCACCAAGATCAATAGCGCCACACGAATGGCCTGATGACATCACAAAATGGCCGATCTGTCGGAAATCAGTTCTTGATGGATCAGCCGCCGCAGGTCGAGCGGGCCATGCGGCAGAACACATGGCTTGCGAGGTTATAGGTCACCCATGCTGTATAGGAGTCCATGGACAATGTGTGATCACGACGAGAGAACATTGTGACTTCGTCAAGGGTTATTTCCATGAAGAAGCATCGCTGTGTTCACAGGTGCGAAACTTATTCTTGGCAGCAAGACTATTTAGAAAATTATATCGTAATAAGGCGAACCTTTCTAAATAATATTGTCAACGTATCATACTTACCAAGCTCTAACTGATTTGCCAGGTTTCCTGCCTTGACGATGTCTGCGGCATGTTACCATTCATGAGACGCCGGCGTCCAGATCAGCTTTATCGGGCGTGGACGTCATTATTCGTTCACGCTGGGCTACTACATCTAGCAGCAACGTTAGCGTTGCAATGGCTTTTCATGAGAGACTTGGAGAAAATGGCTGGGCCAGTTCGAATAGCTGTAATATATTTAGGGAGTGGTGTTGCTGGGAACATGGCATCTGCGATATTTGAGCCTTATAGGGCAGAGGTGAGCTATGATTTTATTTTTATGAATATATTTAGGTCAGCTGTTTTACGAATTCTTAGAGTAAACTTTAAAAAACCAAACGTATAGCTGACATAGATTCTTAATATTTTATAAACCTCTTTCAAGAAAATAGTTCTTATTCTCGCTTTCAGTCAATCCTACATATGACCTAACAGACATATGAACATCGAAAATAAACATACCTGTTCAATATGAAATATAAAATTAAATATATATAATTCGAAAGGTGCTGTGTCATTTAAATTCAACCAGAAAGATATATGTATATGTAGTCGTTGCAAGTAAAGTAACATTCACACATCATTTTACCATACTTAGTTCTATTAACAATTATCTGGAAGAATTTTGTACACGTTCATAATATAACAAAGAAGTTCACGTAAACTGAAGTTATTATAAAATTCTGCGTTTTTCTTCGAAGAGAATCGAATTATGCGATTCTTCAAGAAAATTGAACCTTTCTGTAAAAATGCCCGATTTAGAAGAAAATCCTAACTGGTCGTAATTATCCAAGGCCCGTGGCCTTTGTTCTAAAGATGGAGAATGACAAGACATAAAATATTATAAATTCAATGCCAAACAACAACAATGACCGTTTGGGTCGTCCGTCATCCGACCATTTAGTTAGCATCAGCTTACTTTTCTCAATTTAAAAGTCAAAATTATTAACACTTATCTTATGTTGCTTACTTCCGCAATAAGGAATAAAATAATGATATTTACTTATGTAGACACTATACTACAATGAATTGCAAAAATGTTTTTTTAAGAGTAATGGAATTATTTACTCATCGCAGAAAACTTAAACAAACACGATGTTGATTATCAATGTTATTTATTTATATATTAATCGTAATCAGTTCTATGTAGTCAAAACCCTACTCAAGTTTACGTCCAAATATAGAGGATCGTAGAACATTCTTGCTTAACTAAATGTAGATTGCCAACGGGCAATCATATATTAATGCCCCAAAAAAGTTACTATAAGGATCCTTGACATAAAGCTGGTCCTAAAACAGCTTTTATAGTTGCCGAATATATTATATGAATAAAATGTAATATGTGCTTATACTACATCATCTATGTATGTTCCTTGCGAAACGGTTTATATCTACGTGTGAAAATGGTGTGATAATGGCAAATGATATTAACTTTCCAGGTGGGACCTGCCGGATCACATTTTGGACTGTTGGCGTGTTTAATAGTAGAAGTGATAGGGGCGTGGCCTCTCCTGAGGCATCCGAAACGTGCCATCCTGAAACTCGTCGGTATCGCGGTGGCTCTTTTCCTTCTGGGTCTTCTGCCCTGGATCGACAATTTCGCGCACGTATTCGGCTTCGTGTTCGGGTTCCTGCTGGCGTACGCGCTACTGCCGTTCGTAACGTTCGGGCCGTACGAGCGGCGGCGCAAGATCGCGCTGGTGTGGGTGTGCCTGGTGTCGGCGGCGGCCATGCTGTGCGCGCTCGTGGCGCTGTTCTACGCGGCGCCGGCCTACGAGTGCGCGGCGTGCGCCTACTTCACGTGCCTGCCCTTCGCGCCCGACATGTGCGCGTCGCAGGACGTGCGCGTGCGCCAGCTGGACGGGGTATGACGGCGCGCGGCCCGGGCGCCCCCGCCGCCGCCGCCCCCCCGCCCCGCGCTCGCCTGCCCCGCGCGTCCCGCGCGCCCCGCGCGTCCCGCGTATCCCGCGCGCCCCGCGTGTCCCACGTGTCCCGCGCGCCCCGCGCGCCCCACGCGCCGCCGCGCCGCCCGCGCATAGCCCACGCCGCCCCCGCCCGCGTCGCCGCCCACGTTACCTCACATCGTCACCTCGCTACTACACGAGCGCGTATGCGGGACCTCAATTTATACATACATCAGCACATTTTATTGTCATAAAAGGTTCGTACCGCTTAGAACGATAAGTGCTGCATATTGTCGTGAGCGTGTTTAATAATGGTTGAGTGGTCGTGACGCGTATAGCTTGAGGTTCTGTGTGCGCAGTGCTGTGTCGCTCCTGCCCACTTGATGATTGAACGTGTCGATAGAAGAGTGCGCTCTAGTTACCTAGGCGATCTTTTAAGATTTTATAATCGTCGAACTAGACTATTATAAAAGTGTATGCGAATATATCATCGATTACTTTATTTATCGATAGAGACGTATGGTTGCGTGTTAAGGTTTGTTAATATGTTGTTTTGTGGACTCATGATTTGTCCTTGAATTTCGAGTGCGTGAGGTTGAATTTATTCTATAAGCATGTCACCTACTCTCCACCTTATTCTAAAACTGCAATGTGTTAAGTCTGATTTTTATGATTATGACGGTGATGTTCGATAGCTGCTTGTGCTCGTAAAATAAATTCGATCCAATGAATTTCAATAATAAAAATAATTGTGCTAAATCCACGGATACAGAACTTGCGGACGCGACTTACTGTTGTAAATATATTGTAAAATAAAATGGATTACTTAAGTGAGTCGTGTTATTTGTGACTTGTTTTGTCTGCGTGCATTTTACGGGTACCCCGTTACGTCACAGTGTACATTCTTACGTCTGTTTCTATTCTTGCAGTTTATACGTATGTACACAGAACTAATAATAATAAAATACTCTTGAAGCACGATACAATTTAATGAACAATAGACTATAATATTAAAATGATTCTTTCGCGGTGTGTGACGTAACGATTGCCCGTAATAGTGTCAAATATACATAATTTAGTATATTACTAAATAATGTAAATAGAACGTTATAAAAAACATATTTTTCATCTATTAAGTTCACAGTATATGAACGAATTCCGTATATGTGTAAGTATTCATTAATCAATTTTTGATTTGGTCAATTTATATAGTTGTACCGAGTCTGCGTAGTATTACATTTATTTTATATAATATGCTAGTGAATATACATATATATATATTATATACCATTTATATTTAGGATTATTTATTTTACTACAGGCAGGTTAGGAAAGATTTATCGTTCACTATCATTCATACTTTACATGTTTTATTACGAATTTACATTTAATACTAGTCACTATGTTAATATTAATATTTTTAGTTTAAAGTGATGGTGTAAATATATAAATTTAACTAAGCGAATGGTGATCATTGTAATTTAACAGTTATTTTGCTAAGGAATGTTAATCGAGAGTGTGTATGTATGTGTGAAGGTTTTATACAGGCACAGAACCATTGTAGATATGTACCTAACAGGTTTTTTGTTTGTATTTAATTATGACATTGTACACATAATTCGGTTCTATTAATGTTTCCGTTCGGTCGCGGTTGAGTGGCTCATTCATAGTATTTGATCTAATAACAATTGTACAAGTGTTGCCACATCCTCTTAGTTATTACCGTGTTTAGATTCACGAGCGATTTATCATCGTTTATGCTGATTATGGTTATCATAGTACTGTGGTTACATTTTATGCAATGGTTAGAGACAAATGAGTTTATCATAAACATTTTGAAAGAGATTATGTTCAGTCAAATTTAGTAGTCAACGTTAACATCTCGCCTGCTTAAAGGAAAGGGTAGGTAAGGCAGATAAAATATTTGCTTTACCAATATTTTGCGTCCCATGGTTAAATGATATTTTGACTCTATGACTGAATGACAGAAACCCAATAACTTAAAAATAATCAATTTAAATTCTTACATTGTGCTACTATCGATAAAACTCATGAAAAGCAGTCTTGTGTGAATTTTTACAGACATCTATGAATATATTTAGTTCAAAGGTACATCTTGTTATGGTATAGAAACATGTAACATGGCAGCTAATCCTAGAAAGAAAGCGTTAACTCTGAAAGTGGATGCCCAGAGAATGGGCTAAGATGTAATGAAAGATAGATGTGTGTGAAAAAGACGGCGCGAAGGTAGGTTATATGAAAACTATAGATGCTAGAGAAGAATCTACAAGGCAAGTTCATAATGATATTAAAGTCTATTTAATTGCCAGCCTTATGGTAGTCAGTTTACTCCAATAGTGGTTACAAACAATGTTTCCTCATTCACGCCGCTAATGGCACAACTCTTTGTATAAACAGACTTGCAGTCATCCAAAAATGTTGGTGCAGATGCGTTCTTAACAACCGATGCGTATATGACAATATATTATACTGCCATACATTAAATAGAAGCAAATAAATAATCGTTGACGTTTATGACGTAGACCAATTCTGTACTGACTATTGCAGAACAAATATTAATTGTAATATGTACTGTATATATGTACGACACCAGATTGAAAATTGAGAAATTAAAAGTTTAGATTATTTTAAACTAACTGTTATGTGACAAAATATCTCTTTTACTTAAAAGTAGCGCGCACAGGAATATCTACCTCTATTATTTCTTTACCAAATTTCATTTATTCAGTGATTAGTGTAGACGAAATTTAAATATGAATTTAAATTCTTATGGATTATTTACATCAAGTGATTATTAATAATATCAACTGAACAAACAAACGGAAAATGACCGCCTTAATTCCCACATGTTTTTTAAATAATATGATAATACGTTCACTGCTTGTGCATTAATTATAATGCATTTTTAATCGACCTGTGACATAAATTATATGTAATGCACGAACCGAGGTTAGTACAGCACGGATCTTCTTTATCAATGGAATAAATCACCTGCAATCTAGGCATCTTGAGTCAAGTCAAGAACTAAACAACTCAAACATTTTACATCCTATTTCATAGTTATAAAAAGTAACAAAAAGCGTTTTATTATAAAATCCTGGCAAAAAGTATGTGGTTTGATTTTAGAACATGATTTGTTACATGATTTGTTAATCTGTATTTCATTATGTATAAACATGACGCATATAATATCTACCCATTATAAGTTATATGCATGACAATTATAAAAAATATTTTAGTGTTATATATCAATAGAGTTCATATTTTTGCCATTAATATGTAAGTTGTGGAGTTTATTTATGGTTTGTTCTGTCTGGTATATTATTAATTTTAGATATCGACGAAGTTCAGTTCAAAGTTGGTGTTATCCATTATTATAATTACAAAACTTATTTATCTTATGGAGTACTTAATATAATTTATATAAACGACCGCGTATTTTTGTTACATGTTAAATAATTTTGGCTTTTTGTTTCAACCAACAAAGTAAATTTCAAGAATCTATGCTTGTTAGTTACACAACATACCCATATTTTAGATTATGATTTAAACTTAGCAAAATAATATTACGTATAGTTACATACCGATCATTATTTCAACTCAAAGGCATTTTATGTTAATTAGGAAGCAAAGTTAAAAAAATATCTTTTATTTTATTCAAGTCTATAACGCAGCATGTTTTTATTTTATTGCCATATTTGCAGCACGTTGTAATGTCAAATATTATGAAAATAAATTTTGAGTGTAAAGAAATAATACAAAAAGAAGAAAGATTTAGAAAAGAGGGATAGCACAAATACGATCGGTTTTTGTAACGGAAAATATAAAATATATAAATATAAATACTATTTATTTTTTCAATGTATGCTACAAAACATAATCAGCACAAAAATATTAAGTAAATGTAACTATTTGTGATCATTTATTTAGCACAATTAATTTTACTCGGTATATAATAAATTAGTTACGTAGGCACATATTTACTTCTTATGAATTAATAATAAATTTATGTATTACGCATTGATTCACGGTGAATAATAAAAGTATCTGCGTTTAAAATAAAATAGTACCTAATAGTATTTTACTTTCAACGCTGAACTTGATTAGATCATGATCGTATATGATGTTTGTAATAAGGTTTATTTGCCGTGATCTGCGTAAATTTTGCTCAGAAGTCTCCAATAAATGTACAAGCAATAAAATGTCAACACCAGTGTCTAGTGTAATTAATGTGTGCTTGTTAAGCAGAGATTATAATGTGACTGTTTGTAATGCTTTCTTTATAATTTACACTTAACTTGCTTTCATATACTACATGTCTTTGGGATCACACAAAACATTTTGGATCCCACTGGCAATTAGTGTTCGAGATTAAGTGTGTCAAATGTTTAATGTATATAGACTTCACTTTACGTATTTCTATGTATTCAAAAACGATGTTTTATTTCTTTATGTATCTACTTAATTTTGAATAGTGAAACACGGTACAAAGTTCAAGTCACAAAATACCTTATTTTTGTTAATTTATTTCAAGGCAAATGATTTGTTTCATATTGCCTCAAATAAATTTTAGTCCACAAACGGCCAAGTATTATTGTAATTATTTTAAATATTTGATTGTAATGAAAATTCCTAAGCTACACCAAGGAGACGACTGTATATGACATGTGATTGATTATATTTTATTATAAAGTGTTTGAATGTGTGTGTAAAGTGTCTCGATTACTTTCTAAAAAACATTGTTAACAGTGAACATTCTCGAAGTGCCCTTGTGACCGGCGGCTCGGCGGACTGTTTCAGAATTTAAGACAAAAACTTACATAACTGTACATTGTGAACATACACCTAATTATTACTTATACGTTAAGGATGGTAAAGTAATCTTATTGTAAACTAGTATTAATCGAACAAGAAACCTTATTATCATAATATTGATGTGTTTTATTTCATCTCCTAGTTTTTGAAATAATGAAAATGGAATGGAACGAAAATACGAAAATGGATAAAAGTATTTTCAAGTCAATCTTCGTAGAGCTTAGCAAATATCTCAGTAACATTTATATATAGCGACTGCTTAAAAATACCAATTAACTATAAATACTGAATCAAGTTTAAATTATACTTTATTCGAATTTGGAAACTACCATTAATTTACACAAAACAATGTTTAATCATTTCTTTTTAGGAAAATTCCTTAGATAAAGCTATGAACATTTTATACGTATTATTATATTTCTAAAGCTATTTTGATAAGACGTACTGTTTATTTACAAACAATATTTTTTGATGAATAGTGTGTTAAAATTAATAATAGGTACATATTTTCGGCGATATGTACTTAAGTTAATCTGGTGGTTATCTAAGTATTGTACTTATTGGCAGGCTTATCCCGTAAACTAATACTTGCACTAAGCTGATATGAACATTTATGATCTTAGGAATTCATTTACTGTACCTAACATGTCAACAACGCTTTATCCATTTGATACGATAACAATAGATACAATGACACCAAAAACTGAATAATGTCAATACTCGAGTTCAATCCAGATATTGATAAATATGGAGAATCAAACTCAGGTCTTGTAAAGCCGCGGCCTCTATACTGCCAGGAGTGCTCAGACAATCTCCTGTCCGCAGGCCATTGAGTCTGATCGGCGACGCCCTCTGTCGTGCCAGGGCGTCACCTAGGAGTCTTTACTTGTAGGCATTTGCTGTCTGCGCTGGAGACTGTTGGGTGGGTCGCTAATAAGTTTCAGTTCCAATGACCCACCCCACATTCAAGGCAGCGAGTTGGAACACCGTGGTCGGTTTAGAAGGTAGAACACGGTTCTTTTTATCTTTCCCCGGGTAACCCTGACATACCTTGTCCGTTTGACCTTTTCCGTGGAGAGGGAAGCGTGTCTGAATTCTACCAAGTTATAGTACATACATAAGCACGCATAGAAATCAAAAAAATATCCTATGTATCCAGAATACGGTGAGGTTTTAAACCAGAATTGATATCACAGGACTAAGCAGACGAAAATTTAGTAAGTTACACGTGAATTAACTAGATGGCTCTGTATGCAAAATCCCAATCATAAATGAACTGATGAATGTACCACAGAGGTAAGAGAATAGATAAGACACTACATACTAGGTAAGGGGTTTCTGCTCTTCTTCTAAAATGCGGATTTAAACTCCTTTATGCATGTCGCGTAAGAATATTTAAAGTCTGGCTGTTTTAGTACGTTTCTATTCCATAAGACCCCGTCAATAGTTCTTTACACAAATATATAGATAAATATTGACAAATTATATAAACTTCTGATTGTTTTGTTCTTCATGATATCCAAATGTTCGCAATGTACAATTTCTCATTTCTTTTCTTCATACAAACTTCAAACACTCGGTCCTTAATTCTCAATGTTCTGGTATTTATTCTGCTTTTTTATTCCAATTATGAAAGCCGTAATTAATTTAGCGCAATAGTTTTTACGTAAAACGCGTTCAAACAAACAAACTGGCAGTTTAGTTCCCATGGCTTTTATAAAAACCACTTACATTATTTTTCTTCCATATCGCATAAAACAGATGTCGACCAGTTACAATTTTAATATACCAGTAGATTGCATCACCAAACTCAATAATATACTCATGTTAGAACTAATATTCCTCTATATACAACTAACTTTGCCGTTTTGCTTTTGGAACACGTTCATGTTGTTTACTTTCGTTTCGTTCGTTTACTACTTCACTTGTTTTTGTAGTTTTGTATTCCATTTGCTTTTTAAGTAAGTGTAAAATATAGCGGGCCGCAATAAAATTTAGTTGTTTAGTCCTGTAACCTCATATTTGTATTAAATCCATGATCATACTTGTGTGAGAGATAGTCATAATTTACTAGATAATATCGATAAGATAATTTTGAGATGCCTTTGAAACATGACATTATTTGCACATTGCTGGCAGATTATACGGTATAAACCCTGCCTTGCCAATATGTGGGGGGATCGATTAAATGATTAAGCTTTGAATACATTTATTTATAGGGAATTTGAATAACATAAGGAAACACATAATTTTTTAATTTATATGTTATTAAGATGTTCTGTTGAGCCATAAAATTGTGTGATCCACAAAGAGCTGTTCCGAGACTGAGTGTTCTTTATGTCAGTTGTTTGAATATTTGTAAAGTCCCCCGTGATACAGGAAAGCTGCTTATTACTTATTCCTAATGCGTTAGTTGTCTTTTCAAAAGAAAACAGAAACTAAGTAAACAGAAATTAAGTAAACTGAAAATTTGAAAGTAATCTGAAATGCATAGGTGATGTACATAATGATGATTAATGCTACTAAAAATGAAATGTATTGCTGACATAATATTATAATTTTAGAGTATTATGTTACATTTACGCGAATATTGCATAACAGATACATAAACAGTCACACTGTTAGGCGAATGGGCATTTACTCATTCTGAGAAGAGTCGAGTCCACCACGCCGTGCTGGCGCAGTGCGAGTTGGTAGACTTCTTCTTATTAGAATATTATGAAATCTCTTAGACATGAAGATTGCCTTCACCTTTAAAGCGACCAATAAGTAACTATTTAATACGCACATAACTTCGAAAAGTCAGAGGTGCGTACCTTGGGCTTGAACTCGAGAACTATGGGTGGCAGTCCAACGGTCTCGCACAGGGCTATCGCTTTTGTATATTAAAATGGAAATAAGTAATACGGATTTATTCGCAGTTTAAAATAAAACGCAATAAATCCTTTCTTAATTTGATATCGTTAAGTATACTCAACACAAATTTAATAAAAATGCAGCTTTTTATTTTATCACTTAATTTCCTACTTTGATTACGGAAACTATTACAAGTATTATTAAATTTAGCAGCAAAAAAAATGTGTTCTGTCTAGCAACACCAAATTTAATAGTATCAAACCAAAATGGTAACGAGACGGTGCACATTGCGGATAGTGAAGGTAAAATCTTATTTATTAATGACTAATTTGTTTATTTGTATTAAAAACGAATCATAATTACATTTTCTAATGCCCAGGCTATATTTCTAGACGTTTTTTATGTCTGTACTCAATGCTATATGGATGTAAAAGGTCTGGAAGCATAAGTGTTAAGTATGGTTAACAATGTTGCATGACACGTGATTTAATAATATAATATTCTAATATTCTATCACACACACAACACCATCTAGCCCAAAGTAAGCAGAGCTTGTACTATGGGTACTAGACAATGGATAAACATACATATATTCTTTTCTTTTTTGTAAATACCTACATATTATACATAGAAACGCCCAGACCAAGACAAACATCCATGTTCATGCACACAAATGTTTGACTTGTGCGGGAATCGAACCCGCGACCTCAGGCGTGGCAGTCGGTTACACTAACCACTACGCCATCGAGGCCGACAAATTTGATTTTTGCTTTGATTTACTTCGATATACGTACGTGTGTTATGAATACTCAACAATTCTGCATGTTGAGTTATTTGGTGGCAGTTATATTTGTTATGTATGCTTAACAATGTGGTGTGATAGTCCGTTGGAGCAAGGTCTGGCAAGTGCGGAGGATGACGTATGGTTTCTATCTGCAGCTTCTGTAGAGTTACAACGGTTTCTCGTGCAGTGCGTTATTATGGAGCGATAATGGTGAAGATCGATTCACGAATCAGGGCTGTTTCACTGCCAATTTCGCCATAATTGTTCGAAGTTCGGCATAGTACCTAAAAATCTGCTGTTATTGCTTGACCAGACCTGAGACAGCTATAGTGAATAACACCATAAAGAGACCACCAAACAGTTACCATTACCTTTTTATTGGTAAGCTTTGCTTTAGGGCACTGTTGCGGCAAGCAAGTGATTCGCGCGGCCCCGTCGATAGCGGTTTTGTCGAGGAACACCGTGGTAGGTTTAGTCGGTATTCCGGGAGGTCCATTATCGTCGTTTCGACGTCTTTTTTTTACCCCAGTGAGTCCGACATAACCCCTCCGTCCGCGCTCGCGGAGGGGTATGCATCAATGCATTTTCACAAGTAAAAAAACAAAACATTGCGGAATAATTTTTTACTCGTAAATCTGAGTGATAGCAATACCCTATTACGGCTAGTGCCTGCCATGTATTGGCGCAGCGGTAGTGAATGCAACTGATGTGCATGAGGTTTCAGGTACCATACCAGAATATTTTAAACGAAATGTACAGCAGCAGTACGGTGTGCCCAGTAAATGGCACTAGCACAGTCAGCGTCATTAGTCGATCGTCGATACTTTTCAGAGATTTTGAATTTTCTATCATACTCAATAATGATAATTCCTCATCTTTAACTGTAGAAATAGTTAAATGGTAGTTATTTTAATTAGATTTTTCTACTATACAACAATAATAAGTAAACTTTCATTCATAAAATACTGTTACAAATTTGTTTAACGTGTGACTACTTATGTCGTTTACTACACGTGGGACATAAAATTATAATTTCGCGCGTGGGACCACAAGTATGTACACACACCGACGCTTCAACCTAGACTGTTTGGACTTTGAACTATTAGAAGTTGATCGCTGCGAATCGTGCGAGAGAGTGCGTTATATTTTTGTTATGCTCTATCCTTACCATTACATCGACACCACTATGCACTGTCCCTTGCCGACAATTCTCTATTTTGTATGTAGCGTAGTTATGCGTATATAGGGTGTCGAACTTGATGTGTAGCCGTGTGTATGTATTGCAGAATACATTATTGGCAGAAGCTCGATACGAGGTAAATCAGTTCATTTTATCTAAAGAAACTTGTAAAACGTCAAGTGGATCATAAAACCGACGTATGACTGATAATAATATTGCTAAACAGTACATTTCATCTTAGATTCTATTTTTCTTTTCAGATATCTGCTCGTTCACGTGCTTATAATCTTTTCGATAATCTTCGCGTGTTGCGAATACAAATTATCTATTAAAAATACTACTACCTACATAAAATACTCAAAATATAAAGACTCAATAAAAAAAAATTGAGCTGCTAGAACCTTGGATGTATAACTAAGGAAATGTACATTGAAATTAAATAATTTAAAAGGATTTAAAAAAAATATCTGTCAAGTTATAATATTATGTCAAATATTTACGAGATAGTTAATATTACCAGCGACAAATCAGAAAAATCTCACCTAAAATCGGTACTCAGCGTTGAGTGTCAGTTGAATAACAGCAGCGGGCCGTTGATCAAACGTTAATCTTTGATCAAGTACTTCAAAATCATTCAGGTAAGTAGATTTTACGTGTGGCTGTTTAATTATGAATAAACAACACATAAAATCGAACATCATATGTGGCACGGCTATAATATTTAATAATAGTTACAACGCGTAAACAGATACGGCACAATATTTTGCATAGTTAGGTTTTAACAAAATTTGTCATTGCCACTTTAAAGACCTGTAGGCAAACACCTCAAATTTTTTAAATTTATGTGCGTATTATATAGTTAACTATCGCCTACTTTAAAAGTTAAGGAAAACATCATGAAGGAACCCGCATTACTGTGAGTCAATAATGCTCTAATAGATATGTGAAGACTGCCAACCCACACTGAGTCAGCGCGGTGGCACATGCCCATGCAGTAGGATAGTTTATATAGAGGGCTGATATTATGTACTATAAGTACTAAACTTTACTTTTTTTACCTTACTAATTCCAATAAGATATTTGGCCTTGATGATTATATTAGAGATACTAATACTCTGTCTATAGCGTCCTATAGAATTCGCGTATAATATTTCTGTCTTACGCTTTTGTAACACTTACGTTGTTAACCGGGTGTAACGAGTGTTATTGGGTATTTCTGTTATATACAGGGTGATTTTGAAATCGTGTAATTCCTTTTAACCACGCATTCTACTGGTGATATAGAATAACCCTAACCATATTTTTATTTAATTAGATTTATTTTTTTTGAAAAATTTTTATTCCGTTTTTTTTCGTGAAATGGTGTCAGATAGTCATATGTTAACCAACCGAGGCAATTTTAATTTTTTACTAATTAAAATAAAAAAACATATTAATAATTAATGTCGTAAATAATAACGGGCGGTCCTTTTTATTGCCCCTTATTATTTACGACATCAGTTATTGTTATGTTATTATTTTTAAATTAGTAAAATATTAAGATTGTGTCAGGTGGTTAAAATATGACTATTTGAAATCATTTCATGAAAAAAATCTGTACTCTAATTTTGCCGAAACCATTGTTCTAATTAAGAAAAAATATGGTCAGGGTTATTCTATATCACCAGTAGAATGCGTGGTTAAAAGGAATTACACGATTTCAAAATCACCCTGTATAATATCGGCCCTGTATTAAACTATCCCACTGCTAGGCACGGGCGTCTTCTCAGTGTGACAAGGTTCTGTTATAAAAATATATATGTGCCCAATAGTAGCGCGGTACCAAACTCACTAACTCTGCAGCCCTAAATTATAAGTGGCTAAATGTCAATGATATTTCTGTCTAAACTTTTAACGTTTTGAATACTATGAAATATTTTTTATAAGCTTTTGATTAAATTTATAATAATATCCTAGGCTATCAAGCTATCTAACTCGAAATTCGCTTTCTTTTCCAATGTCGAGTTTGACTAAGAGTTACCTTTGATGACTTTGCACTATCTAATATCTACATCACCTTGCAAACAGGGCCACGGACACTTCCTGATTATCGGAAAACTACTTGTAAATAAGTATGTTTAAACATTTAATTGCTATCTCGAGCTCTATATTTTACTTATTGCTTTTATCTGGATGTCAATATTTAAACGGGATTAAATATTTAGGTACTACTTTTTGATTTACGAATTGTAATGGTCGCATGTTGCGGTAGATAAAGTTTCCAGCCTTATAGATATACAGCCTATGGTCGTAGTCAACTTTTTCTTTTTTCGCGGGGAAATGCATTTAAGCATTCCTCTCCACGGGAAAGGAGAACAGAGAAGTTATATCGCACTGTCCCGGGGAAAGATGGAACTTCCCGGGTACTACCGACTAAACCTATCACGGTTTGCCAACTCAGCGACCATCCATCTAACCCAGCACAGAAGCACTTGGAGAGCCCTGGCCTGCAACGCTCCTTTCGGTAGTCACGACGCTCAGCTGTGAAGATACGACGGAAAAGACGAAGAGACTTTCATACGTGTATATACATCTCTGCCTACTTCTTTGAGTTACACAGACGTGAGTGATTGTTAATACTGTGTTTATTAAACCTATGGAAATCAATCCCTATCGGCCTATTTAAACTCAATACTCACTTGATAGTTTAATAGGCCCTTAAGCTCCTTGATCGTCCCACCTCAGTGATAACAAGTCTCTCCACCCATAAGATTTTCCCCTCTGGATTTTACAGCCATTGAACGACAGCCGAACAGATATGATTATCTGGAGGTAACCATATCTATTGGTTGTAAAACGCAACTACCAAATAGTAGCAGCAAACGCTTCTAGTAGTGTAAGCATCATTTATTATAGTAAGCCAGGGAAGGTTTGCAACTAGTTGCAATATATCAAAATAGAGTCTCAGTAACATAAATATGACAAATGGTAACGAGTCGGCACACCGTGGTAGGTTTAGTCGGCAGTACCCAGGACGTTCTACGTTTCCCCGGGTGAGCCCGACATAACCTCTCCGCTTCCCTTTACTTACGGAAAGGTAAGCGTAAATGCATTCCCCGACCGTGAAAAAAGGTGGATAGCCACCTGAGTGCTGCAGTTTATGGTCAGCTGGTGGGCAACGTGATGAAAGTCCCACGTTATAGGAGACTAACGGCCGTCGGGCACAGATAAAAATAATCAAGTAATCAAAGTAACAGAATATTTATCATCTTTTATTAAAATAAAGTTCATTACTCCTAGTGCAGACGACATTACTAAGAAATAAAGAGAAATACTTCACAACAGAAAATTTACGTTTACCTAAGGAATTAAACTACGCTTACACATAAAATAGACACAATTTATGTGTAAAGCTTTATGATCTAAATATGATCTATATAATCTCTACTAGCTATTGGAACGACAGTGTGAATCTCAAGGGAATGAATACTGGGATAAAAACATACTATAGGTCTATAGTAGCGATAGCTTAGTATGAAACTGCCCCGCAGGGCTCTAGAGTTGGATCCCAAAGCATGAACCTTTGCCTTTTTGAAGTTATGTGCATATGAAATAGTTCATTATCGCTTGTTTTAACGGTGTAAGTAATCATCGTGAGGACAACCTACATATTGAGAGTTCTCCATAATGGTCTCGAAGATGTATGAAGTTCGCCAGACTGCATTGGGCCCGCGTCGAGGGCTATGGCTTAATCCTTCACTGAAAAGAGGCCAGGGTTAATATTATTATTATATATGTATGTATGTAGGTATATGCTTTTATGCACTTACTCGCTTGAGCTTACTAAATCGTTCCATTACCAAATAATTGTCAACGGTAGACACTTATACTCACAGCAATTTAGTAGTAACTCTTATGGAGATTAGCCATTGTGACATTTCTACCGTGCCCTTCAAAACAGTCTTGTCGTGATCTGTGAAATATATGAAACGTCAAGATAAGTGTCGACAGAAAGTTATAAACTAAATAAACCATGATAAAACCTTAAATAACATTGTGCAATAGCAATGACATTAAAATAACGTAGTAGATATATGCTAAATATAAAAAGATAAATAATTCAATAAGGCTGACTCCCATGCCAATCTGTTAGGAGATATATCACCCAGGTCACCGGCTTTGCGTTTAGGACCCAAGTGATTACTCAGCAATTGGTTCGCCCTTTGCGATCCTATTGCTGTCTTTTGGGAATTTTTGCAACTGGCTTATGGAAAATATGTACTATGCTCGAGCTGGGAAACTAAATTAGGACCTCATTATCGTCCATAAACATAAAAAAGGAAATACCGAGAATCAAAATTAAATATCAGCTTATTTCAAAGCGATATTTAAATCAGAGACTAGACTATCTAGTCTATAAACGTAAACACAAATTAATGTACCAAGCATGACTCTTAAATTAAAATACACTAAACAATAAGCGCAGTAGTTGTTCAGCTAGCCCCTCATTCCCCGTATGATAAAATAATAGTACTCAATACATAATAAAACAAATTGTTCAAATAATATAAAACGGGATTAAATATAATGACCATCAAAAATACTAATTGCACAGTATAACGAGCACTTTCAAATCACTGCATTCCGTATCGGAAGGGTTAGGTTATGTTAGGTTCCTTCTTAACCCCACCCAAAAATAAGAGCCACGCTAAGCGGGGCTTTTTTTTTCTCTTCTTTTTTTTTTTCCCTTGTTTTAATGCATTGGCACGTACCCCTCCACGGTGGCGGGGGGAGAGATTATGTGTTAGTATTATTACTCGCCGGGGTAAAAGAAAGATGGAATAACAAAAAAGGAACCTCCCGGAATACCGACTAAACCTACCACGGTGTTCCTCGACAAAACCACTATCGACGGAGCCGCGCGAATCGCTTTCGCATGCGGTCGCAACCCCGTCGAGGTTACGGCCCGCCATATGAAACGGCAGGCCACTACACGAAGAGACCTACCCAATGGACTCACTCTATAAAATTCCCTACTGTCTCCCTCCTAAAGGGGAGACGGACTCGACACAGAGGCGCGCGTGGGAACACGCACGCCGCCTCTTGGACCTGGTGCTGAACGGATAGCGGGCAGGCCCACGAAGACCGCCACCCCCAGGTCAAACCTCAGGGTGGCTGGAGGTCGTCCCGCGCCCTCCGGCGCCCGGCTCTGTGGTTGGGGAGAGGGTTTAAGCGTTCCCTCACCCGCTCCGCCGCCTCCTTGATGGAAATCACTTCCTCACAGAAGGAGGCGACGGCGCTCCACGACCTCTTACTTCGGACCATAGACTGAACTACGGCCGGGAGCGAGAGGGCAACCGATCCGACTGCCGCGATCAACTCACGACGCTGCGATGCCCAGGCGGGGCAAACCGCCAAAGTGTGCAGCGCCGTGTTCTTAACAACGTCGTAGCAGTCGCCGCAGTGGTGACAACCAGGCGTCTCTTGCCAGCGTATATGATACAGGAACTGGCCAAAACAACCGTGGCTAGTCAGTACCTGTGTCAGCCGGAAGGTGAGAGCGCCATGCCGCCTCTCCAGCCACTTCTCAAACACGGGACTTACCGCCACAATCGTGGCGTGCCCCCGCTAAGCGGGGCTCCGTCGACTTAGTATGATCTCTTTAAATGTATTTTCCTGTGCAATTAGTATTTTTTTTTGTGCATTTAAATACTACTCATATAAAACTACTTAGACAAGATCGGGCGCACATAAAAGGCAGCTTGAGTTTCGATAACGTCAATCATAATGATAATAATGTACGGTGAAAACATTGTTATGACTTCTCTCAACAGTTTTGCCAGTTCATTTTCATATCTCAGTCGGTACACCTCGTCTTTATAGTATTAGAATATAATAAACGTGTCTGAGTAATAAAACAAGTAAGTATAGTTTTTAATGTGCCCATTTTAAATAATATTAAGTTTTAAACATTTTCTTATAAAAAAGGTATTGATATTAAGGTATTAAGCAAGGGTTAACTTTACAAATATGACACCAGATATTTCTCTATAATTTAGGTAGGTTTTCTGCTAGAGGAAAAGTTACTAGGTAACAGACGAAAAAATGATTTTTTAAATATATTATGCTATTGATTATTTCTATCCGTAAGAAAAGCCCAATTGCGTGGCACTTTAACTAACCTCAAAATTAATTTTAATAGAACTTCTTCTGCAAATTTTAGTTCAACATTTGCCTTGTTATATTCATGGCTTTTTGCTATCGTTATATTCTATGTTTCATAATATTTTTTTACAGCTCAATTATTTTTAATATTACGTACATAAGGTGTTGTATTCCCCAAGATTCGTGAAATTTTGCATTATTTACTTGCGGTTTTCATACAAGTTATTTGATTTTTCTTTCATTGGACTATGATCTTTATAAAACAAATCTGCTTGGGCAATGTTTCCGTTAATATTAGTTTTAAATCATTTAACATATGCGAAGCTTTACATTAAAGCAGTTTGCTACTAGATTTTCCCATTTGTACCACAGCACATCTTTATTCTTTCTTTACATAAATATTTTTCTTTTACAACAATCTTTTACAACGTTCAAAACTTGTTGCAAATATCTTAAAACAATAATTATTAGGTTGTGATACTTTTGTCTGTGTAAGTCAAGGTTTAACTTGTTCAGGAAAAGGAAAAGATTAGATATGATTTATTGGAAAATCTAAAATAAATATTTGCTGATGGCAAAACTATCGTATTAATAATATTTACTTAGCGTAAATAATATTAGATTTGCTGATGATGTAAGCGAGTAATGATACAACGTAAACATAAATTATATCACTCACAAAAATGTTTAGAAGTATATTTGTACGATGAACAAAGCAAATAATCACACAACGCATAATCATCATGAGAGCACACTAGTTTTACTTTCAGTAGATTTTACTTGCAGTATTTTCAATTTATAATGATTATTACTTTTGTAAAGCGTTAGGTTTTGTCCGTGGCTTCGCGTGTGTTAATCTACATTTTCTATTCCTCGGGAGCATTACTTTTTTCTAGCTGAAAGGTACCTGTTGTCCAAAAGGACATAAGGTATCTTTCAGCCAGAATGAATTTCTCATGCGCGACAACGCGTATGCAAAATTCTTTACAATCGGTCGAGAAGTTAAGTTGTGAATGCGTAACAAAAAATCAAACTCACATTCACATTTATAAAATTAGTTAGGATTCATCATTACTTTCATAAAGCATGCTACTTACTTTAACCTAATTAAGTTGAGAGAGTATGAGTGTACGGATGACCCAGTAGTGTAAGTGGCGACCTCGCCTCTAGCAATACTTCATTGCGTGTGCTGCGCTGAAACGCCCGTATGGAAATGAAAATTATAAGAGCCACTAATCGCTGTACTGAGCCGCAAGTATTTTTGTTTAAGTTGATGTTCTTTGTTTTACAAACATTGATTATGTGTACAATTCTCACGATACATAATTTATTTTATAACATTTTGAATACGTATTCATCATACCTTTATTATGCCAGAGGAATTAATGGAAGAATACATCTTTAAGCCTAAGAAATTTTGTAACGGAAAGATTTTCAAATCGTTATTAGAATTGGAACTTAATTTAATAACGTTACACATCAGCACTCGTTGCGCAAGAGTTGCCACTCTTCTCTGCTTTAATGAATTAACTTGAGTGTCAGATTTTGTTTTATTCAATGAAGTGGTATAATTTTAATTAAATTTGCTTAACGATAGTAAATTGTCGCTTGGCAACCACGACGTAAAAAATTAAGAATCACTTTATAAAATATTTAAACTATCTACTTTTTTAAATAAGATTTCGATTTTGTAAAAAACTAGTTGGCCCGCGCAACTTGGTCTGTATCTGCGTCAAGAGAATTTTACTCTTTTTTGCAACATTTTTCATTTATGCTCCGCTCCTATTGGTAGTAGCGTGATGTTATATAGCCTATAGCCTTCCTCAATAAATGGGCTATCCAATACTGAAAGATTTTTTATTCGAATCTGTAGTTCCTAGTAGTTCCTGAGATTAGCGCGTTCAACCAAACAAACAAATAAACAAACAAACAAACTCTTTAGCTTTATAATATTAGTATAGATTTAATTAGTATCAACTTGCATCATAATCATTTATCCTGTACAAGTATATATTTATTTAAAAATGACTCCCGTACTACCTACTTTTAATTTCTTTATTGCGGGGAACTTTACAAACATTTTAACAAAGGTCGCAAACAACGCCCAGACTGAGAACAACTAATAGCGGACCACACATTTTTAGTTCTATTTGGAGCTCGAACTCACAACCCTCGGTGCAGTGTTAGTGACGAGGCGATGTTTTTAATCACTACGCTATCCGGGTACGCCAAGTTATATATAGAACAAAGCATTCCTTTTAATAACATTGTTACTAAGTTACTCTTGGGGGCTCGTGCCCATTAACATATTATTAAATAATAGAATGAATGTTGGAAACATATGTCATAATATTTTTCATTCGATTCAATTCATTTTATATCTACTAAGGCTAGGAACTAGAAACAGGAAGCTAAGTCTATTATGTGTATGGTTTATAAACACATACATTTATATGCATAATTGACTGCGAGGATGGCGTAATGGTCCTCTCGACACTATTACTACTGCGCTGAGTGATGTGGGTTCGAATCCCACTCGGGACAAAAAATTGTGTGATCTACTAATGGTGGTCCCGGGTCTGGATGTTCTTTGTATCCGTTGTTTGAATTATCGTTAAGCCCCCACGACACAGGATATATACCTATATAATTAAGATTTGCAGTTATATCTCCGAAGGTGTATGCAGATGTATAATACACACACATTTCGCCGCTATGGTTAAAGGTCCTATGTAATTGGAAGCAAGTCTATTGCCACCGACCTAGCACAGTGCCAGAGCCTCTTAAAAAAAAGGGGATATAAAAAAAATTTCAATAACATTTTCTGATCAACCCGAAAACCGAACTTAGGAAAGGTGTTTTAAATTTTTGTACTCGGCAATAATAGGATATTTGCTAAGATATAATAAATTGCTCACACGATAATTTAAGTGCTCTATAAATAGCATCACGTTGTCTAGTTGGTTTTGTAACATGTTAAATTACGTTTTCTGTTAAAAAATCTCAGTTACAGCAAGGGGTCAGGAAATGTGCCTGCCAGACTGAAATATTATGATGAAATTTAACGTTCGACCATCCCATATTTATGTACTTAGATTATTAATAATGGATTCTTATATTTATCTTATTGAC